>CM035163.1:99731388-100931388 GCA_020205615.1 Panax quinquefolius | reverse complement strand
ATCAAATGAGATAAAGGATAAATATTAAACATTTATAATATAATTTATCCGAGATTCAAGAATATCCCCATGTTATCAATCACTTAATAATCTCATAATCTAATATCATTAATATTATAACAATATTTTAATCACTTCTTAAATTTATAAATAATTTATCTCAATTGTTTACGCTTTACCATATAATGCATTTAATCATTCAAAATGCCATACTCATAAGATATCATCACCAATTATCAAATCCCTCAAAAAAATATGCATATACTACTATATAGGATTCTCTAGCCATAAAATCCTATTTTTTCAACTTTGTTACTTCACATAACATATTTAACTCATATGTTAAATAACTAAACTATTTTCATGAAAAATACCAAATCAGTCCCAAAAATATTTCTTTTAGGGATTTAGCATAATATAGTCCCATAATGAAAATATATTTTTCTCGAATTTTAAAATTCATTTACTATTTTTCAAAAATCAATTTCTAATTAATTCCTTAAGAAATTAGCTACCTCAAGGATAACTCCAAAATTCCCAAATCTTGGCAGGACCTTACACATGTTAACGTGAGCTTCCAGTTTAAATTTCATGGTCATCGAGTTATAGAACTCGGTTTATAGCGTTTTTTAAATCGGAAAAACCTAAATATTGAAATAGTCATAACTTGCTCATTTTAAGTCGAGAATGAGCTCATTTTTTGGAAAGGAGGTACTTTATACCATATACTTTCATGTCCCAAAAGGCCAAATTTTTCTCATAATTTAAGTGGCTGAAACAGCCCCTCTAAAATCATGGCGGCTTTTTTTTGGTTTTTGCAGCTTTGCACTCCTTTGCTAAAATCAGTCCACACAAAATCTACAACACCTTTTCATTGATTCCACTTGGATTAGTTAGGTAACTCATAGATCTAACTCTAGGACTTGACCACACTCAAAAATTCAAAATATAATAGGAGATTTGGTCAATTGAATTTCATATTCGTTTTTCACCAAAATCGGTTTTAACTCTTTGTGATTTTAAGAAACTTTCATGTTTTCATATACTAACCAACATAACTCATCATAACACTTACTAATACCACGTATACCTATGATTTTCATTAGTCCAATACTTTTATTATGACTTTCATCATAAACCACGTAAAGCTGTTCATTTTAGTTGAAGAAATATTTGAGGGTTTAAGAAATGGGTTTTTATCTTTGGGGTCAATACAAAATTCAATTTCACGCTCTAAGTAGGCTAAGAAGTCTTCAAGAATATGCCGAAAAATTTATTAATAATAGAAATATCATTCAAAAGCTGTGACTCTCATCCAAGACTTGGATAGTCGTCACATTGATACCAACTGTGACTTCATCCCTTAACTTTAGATAGCACCTCACAATGATACCTATAAACTTGCCATCTTCATTCACGATGTAAGCCTCTGAAAAATGCGGCTTTGTGCATTCCACACAAAGAAGTCAACAACGAAAGGTTCGGGGCTCTTTACTTATGGCTTGATATGACAATAATTAACTTTAGTAGTTTGGTTACTTGAATTACGCATAACAAGTTGGTTATGAATATAAAAGCTAACAACCTTCTGAAAGCATGATGAGTAGTTAACCAATTGATTCCTAAAATCACATCAAAGGCAAGTATTTTCAAAAGATAAGATCGACGAATAGCGTGAAAGTGTTTATTTGAATCAAACAAGATTTAAAAATAGTAAGCGATAGCGAAGGCTCCTACTAATGAAGTTTCAACCAATAAGTCAAAGTCTAACTTCTCGGAGTCAAATTTAAGCGTTGAGCATAAGCAAGAGAGATAAAATAATGGGTAGAACAGGTATCTTATAAGGTATAGACTTACATGATTTATAATTAACTAACTGAAGTGCTAACCCGTTCGGTTTACTCGCTTTTTGAGAAATCATGAAAAATGCACTTCCTAAAACCAACGACTTTGTTTTGTCCATATCCACCTTTGGTGCCACCGAATCCAGCTAGACTTGACTTTGTGTGCACAACAAAATTGAGCTAAATGACCTTCTCTTCTTGCAATTTCCACTTCTATTATCTTTGCCATGATTACCACAAAGTGGTTACCATTCTTAGCATGATAATTTCCCCACGATGGTTATCATTGTTACGATAGCGGGTTGCCACCGATATGATTATTATCGTGTTGTTGGTGGGTTACCTTTTGTTTGAAATTGAATCAACACTCTCATGTGCTTCATTGCTTATCTCGGCATTTTAGGATGTCATTCTTAAACAACTTTGTCACAAAACAAGGGTTAATTAATATATCAAATATTATCCTATACTTTGGCCAGACCAATTAAATAACAAATAAACTTAGGTAGGTCATACTAGCGAAGGAATTCCCGTCTCTCCCTCCTAGTTCTTATCTCACATCTTAGCCGGGATCATATCCTAAGCTCGATACCAAGCTTGTGGCGCCCCCAAAATTAGGTATCGTCACCCATCTTGGGTCGCCACTTACATGGTACATAAATTCAAATACAAACTTAATTATACATACGTAGTGTAACATACGACAATACATAAGCGAGAGTTCTAATAGGAATATTGTCATTTAGACAATATCCATACTCAAGAGAGTCCTCATTACAACTATTATCACACTATTTCACGAATAGTGAGGACTACTAATCTTATCCTCTGGACCATCACTCGTTTCCCCAGACTTCGTCCATCCCTATATTCTCATTTCACGAAGAAACGGTGAAAGAAAGGATGAGCTCAACTAGCCCGAAGAAATATTATGACTAAGATAATGCGAGAATAAATTATCATTAGCCTTGAACAGATGTTAAGCGATAAAATATAATAGACAACCGGTTTAAGCTGCGGTGAAATATCTGATCCATTAAAAAGTCAGTAGAAAATAAAATCTACTATCTTTTAGGTTTTAAAAGATTTTCATAAATTTTTATCATTAAGACTCGGTTTAATGAATAAACCACAATATCTAATCATCCACACCCACGGTCAAGGATTTTCATCAAATTATCAATGGTCATGACTATCTTAGAATCACCCCGGTCATAATCATACCAAAAACTATCCATCAACTTTGCATTCTGAGGCCCACTTGAGGACTTTTATCACATCATTTATAACAAGCCGTGATTATCTTAGAATGATCCACAGTCATAATCATACTAAGTTCATCTATGCTGCGTAAGCGAAGATAACATAATATAACATGAGGATGATGACAATGACATAATAATTCAATAAAACAAGTTCAAAATTATTTAATCCGGGAATTATTAACGTCCAATTGTCAACAAATCTTTGTTTTGTAGAGTAAAATTCAAGAATGATCGGAAGAATATTTCCATGAAAAGATCTTTGGATGAAACGAAATATCGAGGATATTCTACTAATTTCATGGAGTATAGAAGTCAAAGTTTTAACCAATTTGGGTATAATAAAGAATGGAATAACAAAAGAAATCACCGTACATGCGGTACTTAGCGCCAGGCGAGTTATTCAACGAATAATAATAATAACGGAACCGGTCGGTGAAATTCACAAGCGGGATGATCAACGAGAATAATAAATCTTTGAATAATAATAAACAATGGAACCGAGTCCGGTGTAAAACACACGAGACGAGGATATTCCAACGAGAATAATAAATGCGAAATAATAAACAATGGAACCGGTCCGGTGTAAAACACATGAGCGGGATATTCAATAGAATAATAAAGAATGGAATAACGAAAGAAGATCACCAAGTATAGGGGATTAAGCGTATCTGAGTTATTCAACAGAATAAATAAGAATGGAATAATATAAGTTTCACCAAGTATAGGGTATCTGGCGTATCTCAGTTATGTATAGGGTATGCCACTTTTACGAGTTATTCAACGAGAATAATAATGAATGGAATAACGAGTTCTCTTCATGAATAAGAAAGAATAACACCCCTTACGGAATACAACAAATAATATCCCTTACCTTAGAAGAATTGAATATTGGAATCAAGTAGTGAAGTAGCGAATACTTTTCTTCTTTCTCTCTATAGATTTTCTCTGTAAACCTCTACATAATTTCTCTTAATTTGTGAATTAAATAAAAAATAATGAAGGAATGAGCTTATTTATAGGAAAATAGAATGCATAGTAATTAATCCATGAGCGGTCCAGTTGATTTACTTTAATCGGCGGTCCATATTTAAAAGCAAAATCTTTTAAATAAAATATCATATATTTTATTTATATAAAAACATTTTACTATGCAAACACTATGCAACACTATGCAAAACACTATGCAACACTATGCATAATAAAATATAATATATTCTATTTATAGAATAACTTTAATAAAGTATTACATTTTATATAAAAGATGTTTACATTTTATTACGTTAATAATACTGAATAAAACAAAAGCGTCATTATCGCTATAATAATTCATATTATTAATCGACAATAATGGAATCAAACCGAGGTGACTTCTTACATAAATATCGATAATAAATCTGGTATGCTACTTGTCTGACAACGCGTATTCTTTGTACTTTTACTACTACTAAGTAGTTCAGCAGGTTTCAACGGTAAAACCTCCGTCATTATTTTCATAAAATATTTTGTTAGGGTGAATAGTAACTCATGAATAGTAATTAAATGAATAGTAACTCGTGAATAGTACTACGACACAAAAAAGTGTCCCAAATACTCGAGTGAACAATACTAGAGTGAATAGTAATTTTGGTGAATAGTAACTTGAAGTGAATAGTAACTTTCGTGAATAGTAACTCAGAGCACAAAAAAAGTGTCCCAAATACTAGAGTGAATAGTAATTTAGAGTGAATAGTAACTTAGAATGAATAGTGAACTAACTCATGAATAATAATGCTAGGGTATTTTATGACAACTTGTCTACTTTGAAAAATTTTCAAATATGACCCTTAACTTTAAACTTTTATCAATTTAACTATTCACCAAAATAGAAAAATTGAACACTTTTATTTCATAAAATTTGGGCTCTCACAGTAAAACTAGTAATCAACAGTCCATCTTTGCACGTAAGCCAAAGGTGACTTTCATCATAATATAAGTATGAGGATGATGACAATGATATAAGCATTAATCAAACGAAATCAAGGATAAATATTAAAGACTTTAAATTTATCCGAGTTTAAAATATCAAATTATCAACATGAATCTTTGCTTTGTGGAGTAAAATTCAAGAATAATATTCATGTACCAAAAATAATTTGGACAGAAAAGAAATATATTTTTCGGGTAAATAGTACCCCGTAATAGTACCCTATGAATAGTACTTTAGGAATAGTACTTTGTGAATTGTACTCCGGCATGAAAAGTACCCCAAATACCCGAGTGAATAATATTCGGGTGAATAGTAATTTGGGTGAATAGTAACCCATGAATAGTAACTCGTGAATAGTACTCTGACATGAAAAGTTCCTCGAATGCACGAGTGAATAATACTAGAGTGAATAGTAACCCGCGAATAGTAACTCGTAAAAAAAATACTAAAGAAAATGATATTCTATGACGAGTACAAAAGAAATGATATCTCATACGAGTAATGCCAAATGAGACTTGTCTCCATTGAAAACCCACGTTTTCGAGCTCAAAGTCAAAATTTGACATACATTCCTAGATTTTCGCGAATTGGACGATTATCGTCCGAACTCGTGAATTTCACCATAATTTCATTACTTATGATTTGTTCTTCATTTCAAATGGATTCTATCCATCATATTAACATCATAACCTATTCATTTCATTAACTTATATACATGGTAAGTTCTTACTTGTTGTTCTTAAGTTTAGGACTTATAAAACTGTAAGACCCCATCTTTTATAAATAAAGATGAATTTTTCTATAAATATTATTTTTGAATATTATGGAATAAATTTGATATAATGTTATAGTTGTGGGTAATATTTATAAATTTTGCAAAGTATACAAGTTGTTATAAAATATTAGTTTGGTGGGGAATATTCTTTTTGTTAGGGAATATTAAATCAATGGCTCAATCATTGGTGGACCCCACAATAGAATTATTATCGGATTGAAAAAACGACAAAAATATTTTATAAAAATAACAATGAGGTGTTACCGTTAAAAAGCTGTTGAACTACCCGGTTGGTAAAAAATGCGATGTCTGGCGTAGTTGCATAGTAGCACTACGGTATTGATTATCGATGCTTACGTGAGAAGTCACTCACTATGCTCAATTATTACTACAATGATAATTCTTGCATCATATCTCTTATATTATTGATTCAATTATTGTCACAAGATCATCTCAGATAATATGTTATAATATTAAATCGATAATTGAGGCGACAAGTTATAAATGATTAATAATTGTTGAAAGATTAAATATGTGTTGATGAAAAAAAATGATTTGTGGTAAGTTTGATTATTTTATGGGGGCTCATATGTCATCATCTAAGAGTCTCTTAAATCGATAGTAATTACCCTTGTGAATAGTATTTACCTTCGTCGATAGTAATTACCCTTGTGAATAGTATTTACCTTCGTCGATAGTATTTACCTTCGTTAATAATAATTACCTTTACCAGACGTTGAACCACTTGTCGTTTCACATTACAAAGGTCAAACCATTAAATCGAAGCCACTTGCCTTTTCACACTGGCGGTGCTAAGCTAGAAATCTTCTATAAATAGAGGCCTAGGGCTTCATTATTTTTCACGAATTCATTCAAGCTATAGAGAGAAAATATAGAGAGAATAAGAGAAAAGAAGAAGAGTATTTTGTTACTACTGCGCTGCGATATTCAATCTTCTACCAAATGTAAGGGGTGTTATTCTTTCTTATTCATGAAGAGAACTGTTGTTATTCCATTGCTTATTATTACATTGGAATAACTTTTGTATCTGTGGTTTACCTATACTTGGTGACATTCTTCTATGATTACATTTGGAACATCACATGCATGTGTTTTACACCGGACTGGTTCCGTCTTTATTATTCTACATCATCATGCATGTGTTTTACACCGGACTGGTTCCGTCTTTATTATTACATTGGAACATCCTCGCATGTGTTTTTACACCGACTGGTTCCGTCTTTATTATTCTGTTAGAATATCCTATCTGTGTGTTTTACACCGGATCCGTTCCATCTTTATTATTACTGTTGGAACATCACATGCCGGTGTGAATTTCACGACACGGTTACATTATTTATTATTACATTGGAATAACTTTTATGCATGCGATCTATCGCATGCATGGTGATTTCTTTTGTTATTCCATTCTTTATTATACCCGGTTGGTTAAAACTTTGACTTCTATACTCCATGAAATTAGTGGAATATCCTTGATATTTGCGTTTCATCCATATCTTTTCATGAAAATATTCTTCCGATCATTCTTGAATTTTACTCTACAAAAACAAATATCATATTGATAATTTGGGCGTTAATAATTCTGGATAAAATAATTCTTGAACTTGTTTTATTGAATTCTTATATCATTGTCATCATCCTCATGTTTATATTTTTTTTAAAGTCATCATGGCACATAGTGCATATAGATGGACTTGGTATGATTATGACCGAGACTACTATTCCGGTGTAATCATGGCCGTAATGTTACAAATGATGTGGTAAAAATCCTCGATGGTAGTAGTGCATTGATGGACGAGTTGTTGGCATGATCATGACCATTAATGAATACACAAATATTCTTGGCTCAGTAGTGCATGAATAATTGTGGTCGTGATACTAAAGAATATCCTTGGCCGTAGTGGGGGGTGATTCGATGATGTGGAATATTTATTAAAGTGAGTCTCAAATTATAATAAATGATGAAAAACCTTTTAAAACCTAAAAGATAGTAGACTTTATTTTCTACTTGACTCTTTTAATGGATTGCATATTCATTTGCAATTAAACCGGGTTGTCTATTGTATTTTATCGGTTTAACATTGTTGAAGACTATTGATAATTTATTACGCATTATCTTAGTCATAATATTTCTTCTTGGGCTAGTTGAGCTCACCCTTTCTTTCACTATTCTCTTGAAATGAGAATAGAATATAGGGGACGAGTCGGGAAACGCAGTGATGGTCCTGAAGATAGCATTAGTAGTCCTCACTATTACGTGAAATAGTGTGATAATAATTGTAATGAGGACTTTTGTTTGAGTTTGTATAATATCTAGTAGAGCGATATTTGTATTTAAACTCACGATTTATGTCGTATTATTACACCTACGCTTATGTTAATAAGTTGTATTTAAATTCTGTACCATGTAAGTGGCGACCCAAGATGGGTGATGTATACCTAATTTTGGGGGCGTCACAAAAACTACTTACACTTTCATTTCTCATGACTTATAATAATTTATGTTTTCTAACCATCATCCTTATATCTCATTATCATACCAATTAATGTAAACATGTTACAAGTTATTATATGTTTTTCTTAAGTTCATAACTTCATTTATTGCTTATCTTACCACATGACTTATTCACGGCTTATTAAGACTTAAGCCCTTTGATTACTCATTCTTATCATTCCTTAACATGCTAGTTCTACCACTACTCACTTCTCTAATAATGGAAGAGAAAAGGAATCATGGTTTAGAATTTCTTACCCTTGAATATCACTTGGTTAATCTTTAATCTTCTCTTTGCTTCTTGAACTATGATAGACTAGCTTTCTAGCTTATTCTCACTTATTCTCTCTAACTAATAAGCTATAAGTTGTTGGTGTTTTTGAAAAAAGAATAAACAAAATCCAAAGCTTGCTATTTATAAGAGTTGCTAGGTTAGGGCATAAGGGTCATTAATCCAACCCACCTCCTTAATCACCTCCTTACTATTCCAAGCTTAAGCACTAAGTTAACTTGTCCTCCACACTCTTTGCTTGCCCATCACAACATTTATCCAATTCATGGGCATCACATTTACTTAATTATTAAGAATACTTGCTAATCACATAACTTAGCCTTTAAGTTTACTTGTTAAGCACAGCGTTTATCCTTTGTTTGCACATCACATTTCTTAGCCATTAAGTCTACTTGGTCATTAAATCTACTTGCTCATCACACAAAGTTCTTGGTCACCAATTCACATATGTGATCATGGGTTCCCCCATGGGTCACCCTAACCCATTGGATTAATAGTTTAGGCTTGAAGTTTAATTAATCATAACTTATACATTGGGCTTGCAATTAAACTAACACTTAGGCTTGTTCAATAATTTACATTGGACTCAACATTACAAATATTTGGTCTTTAACATTAATTCGTATTGGGCTTTATTATTATCCCAATTGGACATTACAATCTCCTACACATTCCTACAAATTCAATACATTTAGCTTAAAGCCTTATAACGTATAATCTACGTATTAATCTTGTATTCAAACTCGTATACTTATTTAATATACGAAATTCCATCATTCATACATGCTCGTAAAATACCTCGTACTATACTGGTATTCATTATCTCGTACAATACTTATGTATCCTACAATCATTGCTTTAATTCATTATACGCATTTAAATTCCTTCTCGGAATTCATTTTCCCTAATCGTTAGTTTTTAAGTCCGCAGACGAAAAATTGCGTTTGCCATAACTAAAATATTATTGGATATTCCATCTCACCTCAATATTCTATCATTACGTATTTCTCGGAATTTCAAAAATAATTCCCTAGCAGAAATGCGTGAATAGTGTTTTTCAAAAAATTTCTTAGAAAGCTTTTATTTTCAACTTGGAAATTCAAACACTTTAATTCTACCACGTAGCCAAAATACTACGACATTTTGATATGTCTAGGTCATAGAACGACCTTCAAATAGCTTACTCCAATAATTAATTAATTAAATTCATTTAATCCACATAATCAAATAAAAATTTAATTCTCAAAAATTTGATTTATTTCTGGGGCGTTACAAACATACCTTTCAAGCCAGCAGCCTAGTTCTGGATCATCAGATCCATCACTCAACTCAGGTTTCAAAACCTTTCAAACATTTTGTTTGTCCCACCAGGGATCAAACATTTCACACCTTTAGTTTGTCCGACTAGGGATAAAACTTTTACCATCTCAGTTTGCCCTGTACGTGGTGCGAACTACGCAGACCTGATCTCCCCAACAAGGGAGTACGTAGGTAGCCATTTTCATGGTCCGGACAAACCTTTAACAAAAATATAAAATAACACCCTTCCACCACTTATAACTTTGTACCTTTCACACCAAGTTCGAACTACCCAGACCTTATCTCCCCTCTTCAATGGGAGTACGTAGGCAGCCATTTATGGTTCAGTCTCACCCCCTACCAAAATACAAAAACTTGTAAATGGTACTGGGATCATCATTCACACCATACATCATTGGCTTAAACCATAGAGATGGAATTACCTGGTCTCCCCACACAAATTGGAGAATCGATGACCATCTAAGTTGTGACGCCCCCAAAATAGGTATACATCACCCATTCTGAGTTGTCAATACATGGTACAGAAACAACTACAACTTTATTATTACAACAGTAAAACTGTGAGTTTAAATACAAATATTATCTTCTAGACAATATTTATACTCACATAAATCCTCATCACATTTATTGATACATTATTTTACAAAAATGGTGAGGACTACTAAACAATCCTTTCTAAAACCTTCATTCCATACCCAGACTACGTACTCAGCTTATATTCTCGCCTCCACGAGAAGAATGGAACAAAAAGGAAAAGGGTGAGCTCAACTAGCTCGATAAAGAATATTATGACTAAGATAATACACAACAAATTATCGTTAGTCTTCAACGAGGAAAAAATTTAATAGAATCTGATAGACAACAAATTTTCAATCAATATTATGCAATGAAATAATAATTCATTAGAAGAGTTAAGTAGAGAATGCAAACTACTATCTTCTATGTATGAATTTAAAAGTTCATCGTCTATCTTTTATCCTGTAACAACAATCAATATACATACGGAATCAAATATTCATCTTTGCTCTGAGGCCAAAGATATTCATCGATTAGTCATGTTCATTTAAACACTGTTCATCTTTTACACTCTGAGCCAAAGATATTAATCGATCGGTCGTGTTCATCTCAACACTGTTCATCTTTTACTTTCTGAGCCAAAGATATTCTTCAGAAATCATTCATCTTTGCACTCTGAGGCCAAAGATATTCAATAATATCATCATTTAAGGCGAGGATGATGAAAATATTTTTAAAAGAACGAATCCGATGAAACAAAATGACAAGGATTAAGGATTAAGGATTAGTACTTTGTTTTATCCATGTCCAACAATACCCCAAAAATAATCACGGTGGTGTAAAATTCAAGAATGATCAAAACATGGATCTGATCAAAGCTAGTATCCAAAATAGATGTTTTGGACAAAAGAAGAAATTTTTTTTTTTTTTGGTGAATAGTCGTATATCGTGAATAGTCTTATATCATCGTGAATAATCTGTATATCATGAATAGTAAATCCGACACCAAAAGATAGAAATTCCACAAAAAAACATCTTCACGCTTCATGAATAGTATTAAGTGAATAGTAACTTCGTGAATAGTAACTCATGAATAGTAACTCATGAATAAAGTAACCCCCCAAGCATGAAAAAGTTCCAAATTTGATAAAACATCGGATCAACATTTCAACATAATGATATTGAAGAAATAATATCATTACGAAAAAAATAATATCCCTTACCTCAAAGAATCGATTACTTGAAGGAAAGGTCGGAAGTGATCTTTGAATGAAACTTATCTTGAGCAAAGAACTCTCAAAGTATCTAAATACTCACAAAATCGCTCAATAATATAGAGAGAAAGAGAAAACTTTGTTTACGGTGTGATTTTCAATTCTAACTTAGCCCTCTATTTATAGGAAAATGTTAGCCGTAAAGCAGACTTGACACCTTTACACGATGGCTTTACTCACTACTATTACCACCCACCACATTTGAAATAAAATTCAGCACATTTCTTCACCAACCACAAGTGGGGCCCACTCAATTCTAGAATTTTCCTCCAAAATCAATTATAACCCTAATTTCCGAATCGAGACACCTCTTAAAATTCATAACAAATCATTCGTACATTTTAACGGTTCAAAATTTGTGGACATATACTCAACTTATATATGTATAACATATCCAAAAATTACCACAATCCAACGGTTCGGATTAAAAATTATAATCCCCATGAATATATCTCAAAACCCCAGATTTAATTTTAATACCTCCAATACGGTAAAATCTTGATAAAACACCTCAACAATAATTTCTTCATTTATAACCACATAAATAAATCCATCATTTATATCCACATAAAATAAATATTTCTTTATCATATGAATCAATAATTAATTATTCACAAATAATATTACGAGAATCACAATTATAACCACGCCGCCCTCCGGAAAGAGGGGCTTTCAGATAAGGATTTCTCCTTCTTGGCGCGCATTAGGTGACCAAACCTCTCCTTGATGAACTTTCTAGACATTGCCAATAATGCTATCTAATAATATTATTCAAATAATATGAATTATTGATCGATAATGGAGATAATGTGCGGTGACAATTATTGAACAACAATAATATAAAATATCAACGCAGCAATTATTGAATCAATAAAATAAAATATTGAGCGATAACTCTTTGTGAAAATTATTGAGTAGTGCCTTCTTACGTAAGGATCAATAATTCAACAATCTTTGTGCAATCTGGTGTACTTCTTTGTGCAACCACAGCATATTCTTGTATTTTAACCATAGGGTATTCAACGATCTTAACGGTAACAACTTCTGCCAATTATTTTTAACCAACTTATATTTGTCGTTTTCTTCATCCAATCGCTTTTTAGTTATGGGGCCCACACATGGGCTGCTTGCCGTCGTCATTTAATATTCCCCGCGATCTGAATATTCCACGACCAAACGAATATTCCCAGACAAAAATGAATATTTTATAACCACTTGTTTATTTTGAAATATTTATGTATTTAACCCTTAACTATCCACATTAATCAAATCAACCCTTACTATTTCAAAATAATAAATAAAGGAAATTCCTTTTATTTAAAAAAAATTTTGAGGGTCTTACAACCTCCCTCCTTATGAAATTTAGTCCTCGAAATTGGCGTGCGTACTGGTGTTTTGAAAGGTGAGGATACCTCGCTTTCATTTCCGTTTCCAATTCCCGGTCATTTCCTCTATAGCATGATTCCTCCACAAAACTTTAACTTGTGGTATGACCTTTCTTGGCGTAGGACATGCTCCTTCTATCCAAGATCTTGACAGTACCTCCTCATACGTTAAGTCTTGGCTATCTCGTCCGGTTCTAACTCAATAACGTGGTTGGGTCTTTCACATATTTACTGAAATGCGATATGTGAAACACATTATGAACACGAGACATACTTTCGGAGTAACGCAAGTCTATAGGCTACATTTCCTACTCGGTCAAGAATTTGAAATGGACCAATAAATCGTGGATTGAGCTTTCCTCTCTTCCCAAATCTTGTAACTCCCTTCCATGGAGCAACTCGCTTCAATGACAATGATCCCCCTACATTAAATTCCACGTCCTTTCGATGAAGATCCGCATAACTCTTTTGTCGATCTTGTGCCGTTTGTATCGTTGTCGAATCATTTGGATCTTTTCGGTGAGTCATACGTACTTAACTTCGGGTCCCAACAATGTTGCTTCACCCACCTCATCCCAACATATTGGAGAACGACATTTTCGTCCATATAATGCTTGAATGGAGCCACACTATATACTTGCACGATAAGCTGTTGTTGTAGGAGAATTCCACCAATGGTAAATACTTATCCCAACTACCCTTGAAGTCTAGGACACGAGTCTTAATAGATCTTCAAGAGTTTGAATAGTCCTCTCGATTGTCCGTCCGGTTTGGGGATGGTATGCGAACTAAATCGCAAATCCGTGCCCATAGCTTTTTGCAAGCTAACCCAAAATCTTGAAGTGAATCTTGGGTCACGATCCGAAACTATGGATACGAGGCATGCCATGCAACCTCACGATCTCATTTACGTACATACTAGCAAGGCGTTCAAGGGAATAAGTCTCCGTATCGGCAAGAAAAATGAAGCGGAACTTGGTTAATCTATCAACAATAACCCAAATAGCATTGATGCCTTGAGAAACCGTGTAGGAAGACCCGTAATTGAAATCCATGGTAATGTGTTCCCACTTCCATTCCGGAATCTCAAGTGGTTGCAACGGACCCTTAGGTACTAGATGCTCCGCCTTTACACGTTAGTGAGTTAAACACATCGAGATAAACTTTACAATCTCTCTCTTCATATTATTCCACCAAAATGTATGTCGAAGATCACGATACATTTTAATACTTCGAGGATGGATTGCAAATGGTGTATTGTGTGCCTCCATCATAATCTTGTACTTCAAATCGAGTCGTTAGGAACACAAAGCCTAGAGTGGACTCGAAGTATTCCTTCTTCATCAATTCTAAGCTTAGGAATAGCTCCTTCTTGTACTTTCTTCTTCATACGCATCGACTCAAGATTGGGTGGCTTGAGCAACCTTAACTTTTTCTATTAAAGTTGGCTCTGTCGTATACTTGACATCATCGCTTTTCGTTCCGCATATGATCTTCTACTCAATCGTCGGCTACCACGTTAAACTTTACCGGGATGGTATTGAATAGTGTGGTCGTAGTCTTTCAATAGCTCGAGCCAGCGTCATTTGCCGCATGTTGAGTTCTTTTGAGTGAAGAAATATTTAAGGCTTTTATGATCTGAATATATCTCCACTTTCTCCCCATATAGATAGTGCCTCCATATCTTTAAGCGAAAACGATTTTTTGCTGACTCTAGATCATGAGTAGGATAATTCCTCTCATACTCTTTAAGTTGTCGCGAGGCATAGGCTATGACTTTCCCACGTTGCATGAGAACACATCCTAACCCTTTGCACAAAGCATCATTTGTAGATAACAAATCCATCCGAACCGGATGGTATTGTTAGAACAGTCTTAAAAATAAGTCTCCTCTTAAGCTCTTGGAAACTTTTCTCGCATTCTTCATTCCAAACGAATTTTGTATCCTTCCGAGTTAGGCGAGTTAATGGAGTAGCGATTAGAAAACCCTTCCACGAATCTCCGATAATAACCATTAAGCCCAAAAACTACGTACTTGATCAATCAGACTTGGTTGCTCCCAACTTTGTATTGCTTGATCTTGGCGGGATCAACGGATACTCCATGTTTTGACACCACATGCCCAAGAAATGCTACTTCCTCAAGCGAACTTCGCATTTCTTCAATTTGGCATATAGTTGGTTTTCACGAAGCCTTTAGAGTACCGACTTCAAATGGTGCTCATGATCTTCACGACTTTTGGAATATATAAGGATGTCATCAATAAAAACAACAACGAATCGATCCAAATATTCCTTGAATACTCGGTTCATCATATCCATGAAAGCCGCGAGAGCATTAGTTAGTCCGAAAGACATGACTAAGAATTCATAATGCCCATCTGGGGTTACGAAGGCGGTCTTTGGAATATCCTCGATTCTAATTTTCAAATTGATGATATCCGAATGAAGATCGATTTTGAAAAGAATTGTACTGT
This sequence comes from Panax quinquefolius, assembly GCA_020205615.1. Classification (NCBI taxonomy): domain Eukaryota; kingdom Viridiplantae; phylum Streptophyta; class Magnoliopsida; order Apiales; family Araliaceae; genus Panax; species Panax quinquefolius. The sequence goes on along the minus strand of CM035163.1, from coordinate 100,915,760 downwards.
GCCTTACAATTTGGTCAAACAAGTCATCAATACGAGGTAGAGGATACCTATTCTTGATGGTGACATGGTTCAATTCCGATAGTCAATACAAAATCGCATACTCCGTCTTTCTTTTTACAAATAAAGCAGGAGCACCCCGAGGAGATGTACTTGGGGCGAATGAAACCGATGTCCAACAATTCTGTAGTTGGACCTTTAACTCTGAAGTTCAATAGGAGCCATTCGATATGGGGTTTTAGAAATGGGCTTTGTGCGGGTTCAAGATCAATAAAGAATTCAACTTCACGTTACGGGGTAGGGCCGGAAGTTCTTGAAATCGTCGGAAAATCGATAACAACAGAAATATTATTCAAATTTGGCGTGTCTTTATTCAAATCCATAACATGGGCTAAGAAAGCTTGACATCCGTTTTTCAATAAGCGAATAGCTTTATGATTAGATATGATGATGATTGATTTTAATGGTTTAGTTGCTTGAATTAAATACAACGGGTTGGTTAGGAATATGAAAACTAACAACCTTACGAAAACAATCAATTTTGGCATGATGAGTAGTTAACCAATCAATCCCTAAAATCACATCAAAAGCAAGTATCTTTAAAGAGATAAGGTCAACGGGTAAGGTGATGGTGCCAACTTGAATCAAACAAGATTTATAAGCGATGGATGTGATGAAAGTTTCTCTAACGGAGTTTCCACAGATAGATCAAAGTCTAATTTCTCTGAGTCAAGTTTAAGCGTTGAGCACATGCGGGAGAGATAAATGAATGGGTATACCGGTATCAAGTAAGGTATAAACTTATGAAAATTTATAAATAGCTTACCGTGATCACCTCGTTTGGGTTCCTCGCATTATGACCGATCCTGACAAACGCTCTTCCGGAATCGTTGACTTTGACTTTTACAGGGACGATCTTTTGAGTCACCGTCCCCATTGAACTAGGTTTATTCTACCGTACAATCTCGAAGCGATATGTCCTTCCTTTCCACAACTATAGCATACCTTGAATTTGTTGTGGGCGGGTTTGGGCCGATATGTCCCTCTTTTCGCATTTGTAGCATATGGCCGGTGGTGGTTCTCCTCCCTTAGAACCGATTCTTTGCTTGCAGCCTTTATCGTCTTCACATAGTCGTTGTTAAATCTCCTCTTTTAAAATCTCCTCACTTTCGCTTCTTACATTTTTCATGACCATGATTACCACCGGAGTGGTTACCATTTACATTAAATCTGTTTCTTTCTCATGAGTTATCATTATTACATTGTTGCTATATCTGCGAATGCGATCCACGGTTATGGTCCCTCGATTGGCCGTACTCGTTATCTCGCTCTAATAATTGAGCCTGTTTAACATCCTAATAAAGAAAAGTTTATGAGAAATGAGATCTTGGCGTATCTTGGGTTTCAAACCTCTAAGAAACATCCGCGTCATCGTTCCTCATTCTCCACCAAATGAGGTGCAAACACAGATAACTCTGCAAACTTTGCCTCGTCTTTGAGACAAAATCATGTTATTTTGCTCTAATCGATGAACTCCACTTCCTTCATATGACGAACACTTTCGGAAAGTATTTGTCATTAAATAATCTCTGAAAGCGTCTCCCAAGACATCTTTGAGTGCGTCTGGATGGAGTGCGCTTCACGAGACTCCCACCGATGAATCTGCCTCGCCCACGGAACATAAAGGTGGCGAATGGAACCTCGTTCCTCAGTGCATCCCAAGACATCGAATATCTTGGTAATTTGTTTGACCCGTGTTTCCGCCATGATCGGATCGGCTTTCCCTTAAATTCTGGTGGTCCCAACTCTTTGAAGCGCTTGGTGTGACAACCCGTGAATTGCTATCATTTCCTCCTGTATTTTGAACACGAGTCTCCTCGTCGATTTTGCATGAACTGCAAAAAGCTTCTAAACATCCCTCGTTCATCATCTCGCTTTCGGTGGTGGTTTGTTCACGGAGGAACATTGCCCGACTGTTGCCGTTCTCCTCGTTGGTAAGTCTGAGCATCTCCACGGTCTCATTTACTCCATTTATTAATATTCTCGATTCGACATTCTCAAATCTTGTCATAAAACAAGGGTTAATTAAGAAATCAATATATCACATAATATCCTATATCTTGACCAACTAACAAATAAGCTTAAGTAGGACACACTTTGCGAAGGATTTACTCGTCTCTCCCCTCCTAGTTCTATTCCCCAATCTCATGGAGATCATATCCTAAAGCTCGATACCAACCGTGGCGCCCCCAAAATAGGTATACATCACCCATTACGAGTTGTCGATACATGAGTGCGAAACAACTACAACTTTATTATTACAACGAGAAAAGCGTGAGTTTAAATACAAATATTATCTTCTAGACAATATTTATACTCACATAAATCCTCATCACATTTATTGATACATTATTTTACAAAATGGTGAGGACTACTAAACAATCCTTTCTAAAACCTTCATTCCATACCCAGGCTAATTACGCTATATTCTAGCCTCCAGAAGAATGGAACAAAAAGGAAAAGGGTGAGCTCAACTAGCTCGATAAAAAATATTATGACTAAGATAATACACAACAAATTATCGTTAGTCTTCAACAGGAAAAATTTAATAGAATACAATAGACAACAAATTTTCAATCAATATTACAATGAAATAATAATTCATTAGAAGAGTTAAGTAGAGAATGCAAACTACTATCTTCTATGTATGAATTTAAAAGTTCATCGCTCATCTTTTATCCTGTAACAACAATCAATATACATCTGGGAATCAAATATTCATCTTTGCACTACTGAGCCCGAGATATTCATCGATTAGTCATGTTCATTTAAACACTGTTCATCTTTTTTCTGAGGCCAAAGATATTAATCGATCGGTCGTGTTCATCTCAACACACATCATCTTTTTGCACTACGAGGCCAAGATATTCTTGAAATCATTCATCTTTTTTCTACGGGCCAAAGATATTCAATAATATCATCATTTAAGGCGAGGATGATGAAAATATTTTTAAAGAACGAATCCGGTGAAACAAAATGACAAGGATTAAGGATTAAGGATTAGTACTTTGTTTTTATCCATGTCCAACAATACCCCAAAAATAATCACGGTGGTGTAAAATTCAAGAATGATCAAAACATGGATCTGATCAAAGCTAGTATCCAAAATAGATGTTTTGGACAAAAGAAGAAATTTTTTTTTTTTGGTGAATAGTGCATATATCGTGAATAGTCTTAGTATCGTGAATAGTCTTAGATATCGTGAATAATCTGTGTATCATGAATAGTAAATCAAACACCAAAAGATAGAAATTCCACAAAAACATCTTCACGCTTCATGAATAGTACTCGTGAATAGTAACTTCGTGAATAGTAACTCATGAATAGTAACTTCGTGAATAGTAACTCATGAATAGTAACCCCAGACATGAAAAAGTTCCAAATTTGATAAAACATCGGATCAACATTTGAAATAATGATATTGAAGAAATAATATCATTCTGAAAAAAAATAAATATCCCTTACCTCGAAAGAATCGATGCTTGAAGGAAAGGTCGGAGTGATCTTTGAATGAAACTTATCTTGAGCAATGACTCTCAAAGTATCTAAATACTCACAAAATACGCTCGATAATATAGAGAGAAAGAGAAAAACTTGTTTTTCGGTGTGATTTTCAATTCTAACTTAGCCCTCTATTTATAGGAAAATGTTAGCCGTAGAAAGCGGACTTGACTGCTTTACACGATGGCTTTACACTGCTACTATTGCCACCCACCACATTTGAAATAAAATTCAGCACATTTCTTCACCAACCACAAGTGGGGCCCACTCAATTCTAGAATTTTCCACCAAAATCAATTATAACCCTAATTTCCGAATCGAGACACCTCTTAAAATTCATAACAAATCATTCGTACATTTTTAACGGTTCAAAATTTGTGGACATATACTCAACTTATATATATATATAACATATCCAAAAATTACCACAATCCAACGGTCGGATTAAAAATTATAATCCCATATATATATCTCAAAACCCAGTTTAATTTTAATACCTCCAATCTGGTAAAATCTTGATAAAACACCTCAACAATAATTTCTTCATTTATAACCACATAAATAAATCCATCATTTATATCCACATAAAATAAATATTTCTTTATCATATGAATCAATAATTAATTATTCACAAATAATATTACGAAATCACAATTATGATAATGACGGTAGTTCCGGGAAGAGGGGCTTTCAGATAAGGATTTCTCCTTCTTGGCGCAATTAGGTGACCAAACCTCTCCTTGTGAGAACTTTCTAGACATTGCCAATAATGCTATCTAATAATATTATTCAAATAATATGAATTATTGATCGATAATGGAGATAATGTGCGGTGACAATTATTGAACAACAATAATATAAAATATCAACGCAACAATTATTGAATCAATAAAATAAAATATTGAGCGATAACTCTTGTGAAAATTATTGAGTAGTGCCTTCTTACGTAAGGATCGATAATTCAACAATGCTTGTGCATCTGGTATATACTTCTTTTATGCGACCACGCCAGCGTATTCTTTGTATTTTAACCACCGGGTATTCAACGATCTTAACTTGTATAACTACTACTGTAGTTATTTTTAACCAACTTATATTTGTCGTTTTCTTCATCCAATCGCTTTCCGTTATGGGGCCCACACATGGTTTCTTGTGGTCGTATTTAATATTCCCGACAAGATGCTGAATATTCCACGACCAAACGAATATTCCCAAAAAAAAATGAATATTTTATAACCACTTGTTTATTTTGAAATATTTGCGTATTTAACCCTTAACTATCCACATTAATCAAATCAACCCTTACTATTTCAAAATAATAAATAAAGGAAATTCCTTTTTATTTAAAAAAAATTTCGGGGTCTTACATAAGCTGCGGTTGAATCCTCAAGGAGAAATACCAATCCATAAGAGATTGAACTACCTGGGCTTTCCTATACATAGGAGTATGAAAAATCCTGAGACATCTCAATGTCTGTCCATTAAGGGGGAGTTCAAAATACATCAAGATCACAAGCCCTGAAAAAACATAAAAATATCAAGCAAGTAACAAGGCATAACTAACAGGGAAGTGAATCAAAATATATTTCCCTGCCATATATAATGTTGTTTAATATATACAATGTATACTATACATGACAAAAATGGCTAAGCTAGTTTGTGCATGAAAATACAAGCCCATCTAAAATCTAGTGGATATACACGCTATCAAATCCAATATGACATCCCTCTCAGAAGAATGGGGTAACTCTGGAAGCTCCTACCCAATGGTATCAACACAAGTCAAGAGATCCACAACCAACTACAAGGTGACACTATGCTCATTAATATAGGTGCTCATCTCTACAATCATATCAGTAGCGTGAGACCTCATGGTAGTACTATCTATGATAGCTGCATCTCGGGCAGATATAGTGTGAGATCCTGAATTTTTTGAAATGAAAATTTTCAATTTTCTTATAATTATTATTTTATTTAGTAAATGGTTAAATTGAGAAAGGGTTAAAGTTAAGGGTGATATGTGAAAATTTTGCAAAGTAAGCAAGTTGATATAAAATATTCGTTGTGTCGGGAAATATTCATTTTAATAGGGAATATTCGTACGACGACATAATCATTGGTGGACCCCACAATGGAAGTATTGTCGTAGTTAGAAAATGACATTAATATCTTTTTATAAAAATAATGGTAAAAATTTTACCGTTAAACTGTTGAACTACCCGGTAGTAAAAGTACAGTAATACGCGTGGTTGCATAGTAGCACATGGTATTAATTATTGATGCTTACGTGAGAAGTCACTCAGTTATAATCAATTATTGCTATAGTAATTGCTGCATAATATCTCTCATATTGTTGATTCAATTATTGTCACAGTATCATCTGCATAATATTTATTATTATTAAATCAATAATTGAGAGGACAAAGTTATTCATATTATTATTTGCAATATTGCCGATGTCTAGAAAGTTTTGTCGAGGAGAGGTTTTGTCACCTAATTGCGCGCCAATAGGGAAAAATCCTTATCGGAAAGCCCCATTTTTCCTGGGAATGATCTGGTTGTTAAATATTATGAGTTATAATATTTATGATGAATAAGTTTGTGTTGATTAAAGACGAAATTGATATTTCCATTGTGTTGGGATTATTAGTGTTAGTGGAAATCGACATCTATTTCGATAATAATTGATATCTGGAGGTTATATTGACCAATCGGATATTTAATCAGATAAATGAGCAATTAATTGCTATTAATTCACATGCTTATAACTATTTGTTCACATGTGTTAACTATTGATTCACATGCATGTACTATTAGGGGAGGTGGTGCAAGATTGATAATACTTGCATGACTAAATTAAAAATAGAGGTATAGATGAGGGTACTATATTGTAATTATTTTTTTCACATGTATAGAACTATTGAGTCACGTGATTGTACTATTGATTCACATGACGTACTATTATGGGAGGTGGTGCAAGTTTGATAATACTTGCAGGACTAAATTAAAAATGTAAGAAAAGATGAAGGTATTGTACTGTAATATTTCGAGCCCCAAAATGTGCAATTATCAAAACTATATTTTCCTATAAATAGAAGCTCATTCTTCCTTCATTCTCACCAATTCACTAAGACTCACAAGAGCAATTGTGACACCCCCAAAATAGGTCCAATTCATCCAACCTATTCTGAGTCGCCAAATACATGGTACATAAAATAACTACAACTTTATTACTACAATTGTCGTGTAAAATACAACACATATACTGTGAGTTTTAATACCAACTGTGACTCATGTCCCAACTATGGACATCACCTCACATTGATACATTACATAAAGGTATAGTCAATAACTGTTTTAGAAATTAAAATCTTTGGGAAGTGCTCAAGGAAACCTTCGTACATAGGAGGCCATGAATGTAACGACCGAAAAATTTGGATCTTATTGTAAAATAATTTTATTAAATTAAATAATAAATAAAATTATATTCTATGTGATATCAAGATGGTTGTTATTCTATAACCTAATAATCTTGGAATTTCGTAGTATTTTAGCTATGTGAAGGAATTAAAGTGTTTGAATTTCCAAGACAAAAATAAAAGTTTTCCGAGAAATTTTCTGAAAAACACTATTCATCGTTATTTGCTCGGGATTTATTTTTGAATTTTCGAGAAATACATAATGTTAGAATGTCAAAGTAAGATGGATTATGTAATAATAATGTAAGTATGGAAAACGCAATATTTCGCTTGCGTACTTAAATTGAGAAAGTTAAGGAAAGAGAAGAATTAATGAGTTAGGTAATAATCGTATGATACGTGAGTATTGTACGAAGTAATGAATACGAGTGTAATACGAAGTATTATACGAGTTTGTATGAAGGATGGTATATCGTATATAGCGAAGTTGTATATGAATTAGAATACGAGAATGAGAAGTCAATAATAGGTATATGTATCGAGCAATGATATTGGACTTGTAAGATTGGTTAGGAATTTGTACAAGCCCAAGTGAATAAATGGTGAGGCCCAACTATTGATTAATAAACAAGTTAGTGTTTATTAATGCAAAGCCCAAAGGTTAAGTAAATCTAAGCCCAAATTAGGATCCAATAAGTTGATTGACCCATAGAGCAAACCATGTTAATGTGGTTAATCTTGGTGATCAAGCATAATGTGTGATGACCAAGACTTAAGAGTAATGGCCAAGCAAAAGACAAGAGTGGTGGTTAGCAAGTAATGAATAGTAAGGAGGTGGCTTAAGGAGGCGGGATTGTGTTTTGTCTAAACTACCCTAGCTTTGGTAATTCTATAAATAGAAGAAGAATGCTAGCCATTTCTTACTTGTTCAAATAATCCAACAAACTTATAAAGTGCTTAAGTGTTAGAGAGAATAAGCAACAATAAGTTACTTTCATTTGTAAGAAGAAGAAGAAGGCTACTTTACAAAGACTTCAAAGAGTAAGACTTCCTCTCCATTTATCTTCTATCTCTACCATGATAGGTTGATAAGAAAAAGTATGGATTAAGGAACATGGATGTTAAGAAGAAGAAGAATGAGTAATCAATGAACTTAAGCCGTATAAGTAGGAAATAAGTCATTTACACTTGTATAAGTTATGAACTTATGAAGAAGTTATGTGAACTTAATATGAGTTTATCTTAAGAAGTAGTATGAAAGTGAAGAACTTGTATAAATATGTATCATGTATACATGAATGATATTATATCTTGAGAACTTATAAGTATGGTGATTAAAAAGACCTTAGCTTTCATAAGCTATGAACAATGAAGCTATAAGTAGTTTATACTTTAATAAGTTATAAGCTCATGAAAGAATAAGTCAAAATCCAACATGAAAATAATTTGTTGTAGTAAGTATGTTAAGATGTTCTTTTGATAAATTGAATTCATTTGAAGTAATGAACAAATCATAAGTAATGAGGATTTACCGAAAATTTCACGATTAGACGATAATTATCGAATTCGTGAAATTCTCGGAATAGAAGTCAAATTTTGTGTTTGAACTCGGAAACATTGGCTTTTGATGGAGATAAGTCATATTTGGTATTCTAGAGTTGTGGACTCAAAAATGATCGAATTCCGACTTAGAATGAAGAAACGAGCATTGAACGTTCACGAACGTTTATCGTTTTCGTTAAAAATGAACTAATAGGTGAATTTTTAGCAAATGAAGTCAAATAGATAAAATTCTTGCATGAACGCGTAGAGTATGTAATTTGTGAATTGTAGGCTTTTGAATGAGCCATTTCGGACTTATAACGAAGAAGTTATGAGTAGGAAATTATGAAGTTGAAAAAGCTGTCCAAACTATTCGGTGCAGGCAGAATAGCCATGGCTATTTCAATTTCTAGACTAATTTGTCACGCCACAGCGCGAGACTAAAACCGAACATATCTTGGAAAGTGGGCGTCAATGGCGGCCCACTAAAGTAAGAGACTCGTCTTGCAAATGGCCAAGTCCGGGACATTATTCTTCTGCTAACTCTCACCGCAGCGTGAGATGTAAGCTTATGACTTGTGCCGCAGCGCTAGTCCTTGATCAAAGATAGTAAAGAATAAAAATGAGTACAAAGAAAGGAATGGGTTTAATTCGAATCGAACTTACCTTAAGGAACTTGAAGTAACATTGTTAAGCCTTTGTTAAACCTTAAGGATAGTGCATAAAGGTTGATGATAACCTATTCAAAGATGAATGCAAGTAGAATGACAAGCCGGAATTGATGGTAAACAAATCTAATATATGATTAGATTGAGATGAAGGGTAAGATATAGTCATATTCATACTTGATTATATATTACCTAATATATGATGTTATGTAATCATGTATTGTAGAGACTTGAAAGACTCAAACATAAAGTAATTATACTGTAGAAGATGCTAAAGGCAAGTATTCTAACCCTTATCTCAGTTCAATTTGAACAAGTTTTGTAATTCATGTATCCTTACACATGAATTAAGTATGATGAAGTTAAAGCCAATTCTTCGGCTAGACTTAAATGCATTTGGTAGATTATTGATAATCTATCCATCTGTTATCAATTGTTGTTATCTTTTGTCAACTACTTCATATGGTTTTCATAAGAAGACTGAGTATATTAAATAAATGTTTTTGTCGCCATACGACAGGCACGTGAGGTTGCCACAAATTAAACATACATACGTTTAATGAATGTAGTGTTGATCAACATAGAGTACAATCTTCGTAGGAATATTATTTTCGTTCAACAGTCGTAAGGGGTGTTACTTATTTCATGCTCTGAAGAGATATTATTTTCTTTTAATACTCGTAAGGGTTGTTACTCCATTCTTAATTATTCTGTTAGAATAACCTGTCTACGCAAACTACCGCATGCATGGTGAAATTCTTTTTGTTATTCCATTCTTTATTATTTTGTTGGAATAACCTGTTTACGCGGACTACCGCATGCATGGTGAAACCCTTCTGTTATTCCATTCTTTATTATTCTGATGGAATAACCTATCTACGCGGACTGCCAAATGCATGGTGAATGACCCTTCGTATTCATTCTTTATTAAATTATAGAAATGATATATCTATGTGGATATAATTAATTTGCAGTTTCGTATATTCAATTATACTCGTATGAGATATCATTTCTTTTGTACTCGTCATGGAATATCATTTTCTTTTGTATTTTCCATTTATGAGTACTAATCACGGAGTACTATTCATTAGTAGTATTCACGTATATGGCACTATTCATGTATACTGTACTATTTACGAATACTAGTTACTATTCATAAAGTACTATTCAGGGGGTACTATTCCCAAAGTACTATTCATGAAGTACTATTCACACAAAACACTATTCATGACAAAAATTTATTTCTTTTCGGTCCAAATCATTTTTTATACAATATCATTCTTGAATTTTACTCCAGAAAGTAGTATTATATTGACAATTTGGATATTATTGAATTCTGGATAAATTAAATTGTTAAAGTCTTTAAAATTTTTCCTTTGCTTTCTTTTAATTGAAATCTTATATAATTGTCATCATCCGCATGCTTATATTGTGATCAAAGTCATCTTTGGCTTACGTGTATAGATGGACTGTTGAATGGTATAATTATGACCAGGAATCATTCGGTATAATTATGACCTGTAATGTTACAAATGATGTGGTAAAAGTTTTCAGTGGCCTGTAGTGCATTGATGGACATGTTCTTGGTATGATTATGACCAGGGATTATTCGGTATAATCATGACCATTGATGATTACATGAATATCCTTGGCCCGTATGGCATGGATAATTTGTGGTTGTGATACTAATTGTTAAGCTGAGTCTCAGCGACAGTTGTTGGTATGATCATGACCATGCGTTCTCTTCGAACAAGGGTGCAAAGATGAATTGTTGTTTGGCGTGATCATGACCATTAGTAAAAACACGAATATCCTTAGCTCATAGTGCATGGATAATTCGTGGTCGTAATACTAATGAATATCCTTGGCCATACTGCATGGATAATTCGGTGATGTGGATTATTTATTGAGTTGAGTATCAGCGATAAAATATTGATAATAAACTTTTAATTCGTAGAAGATAGTAGATATCATGCTCTACTTGACTCTTCTAAAATATAGTTACATGTCTTTGGCCTGTAGTGCAAAGATGAACTGTTAATGAATATCTTTGGTCCGTAGTACAAAGATGAATTTATTAGTATGATTATGAACAGGAACTATGATTTGTTATAACCATGATCTTTGATGTTTCAGGTAAAGATAGGTGATAAAAATTATATTCGTCCTAGGTGCGGAGAGAAATTTAGAATCACAATTATGATTATGAGTTATTCACATGATTGTGTAAAGGAAACGTTGATTGATGTTACAGGGATAAAACATTGTTGGTGGACTTTTAACGTCAAGAAGATAATAGACTTTATGGTCTATTTGACTCTTCTAATGGATTGCTCATTCTGCTGCCACTATGGTTGAAAAGTTTTATTATCTACCATATGTTCTAAATCTCTGATTTATTACTGACGAATGCTATTGATAATTTAATTATCTTTAGTCATGATATTATTTACTAGGCTAGTTGTGCTCAACTTTTTGCTTCACAATTCCTTTCAAGTAATTAGAGTGTAGCTGGGTCAAGCGGGGCTAACAGGGAAATAGAACGATGGTATATAGTTGTTAAGATTTCCCCTAAAATAGTATGGAGATAATTTTATTGAGAATTTTTAGATAAGTGTGTCGTATTTTATATGCCATTTTAACCGTTGATTTTTGTGAACCGAATAGGGTGAGGTGAACCCAACTTTGGAAGGGTGTTTTGCCACTATCATATAAGATGTCTAATAACAGACGACTTCGTGTTATCATAAGACAAGGTTGTGAACATTCACTTGCTGATTATATCTATCAGCAATACCTATATAATCTTGGAGTTTAGTTGAAATATAATTCTCAAATGGAGACAATGGAGATACTTATATGGCAAGAGAAGACTCACCATTGGAAAGAACATGATAGTAATCTTTTTATTTTTCCTTCAGGTCTATTGGTTCAACCAAGGATAATTCTTGAGTCATATGATATCTATCATAACTTAGATGCATGGCCTCCCATGTACGAAGGTTTCCTTGAGCATTTTTCAAAGATTTTAATTTCTAAAACAATTATTGATTGTACTTTTATATAACTTACCATTGTAAGGTGTTATGGTCGAGGCACCATGAGAGTTACATACATTTGTATTACACTACTAGAAATTTGACATATAGCGACGAGATATAGCGACGGTTGGCACGAACGAATCACTATATTTGTATATCTATAGCGACGATCGAAACTGGCTTGCAATAGATAGATGTTTTAAGAAAAAACATTCCCACTTTTACCCAAATTATTTCAGTATCTTCGCTCCACTTTTCCCCCTAAATTATCTTCATTCTTCATTTCTCTCATTCGTATTTCTTCTCATCTCCACACGCTCTCTTCTCCTAACCCACCAGCCCGAATCCGACTCTTCTTCAGCACATTCAACTTCTTCTTCATTTCCCAATTCCATGTCCACCAATTTAGATTCCGATACGGGAGCTGGCCTCCCGAAGTTGCCTCAATTTCCGTACTTAATTGTGGGTACTAAAGGCCACGGATTGCGCTTACCTATAAGCTAAATTTGGTTACCTATAAGGGTCCTACGATGATTACATATAAGGGTACTTGATTGTTTGCCTCCACCTGATTCTAGACCAAAGTTGAGTTATAGCAGTCTTGATGACCAGAATAAACATCTTAAAAAGGTATATCTCTATGCTTCTTTCTATTTTGATTTGTTAGTATTTGGATTTGTAGTTCAATTATGGGGCCAAAGTCCAAAAAAATAAATAAATAAATGAGTCAGACTTGGGGGAGAATTCAGAATAAGTTCCAAGATAAAATCTCTTACTAGAAAGTTGAGACTATATGCAAAATACCCATGGGGCTTGAGAGTAAACCACCACATAAATTAGAAAGTTGAATGTGAGTTAAATATGGATACTAAATTTTGCATACTAAATTTTTATTTGCAATCCACTATGGACTGTGAACTCAATCAGATATGATTATTTTTTGGGTTCAACAAGCAGATATGGTTCATTCATAAAGTGGCCCCAATCAGTTTCACCCTTATAATTATCATAATATTCATTAATAATATTGAGCTCTATGTTGGATAAATTAAAAAAGATCCAATTTTATTCAGTTCACATGGCGAGTAAAATGATATACTGAATGAGAATAATTTATTTAAGGATGGCCTGTAAAACTAGAGTTTTACACTCTCTAATAACAACATGACATGTAGGGAACTTAGGAGAAAATCAAGGAATTTGAATTGTATTAACAGATTTTGTATTTATTATTTACCATGGTAGATAATTTATTCTCATATAAAGGTGCCAAAGATTTGTATTTATTATTTACCATGGTACATAATTTGATGGTTTCGTACATCGTAGACATCAAAAGGTGCCGAAGATTTGTATTGGAATAGTTTCTGCTGCATGGTTAGCTACTGCGATTTGTGTGTTCATAGCTTTGCCAAACCATTCCTGGCTCTAGATGATCTCCTACTTCAGGTAAGATACATTTTTCTTCCTGGTTTCGTACATCCTGATTTCCTCACTTAGCTAGAGCCTGGATGAATGAAGTTCATGATTGTGTTGGGGCAAACGCTTGAGTAAATTAAAGGAGAACACAATTATAGCAGAGGACATTTGAGATTAAGGACTAAAAAAGGAAATCAAAACAAAAGGTATTCTTACTAGCTAACTAATGTTCTTAAGCAAATGTGTTATGTTTGAAGTCTATGTTCATCTTGCTAATAATATATCAAAAACAAATAACAAATTTTAGCTATAATAACATAGCACATCTTGCAAATAACTAATAACATTAGTTAGCTGAATTACTAATAAATTTTGGCTTTTGTTTTGGGTATCGATCGCCTCTAGAAAAATAAGTCGTCAACCTCCTCTCCTCTCCTCACTAATAACTTGTATGTACTTCTCTACTTTTCTCTCTCTAAAACTAATATTAATATACTGTGTACACATAGCCCAGCCCAGCCCAGATTGGATTTAGGCAGAATGCTTTGATTTCACACTACTCGACTACTATTATTATTATTATTATTATTTTCTGTTTAAATTTTTGTTGTATATGATTGAATTCAAAACAAGATTTCATCTTTGCCGTGTGCATTTGTGTACATTTGGAATTGTCTATAAAGGAGTTATAGATAAGAATGTGAGGTCTGGTTACAAGAAAACCCAAGTTGCTATTAAGGATCTTGATCCAGAAGGAATCTAAGGCGATAGAGAATGGCTGGTATTTCTATGACTTATATATTGTTTTACTAAGTTTCCTAGATAAGACATTGTAGTTTTGAAGCTTGGTATTTTACTTTGTTATTCCAATGGAGTGATGGAAACAAATTTGTTCATTCAATAGAAAATAAGAAACTTTGTAAATGTCACAATAGCATATTAGAGATTAGATAGTTAATGCATGATAACATGATTGATGTTATTGAGACAAGTATATTCGATAACTAAATTTGGAAAAGTTGTGTTCTTTGCTAAAGAATTATTGAACATTGCGGTGGTGGTAGTCAAGCAAAGAGGGTATTTAGTTCCTCTACCTTGAGAAGCGGTGTCAAATTGACGCCATTAAGGGTTGATTAGTCTTTCTTACATATGTCCCAAGAAGAATTTCTTGTGTTGTGAAAGCACACTTGGCTATACTTAATTATCTTGATTGTTGTAATTTTTGTGTTTTTTCTAAGCATTAGTTGATGAACATTCAATGTATTTCCCTTAATATAAACAACAATTGATGAGTTTATTTAACACATATACTATGTCAATGAAGCAATTATCTTCTATGGGTCGCTTTGGTTGTTTCTCTTTGGTGATGATGCGATTAAGAGTGCAACGAATCAGATGAATATAATTGTTTTTACACTGTTACTCTTCTGGACAAATTAAATAATTAAAATCAATTGCTCTTTAATCTTTGTTAAAACATTTTAGATCACTTACGAGCCATGGGATTTTGATATGGATAGACCTCCCTTTGGACATGGTAGCGGAGAAGGTTGTTGAGCATGGGGTTCAACTTCTTTCATTAGAATTATCAACTTCGGATCTTATTCGAGGTCTGCTTTTCCACCTACATATTTGACAAAGTCTACATATTTTATGTAAAATTCACAAGCATCTCAATTGCTCATGGCTTTCTTGGATTCTTCTGATTATATGTTCACTCATTGTGATAAATGAAAACCAGGTATTTGCTCAACTAACTGATCTGTACAAACAAATGCAAGGTGGATATGCCACAATAGATGCATCTATTTCACTTCAGAGTACATTCCCGTTACTTTGTTCTCATATAATATTTGCTAGATCTCCTTTTGGTTCTAACTTTCTCTTGTTGTTTACAGAAGTAGCTTGGCAGTTAGGGTATGATGACTTGGATGCAGTGACTATGGAAGACATGGGTTTGGAGGTTGAAAATTAATACTTATTTAAAACTTAATTATCATCGTATTAAAATTGATAAGTAAACTTTCTATGGGATTATCCCTATTTGTCATAATTTAAGGTTCTCAAGGAGATAGAAAGATTGATGAGAGTAAAGAAGTTGATGGAAGAGGCTGTAAGACCATTTTAGCTTATAAGGGTCATCTTTTTGATAAGTTGCAACATTAAGTTTGGGGTTAGTTCTATTTTTACTTTTGTATTAACTTGTTCTGTTAAATTTTATATTATTTATATTTGAAAATTGCATTTAGTTGACTGCAATTGTTGATTATATCATCACTCTGATATGTAAATGGAACTAAACATAATTGCCAGTCTGGTGAATGTCTTCCTTGGAAAATACATGAAAGAACAGTTCTTGTTATAAAAAAGTGATAGACAATGGTGGAGGTGTGTAAGAAACATGGCAGGGCAAGGAGTTTGGATTTACTCTTGTTTGTGATACGAGGAAGTATATTTTAGAATTCAAAATATGAGTAAATGGGAGCTACGAGTTTTTCTTCATCCTAGAATTGGATTCTTTGCTTCAAGTGCATCAAAAACGAACAAGAAACCTAAATTGAGTCAATGAAGTCAAGTATTGGTATCGTGTGGTGCATTGGACGTAATAATTTTTTAAAATGTTGATTACCAATTTACCATCACTTATTTTACCTTCATTTGTTAATTGTTACTAGAAATCCAAAATGAACATAAATATTCTTCATATGTTCGATTGTTAGTGAATAAAATATATAAACTTTGGAATTATACCTCTTTGAAGCCTCCTTCAAACTGCTCCTTCCAAGTGTTGAACAAAGGGAAGGCTATAGTTGAGGCATACTTGACCCCGAAGAAACCGTCCCACACAGGAACTTGGATCCAAATCAAGTAGTTGGAATCGATATTATGAGCTCACGAGCTACTTTCTTCCCATCCTATTACGGCGGTCTTACATACTATGTAAAGTTTTATTGGTTATGGAAATTGTAAACATTTCTCATAATCTAAAATGTTGTAAACTATGTAAATGTTGTAACATTTCTTAATTCAAAATTATTTCAATTTACTCTTGTTTGTGATGCTTGTAATGTTGTAATGTGAATGATTTTAAATGATGTATATAATATTTTTTATATTTTATTTTATATTGTATTTGTGTTTGTTAAATAAATGTGCATTATTAAATATTTTTTTTTAAATATGAAAAGGCTATCACGACGGTCATCGACCGTAGCTATAGTGTTCTATAAAACACATCCATATAACGACGGTCACTAAGCGTCTCTATATACATCTATAGCTACGGTCATGACCGTAGCAATAACTCTCAGCGACCGTTAGTAAAGAGAAAATACACGATTTTGCCATGACCTATAGCTACGGTCGGTGACCGTCGCTATATGCTTTATCGACGGGTTCTATGGCGACGGTCGGCGACCGTCGCTAAAATATTTAGCGATGGTCTTTTGGCCTATAGCTACGATCGGCGACCGTTGCTATACGTTGATTTTCTAGTATTGTTAAAACTCACAGCTTATCTGTTGTTGTACTCTGCATGACAGTTCAACAGTTGTATAAATGAAGTTTGTATTTTATTTCTGTAGTGTGATATCAGGAGACTCAGAATGGGTCGTGTGGACCTATTTTTGGGGTGTCACATATAGCGCCATCCCACTTAGTCACAACTACATCTCTAGATGATTTAGCCTCGTCACGCTCGGCAATAGCGATATCTCTACGAGCTAGGGCATCGTCTCTCTCCAATAGAGCGGAATCTCTCCTATCAAGAGCTGTCAACATCAAAGCCCTAGCTTGATCTCTCTCATATGTCTCCAGATGTAGACTCTGCTCTAAATACTCTATCGAATACGGGGTCACAGTAGCAGTCATACTGGGAGAATTAGTAAAAGTTGCTGTCAACCCATCAAATTGCTCCTCCTTAGTGGGAGAATCAACGTCCTTCATGGGCTCCCCACTGTAAAAATTAATCCCAGACACGGTGGATACAAACCCAACTGATGCGATCTCTGCCTCCATCTATGTAGAATACTCTGTAGAACGGCCCGGATGGCAAATTGAAAAGTCAGCCCGCTCACGTTGAGCCCAACATGCATACACCATAGATCTATCCTCTATTGACAAATGTCGAGAAGATAAATGCTGACCGGATGCCCCTTCAAAAAGATGAACATCCTAAAACTGGTCAAACTATGTCATCACAGCTAGTGGGTGATACGTGGTCATGCCCCTCAAACTAGCCAGAAGGAGATAATCCATGTTTGATGCATAAGTAATGAAACTGTAGGGAGAACTAAGTCCTGAACATAGCAAAATGTCAAATGGATCCTTGATCCCTGCTAAGAACACCGACCACGATGTAGCGTCTGTACACTCCACTAGCTGAAAGGAGTAAACATGGATATCTCATGGGAAAACAGTACCCATAACGTTGGAATGTGCCAATCGATCTCAAATGTTATATGAACCACACATACAACAAGACCGAGCTGCCTATAAATACCCCTGTAGAATGGGTGAGGCAATACATGGCTGACCTCAATGTCTCAGTCACAAGCATTGGTACAATGGTACGTCCCTCCCCGAGAGCCCGTACTGCCATAACTACATTGATATCTGGATGATCCATGTACAGCGGCATGTATAGATAAGCCACTACACACATCACGAGTACGTCTACTCTAGAAACATGTCACTGATCCTCCGATATGGTGAAATCCCCGCAGTGATGCGCATAACTATTCGTATAGCCAAATCTATCTATCAAAAAACGTACGGACACCCCATGGCTGGATGGGATCTCGTCCTGAGCTACTTTGTAATGCCCCAAAATCCGATCTATTTTCACATCCGAATTCCGTACGTCACAATCCCATCTTCTTTCAAACATAAATCATTATATAGCTAAATATAACAACATTATCCTTAAATCCCAGGTTCTAAAACCTTATAACCTCTTCCATTACAAATAATGATAATTACATTATTCTTTACATCTTGTACAAATGACTTTTATCCGCCACTAAGGATACATAATCATTCATTAAACTATTCTATAGTTTAATTCTATCATTTTATAAAACAAGTTTTCGCTTGATCTTCATGCTCATTCATATAATGAATGGTACTTCTTCTAGATACCGATCGACTTGATCTTTACGGGATCCTTAACTTCTTCTAACATCGTTCGCTGAAAATATTTTCATTTAAAGCAAGTGTGAGCATTCAATTGCCCAGCAAGTCATAACAGTTGAACAAACAACTTTAAGAATTCAAACATTCTTTTAAGACCTCAATAACCGAACAAAGGTTATGAAGCAGCTAGAATAATAGGAATAATCTCGATACCTATCATTTTAAAACAATAGTCACATTCACTTTGAAATACTTTCATTCTTCTACCTCTATCATACACATTTTGTCTGGCTAGAATCAATAACACAAACTTAACAATAACGGTTCATGTATAAACAAAACATTCTCATATTGAACAGTTCCATCAAAGAACAGTTCATATCATAAAAACACCGAAGTGTTCAAATTGTGGCACAAAGCCTCATACATTCTACCACCTTGTATAAATATCACACATTTGCACATAGACAGAACATCTCAAGTTCAACATCTAAGAAGTTTGAGAAACTAGCATTCATTTAAAATATGAATGAAGTTAGGAAACTTGCTTACGCACAGCTACAGATTATTGTTTACGCTGAACTTCTCATTCCAATTCCTATGTACCACATAAGGAAAAACACATACAACAATTAGTCATATACTTGACTTACGCATTGGTTTACTTAACTTCACTTCTTAGGGTTCGCATTCTTATAAACTAAGTTTACGCGACTAACTTCCTTTACTACCAGTTTACGGCTTCATGACATACAGAGATGTCTTACTCAATACGTTCATCATCTTTGATGATTTACATTCTTATCTTCTTCTTATAACTTTTATAGGACTCAACACACATCGTGTCTCTGCTAGTAGTCCATATGGTACTCTGAGTGGTTTTCACAAACAACCAACAAACAAGTTCCCGCCTCATCTACACTGCCCATAATAGTGAGTTAGATCGGTTGCCAGTTTCGTATATACCTTCACTCTCTGAAGGAATTGTTTAGCCCAGCTCCCATATGTTAACCATCAAAGGTAACAATTGTACTACAACCTAAATTCATCTTAACTTATCCGAACCCTTAACTATTACGTTTGTTAAGTCAATTTCATATTCCTTATGGCTTTCTGGTAACTAAATGCCATACCTCATGATTTATTCATCATCGTCTAAGTCATACAGTCCTTTGTATACTTAGAACAATCATTCAATATTCATTTTATGCATTTATAGTGTTAACAATTTTACGTTACCTTATTCTTATCTTACAACGTCCTGTTCATTCGACTCAGAACGTCATCCAAGTTATAAACATTAACATGGCTTCTTTTATGTTATACATACTTTTCTTTAATTCAGCTTCTTCACCATTCACAGGTTTAATCATTGGTCTTCATTATCCTACGGTCAAACCATACACGGGGTGTAGGTTCTACCCGTTTAATATTCACGTACACTTAACCTTTACGTCGATTAAAGTGTTCAACGCTTACATTTCATTCTAAAATTCTCCTCCGACTCACATTTGGCTTTCATTAATCTTATTACCGTTCACTATGGCTTTCTTGATAATTTATATCTTACTTACTACCTTCGTCAACATCTAAGTCATACAACCAATGTATACTTAGAACGTTTACTCGACGTGAATAGGATTCACAAGGATCGTTTAAGTATTCAATATTTACGTTGTTCATCCCTTAATCTCTCATTCAACCTTTACCTAAGGTTTTAATCGCTTACATTCATTACTCATCACCTGAACCCCATGTTCATTATTCTTTCTTAATGTCAAATCCATATGATTCTTTGCATGCTAAGACCAATCGTTCATCGCAACAACGTTGCATTCACAGCGTCTATACGCTTTACATTCATCTCTCATTACCATGTCATAACATCGAAATGTTATACATTACCCTCATTACTCAATGTCTAAGGAATCATCATCATAGCAATCCCTCACATTCATTTATCGTGACTACGATCCCCGGATATTGGTTCCATAACCCGCGTCTACATTCTTTGTCTTTTAATCTCGTTTAATCTTTTCATTCAACCTTCATCAAAGGTTTAATACACTTAATTAAGAAACATTAGTTTAACTACATGCTTATATTTCTTTCTTGCACATCCCCCAGTAATTGAGAAGTTAAAAGCTCATCATTTGGGCCTTTGTCTTCTGCTTGGCTTACTACTGCCGTGCCCCCTCCTTTACCTCGGCGCTTCTGTTGTAGTTCCTATTCATCTTTTTCCCCAAACATATTTTGTTACCGGAAAAATTTTATTTTCATCTTGAAAATTGTTACTCGTCCAGTCTAGCTTGTAGCCAAAATTCTCCAGATTAATAATCATTCTAGGTTTTAGAATGATTAATAAACACATAGCACATAATAGTATTAATAAAAATTCATTTTATTAATAACAAATTCTTTAAATCTTAAATTCTGGACAATACAATTTTTCGGGTTGCCACATACTCTACGCCTTAACCCAATGAGGGTCATGAACTGTCGGCTCATATCCCCGATATCCATCTGAGTGCAAGACCTGTCTAGTGGCAAAGCCGTTAACCGCTCATACTCGTCTAAGGTGGGAGTCAACTCCTGGGTCTCAAACCGGAACACCTGCCTATCCGGTACCCAGTGCTCTAGCATGCCCTCGACAGAACCTACAGGAACCTGGAACATCTGGAGGGTCATGGAGTGTTGCAATAGCTGATATACAATCATCCGATCTGGAGGTAATAAGTTGTCATACCATGATCTCAAGCATGAGGCTACCAATACCGGTGGGGTATGATCAATGCGGTTAACTGTTGAGAAAGACATCTGTGTGGGTTGTATCATAAGACCATCTAAGGGTCAATGTTGAATATCTCTAGACAAACATATGCATAACATAATATATGCATGATAAAAAATATATGGCAATATGATATAGGGAATAGAAAACAATATACATACATTCCTAAGTACATCATCATCTAATACATCATCTCTGTGTACAACTGATAATACATGGAAATTATAACGCCCCCATATCTATACTCCCATAGTATCTGATATGGTGTTTACAGAAAATCAATATAATGCTTTTAAATCTATACACCCATGGTATCTGATTATAAAATTACATTAAATAGAGGGACTAACATATATAATTCTCATAGATCCAAAATTCACAATATCCCATAACAGTTGTCAATTCTTAAGAGAACTTTTACTGTGTTTGGCTACCCCCACTTGGATATATAAACTGTATCTGTGACTAGAGTCTATCTATCAGAAATTCAGAGTATCAGCAATAATATGAACAATCCATATTACTAATACCCTCACCCAGATGTATAGTCTAAGCCAAACGAATTTATACTATCGTATCGATAGTAACTATCTATCCGAAATCCAGAGTATCAATAACAACATGAACAGTCTATTCTATTAATACCCTCACTCAGATAAATAGTTCCCAAGAATCTCAACTAGATTTGAAGAAGTCTAATTTTACATCTATGTATGTAAGAAAACACGGTTGCGGAAAAAAGATGTTATATATATCATAATATTAAGATTCGATTACATGATTCTCATAACGAGTTCTTATTACAAGGTATTCAAACATACAAGAATATAATCTAATCTATGTAGGGACGCTTCCCTTTATCTACTCCAGAAGTTCTAGGATTACCATCTAAAACTACAAAGGGAATAATTTGCAAGGGTGAGCTATGACATGCTCAACAAGTTTTGTATTTATAACAATATAGGATTTGAAGGAATATAACAGTTCAAATTTTAACTGATAGTTGTATCATTTCTGGATTTCTAATTTCAACCATTTTTGGAATTTTCTTTATTTCTGTCAGTCACACAGACTTCAAAATTTTGTTCAGATATGAGATAGGGGATCAGCATATTCAACATCTTAGGAGTATGCATATCATCCTACCAGTGCTCAAAATACACTAAATATCAATATATGAATAGACTAACTTCCAATCCCTTACGGGATACCCAACTTAAGTATAAGATGTCTTACCAAAACAATTTTGTTTGACTCAACAATTCATGTTCAATAAACATTATCATATGAATAAACAATTCATTTCTCAGTTATGCTGGAACTATAGCAATAACTTTACAATAAGATGGTAATTCAATTGTGGGTTTAGTATATTATATCAACAGCATATCAAGATAAATATCTGGTCCAATGAATAAACAGGGTTTAAGAAATTTGCTTTATAAAAAATTTAAGGATAGAGAACTTGCCTGAGCGTAGATCAATCAAGTTATGCTATTCAATCGTTAATAAATACCTACGAAGTTCATATATAAAAATCTAACACGTTGGTATTGATAACAATACTCAATTATACCATTAATATAATATCGGGGTAGATTAATAGGGTTTTGTGTTTAATACCTTTGATAAATGGACTAAATTTTATTTATAAAATTTATTTATAATTAAAATACCTTTTAGAAATTTTAAAGTATTTAAAACATTTATTTTGATTTTTAAATCATTTATTTCTATTTATAAGTAATTAATATTTACTTAAAATTTTACAAAAACAGTGATTATAATTTTTAAATAATCTATATTCATTTATTTTAATTTTTATATCATTAATAATATTTTTCCATAAATATTTAGTATTTATAAATAATTATTCTAATTTCATTATTAATAATCTGTGAACGGTCAACCCACTTTAACTGCTTATAACTTGAAATCAATTGTTCAAATGAACCTAGTTTCTTTTTCCAGATTAAAGACCTACTAACAGGCTACAAATACCAAACAATTAACAAACCAAAACATAAACACATATGAATCTATAGGCTTTGACATTCGGCTGTCAGACTTAGTTTTCCAAATTTCCAGATTTCATAAAACACTTAATTAAGGCATCTTGATGTTATGAAAACGTGTTCTACCAATCTAACATACTTTCTGACATACTAATACATAATTCTAAACATCTAAACAACAAATCTAACATAGGATCAAAGAGCTAATTATAAACTAGGGTTTGTACCTTTTTTGAGTAATTTTTGATTCTAACTTCTGATGTTGTTGTTGCTATCACCCAGGCTTGATTTGGTAGGTTTATAAGTGTATCTAGGCTTAGGAATTTCATGAGTTTGCTTAGCCGTAAGGTTCCTATTTATAGAATTCTTTGACTTGGCTTTTTGGTCATTTTTGAGCAACTTGCTTCTACAGTGATCTGATCTGATGACTATGGTGATGCTTGGGAGTTACAAGTATGTCATGTGCTACCTTGGAACTTGCAATGGTGACTCCTAACCTCCTTGTGAGCTAGTTAGGTTTGTTTAGTAGCTTAATTAGGCTTTAATCTCCACTAATCTTGATTAGGGATTTGTTTCTAATGACTAGGAATGTTAAGTAATGTTAATTAGTACCTAATTGAAATTTACTAACCATGATTAGGTGTTAACATAAGCTAATTAGAGTTAATTTAGCTAATTAGGGTTAGGTTTACAAATTAGGGTTAGGGTTTTACTAATTAGGGTTAGGGTTTATTAATCTAGGATTGTTAACTTAAATTTCTCACTAATGCCAAAAAGCACGATAAAGCGTTTTGTTAGTGTAAGCACGACAAAGCAACTTGTCAACATAATTTTACCGAAAAGTCCGAATATAGAAAAACAAAATTAAGCACGAGGTGTCAAACATGACATTTTTCGGGTAAAAATATTTATTTGGTAAAATTTGTAAAACCAAGTATATATTAACACATAACGCATTCAGAACGAAAATTTTTAATTTATATAATGGGATTTTTTACATACGAGTTTTATTAGGGTTTTGGGTTTTTACATTCACCCCTACTAATAAGAATTTCGTCCTCGAAATTATAGTACAAGTTAAGTAAATAATTGAGGATAATTCTCGTGCATTTTATCTTCAAGCTCCCATGTAGTTTCTTCAATGTTTTGATTCCTCCAATTAACTTTGACCGATGTTATCACATTATTTCTCAGGACTTTCTTTTTACGGTCGACGATCTGCACATGTTCTTCTACATAAGAAAGATCTTCCTCTATTTGGATTGGCTCGTATTGTGTAACGTGTTATAATCAGGTTTATATGGTCGTAATACGAACACATGAAACACATTGTGAATATGATTTAACTGAGGAGGTAGTGCTATTTTATAAGCAACTTCACCAACCCTTCTCAAAATTTCAAAAGATCCAATGAATCTCGAACTTAATTTTCCTTTCTTGCTAAAACGTATCTTTCCTTACCAAGGAGATACTTTCAAGAATACGTGACTTCCTACGTTAAAGTTTCGTTGTTGACGATATGGATCAGCGTATTTTCTTTGTCGATCTTGAGATTCTTGTAATCGTTGACTAATAATTCTGATAGTTTTAGTTGTTTGTTGAATTATCTCAGGTCCTAACATTTGACTTTCCCCGAATTCATCCCAACATAAAGTTGTTCTACATTTACGCCCATATAAAGCTTCATAGGGTGGCATACCTATTCTAGCATGATAACTATTGTTATAGGCAAATTCGACTAAGGGTAACTAATCTTCCCAACTTCCTTTGAAATCTATAATATAAGTTCTTAGCATATCCTCTAATATTTGTATGGTTCTCTCACTCTATCCATCAGTCTGAGGATGATAAGCTGTACTTAATCTTAGTTGTGTTCCTAAGTGTTTCTGAAGGCTTTTCCAAAAATTAGAAACAAATCATGGATCTCGATCTAATACTATAGACACAGGTACTCCATGCTTAGAGATAATTTCATTGAAGTAAAGTTTTGCAAGGTGATCTAGGCTATGAGTAATCTTAATAGGTAAAAAGTGAGCTAATTTTGTTAAACGGTCAACTATTACCCAAATGGCATTATGGCCCTTTTGTGTAGCTGGAAGACCAACAACAAAATCCATAGTTATATGTTCCCACTTCCACATGGGAATTGTTAAGGGTTGAAGTAAACCACTCGACTTTTGATGCTTAGCCTTAACCCTTTGACACGTGAGACATTTACTTACCCATTCCACTATTTCTCTTTTCATGTTCGACCACCAAAAGTGTCGACTTAAATCCTTATACATTTTTGTACTGCCAGGATGTATGGCAAATTTAGAATTATGAGCTTCGTTTAAAATTTCATCTTTTAAAGCTTGGTCTAACAGAACCCAGATTCTATTTTCATATCTTATTATTCCATCCATATCTATTCGAAATTTATTATACTTATCATGTGTTGAATTAGATTTAAACTTCTGACATTCTTCATCCTTCTCCTGTATCTCTTTAACTTTATTAAGCAGAGATGAAACTCCTTCTAAAATATACAACGTTTGGGTAGAGGTAGTTGGACATTCCACCTCAGTTTCAAAATTTTCAAAGTCTTTTATTAACCTATTATTGGTTAACGCATCAGCTCCAACATTGGCTTTACCGGGATGATATAAGATTTCACAGTCATAATCCTTTATCAGTTGTAACCATCGTCTCTGTCTTAAATTTAATTCCTTTTGTGTAAAAATATATTTCAGACTTTTATGATCTGTATATATGTCGTACTTCTCCCCGAACAAGTAATGTCTCCAAATTTTTAGAGCAAAAACTACTGCGGCTAACTCTAGGTCATGAGTAGGATACCTCTTCTCATAATCTTTGAGTTTTCGTGATGCATAAGCTATCACTTTTCCATGTTGCATCAACACACACCCTAATCCTCTATGTGATACGTCACTATATACTACAAGACCTCATGTATCATCTGGTAAGGATAACACTTGAGCCATGCTCAGTCGCTTCTTCAACTCTTGGAAGCTTTCCTCACATTTATCTGTCCAGACGTATTTCACCGTCTTTCGAGTTAAATTTGTTAATGGGGTTGCTATTTTTGAAAAATCTTTTATAAACCGTCGATAATAACCCGCTAAACCGATAAAACTTCGTACTTCTGTTGGAGTTGTTGGTTGTTCCCAATTCACAACCGTTTCGATCTTAGCTGGATCTATAGTTATTCCATTCTTATGAATTACGTGACCTAAAAATTGAACTCTCTTCAACCAGAATTCACACTTGGAAAACTTTGAATAAAGTTATTCCTTTCGTAATATCTCCAATACAACTCTTAAGTGTTCAGTATGCTCTTCCCGTGTTTTCGAGTATACCAGAATATCGTCGATAAACACTACAACAAATTTGTCCAAGCATGGTTTAAACACTCGATTCATTAAATCCATAAATGTTGCCGGTGCATTCGTTAATCCAAAAGACATTACAAGAAACTCATAATGTCCATAGCATGTCCTAAACGTTGTTTTCGGCACATCCTCCGCTCTTACCTTTAATTGAGGATAACATGTTCTAAGGTCAATTTTTGAAAAATGTTCAGCCCCTTTTAATTGGTCAAACAAATCATCAATCCTTGGTAAAGGATATTTATTTTTAATAGTTAACTTATTTAGGTCCCTATAGTCTATGCATAGTCTCAAAGTTCCATCCTTCTTCTTTACAAACAGAACTGGTGCTCCCAAGGGTGAAACACTAGGTTGTATGTACTTTTTATCTATGAGTTCCTGTAATTGAATAAGTAACTCTTTCAGTTCTATAGGTGCCATTCTGTACGGTGCCTTAGAAACTGGTGTCGTTCCTGGTGCAAGATCAATAACGAACTAAATTTCCCTATCTGGAGGCAAACCTGGACAGTTCATTAAACTTAGCTGTATACTGGGTTACAGTAAGATCTCCTTGTTTTAAGTCCAGAAATTTTATTTCCATTTGGTCTTCCAAGGATTGGGAAAAATAGTTTTCAAAGAACAACTCTTTGAATCTATCCCAAGGAACAATTTCAGTTTCTACCCGAACTTTGGTTGATTTCCACCAATAATTAGCCTCACCCTTCAAGAAAAAGGTTACAAAAGTTATCTTTTGGTTATTATTAACATTGGTTACTAGGAAAAATTTCTCTATCTCAGAAATCATAATTTGTGCATCTACAGGTTCTGATGTACCTTTAAACTCGGGTGATCCATCTAATTTAAAGTCTTTAAAAGTTGTATTCTGGTTCACAGGTCTATTTATAACTCCTAGCATAAGGTCTACTAACTGCTGGGTAGAATTATCATCATTCATTTCTCTTTGGGGTCTTCTGGATGGTGGCATGATTCTATATAAACCAATAAAAATTCATATAAAAATTTGAGTAACATAACATATTGTTTATTATATATCAAAATAGTATTACACAACAACTTCATAATTAAACATACTACTATCTTACAAAGTACTGATTACATTGTAAACTTTGAATGCTTCTTTATTGTACTAATATAAAGCATTCCACCACCTATGTTACTCTCTTCAATTCATTGATATCATCAAAGGAATCCTGAATCATATGACAAACAACAGATCGATCGATGAGATAAGTCGTCTTCTTCTCCTCTACCGAATATCGAACTACACGGTGCTGCAAATCATTAAAAGTATCCAAACACCCGGAGATGTTTTAAGAAGCCTTGACTGAATTTCCTTTCTGCCCCTCTATGTATGATGTAGTTGTACTTTTAGTCGTTGACTATGTCCTCTCTCATGGTGTAGCATTCCTTTAGCTATATCAGCCCTAAACCTCATCTTATTACCCTCATACTATGTTATCTTCAATAGTGATGCCATTGCCTCATCATGCTCATCAATTCTCATTAACTGTCCTACCACTTGATCCTCTTCTTCCTCAGCATCTAACATTTGTTGATCATGAAGCAATTCCTCATCTTCTGCATCACTGGCTACGTATGACTCTATTTGTGGTGGTTTATTAGCTATTACCATTTCCTCAGCATTGGAGTTGGCCACCTATAAAAGAAAACTCCTTTAATACTATATAGAAATTACACAACATAATAATTTTAATGTTATATTTTATGTATACTTTTAAAATTTTTACGGACTCGAAGACTATATACTAAGATTTCTCTTCATTATGTTTATAACCTTAATAGCTCTGTTACCAAAATTGTAACGCCGCCATATCTATACTCCCACGGTATCTGATATGGTGTTTACAGAAAATCAACATAATGCTTTTAAATCTATACACCCATGGTATCTAATTATAAAATTAAATTAAATAGAGGGACTAGCAGGTATAATTCTCATAGATCCAAAATTCATAGTATCCCATAACAGTTGTCAATTCTAAAGAGAACTTTTACTGTGTTTGGATACCCTCACTTGGATATATGAACTGTATCTGTGACTAGAGTCTATCTATCCAAAATTATGAGTATCATCAATAACATGAACAGTCCATATTACTAATACTCTCACCCAGATGTATAGTCTAAGCCAAAGGAATTTATACTATCGTATCGATATTAACTATCTATCCAAAATCCAGAGTATTAATAACAACATGAACAATCCATGCTATTAATACCCTCACTCAGATAAATAGTTCCCAAAAATCTCAACTAGATTTGAAGAAGTCTAATTTTACATCTATGTATGTAAGAAAACACGGTTGCGAAAATAAAGATGTTATATATATCATAATATTAAGATTCGATTACATGATTCTCATAACGAGTTCTTATTACAAGGTATTCAAACAGACAAGAATATAATCTAATCTATATATGGACGCTTCCCTTTATCTACTTAAGAAGTTCCAGGATTACCATCTAAAACTACAAAGGGAATAATTTACAAGGGTGAGCTATGACATGTTCAGCAAGTTTTGTATTTATAACAATATAAGATTTGAAGAAATATAACAGTTCAAATTTTAACTGATAGTTGTACCATTTTTGGAATTCTAATTTCAACCATTTCT
This sequence comes from Panax quinquefolius, assembly GCA_020205615.1. Lineage (NCBI taxonomy): Eukaryota > Viridiplantae > Streptophyta > Magnoliopsida > Apiales > Araliaceae > Panax > Panax quinquefolius. Next base: position 100,886,149 of record CM035163.1, on the reverse strand, counting down.
GGAATTTTTTTTATTTCTGTCAGTCACACAGACTTAGAAATTTTGTTCAGATATGAGATAGGGGATCAGCCTATTCAACATCTTAGGAGTATGCATATCATCCTGCCAGTGCTCAAAATACACTAAATGTCAATATATGAATTGACTAACTTTCAATCCCTTACGGGGTACCCAACTTCAGTATAAGATGTCTTACCAAAACAATTTAGTTTGACTCAACAGTTCATGTTCAATAAACATTATCATATGAATAAACAATCAATTTCTTAGTTATGCTGGAACTATAGCAATAACTTTACAATAAGAAGGTAATTCAATTGTAGGTGTAGTATATTATATCAACAGCATATCAAGATAAAAATCTTATCCAATGAATAACAGGGTTTAAGAAATTTGCTTTATAAGAAATTTAAGGATAGAGAACTTGCCTGAGCGTAGATCAGTCAAGTTATGCTATTCAATCGTTAATAAATACCTTTGAAACTCATATATATAAATCTAACACGTTAGTATTGATAACAATACTTAATTATAACATTAATATAATATCGGGTTAGATTAATAGGGTTTTGTGTTTAATACCTTTGATAAATGGACTAAATTTTATTTATAATTTAAAATATTGTTTTAGAAATTTTAAAGTATTTAAAATATTTATTTTGATTTTAAATCATTTATTTTTATTTATAAGTAATTAATATTTACTTAAAATTTTACAAAAACATTGATTATAATTTTAAATAATTTATATTCATTTATTATAATTTTTATATCATTAATAATATTTTTTCGTAATTATTTAGTATTTATAAATAATTATTCTAATTTCTTTATTAATAAGTTAATTATTAATATTATCAAAATAATATAAAATAATTATTGAATTTATGTAAAAATATCGTAATTTATTTATAATAATTTAATATAAATTTTAAAACTATTTTTATATTTATTTATATTTATTTATTAATTATTTCTAATTTATTTTTAGAAAAATAATATTTGTCTGTCGCTAAAGCCCTTAAGTGACAGAAAGTGTCATTGTAGGTGTTCTTGAGTTTCTGGGCAGTAGTTTGGTCATGGCCGAGTGACTAGTTTGACCATTAATTATAAGGCTATTGTTAATGTGCTTTGGTTTGTTCAAGAGTTGATGTTGTAGTACTCATACAGTAGTATAACATGAAACAAATTATAGGCTTTAACCTACATATAACATAAAGTTATAGAGGATCAATGTCTTTGTCAGAGTTGTTCTTGAGTTTCTGGGTAACCCAGAACAGAAGTCATGGCTGGTCAACGGTTTTGTGGCTTAAATATCTTCGATTCTGTGTATTTGATGTGTGTAATGTTTGTTGTAACATGTAGTATATATGTCAGGGTACATATATATAACATTAACATGAACCAAGCATAAATCTAAGGTCTCTATTTATGCTGGTCAAAGTACAGCCAAACGATGTTCTTCGTGTTCTTCAATTTTTTGGAAAACCCGGAAAAAATGGTCAAGCTCGGTCAATGGATTTTGACCATTAATTCCAGTAAAACTATACGTTGTTTGTTCCATTAAAGATTATAGATATGTAGTACATATAATAGAGTCTTGATCTATAACAAAAACTTAAAAAAATAACAAACAGAAGACGATTAAATAGATTGGTCAAAGTAGTCGGTTTAACTGTTCTTGAGCTTTTTGGGTAACCCAGAAAACTGCAATCTGTGAATGGTCAACCCACTTTGACTGCTTATAACTTGAAATCTATGGTTCAAATGAACCTGGTTTCTTTTCCAGATTAAAGACCTACTAACAGGCTACAAATACCAAACAATTAACAGATCAAAACATAAACACATATGAATCTATAGGCTCTGACATTCGGCTGTCAGACTTAGTTTTTCAAAATATCCAAATTTCATAAAACACTTAATTAAGGCATTTAGATGTTATGAAAACGTGTTCTACCAATCTAACATACTTTCTAACATACTAATACATAATTCTAAACATCTAAACAACAAATCTAACATAGGATCAAAGAGCTAATTATAAACTAGGGTTTGTACCTTTTCTTGAGCAATTTTTGATTCTAACGTCTGATGTTGTTACTGCTATCACCCAGGCTTGATTTGGTAGGTTCATAAAACACTTAATTAAGGCATTTAGATGTTATGAAAACATGTTCTACCAATCTAACATACTTTCTGACATACTAATAAATAATTCTAAACATCTAAACAACAAATCTAACATAGGATCAAAGAGCTAATTATGAACTAGGGTTTGTACCTTTTCTTGAGCAATTTTTGATTCTAACTTCTGATGTTGTTGTTGCTATCACCTAGGCTTGATTTGGTAGGTATATAAGTGTATCTAGGCTTAGGAATTTCATTAGTTTGCTTAGCCGTAAGGTTCCTATTTATAGAATACTTCGACTTGGCTTTTTGGTCATTTTTGAGCAACTTGCCTCTACAGTGATCTGATCTGATGACTATGGTGATGCTTGGGAGTTACAAGCATGTCATGTGCTACCTTGGAACTTGCAATGGTGACTCCTAACCTCCTTGTGAGCTAGTTAGGTTTGTTTAGTAGCTTAATTAGGCTTTAATCTTCACTAATCTTGATCAGGGTTTTGTTTCTAATGACTAGGAATGTTAAGTAATGTTAATTAATACCTAATTGAAGTTTACTAACAATGATTAGGTGTTAACATAAGCTAATTAGAGTTAATTTAGCTAATTAGGGTAAGATTTACAAATTAGGGTTAGGGTTTTGCTAATTAGGGTTAGGGTTTATTAATCTAGGAATGTTAACCTAAATTTCTCACTAATCCTAACAAGCACGACAAAGCGTTTTGTTAGTGTAAGCATGACAAAGCAACTTTTCAAAATAATTTTACTGAAAAGTCCAAATATAGAAAAAAAAAATTAAGCACGAGGTGTCAAGCACGACATTTTTCGGATAAAAAATTTATTTGGTCAAATTTTAAAACCAAGTATATATTAACACATAACACATTCAGAACGGAGAAATTTTATTTATATAATGGGATTTTATACATACGAGTCTTATTAGGGTTTTGGGTTTTTACATAAATGGGGCACAAACGCCCAACAACTAACAGAGGCCTATCAAAATATATAACGAGAATGGGGCACAGGCACCCAGTATCTAACAGAGCTCTATCAAAAGATATAGCGAAATACATTAGAAGAAGTCAATGGTGTTGATGTCTACATCATCTATCCTATCCATCTGATGTAACTCCACCTGAGTCACTGGATTTCCGCCAAGAGGGATTTCAGGCCTATACAATGGAGGCTATGTGCTAGTAAAACCATATGGGTCACCTGAAGGGCCAGACCCAGACCAGAAAGGATCAAAATTATCTGCCTCTGAAGGATCTCTACCCAAGTGCCAGATGAAAAAATATGTTCGGTCCAACTACCGGGTCAAGCTATCAATCTACGTTAAATGAGTAGGATCTCAGACGTTGGCCATCCAATTCGTCATCATCGTGAATCCAGGAACCATATCCCCCATGAACTGAGAGGTATGGGTTTAGGCTCCGATGGTACGAGGGGACCAGCAGTGGTAGAATACCTCCTGAGTGAACGGACCCTCTGACAAAGCAAAGCCTTTAACTCCCATCAACGGGATATCACTGACAGGCGACTGCGACACATGCCAGTAACGTCTGGCAGAAGGACAAATCGGTTCACGGATCACTCTTGTGTTTCTCCTAATAGCACGCTCTCCCAAATAGAGTTCCCATCCTCCATCTATGAAAAAAGGAATCCGACGGGTGGATATCACATGCTTGACACCAGTCGGGAACCCATCCTCAAAGCCAACTGTTAAATGGTCCCTAAAATAGGGAACCCAAGTGATGACATCAGCTGTCAATAACTCCAACTGTAGGCGATAATGGGTGAAACCCTCAGCTATAGGAACCTCTTCCAAAGTGAAGTGATTCCATCGTTGTCTCCGAGGATAGGTATCTGGACATTACATGCTAATGGGACGTAGACATGAGAGCCTCTTATAGACCCAAAAATACCAATACAAGGGAAAACATATGTAGTCAGTTAACACTCTTAACCTGTACATGGGAAATCAAAAGAGAAATAGTCACCAGCAGAAACGGGTAAAATCCTAACCAAGCCTCTATCAGGCCCTACGAACTTATGCACATTCCACTGAAGAAATATGCAAAGGTGTAGGAGCCCCAATCATACTCTCCAATATGGTCCACCTCTCGTGTGGCGCAAACCAAAGAAAATGACATCGTGGAAGAGTTATCCACAATGAAGCAACCCCTTAGAATGACTAGGAACAATCGCCGAAGAATGCGATCGCTGACTCTCACATCAGCGGGTATGGGCTTACTCAACGCCCCACTCATAGCATCTACGCTCAAAAGACCAGCGCGCACTGTCCTGCCCTTAAGCGCCTCAACCGGGACTTCTAGCAAGGATCTAATGGTAGTCGGGGTAATGTTCGCCATACAAGGCACTAACACCCCTCCAAAATTCTATACCTGTGATAAGCCGCCAATCCATCGGTGTCATCATCACCTCATATTCAAGCAGATGGAAAGACTGAGTCTGGTGAAACCAGTGCTCAGACAATGCCCTGAGATAACCCCAGGGACAACGGCGGGGGAGGATGGAAAAAAATGCTTCGAAGCCCCAACCATGCACAATCTCTCGATACTCTGGATGAAGAGCCTGATATAGAGAGTATATACTTAACCAGTTCCCTCGTGGTTGCGTAAAGCCGGGAACCTACATCACAAAAGTAAATCAACATCAAAATTCTTGCTCCTCATCAATAGCAAAAATGAAGATCAAATCTAGGGGGTGGCGACTCAAATCATCCAGAAGCTCTGGAATCTTCACATTAATGCCTGGAAGATCCCTGCAGGGAGCATGAGCAGCAAGAGCAGGAGTCACAATCGGTACATCCTCCTTCTCGTCCTCGACATCCGGTACCTCAACCTAGATAGGACGAATCACCGCCTCTACCAACTGAAGAGGTAGTATGACTGAACGAGGTTGAGGCACATATGAAGCCCTCCTTCTCACAAATGAAGTGGTCTTGCGGGAACTACTTGGTTGATCCAGATCCATATATCTGGACACAAGTCTCCGAATCACCTCAGAAAGGGTGTGGTAAATTCTAACCTGGAGCTTTTCAAATGCATTTTATGACTATATGCTTGCATGCATTAATTTAACATACGCCTACAGTAGAGTTAAAAATGCATGTCTACCTAATGCCCAGGCTCATGGAATTTTTTTTCCAGAGTCTCCATTGTAAAAAGGACTATCCACATGCACCTAGGCATGACTAGGTGGCCATTCAGTAGCACACCAACTCACAGTCATAAACATCCTATATGAATAAAAAAAGTCAAAGTTGTGATCCGTAAGGGTAGCTTAATTACCAAGATTACTTTGCTTTAGAACCTTTGCTCATTCGTCCTCAAAATAGGATAAGAAATAGTATTAAAAGGTGCCAATTTGACTATTTCAAAAGTCAATTTTTTTAACATCAATATGTTTAGCGTTGTTAAATACTAACATTTAATATGTTGAATATTTTTTATCAAGTCATATGATCATGCATATTCACTACTGTGTGTTTAGAAGCATTTCATATGATAACTCATTTTCCAACGGACAAAAATTGGAAAAGAAGACATGCATACGTTACCAGGATAGTGTGGAACACTTGTACGGTGACAGATTATGCAGAAAACCTCCCAAACTCAAAAAATCTAAAGAAGAACTCTCATGTTCCATGTACGGCGTAACTTAAAAATGACTTATGAAAGGGAAATGGCCAACAAATACACCCATGGATGGTCGCAGGTGTATCTACGGCTGCCGCAGGTGTATCTGCAGCTGCCGCAGGTGTACATGCGGTTGTCCTAGGTGCATCCTACCCCTCCAGCTTGGTCCAGTTTGAGTTACAAAGGAGGTCTCACAAGTTGAAAAAGTTAAATAAGGAAAAAGAATGCTAAACGATTGAGCGAAAAAGCCTGAAATCCTTATTTTCAAAGACCAAACTACAGTTCTACATATCGCTCATTGGTATTCGCCCAGACTTAGGGTTCATAACACCAATGATCACAACTTTTGCAAACTACACTCGAGAATACCTCACAAAGGTCCGATGCCGTCAGTTTATTGTTATAACTCCAAAAACTCATCCCCAGCATAAGATTCATACAATCTCAGCCGTTGAAGCATGTTTCAATGTAGTTCAAGAAACTTTGACATTATTCTTCCATTAGCAAGTAAAACCAGTGAAGCATCGGAAGCCATCCGATGATCTCAGCCGTTGAAGCACAATTTAGTGAAGGTCTAGCAACATTGACATTATTCAGCCGTTGGCAAGTAAATACAATGAAGCATCGGAAGCCATCCGATGATCTCAACCATTGAAAAAAATTTCAACGAAGGTCAAACAACCTTGACATTATTCAGCCATTGTCAAGTAAATCTAGCAAAGCATCGGAGGCCATTCAATGATATCAGTTAATGGTCCAATGATGGTATCCATTGAAGTACATTTTAGCGAGGGTCTGGAATCCCTAACAACCCAGATTGTTGGCAATAACTCCGACAGAACATTGGAAGGACCTGGCGATAAAAACCAGGGAAAAATATCCTCATTGGGGAGGACCGATGATGGAATATGTTATACAAATCTTAATCAGACAACACTATCCCCCAAAGTCTCTCTTATATGAGAGGTGCATGCTCAGTGGGAAGTAGGTATAGGATTAAGGACTTTGGTGATAACCCCAATGTCAATATCCTGGAAGTTCTTGAGAGCTTTAGAGTAAACATCCAAGCAATTCATCAGGATCATCAGTAATAACTCCAGTCCCCATCATAAGTCGTGGGAGCGAACACTCATCACATCCCGTTAAAAGATGGTCCAACAAACAACATTCATCATACATTTGCATCATGTTGTATTACACAGCATCATGATTATGTTGTCACATTTCAAGTGTCTAGTATTCTTTATCATATCCATGCCATTACATTGCATGAATATGATGAAGAGGGGCATCTGTAGACACTTAAAATTTTGTATCCCTATTACTAACCTTGTAGGAGGGCAAAATTATCTACCAGAGATTACCCTGTAAGTCAAAATATCTCAATCCAAGACATAACCCCGGGATACTCAATTTTCCATCTCGGAGACAACCTTGAGATACTCAGTTTCAGTCCCGGAGATAACCCCGGGAGTTTTAGTTCCAACCTCAGAGACAACTCTGAGGAATGCAGTCGCAGCTATAGACATTCAAAATTTCATTTTCCTGTTACTAACTATGTAGGAAGACAAAAGCGTCATTTCACACTCTAGAGATAACCCTATAGGACCGCGACATCAATTCCAACCCCGGAGATAGCCCCATGAGATCAAGTTCAATGCCTAGAGTCAACCTTGGGAGGTTAGGCCAACCTCAGAGATGACCCTGAGGACAGTTAGAGTCAACTGCAAGCCAACCTCAGAGATAACCCTAAGAAAAGACTGCTATAACTACGCGAAAATCAGAGATAACCCCGGAAGGGGAAAAATGGTCATTTTGCCAACCCAAACTCAAATCAAATCAAATCAAATCATTTCAACTCAAACTTCTTCAAAATAAGTCCCACAAGAACCATATCTTAACTTCCAAGTGCCAACTACGCAAAACATCTCAACGGACTGCCTGACGAAGACCTAGAAATGAAATTTCGGTCATAGAACCATCTTCCTAGAATCAAAAATGGGCAAATCCTATGTCATTACATAGTTCTCAAAAAGACCTTTTTGGAATGGTATGGAACGCTTCCATCGGACTCCCGAATTGAAAGTTATGAAGGTTCGAGTGAACAGCGCGTTGTCCGAGTGCACGTACTTTGAGACAGCAAGACCCACAGAGCCCGGGGTACCCTGGGCAGCCGTAGGTAGACCCACGGCTGCCGCAGGTAGACCTATGACTCCCTCTTTATAAATTGAGGGCTTGGGGTGGCCATTTTGAAGAGAGAAAAGGTGAGGAAGCCCTGTCCATTTCGCTTTGTACACACTATAAACTAAGTGCTTTCTTTTTTTAAACACTTGTGAGCTTGTGTTTTGCTACATTTTACCGGTGGAAATGATGTATTCATTCATTTAAAGCTATCTGAAGTCTTCTTGGCAACCCACTACATGACACCTCACATTTCTTAAAGCCTTTCTCCACTTTCATTCACACAATTATTCACATTGAGAGTCGTGTGTGTACGTATTCCTAGACTTCGGTCCGTGGCTTTTCATTGATGTCATATATATATATGTATATATATATATATATATATATAAGTTGTAAACGCATTCTAGGATATATATCGATCCAAGCTCAGTTCATTGATTCGAGGATATATATATATATATATATATATATATATATATATATATATATATATATGAATATATATATATATATATAAAAGTCATAAACGCATATGATATATATATATTTACAACTTTTATATATATAATCTGTTTACAACTTTCCTACATACTACATCATTATGTGAGCCTAGGAATCATATGATCACAAATTCAGTCCCTGAATCTAGATTCGGTTCGCGTGATGAACATTTTCGACTGTAATCAACATGTAAATTATTCACAGTGTTTGAATTTCCTTAGATGGCTTACATGCCCACAAGGATTTCGGCAGTGCTTTGGACATTATTTTCTCGAAGATGCTACGCATCTGAAAAATAAAAGCAATCAAACCGAACATATAATAAAATGGAAGTATCAAAGGCCTCAATTACTATTGAGCATAAGGGTTTGAAAAACCTCTTTTTCTAAAACATCATTGCTATATCTTATTAAAATTGAACTTTTATACAAAATTTAAACCCTTTGTATATAGGTGCAAACGAGGCATAGCACTACTTCCAAATAATTGCACATTGACCTACACACACACATTTAGATAGAAGCTTAAATTGAAAAGTGGCGGTCACCGTGGTAGCACGGATGTCGAGGGGTGCCTAACAACTTCCCTCTGCATAATTAAGCACTCGGACCCCAACGAATCTCGGTTTCACAGACCAGTCAAGTAGTGTTACATAACTCTGTCAATGTGCAAACCTTTTCTCGGTTGAGTTGGTGCAACCATTTAAAAATACCAACTAGCGACTCTTACAGTCCAATCATCGACACATACATGTCGGACCTTTTCAAACTTTTTTTTTCAAACAAATTTGTCCTAACATGAGAACACCAAAAGATAAGAACAAAAAGGGACAAATAAAAATCCCGACGTCGACAGGTGGCGACTCTGCTAGGGACATCCTGTAAGAGGGCTTAAGCTGCTATTTAAAACTTTTCAAAACTTTTATCTACATGTGTGTGGATGTTGCATTTACATTTGAATGAATGTATATGAATGCATTTACTTACTGCACTTAGTTCTTCTCACTATATCTGCCTATGATATTAGTGCTTCACACATGTCATCATTTTTATATGGTGAGACGCGATGTATATGAATGTATTTTGTGTCGTCCCTCCACCAAGAGGCTATGTTATCGGTGTTTGATTACTGGACTGGTAGGGAGACTAATTCCAACGAGGCTCAGGAAAGGCACCACCCAGATTCACTCCAGTTAAAAGACTGGATTAACTTGATCTGGGAACTTTCATGCCAAAAAGCCGTGAGAATAACCTAAGATAGGTCAGCCTCTGATTAACCAAACGCGGATGGAAGTCTCTTCATACTTTCCCATTTCAATTACTTTTAATACCAATTACTTATAATTTCATTTCCATGTCAATCTCAATATAATGGAAAGTATAAAGGAATATGTCTACATACATTCCCTTTCATATCAAAACATAACATATTATCTTTTCAAACTGACATCCGTTTTGTAGCATAATACTCCTAAAATGGACACACATTACATGTAACTTTTCTTCATTCACTAAGACTAAACTACATAAGTCTTTTTGTTGGGAGATGAAAGGTCTCGTTACCCGTTCAAAGTCCAAGAAGGCATTTAGCCTACAGCCAAACATGGCTACAAGTGCCCAATCTGATCCTACTCCTGTTTCCTGCAAGGAGTTCGAAGGATTAAGGAATCAGATAGCAGAATTGGTTGTCTTTCTAAAAGAACAAAGTAAAAACACTCAGGGCCAGACAATGCCTACTCAAACAGAGTCATTCACACCAGGGGGCTATCAGGGTATTGACATAAGTTGGAAACCCAGATACATGAACCTCATTCCAATAATGAAACCAACAAAACCACTAAAATCCCAAAACTTAGGGATGATCGAGAAACTAGGGACATAAGAAAAAAAGTCCAACAAATGGAGGAAACCATCTGGTCAATCAAAGGGACTGGAAACTATGGAAGTGTCACCTATTCAGATATCTGTATATTCCCAAGGGCTAAATATCCTGACAAATTCAAAATCCCAGTGTTTGAAAAATACAATGGGGCAGGTGATCCCTGTATGCACCTAAAAGTATATATTGGCGAGCCAGGGTCTTATGCTGAAGATGAAAGCCTTAGAACGCAAATTTTCCAAAAGAGTCTTACTGGGGAGGCTAAATCCTAGTATGCCCGACTCGACAATGCCAAAATCCACAACTGGGAAGAATTGGCCCACACATTTCTAAATCAATACAATTTTCAGTAAGAAATGGCACTGAATCGATTCCAAGTGACTAAAGTCAAAAAGCAAAGTACTAAGTCTTTCCGAGAATATGCCCAAAGGTGGAGACGTCTGGCAGCGCAAATCATTCCACCAATGACAAAAACTGAGATGGTAATAACATTTATAAATATCCAAGAGGCGCCTTACTATGAGAAAATCCTAGCAGGCAAAGGAAAGCCATTCTCGGAGATGATCAAACACGGCGAAATGGCAGAGATGGGCCTAAAGGCATGCAAGATTAAAGACTTCACTACCTTGGAAGCGGTCACCAAGCATATACATTATGGTAAGTATGCGAGCGATCCCAAAAGGGTACCCGATAAAGGTACTGAAGATGTATCCCTCATTTCACAGGGACAAGCTAGGAGACCAACCTATAGTTCCCCCATTTTGGAAAAAGCAAGACAATCTGCCATTTCAACAACAGGCTGCATTCAATCAATGCCAAGACAAGAAAAGAAAATTTGAAAGAGTGGAAAATCGGGTGTTCACTCCACTGGGAGATTCCCTTGAAAATGTATTGGCGATATTAATGGATCACAAGAAAATTACCGAATTGGCTCCACCTCTTGAACCAGGGAGCAAAATATACAATCCAAGTCAGCGATGTGCTTACCACTCAGGGTCTTTGGGACACGATACACAAGATTGTTGGTCCTTCTATCATAAAATTAAAAATCTAATCGAAAGTGGCAATATTGTGGTCCAACAACCTGACCAACAAAATGTCAACACCAACCTTCCATTTCAACATGATATGGAGGGAGTAAACATGATCGAGTCAGGAAGGACTGAAATATATCCAAATCATAAGTACATACGAAGGATGGAGGAATACCCCTAAAGGCACAGAATAAATGTCCTAGAGTGGGAAAACTCGGAGGAGGGTATGACAATAATGCAAAAGTAATAGACGATCCAAAATCAAGTAAATCTGCTAGCTAAGCTGATAGTGCGCCAACATCAGGAAACGAGGAAGTTTTTCACTCAACTATCAGAAAACAAAGAGGAAAAAGAGGTTAACCCTAATTCAAGCCCATATCTCTCCAGGATGAGCCAACTAAATGAAGAAGATCAAAGCAGGCTTAAAGGGAAAGAAAAGGGGATTGATAAAATAGCTAAAAGATCTCGCCAGCGAAAAAATCACTCGGGGGAATGCGCATTCTCAAAGAAGAAAGATCAAACAACCTCGACAAGAGGCCAAAAATTCACCCCTCTAAGCAAATCAAATGAAGAAATGCTACACTTTCTGATAAGCGAAGGAAGAATTACTGAGTTGCTGCCTCCTATATATCCCAAGATGAAGAGTTATGGTTCCTCCAAGATATGTCTATATCATTCTAACTCACTTGGACATACGACTGAGGGATGTTTTTCTTTGCGACATAAAATCCAGGATCTCATTGAAAATGGAGAGCAGAAGATAAAATCCCCCAAGACCAAAAAAGGTGAAAAAGGAAATAAAAAGCTTAAGATGTCCACTAGAGGCACATAATTCAAAGGAGGTGAAGGCAATGGGCACCAATCCGGATAGAACACAAGGTGGACTGATCCTAATGTAGGGTGTTGCCTCTATTATAGTTCTAATAAAAGAGCTTGAACTCATGCAAGCATACATGGGTCAACAAGTAATACAAAGTAAGTAGAGTATCGATCCCACACAGAAAGTTGTTAAATTTAAACTATCATGCTTTAATTAACTCACCAAATTTATATGCCTAGACTAATGACTAACAGTGTTGAATTAAACTAATTATGAATAACAACTGAAAATAAGAATACAAATGGAATAAATATAATCTGGAAATAATGAGACCCTAATTTCATTTAATTTTTCATCTAATCGCCACTATCATGCAAGAAGTGTTCACATATCACAGGAAAATAGCCAAGAGCACGAATAGAGTTATAACCATTTTTCAATGCATTATAACCTACTTACACAGTATCTACAGATGTTAGACTCTATGTAATCACCAATACAACCAAAATCACTATATGTCTATATGAAATTGCAATTATATTGATTTCAAGCTCAAGCCCTTATTCTAGCTCATATGGTGAAACAATATATGTCTATCTGGTTCACAAAATACACAAGCCATATACAACAGCCCCATATTCGCATGCTATCATGATTACAATCCATACCTATATGTTCATTGTCAATTCCATATAAGTACTGAGACGAATGGTGATCAAGCATTCATATATGTAAAACAACCATGACAGATATTCCATATGATATGCAAACCAATCCTAGCATTTAAATGTGCAACCAAACTACATATTAAAATCCGTTAGAATCCCATAATGGAATTTAGTTCATGGCTGAACCAAAAGCCATTATGGGATCAACGCGAAACATGATCAATAAGCAAACAATTGAAATAAGAAAGATAGAACAATCAAACCCAATCATTGAATAGGAATCAATGATCAACGTTTAAATCCTCATAGAAATCCAGTAAATAAGAATAGAAATCCACAATGGTAGATAATCCCAAGAAGAATTGGAAAAGTAGACGTTAAGGTTTTGTTCTACGTTAGAATCTCTTTCAAGGTGTAAACCCTAGTTACTATAATGAAAATATGCTTAAAGTTATCCAGTTGTTCGTCTGACACTCGTCAGAATCGTTTAAAAACCAATTACAATTCATTTAATTAAAAATTAAAATTAAAACAAAATTACAAGATCAAGATCGCTTGCTGCATGCTGCTTTTCCAAATTCTATGTCTCATGCATGCGCGAGACTTACAGAATGTCTGCCTCGTCCAGCCAACCTCTCGCGCGCTAAGGCGTCTCCGCCATTCATTGCACAAGAATTTTGCGAGTAGTCATCATCGTCTAGCTGGGTACTCGAGCGGGTGCGCACTCCCCAAGCTGTTGTGCCACGCGGCTTACTGCCTACAAGTTCTGGTTCTGGTTTTTTCTTGGCTTCTATCATGCTGCTGCTATTTGTTCTTTTCATGCTTGATCTCTTGCTCCATTGTACCTCCATGCCATGCACATCCTCGTTTTTTCCTCGCCTTCACGCATCTATTCGTCACGTGCCTTTTAATACCAACAAAATTAAGCCGATTCCTACACTTATTCACCAAAAGGAGTTTTAAGTAAATGCAATGCAAAATAATGTGAAATGCAACTAAAACACAATAAAATGTACTTGAGATGGGCACAATTCGCATGAATTGGTATTCAATAAATAGGGAAAAATACCCCTTATCAAATACCCCCAAATACCCCCAAACTTGAACTGTTGCTTGCCCTCAAGCAATGCATACTAATGAATAATGAAAATGCAACTACAAAAATATGCAACTACTCTATGATGCAAATTAGTCTCACATAATCCCTACCATAACAGAATTTTAGCCCAAATTACCTTAGTGAATCATCGAGATCCAAGAATATAATTTCAAACCAAACTATAAACATAACATCATACACTTAGATAATTTCATATATGCTATAGAGATGTTGTGTGTGTGTGTGTGGTGTTCACCAAAACTTGATCTAAGCAAAGAATACATATGTTACACTGCTCCAAACAAAAAATTATAGTCTAAAGCAAGATTCATGTATATTCATGTAACGCAGACTGTTTCAACATATCAACACAAACTAAGGTTCAACAATGGGTTTATTGCTTTATTGCTACTCACGAGGACGATTTCCGCACTTTCCCGAAGTGTTTATTGCTATATTTCTTTCCTTTTTTTTACATGACTGTGCAATGTCTCAATCCATTAGGCACACTGCTACCCCTTAGCGAGCTTTCAACCAACGACTCGCAGACCATGAAAGACCTTAGTGCACTAGGTGTAGAGACAATCCCCCCGGGCGTACTTACTCAAGTAGCCAGGGCCCCGAATTAAGACTAGCCACGTTATTGCTATTTGAATTTTTTTTATATAAATAGCATACCCATGTTTTCCCAAAATTTGCATGTCAATGGCTCATATAGTCTACAACACTTTCCATATATTTCTCTTTTTTAAAACTACATGTTCTATCAAGCAACGCAACACACACTTCTTAAACCTACAAGTATTTGTGAACACGTTTGTGCATACCGAAAGCATTTACACAACAACATGAATGTCATCGTGTAAAACATTATATCTCAGCTCATGTTATCCCAAACATTCTCAAATCCTTCACAATTCACTATCATCATTGGCTAGGCAAAAATTTCTCTTAAGCAAGAATTTGTGTGAGACATGCAACTAAAACATACTATCACAATCCATAATGAATAAAAATTAAAAAAATTTTGCAAAAATTTAACTAAACACATAAACATGTAACAGTTAAATAAAACTAAACTACTATGCTATGCTCCCCAATACCCCCAAACTTAAAATATTCAATGTCCCCATTGAATGAAGGTAAAGGGTACAGAAAAACTTCCCTAATGATCGGCTTGACCACCCTCCTCGGGTGGTGAATCTAGTGGTGGATATGGCACTACAGTTCCAAACTGTGACCACTCTAGCATTGTTCCTTGCTGCGCAAATGCTTCTACCAAGGCCCTTGTGAGTCCCTGGGAAAACGTTCCTAGATTGGCATACATGGCGTCGACTTTGTGCTCTGACCGTCGAAGCTGTCGATCGCTAGGAATCGGGTGTGCTCAGGTGGATCGGCCGGCCTCATCGGGCTGAGGGAACTGCTAAGATGGCGCTGTGAAAGTGGGGTGGATGATAAAACCCAATCCTCGAGGGTGGATGCTAAGATGACGATTGTGGCCGTAGTGATGTCATGGCTCGATTTTCTGCAGTTGCTTGTCATTCCACGGGACTTCCTGTTGGATAAAAAGTATGGCTGCCACCGATGCATGCTAGATACTCCCAGTCATGCTCTCCCGCCAATAATGTAGCATGTTTTGATGAATTAAGTGGCCGGCGTCGATATACTTGCCGGTGATAATGCCCCATAAAATGATCGCTCTCTCGGTAGGTACTTCATACTTGTGAGGGGACGAAATTAATTTGGTGCATATGAACAGATTACATGCTTGGGCATAACGATTCAAGGAGGACGTTGGAAAAGATTGAGGCTCTGTCGTCCCTGGTTTATAATTCCATTTGGTTCCTAGGATGCACAAATCCGAAATTACTACGTCCAAGTCCGTCATCAAATGTGCACCTATAACCCAATTCGCACACCTAGTCGATGGTGTATCAGTTATTCCAAACAGTGCTCTGATGGCTGAGGGATGAAAATCCACTTGCACTTGGCGAACCAGCGTTATCCCTCCTTTCAGCTCCATCTCCTTTGCATTCGCGTGGAAATCCCGAACAACTCCCATGGGAATAGGCATAGGCGTTGCAGCTAGGCTAACCCAACCTCTTTCTCATAGCATATTCCATAGGTGTCCATCTTTCTTATCAGGTTTAAATCCTTGTTCCTTCACAAACAATTTCATCAAGAGGTGGTAATAATCTTGCTGAGCTTCCCAGCTGATAAATTTTATGTGTTCCATGATATCCTCATCGTGATCACTGGATGATGAGTTGGATGATGAAGAGATGGAGATGGAATGTATCCTTTTTGGTCCCATGAGCAGATGATAGATAGAGAATATAGATGCTCTGCTACAGATGAGAGTACCCCCAAACTTGCGTGTGACACTCCCCGCAAAAACCCTAGACTTATGCTAATGGAGAGAGAGCTGTGTATATGAGCGATGAAGAGAGTTGTATGATTATGGGAGAATAGAAGAATACGCTTATATTATGGCACGTGAGAGACCAAGTAGAACACCACTCAGATTCTTAAACTTAAAAATTTTCCAACCCCACATGCATGGCCACGTGCCCGAATTTTCTTATAGTCATTGGCATGGCACGCAGAGTAGCTTTCCTAGAATTATGAGCTCTCGACTTCCGAGCCTTTGCTCGCACGGGTGCAGCTGCTGATGTAATCGCATGAATGCACACTGTATGCATGAATTTATATATTAGTGATGAGTACAATTAAAAACACCTACATGAACAAGAATGCACCACAAATTATTCATCAAGCATGGAATAGAATTGATTTAACTACTACTCTACTACAGGAATGAAAAGAAAGTAAGAGTGAAAATAATGGGTTGCCTCCCATCCAGCGCTAAGTTATAGTCAATTAGCTTGACTGTCTCTAAATCTCATGTCGACAAGAGAATGGAGGTGACGTTCTGTCTGTCCACCTCACCACCAAAGTAATGCTTCAATCGCTGGCCATTTACTTTAAAAGGCTTGTCTGGAAACTGATCATATACTTTAATTGCACCATGTGGAAAGACAGTCTTCACTGTAAATGGACCTAACCATCTCGATTTCAGCTTTTCAGGAAAAAGTTTTAAGTCTGGAATTATAGAGAAAAACCCTTTGTCCCGGTTCAAATGTCCTTTCGATGATCTTTCAGTCATGCCATTTCTTCACTTTCTCTTTGTACAACTTTGAATTCTCATATGCCTGTAATCTAAATTCATCTAACTCATTAAGCTGGAGTAGACGTTTCTCCCCTGCAGATGTCAAATCAAAATTGAGCTTCCGTATTGCCCAATATGCCTTATGCTCTAGCTCCATAGGGAGGTGACAGGCTTTGCCATACACGAGTTGAAAATACGACATGCGTAACGAAGTTTTGTATGTTGTTCGATAAGTCCATACGACATCATCTAACTTCAACGACCAGTTCTTCTGTGTGGGATTCACAACTTTTTCCAGGATTCTTTTTACTTCACGATTTGACACTTCAGCTTGACCATTTATTTGCGGGTGATACGCTGTAGCAATGCGATGATTCACCCCATACTTAGCCAGTAAGGCTATAAACTACCTGTTGCAGAAATGACTGCCTTCATCACTAATGATAGCCCTTGGGGTCCCAAACCTCATGAAAATTCTTTTGTGTAGAAATTTGAGTACGACCTTGGCATCATTAGTCGAAAGAGCTGCAGCTTCAACCCATTTTGAGACATAGTCCACTGCGAGGAAGATGTAGAGATTTCCACAGGAAGAGACGAAGGGTCCCATGAAATAAATCCCCTATACATCGAAAATTTCTACTTCGAGAATTGTATTCAACGGCATTTCATTTCTTTTAGAGATGTTGCCCACTTGCTGACATCTATGACACCGCTGGACAAAACTGTATACATCCCTGAAAATTGTCGGCAAGTATAATCTGACTTGTAGCACTTTAGCCGCTATTCGTTCTCCACCGTAGTGACCTCCATACACCGTAGAATGACACTCTTGCAAAATCTCCTCGGTCTCGCTATATGGAATACACCTTCTAATCACTTGATCAGAGCACTGTTTAAATATGTATGGCTCATCCCATATATACCATTTGACATCGTGCAAAAATTTCTTCTTTTGATAACCCACCAAGTCAGAAGGTACCATCTTAATTACCAGATAATTCGCGTAGTCTGCGAACCAAGGCACTTCACCTTTCACCACAAACAACTGCTCATCTGGAAAGGAATCGTTGATCAGAACTTTGTTGTTTATTTTTGTGTCCGGATTCTCGGTTCGCGACAAGTGGTCTGCCACTTGGTTTTTAGTCTCCTTTTTGTCCTTGATTTCCAAATCAAATTCCTACAATAATAAAATCCATCTAATCAACCGAGGTTTTGCATCCTTCTTCGCCATTAAATGTCGAATCACTACGTGATCCGTATACACTATCACCTTTGTGCCAATCAGATATGCTCGGAACTTATCAAAGGCGTATACCACTACCAATAGTTCTTTCTCTGTGGTGGTATAGTTCAATTGTGCATCCGTTAGGGTCTTGTTGGCATAATAAATCACATGAAATATCTTTTCTATCTGGTGCCCTAAAATAGCTCTTACGGCGTAATCACTGGCATCACACATCAATTTAAATGGCAAAGTCCAATCTGGTGCAGTAATCATTGGTGCTGAAATAAGTTTCCTCTTCAAGTGTTCAAATGCTGACATACAGGCTTCATCGAAGTTAAACTATGCATCCTTGTCCAATAGACTGCATAGCGGTTTAGTTATTTTGGAGAAATCCTTAATGAATCTACGGTAGAAACGGGCATGTCCCAGAAAACTGCGAACTCCTTTTACTGAAGTGGGTGGTGGCAAGTGATCAATAGTTGCCAGTTTCACCTTATCCACCTCAAGTCCCATCTTTAAAACTTTGTGTCCCAATATGATTCCTTCTTGTACCATGAAGTGACATTTTTCCCAGTTTAGCACTAAGTTCGTTTTAACACATCTTTTCAAAACCATAACCAGATTTTCAAGGCATATGTCAAATGAGTCCCCGAAGACTGAGAAATCATCCATAAATACCTCCACATTCTGTTCCACCGTGTCTGAAAATATAGCCATCATGCATCTCTGAAACATGGTTGGCGCATTACATAGTCCGAAAGACATCCTTTTGAAAGCAAAAGTGTCGTACAGACATATGAAGGTAGTCTTTTCCTGGTCTTCTGGAGCTATCATAATTTGATTGTAGCCTGAATATCCGTCTATAAAGCAATAATAATCATGACCTGCTAATATGTCCAACATCTGATCAATGAATGGGAGTGGGAAATGATCTTTCCTCATAGCTTTGTTGAACTTGCAGTAATCCATGCAAACTCTCCAACCTGTTACTGTTCGTGTTGGAATTAACTCATTATTCTTATTGGTCATGACTATCATACCACCCTTTTTCGGAACACACTATACTTGGCTAACCCATAAACTGTCTGAGATCAGATAAATTAGTCCTGAATCTAGCCATTTCAGCACCTCGATCTCCTTCTTAACCACTTCTTTCATTATCGAATTAAGCCTCCTTTGTTGCTCAACTGTTGGCTTGCTGCCATCTTCCATCAGGATCTTGTGCATGCAATAGGAAGGGATGATCCCTTTGATATCTGTTATAGTCCATCTAATAGTTGGCTTGAACTGTCGAAGCACTCGTAACAATTTTTCCTCTTGACAAGGTGTTAGTGCAGATGCGATAATCACAGGTAATTTTGAATCTAAACTTAAAAATGCATACCTGAGATGTTCGGGGAGTGGTTTTAACTCCAACTCTAAAGCTGACTCAAGAGATGGCTTTACTTTTTTTGAGGCTTCACCAGCTGTTGTCAATGGCTCTGCAGGTAATCTAAATCTCCTGAATTGTGAGGCTGTATCCAGATATTTCACAGATTCATTGAATTCCTCATCCTCCACATTTGAACTTTCATTAGAGATATTCTCCAAAGGTTCATATTCTACAAAACTCTGCACCTCATTCTTTGCGATCTGATCCACCAAATCATCTAGAGAACATTCTTCTTCATCTGTTGGGAACTTCATGGCTTTGAAGACGTTGAAGGTGACCTCCTGATCCTGAATGCGCATAGTGACCTCCCCTTTCTGCACATCTATCAAAGTCTTGCCCGTGGCTAAGAATGGTCTCCCTAGTATGATTGGTATACTTTTGTCTTCTTCATAGTCTAGAATGATGAAGTCAGCCGGAAAAATGAACTTGTCCACCTTTACCAACACATCTTCAACAATTCCCCGTGGATATGCGATGGATCTGTCAGCTAGCTGTAGTGATATGTTTGTCGGTCTTGGAGCCAGCAATACCAACTGATTGAACACTAACAAAGGCATTAAGTTTATACTTTCCCCCAGATCACATAAACACTTGCTAAAGTTCATCTTCCCAATGGTGCACGGAATTGTGAAGCTGCCTGTATCTTTCAGCTTTGGAGGTAATTTCTGTTGGAATACTGCACTGCATTCCTCTATCAAGGCCACCATTTTAAACTCGTCTAATTTCCTCTTCCTTGACAATATACCTTTCATGAACTTTGCGTAGCTTGGCATTTGTTCCAATGCCTCGGCGAATGGTATGTTGATTTGCAGCTTTTCAAACACCTCCAAAAATTTACTGAACTGTTTGTCTTCCTTCTGCTTAACTAACCTGTACGGATATGGTACTTGAGGGTGCATTGGTTGTACTAGACTCTTGACCTTCTCTTCTGAACCTCCCTTGTTCTTCTCTTCCTACTGAACCTCAAATTTTTTTAACTTTTCTTCATCACCATCCAACTGTTCTGCCTCGCGCGGCCGCGCGATGTACCCTCGTAACTCACGCTCGGACGCGCGACTTGCAGTGTCTGTTAAGTCTTTTCTAGATCTCAATGTGATTGCTTGACACTGCTCCTTCCCGTCTCTTCTAGGATTTGTCTTTGTGTTACTTGGCAATGCACCCTAGGGCCTATTATTAAGCATGATCGCCATCTGCCCCATCTACGTCTCCAGATTCTTGATAGCCACTACTTAGCTTTTGATCATGACTTCAGTGTTTGCCATGTATTTCAACATCATCTCCTCCATCTCTGATTTCTTCTCTAGCTATGGTGCAGCTAAAGTGTGGTGTTGTTGTTGTTGAGAAAATCCCAGTGGAAACGGTGGTTTTTGTGCAAACTGTGGCTGAGATGTCTGTGGTTGAAACTGTTGGTTTGGCTGAAATTGATGTTGTTGTTGTCCTTGGTTATTTGACCACCAAAAGTTCGGATGATTGTGGTTGTTGGGGTGGTATGTGTTCTGGAATTAACCTTGGTCTTTTCTGTAATTGCTCACATACTGTACTGACTCTGAGCTGATGGCACATTGATACATGGAGTGAAACCCCGCACAAATCTCACAAACGAAGGCAACTGTTTTCACTTTGCTTTCTGCCAAAGTATATATCTTCTTAGCCATAGCTGCCATCTTTGCCGACAACTGAGTAATGGCATCAACCTCCAACACACCTGCAACCTTGGGCTGTGGCATCCGAGCTATAGGATTCGGATAATCATTCGCGGCCATAGTCTCGATAAGCGTATAGGGCTCATCATAGCTCTTTGCCCAAAATGCCCCTCCTGCGGCTGCATCCACAATCGGTCTCGACTGCCATCCTAACCCATTATAAAAGGAATTTAGCACTATCCAGTCTGGCATACCATGATGCGGATATTTTCTAAGCATCTCTTTGTAACGCTCCCATGCCTCATATAAGGACTCGCCCTGCTCTTGCTCGAATTGAGAGATAGCCGTCCTAATCTTTGCAATCATAGCCATTGGGAAAAACTTGGCTAAGAATTTCTGCGCTAAGTCCTCCCATGTGGTTATTGACCCTGATGACAAAGAGTGTGACCAACTTCTAGCCTTATCTCTCAAAGAAAATGTAAATAGCCGTAGTCTGATGGCATCCTCCGTCACACCATTGTATCTGAATGTATCACAAATCTCTATGAAACTCAATAAGTGTTCATTTGGATCATCCGTAGTAGACCCCTAAATCGAATCGAAGTTCTCGCACCATTTGAATAGTGCTGGTTTAATCTTAAAAGTGTTTGTTTTTATCACGGCATTCGACTATGCTTAACTGTAGCCCATTTATGTTTGGCATGGAATATTCCCTTAGAGCCCGATGCTCTTCTCTTTGCTCAATCCTTGGTTCTTCCGCCATACTAATCGTAGTACTCTCTAACTGCACTTGCAAATTTCTTCGCACACTTGCTTTCCAACCTCTACCGTTTATGTTGTCCTGTGCTGGTGTTAGTTCTGAGTTGGATGGTCGCGTAAGCATAAAAATTCACATGTACCTGAAACGAAAAACAAAACAAAAACAGAAATGAGAAACGATCAGAATTTTCTAAGTCATACAATTTAGCTTTAAACTGATGATAATTATCTAAATTAACGCCTTTCCCCGGCAACGGCGCCAAAAACTTGTTGCCTCTTTTATAGTTCTAATAAAAGAGCTCTAACTCATGCAAGTATACACGAATCAACAAAATGTCTGAGTAAGTAAGTAGAGAGTATCGATCCCACAGAGAAAGTTGTTAAATTTAAACTATCATGCATCAATTAACTCACCAAATTTATATGCCTAAACTAATGACTAACAGAGTTGAATTAAACTAATTATGAATAACAACTGAAAATAAGAATACAAATGGAATAAATATAATCTGGAAATAATGGGACCCTAACTTCATTTAATATTTCATCTAATCGCCACTATAATGCAAGAAGTGTTCACATATCACAGGAAAATAGCCAAGAGCACGAATAGAGTTATAACCATTTTTCAATGCACTATAACCTACTTACACAGCATCTACAAATGTTAGACTCTATGTTATCACCAATGTAACCAAAATCACTATATGTCTATGTGAAATTGCAATTATATTGATTTCAAGCTCAAGCCCTTATTCTAGCTCAAACGGTGAAATAATATATGTCTATTTGGTTCACAAAATACACAAGCCATATACAACAGCCCCATATTCGCATGGTATCATGATTACAATCCATACCTATATGTTCATTGTTAATTCCATACACGTACTGAGACGAATGGTGATCAAGCATTCATACATATAAAACAACCATGATATATATTCCATATGATATGAAAAACAATCCTAGCATTTAAATGTGCAACCAAACTACATATTAAAATTCGTTAGAATCCCATAATGTAATTTAGTTCATGGCTGAACCAAAAGCCATTATGGGATCAACGCTAAACATGATCAATAAGCAAACAATTGAAATAAGAAAGATAGAACAATCAAACCCAATCGCTGAATAGAAATCAATGATCAACATTTAAATCCTCATAGAAATCTAGTAAATAAGAATAGAAATCCACAATGGTAGATAATCCCGAGAAGAATTGAAAAAGTAGACGTTAAGGCTTCGTTCTATGTTGGAATCTCTTCCAAGGAGTAAACCCAAGTTACTATGATGAAAATACACTTAAAGTTATCTAGTTGTTCGTCTGACACCCGTCAGAATCTTTTAAAAACCAATTACAATTCATTTAATTAAAAATCAAAATTAAAACAAAATTACATCATCAGAATCGCGCGCAGTCGCGTGCCTCTCCAAAGATATGTCTCATGTGGCGCGCAGACTTACGTAATATATACCTGTCCAGCCCAACCTCTCGTGCGGCACGCTGCCTCTACTACTGCATGGCCACAGAACTTGCGATTGGTCATCATCGTCTGGCGGAATCTTTGTCTTGGCGCCGGCTCCCAAGTCATTATCATGCCATTCTTCACGCAAGTTCCGGGTTCGTTTTTTCTTGACTTCGTCATGTCTGTCTTCTTCGCTATTTGTTCTTTTCATGCTTGATCTCTTGCTCCATTGTACTTCCATGCCATGCACATCCTGGTTTTTGCCTCGCCT
Source organism: Panax quinquefolius (assembly GCA_020205615.1). Taxonomy (NCBI): domain Eukaryota; kingdom Viridiplantae; phylum Streptophyta; class Magnoliopsida; order Apiales; family Araliaceae; genus Panax; species Panax quinquefolius. The sequence continues at coordinate 100,862,205 of CM035163.1, read as the reverse complement.
TCACGCATCTATTCGCCACGTGCCTTTTAATACCACCAAAATTAAGCTGATTCCTGCACTTATTCACCAAAAGGAGTTTTAAGTAAATGCAATGCAAAATAACGTGAAATACAACTAAAACACAATAAAATGTACTTGAGAGGGGCACAATTCGCATGAATTGGTATTCAATAAGTAGGTAAAAATACCACTTATCATAGGGAATGCCAGAGGAGATAAGAGAATCCCCAATGGAGATTTCTCCACCAACTTCAAGCATCTTGTGGCCCAAAGATGGCAATCACGTTCCTGATTTTATCATCTTGTGTAACATTCCAGAATTTTTATTGTTATAATAAATAATTTATTGAATTATTTATGTATTTAATGGATGTGTTTGTTGTTGAATAAATAATTGTTCAAATTTGAATTGATGTGATTAATTATTTGTTAAATAAATAATTAAGGAAATTAATTATTATTTGCTAATTTAATTTAATTTTTAAGTTAGAAAGTTTTGATTAATTGAATTACTATTCTTTTTATTTGGAATTGTAATTAAAAGGAGGTGTTAGTTGATTAAATAAAGTTATAATTATATAGAAATTATAATTTTGGTGGTATTGATTTATGTGTTAAAGTGATTTGATAAATTGTTCTTAGAATTAATTTAATCAAGTTAATGTGTGACAAATAACCTTGTTATAAAGGAGTTACTAAAATAAATTAAAGGAGTTTTAATTCAGTTTTGCCAAACAAGGCCTATTGCTTATTAAGCCTTTATTCTAATTGTGTTTTACCAAATAAGGCATAAGGATTAATTGATTATATTTTAGTGTTTAGCCAAACAAGCCTTATGGCTTTTGATTTCAAAAATTTTAACTGATGTCAATAAATTAGAGTTATGTTATATAATTAATATATATATTATATGCTATATACGTTAGTTTGTTAGTACGCTCTAGAGTTAGGAAGAAAAACAAAAACACAGAGGAAGAAGAAGAAGAGAAGAAGAAAAGAAGGGAAGAAGGAAGGCTAGAGAATTGAGAAAAGAATTTGGGAAAAGAAGTCTGGGATAGCCATCATCTTCTACAATCAAGGTATTCTCCTATTTCCTTTAGCTTTCTCTTCTCCTATTTTCTCTGTGAAATTCTTGTGATAGGATAATTATTGATTTTATGTGTGTTCATATGATAAACCATTGTTGTAAAGTTATTTTCATAGGTTATATATGATTATAATCAATGAATTGATGATATGTATGTAATTGTGGAGAAAAGTATTTTATAGAGAGTTTTATATATATATATATATATATATATATATATATTGTTTAATTAAAATAGAAATTATGTGTTGTTTAGTTGTTTTATTGATAAATTGGCTATTCAATTTGTCAGAGTATATATAAACTTTGATAAAATGCTTTGAATTAGTGGTTTTGGTTGAGAAACAAAATCACAGTGTTCATTTTCATCAAAAATATCAAAAAGTGAGTTATAACGAAAATTAGTGAATTTGGGTGTGTTAATTTTGTTGTTTATGTTGTTGTATGGGTAGAAACACGTTAGGAATTCTTGAATTATGTTTACATGAAGCTTTTATATGAATTGCATATGTATCAGTCTTTTAGAATCGAGCTTGTAGGCCAAATTTGGCTTTTTCTGTGCGGTTGCCAAGGTATGCATGTGTAGAAGGTCTCAGAATTATATGTGCATGGACTTGGATCAGATACCTTTGTGGCGCCGCAGCGCCATGCTCACGCCACACACGTATGTGACCTTGTAGCCTTGATCTCATGTAAGCATTTTACATGCCCATGACGCAGTGCGACCACATGTAAACTGTAGCCATACATGTGAAGTTAGCAGGTATTGTCTGACAGTGTACTTTTTGTACACGAAATTTTAAGAAAAGCTATGTGATGATAGTAGGACTGCTAAATGTTGATTTTAGTATTTCTATACTATGAATAAGTATGTTATTAACAATTAACTTGTGTAATAACTCGATTATGTGATTAAAAATCCAATTTTAAATGATGAACGTACTTAGTTATGTTTGTAAGATGGCAATGACTAATTATGGAATGATGACATATGTTTATAGGATATTGTGATTCGTATTGATTTGGTTTAGCCTATGAGCAAGGCAAGTTTTCTAAACTTTCTTTCTACCTTGAGCAAGTTCTTTAACTCTACTTTTAGAATTGTGCAATCGCTTAAATTTTCTTAGAGCAAGTTTTTCTAATCCTTTATCTTGTTGTACTAATTATGGTTTTCAATTCGATTATGATATAATGATATAAGTTATTCTTGAGCAAGTTATTCTTGTATTTAACTTGTTATTTAGCATGCAAATTTATATATTCTAATGTTGAACATTTTTATCGATCAAATTGTTATGCATGCTTAGTATTCAATTCTAATTAACCTTGGCTTAGTATTGTTCAAGCAAGGTGTTATAGTTATTCAAATTGTATGCTCTTAAATTATTCCTAAAGCATGAATTTAGTTTACTATGATTGATTCAATCACGATTATTCTATAGTGAAATGTTCTTGGTTTCATTCAACTAATCCTTAGTTGATGTTCGTTGAATTCAAATTACCACAAAGCTTATCCAAACCAAACTTCCTTTAGTGCGGACTTGTACTCTAAATCTTTGAGATGAACAACCCTAATGTTATGATTAGGGGTTAACTTACGCATAGCGTTAAATTTTTATGCACAATACATGGTACGAAGGGCTGATCCCCCTAAGTACGAGGAGTTCTTATAGTCTTATGACTGTTAAAGTTGGAGTTGAAAGATTGCTCATAATCGTGGACATAGTTCATGGTCTTATGACCCTCGCTTATATTTATTCCACATTTTGGATTTCAGCTTTACGATTATAGATGATAGAAGTACTATTCCTTGTTGATGAGCCTATTATTGGCGATTATTATTACTATACTCTGTTGATTTCATATTGTATCCGGTGAGCAATTATTTTGCTCACTCTTGCATATTTTAAAACTTATTGCAGCTAAAGAAGAGAAGGTAGATGAACCTTCGTCTAGCAAAGGAAAAGGAAAAATGTGCAAGTGATGAAGACTTGTAATTTTACTTTGATTGAGATGTTAGATTTTTATTATGATGATCTTAGACTTGGTTTTAATGAAGTTTATTTAATTTCAGCATTTGAATGATTGTAATTAAAGGTTAGATAACCTGGGAGATTTTATTATGTAACCCTTTACTGGGAAAGGTTTTATCTATCCATTTTTTTATGATTGGGTAGTTAGATATGAATGTTTGTTTAAGTGAACACAAGATCCTGTGGGAATGAAGTACCTGGATTTGGGGGTGTCACCGGTTGGTATCAAAGCCGTAGGTTATGAACCTTAGGTGGGGGAAAAGCCTTAGGAAGTAACCTTCGAATAGATAGTAATGAACTCTTATCGAGTTTCAAGGAGAAAGTAATAAAACACTTATGTGCTTATGTGTTTACAACTTATGTGCTCCTAAGAGTCGAGTAGTAATGATTACTAATTAAAAAACTTAAAAATCTTGTTGTCAGGATGACTAATGTTGGAGAATCCAGTCAGACTAGGGAAGAAGGACCTCAGATGCCTAGAGAGGAGGAATCTCGTGATATTCAAGTGGTTTGGGAACAACTGCTTCCATGAGAGTCAGCTCCATTGCTCACAGTGGTCGAAGATGATGAGGATGATGTAGAAACAAATGAGGAAGAACTCGTGGAGCTGCCGCAGACGGATGAATAGGACGAGGAGGAAAGGATTCCACTTAACTCGATAGCTGGCCGTATATACGATGATGTGCATGACCGTAACGTGGAACTTCAAGATACTGTTGAGGAATTGCAAGAGATAGTAGCTGAACAATAGACTTCGTTGGAATAGAAGAACGACGAGATTCAGGATCGAGAAGAACGACTGAACAATGTTGAGGAGAAGTTGGTTCACACTAAAGAAGAGAAAGATCAAATGAGAGCAGAGGTTGCAGAGTTGAAGAGCAAGTTGAGAGAAGAATCTGCAAAAAGGGAAAGAGCCAAAGACGCGTACAGTGAAGCTTATCAACAAGCCAAAATAGCAAAGGGAGACGCACAAGCAAAGAGAAGGAAGATGGAAGAAATGGATAACGTGTTCAACACCGCGATCAATCAAGCTCAAGATCGGGTCATGGGTTATCCAATTCAGTTCGAGACGCTACCTTCGTTCATACTGGACCATCGGACCATGTTCCGAGTTTAGGAAGAAGAGCGTCGTAAGGCCTTGCAATATCTTAATAGGACATCGTAGGGAGTGTACTTGAGTTATGTCACAATAATTTGTTAATCCCAAGTGTTATGCAACCTATGGGATATGATGATGATGTCCTAAAACTTTAGTAGTTCAGGAAAATAATGTAAATAGCAGTGATGCTATTGATATGATGTTTTCAAAGAAGTTTTAAATAAAAGATATTATTTTCTTTATCCAAAGTGTTATGTGTTATGGAATGATTACTTTCATGGGGGCAAGCTAAGTAGAAATTACTTGAAAAGAGTTGAGTAATAATCTAATGAGTGTATTTTTTTAACAGAAAATGCCTCCAAGACGTCAACCTCCTCGTCAGAGAACCACCAAGGGAACTAACAACGATAATACTGAAAATAACTCCATTCAGCAGTTTGTGACGCTATTAATAGGTGCACTGCAAAATCAACCATAGAATCAACCTCAGAATCAAGGTGCTACGTTTAAGGACTTCAAGGAGGTTGGACTACCAGAATTCTGTGGGTCCATGAACGCAAATGAGGCACAAACCTAGGTCATGGAGATAGAGAAACTTTTTGATGCTGCTAGGGTAGAGGATAACCAGAAGACTGCTTTTGCAACATTCATGTTGAAAGGAGAGGCTAGTTATTGGTGGCAGGCCAACAAAACTCAAGAAGGAACAGGAATTATGACTTGGGATAGGTTTAAGGAGATTCTTTTCGAGACCTATTTCCCAGAGAGTTCGAAAAGCTAGTTAGAAGTACAGTTTTTAGAATTGAAGCAGGGAACGATGACGGTGTCTGAGTATGCCGTGAAATTCAATGAGTTGGCGAGGTTTGTGCCATACCAAGTTAGCATAGACGAGCGCAAGGCGAAGAGGTTTTAGTAGGGACTGAAACCCTGGTTGTACAGTAGGGTTTCCCTGTTCCAATTGAAGACATTTGCAGCAGTGATGGAGAAGGCGATTCTCGCTGAAAGTGGAGGCAAGGCGGTAACAAAGCATAATCAAGAGCAGAGAAAGAAGAAAAGTGAAGGTGAAGCTAAGAGTAGTGGTAATGATAGTAATGACAACAACCTGAAGAGGAAGTGGAATGGGAATGGAGGAGCTGGAAATCAGCAAAGAAACCAGCAAAATAATAAGTTCGAAGCATGTGCTTCGTGCGGATAATTTGTGGTCGTGACCCTAATGAATATCCTTGGTCGTGGTGTAGGGATGATGTGGATTATTTATTAAGCTGAGTCTCAGTGATAAAAAAAGTGATGAAAAACCTTTTTAAATCATAAAAGATGGTAGAATTTATTCTCTACTTGACTCTTTTAATGGATTGCATGTTCTGCTGCAGTTAAACTGGATGTCTATTGTATTTTAACAGTTTAACACTGTTGAGGACTAATGATAATTTATTCTGCATTATCTTAGTCATAATATTTTTTACAGGGCTAGTTGAGCTCACCCTTTCTTTCACTTTTCTATTCAAGAAATGAGAACGTAGCCAGGACTAGTCCGGGAACGGAGTGACGGTCCAGATTATAGCATTAGTAGTCCTCACTATTCTGTTAAATAGTGTGATAATAAATGTAATGAGGACTTATTCTGAGAATGGATATTGTCTAGAAGACAATATTTGTATTAAAACTCACAACATGTATTTTGTCGTATTTTACACGACTGTTGTATAATTAAGTTGTATTTGAATTTTGTACCATGTATTTGGCTACTCAAGATGGGTGATGTATACATATTTTTGGGGCGTCACAGTTGGTATCAAAGCTTAGGGATATGATCCCTAGCTAAGATGTGAGACAAGAACTTGGAGGGGAGAGACGGGGAATTCATTCGCTAGTATGACCTACCTAAGTTTATTTGGCATTTAATTGGTCGGTCAGATTATAGGGATAATATATTGCATGTCAATTAACCTTTGTTTTGTGGAAGTATTTGAAAATGGCATCCGGGAATATTGAGATTAGCAATGGAGCACAGGAGACCGTTAAGTCTCCGCAGATCAATAATTAGGATAATGTGCATCAGGAAGGCGACAATCCTCAGGCAAACAACAACACTGACCAGATGATGAATGATGGAATGTTCAGAGGCTTTATGCAATTCATGCAACATCAGGCAGGAGCGGCTCCTGTACAAAATATAGGTGGAATCACTGGCAACTCTCGGAAGGTCACCGCTAAATAGTTCAAGGAACTAGGACCACCGAAGTTTTTTGGAGAGCCAAAACCACTTAAGGCGGAGATGTGGATAAAACAGATCTACATGATATTTGATGTATTAGGATGCTCCGAGGAGAAAAAGGTTCCCTTTACCACTTTCATGTTGCGTGCAAAGGGAGATTACTGGTGGGAATCTGTAAAGCGTACTCAATATGCCGCACTGAAGATGTCTTGGGAGAAGTTCCAAGAACTGTTCAACGACAAGTACTTTCCCGAAAGTATTCGTAATATGAAAGAGGTAGAGTTCATTAAACTGGAATAAAACAACATGACCGCATTGCAGTACGAAGCCATGTTTGCCGAATTGTCCCGGTTTGCGTCCCATTTGGTTGATAATGAGGAAAGAATGACGCGAATATTTCTAAGAGGTTTGAAACCTAAGATACGTCAATATCTTATCTCTCATAAACTGTGTTTATATTCAGATGTTGTTAATAGGGCTCAGTTATTGGAGCGCGATAATGAGTCAACCCAACCAAAAGAGAGCAGCGGGCAAAATTATAACACCAGTGATAACAGTCATCGAAGCGGTGATAATAAGCGTGGAGGGAATCAACATGCCAGAAATGGTAACCACTTCGGTGGTAATCATGGCCAAAGCAATAAGAATTGACATTTCAAAAAGAGGAGATTCAACAATGATGGAAAGACGTCATCATCAACACCTGTCGTTAAGGAAGGAGAACGACCACCTATCATATGCTTCAAATGTGGAGGGGAGGGACACATTAGTCCAAATTGCGCGATGCCCTCCAAAGCATATTACAACTGTGGAAGAGAAGGTCACTTGGCCAGATTTTGTCGTGCACCAAAGACAAGTCCAGCTGGGATGGAGGCATCAAAGGCCGTCCCAGACAAGACAAAATCGGTAGTTCAAGCGAGAGCGTTTGTCGTGACCTCCCAGAAAGCAAGGAACCCAAACGAGGTCAACACGGGTAAGATTATCATAAACTCTAGCGAAGTATATACCTTATTTGATACTGGTTCTACCCATTCTTTTATTTCTCCTACTTGCGCTGAATGTTCAAATTTAACTCCAGATAAATTGGACTTTAACTTATCTGTTGAAACTCCATTGGAAGAAACCTTCATTACATCCACTATTTATAAGTCTTGTCTAGTTCAAATCGGTACCCTCACATTACCTGTCGATCTTATTTCATTGAAAATACTTGCATTTGACGTAATTCTAGGGATTGATTGGTTAACTAATCATCACGTAAAAATTGATTGTTTTTGTAAGGTTGTTAGCTTTCATATTCCTAACCAACCTATTATGAGAATTCAAGCAACTAAACCATTAAAATCAATCACTGTCATCTCAAGCCATAAAGCTATTCGTTTATTGAAAAACGGATGTCAAGCTTTCTTAGCTCATGTTACGGATCTAAACAAAAATACGTCAGTTTTGAATGATATTTCTATTGTTAATGAATTTCCTGACGTATTCCCTGAAGAACTTCCTGACCTACCCCCCAGAGCGTGAAATTGAATTTTGTATCGACCTTGAACCCGGTATAAAACCCATTTCCAAAGCCCCATATCGAATGGCTCTATTGAACTTCGAGATTTAAAGACCCAACCGCAGGAATTGTTAGACATTGGCTTTATTCATCCTAAAATGCGTCTCCATGGGTGCTCCTGCTCGCTCGTGAAGAAGAAAGATGGGAGTATGCGACTTTATATTGATTATCGGGAGTTGAATCATGTCACCATCAAAAATAGGTACCCATTTCCACGTATTGATGACCTGTTTGACCAAATATTAAGGAGCCAAATTCTTTTCAAAAATTGATCTTCATTCCGGATATCACCAATTGAAGATTAGAACCAGATGACATTCCAAAGACGGCTTTCGGAACTCGATGACGGCATTATGAATTCCTAGTCATGTCTTTTGGATTGACTAATGCTCCTACTGCCTTCATGGATATGATGAACCGAGTATTCATGGAATATTTGGATCACTTTGTGGTCGTCTTTATTGATGACATCCTTATTTATTCCAAAAGCCGCGAAGATCATGAGCAACACTTGAAGCTGATACTCCAAAAGCTTCGTGAATATAAGTTTTATGTCAAGTTGAAGAAATGCGAGTTCTGGCTTGAGGAAGTAGCATTCCTTGGGCACGTGGTATCAAGTCGTGGAATATCTATTAACCCGACAAAGATTGAAGCCATTCAAAGCTAGGAAAAACCTAAATCAATGACCGAAGTATGTAGCTTTCTCGGCTTAGCTGGTCATTATCGGAGATTCGTAGAAGGGTTTTCTCGAATTGCTACTCCCTTAACTCAGCAGACTCGAAAAGATACAAAATTCAGTTGGAACGAGGAATGTGAGAAGAGTTTTCAAGAACTCAAGAGAAGACTCATTTTAGCACTAAAATGAATACCATCCGCTCGAGAGGGATTTGTCATCTACAGTGATGCTTCAGGCAAAGGGTTAGGATGTGTTCTCATACAACATGGAAAAGTCATAGCCTATGCCTCTCGACAACTCAAAGAATATTAGAGGAATTATCCTACTCATGATCTAGAGTTGGCAGTTGTTGTCTTCGCACTTAAAATTTGGAGGCATTACTTGTATGCGGAGAAAGTGGAGATCTTTATGGATCATAAAAGTCTCAAATATTTCTTCACTCAAAAGGAACTCAACATGTGACAGCGACGTTTGCTTGAACTGTTGAAAGATTATAATCATACCATCCAATACCATCCTGGAAAAGCAAATGTGGTAGCTGACGCATTGAGTAGAAGATCGTATGCGGGTACGAGTGCGATATTGTCAACACAAAAGCCCATTTTGTATGACTTGCAAAGGATGGAAATAGAGATAAAGACTCCAAGGACCCACGTGATAATGGCGAATGTACGAGTAGAACCGACTTTAATCGATAAAGTTAAAGCTGCTCAAGCTACAGACCTGGAGCTGATGCGTATGAGGAAGAAAGTATAAGAAGGTGCTATGCCGGAAGCAAGAATCGATAAAGATGGAATACTTCGAGTCAACTCCAGACTTTGTGATCCTAACGACCCTGAGTTAAAGTTTAAAATTATGATGGAGGCGCATAACACACCGTTTGCAGTCCATCCTGGGAGTACCAAAATGTATCGTGATCTCCGAAATACATTTTGGTGGAACAATATGAAAAGAGAGATATGGATGTTTATCTCAAGGTGTCTAACTTGTCAACGAGTCAAGGCGGAGCATCAAGTACCAAAAGGTCCATTGCAACCACTTGAAATTCCAGAATGGAAGTGGGAGCACATTACCATGGATTTCGTTACTGGTCTTCCCAAGGTTTCTCAAGGCATAGATGCAATTTGGGTCAGTATTGATAGATTGACCAAGTCTGCTCATTTCTTACCTATACGAGAAACTTATACACTTAAATGTCTTGCTCGTATATACATAAACGAAATTGTAAGACTGCATGGTATGCCAATATCCATAGTTTCTGATCGAGACCCAAGATTCACTTCACAATTTTGGGTTAGTTTATAAAAAGCTATGGGCATGGATTTACGATTTAGTTCAGCATATCATCCTCAAACGGATGGGCAATCAGAGAGGACTATTCAAACTACTGAAGATTTATTAAGACTTTGTGTCCTTGAATTCAAGGGAAGTTGGGACAAGTTCTTACCATTGGTGAAGTTTTCCTACAATAATAGTTATTAAGAAAGTATTGGCATGGCTCCATTCCAAGCGTTATATGGAAGAAAGTGTCGTTTTTCAGTATGTTGGGATGAGGTGGGTGAAGCAACGTTGTTGGGACCGGATTTAGTACATATGACTACGAAAAAGGTTCAAACGATCCGACAATGTATAAAAACCTCACAAGACCGACAAAAGAGTTATGTTGATCTTCATCGAAAGGACGTGGAATTCAATATTGGAGATCATGTGTTGTTACGTGTTGCTCCATGGAAAGGAGTTACGAGATTTGGAAAGAGAGGAAAGCTCAATCCTCGATTCATTGGCCCATTTTTAAACCTCGATCGAGTAGGGACTGTAGCCTATAGACTCGCTTTACTGCCAAGTATGTCTCGTGTTCATAATGTTTTTCATATATCCATGTTACGTAAATATGTGAAAGACCCGAACCACATTATTGAGTTAGAACTGGAAGAAATAGCGGAAGATTTAACGTATGAAGAGGTTCCTGTTCAAATCTTGGATAAGAAGGAACATATTCTACGCTCCAAGGTTATACCTCAAGTTAAAGTTTTATGGAGGAACCACGATGTTGAGGAAATGACCTGGGAGTTAGAATCTAAAATGAAATCAAGGTATCCTTACCTCTTCGACATACCAGGTACGTTCCCTAATTTTGAGGGAGAAATTTCATAAGAAGGGGAGATTGTACGAGCCCAACTTTTATGAATAAAGATTAATTTCTATAATTATCATTTTTAAATATTATGGAATGAATTTGATATAATGTTATAGTTGTGGGTAGTATTTATAAATTTTTCAAAGTACGTAAGTTGTTATATTATATTCGATTGGTCGGAGAATATTCATTTTAACATAGAATATTCGTACGATGGCATAATCATTGGTGGACCCCACAACAGAATTATTGTCGAATTGAGAAAACGACAAAAACCTTTTATGAAAATAACGGAGGAAGTTTTACTGTTAATACTTTTGAACTACTCGGTAGTAAAAGTACAGTAATACGTGTGGTTGCATAGTAGCACACGGTATTGATTATTAATGCTTACGTGAGAAGTCACTTAGTTTTGTTCAATTATTGCTACAGTAATTATTGCATAGTATCTCACGTTATTTGATTCAATAATTGTCGATATTTATATATTATTAAATCAATAATTGAGATGACAGATTTATTAATATTATTATTTGCAATATTAACGATGTTTAGAAGTTCTGCTAGGGAGAGGTTTGGTCACCTAATTACGCACCAATAAGGAGAAATCCTTATTGGAAAGCCCCCTCTTTCCTGGGAATGACCTGGTCGATTAATATTGTGAATTATAATAATGATGATAAATGTTGTTAAAAATATTGAGGTAATTTTTAAGAGGTATTTTGTTACTTATTATTTAGATTTCCACTCACTGATTTTTCAAAATTATTGGAAGGAAGTTATAAAGTATATATATATATATATATATATATATATATATATATATATATATATATATATATGGACATGTGTGTGTGTGTGTGTGTGTGTTTACGTGTGTGTAGGAATGTGTGTGTGGTAGTGGGTTTTGGTGGAAAAGTGGAATGGTTGATAGTTAATGTTGGTTGTTTTATTATAAATTGATTAATGGTGGTGGGAGATTTATATATATATATATATATATATATATATATATATATATATATATATATATATATATATATAACATGTGCAGATTAGAAAAAGGGGACAAAAGTGATGAAAAGTGGTGGGTGGAGAATGATGGTATTGATATGTAATTATATATATATATAATATGTTTTTTTGTTTTGCATACAATTATTTTCATCCGTGATTATTAATAGACAGCTGTGACATTGTTCATGTTGCATCCATGATAATTCCTCACAGTGCCCCTTCAATTCTCCTATAAATAGGATGCTTAGTTAGAATTGAAAAAACACCAGAAATTTTAGAGAATTCTCTTCTATAAGCTTTGAGCGTAGTGCAAGTTTTCTTAAAGAATATCCTCGCCCTACCAATTGGAATACTTTTCTTTTTTACGATGAGGGTATTATTTCTTTTGTATTCATGAAGAGAACTTCATTATTCCATTCTTTATTATTCTCATTGGAATAACTCAGTATATCAGAGCTACCCTATACTTGGTGAAATTCTTCTATTACTCCATTCTTTATTATTACATTGGAATATCACATGCGTGAGTTTACTGGCAGGACTAGTTACATCTTTATTATTACATTTGGAATATCCTCGTCATATGCGTTTACTCGGACTTGGTTCCGCCTTTATTATTCCTTATTATTCATTGGAACATCCATCGGTTGCAATTTACTCGCCGACACAGTTCCGATTATTTATTATTCTGTTGAATAAACTATTTATCTAAGTACCGCATGCATGGTGATTTCTTTTGTTATTCCATTCTTTATTATACTCAGTTGGTTAAAGTTTTGACTTCTATACTCCATGAAATTAGTGGAATATCTTTGATATTTGTGCTTCATCCAGTATCTTTTCATGAAAATATTCTTCTAAGCATTCGTAAATTTTACTTTACAAAGAAGTATCATGTTGACAATTTGGACGTTATTAGTTCCTGAGTAAATTAATTCTTGAACTTGTTTTATTGAATTCTTATATCATTGTCATCATCCTCATGTTTATATTTTTTGAAAGTCATCTGTGGCTTCAGAGTGCATAGATGGACTTGGTATGATTATGACCAGGGATTATTCGGTGTAATCATGACCGTAATGTTACAAATGATGTGGTAAAAGTCCTCATTAGCCCGTAGTGAATTGATGGACAGTTGTTGGCATGATCATGACCATTGATGAATACACAAATATCCTTGGCCCGTATTGCATGGATAATTTGTGGTCGTGACCCTAATGAATATCCTTGGTCGTGGTGCAGGGATGATGTGGATTATTTATTAAGCTGAGTCTCAACAATAAAAAGTGATGAAAAACATTTTTAAATCATAAAAGATGTTAGACTTTATTCTCTACTTGACTCTTTTAATGGATTGCATGTTCCGCTGCAGTTAAACTTGATGTCTATTGTATTTTATCAGTTTAACACTATTGAGGACTAATGGTAATTTATTCTACATTATCTTAGTCATAATATTTCTTACTGGGCTAGTTGAGCTCACCCTTTCTTTCACTGTTCTCATCAGGAAATGAGAACGTAGCCGGGACTAGTTGGGGAACGGAGTGACGGTCCAGATTATAGCATTAGTAGTCCTCACTATTCTGTTAAATAGTGTGATAATAAATGTAATGAGGACTTATTCTGAGAGTGGATATTGTCTAGAAGACAATATTTGTATTAAAACTCACAGCATATATTTTTTCGTATTTTACACTACTGTTGTATAATTAAGTTGTATTTGAATTTTGTACCACGTATTTGGTGACTCAAGATGGGTGATGTATACCTATTTTGGGGGCATCACAAAAACAAAATACTTTTATAAAGTTATTCGTTTTATTAGACAATAATTAGAATATATTATATTTTATTATGCATAGTGTTTGTATAGTGCCTGCATAGTGTTTGTATAGTAAAATCTTTTTAAAAGTTATTCATTTTATTAGATTATAAATATAATATATTATATTTTATTGTAAACCAATCTGGACCGTCTGTTTAAAGTAAATCGATCTGGACCGTTCATGGATTGGTTACTATTCAGTCCATTCTTCTATAAATAGAAGCTCATTACTTCATTATTTCTTACGAATTCACTGAAACTCTAGAGAGAGAAACTGTAGAGAGAATTATTCTTTAATAATCTTGAGCGTATCTCTTTAGCGTTTAAGAAAGATTTGAGCGTAGTGCAAGTTTCTTCAAGTATATCCCCGCCCTACCGTCGGAGTACTCTTCTTTATAAGGTAAGGGATATTATTTGTTATACTCGTAAGGGGTATTATTTTTTTCATATTCATTAAGAGAACTTCTGTTATTCCATTCATTATTATTCTGTTGGAATAACCTGTATACGCCGTCTACCCTATACTTGGTGATTTCTGTTGTTATTCCATTCTTTATTCTGTTGGAACATCCTCATGCATGCGTTTTATGCGGACTAGTTCCGCTCTTTATTATTCTCTGTTGGAATATCCTATGCATGCATTTTACGCCGGACTGGTTACATCTTTATTATTCATTAGAATATCTTGTCTGCATGCGTTTTCTGTTTTATTATGATTCCGTTATTTATTATTCATTTGGAATAACTTTGTCTACATGAAAGTACCGCATGCATGGTGATTTTTGTTGTTATTCCATTCTTTATTATTCTGTTAGAATATCCTGTCGGTGCATATTACGTCTGACCTGGTTCCGTTATTTATTATTCTATTGGAATAACATGTCTATGCGAAGTACCGCATTCATGGTGATTTCTTTTGTTATTCCATTCTTTATTATACTCAGTTGGTTAAATTTTGACTTCTATACTCTATGAAATTGGTGGAATATCCTTGATATTTGTGCTTCATCTAGTATCTTTTCGTGGAAATATTCTTCTGAGCATTCTTCAATTTTATTCTACAAAGAAGTATCATGTTGACAATTTGGACGTTATTAGTTCCTGAATAAATTAATTCTTGAACTTGTTTTATTGAATTCTTATATCATTGTCATCATCCTCATATTTATATTTTGTTGAAAGTCATTTGTGGCCTGTAGTGCATAGATGGACTTGGTATGATTATGATCAGGGATTATTCGATGTAATCATAACCATAATGTTAAAAATGATGTGGTAAAAGTCCTCATTGGCCCGTAGTGCATTGATGGATAGTTGTTGGCATGATCATGACCATTGATGAATACACGAATATCCTTGTCCCGTAGTGCATTGATAATTTGTGGTTGTGATACTTATGAATATCCTTGGCCATAGTGCAGGGATGAGGTGGATTTTTTATTAAGCTGAGTCCCAGCGATAAAAGTGATGAAAAACATTTTAAATCATAAAAGATAGTAGATTTTATTCTCTACTTGACTCTTTTAATGGATTGCATGTTCCGCTACAGTTAAACTTGATGTCTATTGTATTTTATCAGTTTAACACTGTTGAAGACTAATGATAATTTATTCTGCATTATCTTAGTCATAATATTTCTTACTGGGCTAGTTGAGCTCTCCCTTTCTTTCACTGTTCTCTTTAGGAAATGAGAATGTAGCTGGGACTAGTCAGGGAACGGAGTGACGGTCCAGATGATAGTATTAGTAGTCCTCACTATTCTGTTAAATAGTGTGACAATAAATGTAATGAGGACTTATTCTGAGAGTGGATATTGTCTAGAAGACAATATTTGTATTAAAATTCACAGCTTTCTTATTGTATATTAAAGATTGTATTTGTATTCTGTACCATGTATTTGGCAACTCAGAATAGGTGATGTATACCTATTTTGGGGGCGTCACAGCAAAAGCTTACTGACAAAAGTTATAGCGAATGAAATCTAAACCATCAAACATGTTAAACTGCATCAAGTCCTCACAAGTTGAGGCTGGTACACCAAAGTTCAAAGTTGGGCAGCGAAAATGAGCCGCACCCTCCAGAGATGTCAGCGACATTTAGATCATCAGTTCAGCCAGGTTGCGATTCAAAAGTTCAAGGGAATCGGGCACAAGCACCCAACAACGAAAAGAAACTCCAAATCGCCTCAGAAATGGTGAGGTATGATTCTGCTCCAAATAATTTAAAATGTGCATCAACCTAGGAAAATAGACTCATAAGGATAAATCTAGCTCATCACACCATGCATGATCTGCACATGTGTAAAAGTGTTACATCTGTGTACATCTCCATCAAGGTTTAGCATGCATCTCTAGTAGATTTAAATATGCATGCACATTAAATGCCTAGATTAGAGAAAAATTTCGTCACAGACACCATTTGGTATTATAAGACATTGGCATCAATCCAGCCTACCATCAGGCGGAGTCTGGTGAATTAAGTCGTTAAATATTACTTCAGCGAAGGTATCGAAAGAACCAATATTCTAAACCAATGGCATTAATCTAGCGCGACATCGAGATAGTTCAGCAATGAAAGCTTTATACACCACAGTACGAGCAGGAATCAAAATAGTTTGGCAATGTCAGCGTAGTCAACTACCAGCGGGGTAGGCACCGTTGTCAAAATACCAGCAGGGTAGGCACCGTTGAGAACTACCAGCGTATACATCGGTGATTTTAGAACGTCATCCCCAGTAGAGATGTAGAAAAAAATCTAAATTTTTCTTCATCAAACAAGCATTGGCAACACCGACAAAAAGTCAAACCGTTAGAGTCAACACCAGTATAGGCATCAGCAGCAACCGGTAAAGGTAAAGCGATTTGCAATGTGCGAAGTGCAATTTGTGATTTACGATATGCGAAATGTGATGTGCAAGGTGCGAAGTACAATTGGCTAAAAGCGAAGTGCGAAGTGCAAAATGCGATGTGCGATTTGCGAACTGTGGTTTACAAAGACATTTTAACATTCATCATAACATTCATTACATTATGATTTGCATCATTAAAAATTACCTTATCGTATTTCAAGTGTCTACTAATCTTTATAATATCCATTCCATTGCATTGGATGAACATGATAAAGAGTGGCATCTGTAGAAACTCAAAATTTTGTTTTCTTGTTAATAACTATATAGGAGGACAAAAACGTCTTTTCATACTCCAGAGATAACCATATAGGACCGCGACATCAATTCCAACCCTAGAGATATCCCTGAGAAATCCAGTTCAATGCCCAGATTCAACCCTGGGAGGTCAAGCCAATCTCAGAGATGACCTTGAGGATAGTCAGAGTCAACAGCAGGCCAACCTCAGAGATAACCCTGAGAAAAGACTGGTACAACTGGGAAAAAATTGGAGATAAACTCGGGAGGGGAAAAATGGTCATTCTGACAACTTAAACACAACTCAAATCATTTCAACTCAAACTTCTTCCAAAGAAGTCCCACAAGAACCATATCTTAACTTCCAAGCGCCAACAACACAAAATAGCTCAACGGATTGCCTGATGATGACCCATAAACACTATTTTAGTCATGGACCCATCTTCTTGGAATAAAAACATGGGTAAATCCTATGTCATTGTGTAGCTCTCACAAATATCTTTCCAGAATGGTATGGCACACTTCCACCGGACTCCCGAATTGAAAGTTATAAAGGTTCGAGTGAGACAGTGGGACTTACAGAGCCCGGGGCACCCCGGGCAGCTGCAGGTAGACCTGCGGCTCCCCCCTCTATAAATAGAGGGCTTGGGGTGGCCATTTTGAAGAGAAAAAAGGCGAGGAAGCCCTATCCATTTTGCTTTGTATACACTATAAACTTAGTGCTTTCTTTTTCTAAACACTCGTGAGCTTATGTTTTGATACATTTTACCAGTAGAAACTGAGTATTCATTCATTTAAGGCTATCTAAAGTCATCTTGGAAGCCCACTGTAAGACACTTCAAATTTCTTAAAGCCTTTCTCCACTTTCATTCACACATAGTTATTCACATTGAGCGTCGTGTGTGCGCATATGCCCGAACTTCGGTCCATGGCTTTTTATTACTTTCATATATATATATATATATATATATATATATATATATATATATATATATATTTACGTTTCAATCCGATCTGGAGTTTACTTACATATGGCGGTTGATCGTCCATATACATATATTTCCATTTTCGTCCCGCCTAGGTTGATCGTTCATATATATATTAATAGCTTTATATATATATATATATATATAACTGTTTATAGCTTTCCTACATACTGCATCATCATGTGAGCCTAGGAGTCATGTGATCACAGATTCAGTCCCTAAATCTAGATTCAGTTCCCGTGATGGACATTTTCGGCTGTAATCAGCTTGTAAATTCCTTAGATGGCTTACATGCCCACAAGGAGTTCGGCACTACTTTGTACATTATTTTCTCGAAGATGCTTCGGATCTTAAAAATAAAAGTAATCAAGTCGAACATATAATAAAATTGAAGTATCAAAGGCCTCAATTATTATTGAGCATAAGGGTTTGAAAAACGTCTTTTTCTAAAACATCATTGCTATATCTTGTTAAAATTGAACTTTTATACAAAATTCAAACCCTTTGTATATAGGTGCAAATGAGGTATAGAACTACTTCCAAATAATTGCACATTAACCTACACACACACACATTCAGATAGAAGTTTAAATTGAAAAGTGGCGGTCACCGTGGTAACACAGATGGTGGGGGGTGCCTAACACCTTCCCTCCGCATAATCAGGACCCTGGACCCTAATGAATCTTGGTTTCAAAGACTAGTCAAGCAGTATTACATCACTTGGTCAATGTGCAAACCTTTTATCGGTTGAGTTGGTGCAACCATTTAAAAATACCAATTGGCGACTCTTAAAGTCCAATCGTCGACATATACATATCGGACCTTTTCAAATTTGTTTTTTCAAATAAATCTCACCTAACATGAGAACACCAAAAGATAAGAACGGAAAGGGACAAATAAAAATCTCGACGTCAATAGCAGCTACAGAGATAACCTCGTAAAAGTCTGTTTCAACCCCCAGAAGTCAATTTCAACTTCGGAGATAACCCCAAGGAACTCAATTCCAACTTCAAAGATAACCTTGGGAGGTCAGGCACACCTCAGAGACAACCCTGAGGACCTTCAGTAATCACAGCAGCCCAATCTTTGAGATAACCCTGAGCAAGGACTGCTAAATCAGCCCAGAGCCAGAGATAACCTTGTTGAGGGGAAAAATCATCATTTTTCCACCTCGATACTACATTTGCGCCATCTCAATAACAATTCAACCCACATTCTATACAGAAGTGTTCTAAAAGAACCATAGCTCAAATCCCGAGTGACTTCTACACAAGACAACACACCGGATAAAATTCGAAGACCTAGAGATCTTGTAATGGACCCATTTTCCCGGCTTCGTACAACCTCTTATCCCATATCATTTTGTAGCTCTCGACAACAGCATTCTGAAAAGGTATTATACGCCTCAATCAGATGCCCGAATTGAAGGTTATGAAGGTTCAAGTGGACAACACATTGCATGTGTGCACGTACTTTGAGATGGTGGGACCCATAGAGCCCGGGGCACACCAGGTAGCTTCAGGTACACCTGTGGCTCCTCCCTATATAAATAGTGGGCTTGGGGTGGCCATTTTAAGAAGAGAAAAGGCGAGGAAGCCCTGTCCATTTCACTTCATACACACTTCCAAGAGATAAAAGAGAGGAAACCCTATCCATTTTACTCTGTACATTGATTACTATCTCTTTCCAAACACATGTGGGCTTGTTTTTTGCTATATTTTACTGGTGGAAACCGAGTATTCATTCATTCAAAGCTATCTGAAGTCTACTTGGCATCCCACTATAAAACACCTCAGATTTCTTCAAGCCTTTCTCCACTTTCATTCACACACAGTTATTCACGTTGAGAGTCGTGTTGTGTGTGTATGCCCGGATCATTGATTCGCGGCATTTATTATATATATATATATACACTCCAGTTAGGCCTAGAGATCACTTTATGGCCATTTATCACTTATATATATATATATATATATACACACACATTACATTTGGTTACTCAGATATATATATATATATATATATATATATATATATATATATATATATAACTGATCAAGTAAGGACTCCTTACTTTGTTAAAATGCTGGACCTTTTTTTTTTTTTTTTTTTTTTTTTTAAAACAACTAAATTTTTTTTTTATATTTTATGGGCTGGAATTTTCCATAATGATATTTTAGGTGTGATTTGGATACCTATACAAAAAATGTATATACGATGCATGCATCGTATATACATATTTTTTGTTATATGTATCCAAATCACATCCAAAATACTGTATTATGAAAAAATTTCAGTTCCATAAAATATTAAACTTTTTTTTAGTTGTTTTAAAAAAAAGGAAAAAAAACCAAAAAAAAGAAAGTCCGCATTTTAACAAAGTAAGGGAGCACTTACAAGAACCGGACCCTATATATATATATATATATAATTACAACTTTTATATGTATAATTGTTTACAGCTTTTGCACATATTACTTTATCATGTGAACTTAGGAATCATATGATCAGAGATTCAGTTCCTAAAACTAGATTCGGTTCCCGTGATGGAAATTTTCAGCTACAGCCAGCTTGTAAATTATTCACGGTGTTTAAATATCCTTAAATGGCTCTCATGCCCACAAAGAGTTCAGCACTGCTATGTATATTATTTTCTCGAAGATTCTTCGCATCTCAAAAATAATAAAAACAAACAAGCCGAACACATAATAAAATGGAAGTATCAAAGGCCTCAATTATTATTGAGCACAAGGGTTTAAAAAATCTGTTTTACAAAACATCACTGCCATATCTTGTTAAAATTGAACTTTTATACAAAATTCAAACCTTTTATATATATGTGCAAGCGAGGCATATCACTGCTTCTAGATAATTGTACATTGACCTACACACACAAATACGCATTTAGATAAAAGTTTATTTGAAAAGTGGTGGTAATCATGTCAACACGAAAGTCGGGGGGTGCCTAACACCTTCCATCTGCTCAATCAAGCACCTAGACCCTAAGGAATCTTAGTTTCACAGACCAGTTAAGCAGTGTCACATCACTAGGTCATTGTTCAAACCTTATCTCGGTTGAGTTAGTGCAACCATTTAAAAATACCAACAGGCGACTCTTACAGTCCAATCGTCGACATATACATGTCGTACCTTTTCAAATCTATTTTTTCAAACAAATCTCACCTAACATGAGAACACCAAAGGACAAGAATAAAAAGGGACAAATAAAAATCCCTACATCGACACCCAATTTGTAATAAATTTACAGAAACATAAACTAATGTTTATAACATGGTTATAAGCATATAAACAATATAAACATCAAAATTACAACCTCTAAATTCACTGTTTTTACTTTTTCTTCACTTTTAAACATTCATAGCGAAACAATCTACTGTGAATTCGTTTTACAACCAAAACAGTCTGTTTAAATCATAATGTTTTCGTTTCTTCATTTATTCTCACAATAATCAAATAATTTACAGTTTAACACATGAATTGAACATCAATTTTAATTCTAAAATAAGACATATCATATATATACCACTATAATTCAAGTTCTTTAATAGTAAACATGTTTCTACGAATGTGATTACTTTACATCATGAATACATGATATAAAATATGTTGTCAACACCCATTAACACATATAACACCATGTTTTCAACAATCATACTTAAAACTAATTTACAAAGACTTTTTATGAAAACTCAAAAATAGAAGAACTAAGAACAAAAGGGTTAAATTACTACCTCAAATTTCTTGTTTGAGCAACATAGATGATAGCAACTTCCTTTGATTTTTCTCAAACTCACAAAACTCTTCTATTCTTCCTTCTCTCCTTTCTCTATTTTTCTCTCGGAATTTTCTCTTTTGTGTTCTTTCTCTCTTTAGCTTTGTGTAACATAATCTGATATAACCTAACTAATACATATTATTACGTAAAACAAAAACTGACAAGTATATAATACTCTTAATTAATAATTTATGAATTATGTATTTTAAAAATTAAAAGCCACTAGGGCTTGTTTGGCAAAATAAGATTAAAATAAGAATTTCAAAAGCTTTAAGGCTTTGTTTGGAATAACCAAATTAAACCACTTTAATTTATTTTAATAACTCACTTATTATATAGTTTAATTATCACACTCTACTTATTTAAATTTTAATATTCAAATTCAATTGAATTAAAGTTAGCATTAACAAAATAAATAAAATTATCACATAATTATAATTCCCATTAAATTATAATTTTAAGTAACAAATTAATAAATCTCTAATTTAATTATTAAATTAAATTAAAATAACATTATAACAATTTATTTATTTCTTATCAACTCTCTAATTTAATTATTAAATTAAATTAAATTAGAATATTACCACCTAATAATTAATTCATCATTCTTTTATTTTAATTAACTTCAAAATACCAAATTACCAATTATCAACTTAATTAACATATTACATTAATTAAGTTAATTCCCCACAACTTATGAATTATTTATTTAACTAATAAATAATCAAATTAAGTAAATATTTATTTAACAATACACATCAACCAAAATATTTATTTAACTCAATAAATATTAAACATTACACATAAAATTCTAGATTGTTACAATTATATATTCTTTAACTTGTTCATTATCTTTTTCTATGGATCATTATCATATACTCAATACTCAAACTCTAGATACATTACAATGGGACTCGTGGGGCCCAGCCTCAGGTGTAACTGCTCCATCCATAGGTGCACTTGCAGCTAACTCGAATGTCATAAGTCAGCAGCATGAAGTTCATTAATTATATACGCGTCAGAAGGAAAAGATAGAGAGAGAAGCTAGAGAGACAGAGAGCTCGAACCTTGCCCCTTTTCATCATCTTTTCATTGTTTAATCTTATATATCATACATATTGAGTGTTAAGAATGATATAAGTTGATCCCAAGCAAAAAGAAGCTTGTTCACGCATCCCACAAAGTGAAAAAAACTTATTTAAGCCAATTTCTTTGTAATTATTGTTATACATACTATATCTATGAAGATATAGCTATTTTTACCGATTAAACTTGTTGTTTTACATATATATTGTGTATTAGTGTGTAGACATTGAGTTTTTAATATTTAAATTATGCGTATTCAGTTGTAAATCAAGTTATTTGACTAGATCTACCTTGATCTAGCATTTTGAACTATTATGAAGCATGATGCTCTAACCTATACGCTAGATTGGCTTAGATCCTTGGTAGATGTAGATGTTTTATTGCTTTTGGTCAGTCTTGGTCAATCCGTAGAGCCCTAGATCTTTATCTAGAGGTGAGGGGGTCGTAATGGCTCTATATGGGGATTTCAACTGTTAAAATCACCTAACAACAAGCCTAGGATGTTGTATTTACATATTTAAGCATATCAATATGAGCCTAGAAATCATGGGGTTGAGATCTACTGTATGGATCTTAACTAGATTCCCATAATGGACTTTCAAATTCGGATGAGTTAGTACATTCAAATTCACATATTGGGTCATATTGCGAGAACTTTCAAATTCGGATGAGTTGGTACATCCATTCCAAAACCATACCAACTGGTGACTCTGTCTCATTCGGACCAGTCATAAAAAATCAAATTTGGTAAAATAAGTGGACTAAATGTCGGTATTTTCCTGAAACTTCACCCTTTAATTAAATCAATCGACACATCAAAATACAAAGGGTAGAAACAAAGAAAAAAGAGAAAAATAGGAAAAGAAAAAAAGATAGAAATAAAATAAAAGAGATATATTCATCTTAAATAAAATTTATCTTTTTTTTCCACACGTCGATAATTATCTTTATGTTTATTAGGTGATCTACCCATATCACTTTATTCTTCATAAAAGCTCTTTGTGGTTTTTGTAACAATCCGAAATTTCAAATTGTAATTTTAAATATTTATTTAATTATATAAATGTTTATTTGAAGTATTTGTTGTTGATTAAATATTTATTGATGTGATGGTTGTTAATAGATATTTATGAATCTAAATTTATTAGATAATATTCTAAATTAAATAAATTTATAATTTTGAGAGTTATAATATAACATAAGGTGTTATATTGTTGTGTTGATTTAATAATTTAAATGGTATATTAAGTTATTAAATAAAATTATAATTTTGTGTCATTTGTTTAAATGGTATATTTATTTAAAATATAGTGTGTATAATTAATCTATTTGATTAATGTTGGATATTGAAATTCAAATAAATAAGATGTAATTATAAATGATAAACTAAATTGTTTATTAAAATAATTAAAGTAGTTTTAAGTTGATTTAATCCAAACAAGGCTTAAGTATATTAAGTCTTTAAAATTTAAAGGGTTTTGCCAAACAAAGCCTTGTGGCTTCTGGATTTTTAAATTTTGAATTTTAATAATATAAATAGAATAAATAAAATAAGTTAAAATAATAAATATAATATATTTATAATATATACGTTTACTATGTAACTGATATTACAATTAGTATACATATTAAGATTTAGCAGCTTTATTTTTACGCTTGGCCATATCAGTTTTCCTTGCGTATACTTGGCTAAGTCTGAGAGTCAGAGAATTGAGAGTGAAACTTGAGAGAATTATCTGCAATTGCAAGGATTAGCAAGCTATTTGAAGGTATTTCTTAACACTTTGCTTTATATATTTATATATATATATATATGTATATATAAGTTTACAACAAAGTTTTGTTCATGTTCTGTGAATTCTATTTCGTCTGAATTCTTGTTATGTAACTGAATTGTGGTGGTTATATGTGATGTTATGCTAAAATTAGTGCTTAGACAATGATTACTATGATAATTTCATTTAAAAAGGAAGAAAGTGATTTACGGTGTATGTTTCTCATATGGCTTATGTAAGTACAATTTTTAGTGGTCAATTAGTACGCTAAACTGCAATTTGAGGCTTGATTATGCTAGTTTATTAAGAAACGAAGATAACATAATTTGAACGAAGCAATTTGGATAAGTATTGTGTTTACAGTGTTAATTTTTGTGAAAGAGTTCAAAAATGGAGTTTTATATGAAAATATGGAATTTGAGGAAATTAAACTAGTTTTAGTTGATGTTAAATTGTTCTAATTGTTTGAAAATGTTAATAAACATGTTTGTGATAGTTTTATACCAATTGTTTGCGTTAATATTACTATCTAGTGGGTGAAATTCGTGTTTGTTCAAGCTAAAATTCTGCTCTCGTTCATAGCCGCCTCTCTCTTTCTCTGTCATGCATGCCACCAACAAGAATCGCTGCTTAGTGCCAAGGCAAAAACTGTCTTGCTTCCTCGGTCCCAGGCTCGTATATGCAAATGCTCCTTACTTTTGTCTTTGAGACAGTTTGTTTTTTTTGCTCTCTGCAGACCTTGTAACACCCCTATAGCTTGGTCTAAGGTTATGTTAAGGTGTTAAACATGTAATAACATGGTCAAAACAGAATCGTGTTAGGTGGTTAGTAGTTTCAAAGTGTCAAATTATTATAAACTATGAATGTGTTATGTTATAACTTAGTTTATATAATGAATGTGAGATAAGTGTTGTGATGTTAACACTTGGAAATTCTGAAGTGTATATGGTAGTATAAGACTTTTATGGAAATAACAAGTCTAACTAAAAATGCATATGTTGTGATATTTTAGTATGTATAAGAGATATTGTGGTTCTAAACCTATGTGTAGGTGAATGTGAGTTTAATATTATAGCTTACGCTCGAGGCAAGTTTTCTAACTATACATTTACATTAAGAAAGTTTCTTACTTTAAACTTTCATTAAGCGAACTCTTGTATTCCTAATCATTATTTGAGCAAGCTAGCTATGACATTAACTTTATTCAAACAAGTTTTGAATTCCAATGTTTATTGATGTATTCTAACTTGTTTATTGTTGGAGAAGTTTCTTTATTGTCATTCGTGTATTATGAATGCAATTTTCTTAAATTCTAATTTCTAATGTTGAATTACCTTATCTCATTTACTTGACACAAGCTATTCTCATTATGAGCAAACTTTATTTTTAGATTGCTATTACTTAAGGTATATTCAATAATTCATAGTCTTAGCTTAATATTATTCAAGCAGTGTTTATTGTCCTTCAATACTTATGCTTTGAAGTTGTTTCTAAGCATGAGTTCAAGATATAGTTAGTTCGCTTACACTTATTCATTGTTCCATATTATGTTATTATTGATCAACTATTGTGTTACCAAACACTATTGATTCAACTAGTCCTCTAGTTAATGATCGTTGAACGTCAAATTACCCTTAAAAGCTTATCCAAACCAAACTTTCTTTGATGCGGACTTCTACTCTAAATAGTGAGATGAACAACCCTATTAGTAGGGGATAATTTATGCTTAGCATTGAAATGTTCGTCCACAATACATTGTACGAAGGGTTGATCCCCCTAAGTACGAGGAGTCCTTATAGTCTTATGACTGTTAAATTTGGAGTTGAAAGATTACTCGCAACTGTGGACATAGTTCGTGGTCTTTTGACCCTTAGATATTTATATTCCATATTTTGATGCCAGTCTTTGGTTATCATTGATAGAGTACTATTCAGTTCTGATGAGCCTATTTATGGGAAATTATTATTATCTTGTTGATTCATTTCTATATCTAGCGAGTAATTGTTTTGCTCACTCTTTTATAAAAATTATTATTGCAGCTAAAGTTGAGAAGGTAGATAAACCTACAACTAGAAAAGGAAAGGGAAAAATGTACAAGTGATGAAGATTTGTAATTTTGTTTATTGTTATGATGTTAGACTTTTAATTTGATGATAGACTTTTACTTAATGATGTGATGTAATAATTTTATTTCTGCACTTGAATGATGTTTAAGGTTAGACAACCTTGGAAGAATTTTATTTAATGATGCAACCCTATTTAAATGGAGGATTTATGATTAAATTTTATTATACTTGGGTAGATAGACATGAATGAATAGATCGTGAACACCAAGTCTTGTGGGAATGAAGTACCTAGATTTAGGTTAAGGGAATGAATGGATCATGAACACCAGGTTGGAATCAAAACTTTAGGTTATCAACCTTAGGTGGGGAAAAGCCTTAGGAAGTGACCTTTGATAAGATAGTAGTGATAAACTCTTATCGAGTTTTAAGGAAGAAGTAATAAAATACTTATGTGCTTATGTTATGTGCTCGTGAGTGTCGAGTAGTAATGGTTAGTAATTAAAATTTAAAATTTGGTTGACAGGATGGCTAATGTAAACCAGTCAAGCTAGAGAGGAAAGATTCTAGATGCCTAGAGAGGAGGAGCCTCGAGATATTCAGGTGATTTGGGAATAACTATTGCCACGGGAAGCAACTCCGTCAGTCACAGTAGTTTAGCATGAGAGAATACTTGATGAGGAGGATGAGATAGAGACGGATGAGGAGGACCCTGTTGAACTGCCACAGTCAAAGGATGAGGAGAACGAGGAGGAAGAGATTCCACTTAATTCGATTGCTGACCGTATGTACGACGAGGTGTATGACCGCAATGTGGAACTTCAGGATACCGTCGAGGAGTTGTAAGATATAGTAGCTGAACAACAAACCTCGATGGCACAAAAGGACGATGAGATCCAGGATCGAGAGGAACATCTGAATAACATTGAAGAGATGTTGGTCCACACTGAAGGAGAGAACGAGCGAATGATAGCATAGATTGCAGAGTTGAAGAACAAGTTGAAAGAGGAATCTACTAAGAGGGCAAGAGCGTAAGATGCGTACAATGAAGCTTATCAACGAGCCGGAATAGTAGAGAGAGACGCACAAACTAAGAGGATGAAAATGGAAGAGATGAATAACGTATTCAACACCGTGATCAATCAAGCTCAAGATCGGGTCATATGTTATCCAATTCAGTTCGAGGCGCTGCCATCATACATATTGGATCGCCGAACAATGTTCCGAATTATGGAGGAGGAGAGTCGTAAGGCTACGCAACATCTTAGTAGAACATCGTAGGGAATGTACTCGATATGTAATTATTATGTGATTGATGAGTAATAAGATGTAAATCCCGGGTATTATATAACTAATGGGATAGATGATGATGAAGTAATCCTGCAACTTTTGTAGTTCAGGAAAGTAATGTAAATAGCAGTGATGCTATTGTTCTTATGTTTTCAAAAAGATTATGAATGAATAAAAGTTATTATTTTATTTTATTCTAGAGTGTTATGTGATATGTGATTATTCCTTTTGCGGGGGGACAAGTTAAGTAGTAATTACTTAAAAGAGTTGAGTAATAATCTAATGAGTGTATTTTTTTAACAGAAAATGCCTCCAAGACGTCAACCACCCTGACAGAAAACCACTGAAGGAACTAATAACAATAATGTTGAAGCTAACCCCATTCAACAACTAGCGACGTTACTAATAGGAACGTTGTAGAATCAAGCTCAGAATCAAGGTACAACGATTTCAAGGCGGTTGGACCACCAGAATTCTGTGGAACCATGAACCCGGTTGAGGCACAGACCTGGGTCATGGAGATTGAGAAAATGTTTGACGTTGAGAGAGTATGGGAGGATCAGAAGACTGCTTTTGAAATATTCATGTTGAAAGTAGAGGCTAGTTATTGGCGACATGCCAATAAAACCTGAGGAGGTCAAGGGATTATGACTTAGGAAAGGTTTAAGGAGATATTCTTCGAGACATCTTTCCTAGAAAGTTCGAAGTGTCAGCTAGAAGTGCAGTTTTTTGAACTGAAGCAGGGAACGATGTCGGTATCTGAGTATGCCACAAGATTTAATGAGTTGGAAAAATTTGCGCCATATCAAGTCAGCACAGATGAACGCAAGGCGAAGAGGTTTGAACAGGGACTGAAGCCCTAGTTGTTCAGTAGAGTCTCCTTGTTCTAGCTAAAGACTTTTGCAACAGTGATGGAGAAGGCAATTCTCGCTGAGATTGGAGGCGAGGCTGTAACAAAACATAACCAAGAGCAGAGAAATAAGAAGAATGAAGGCGAAGTTATAAATGGTGGAGGTGGTAACAGTGGAAATGGTAGCAGTAACCTAAAGAGGAAATGGAATGGAAATATGGCTTCAGGAAATAAGCAGGGTAGTCAGCAAAATAAGAAGATTGATGTATGTGCTACATGCGGGAAGTTTCACAAGGGTGTGTGCTTGATGGGGAAACGAGTATGCTTCAATTGTGGCCAAGAAGGTCACATCGCCCTAAATTAGAATCAACCTAAGAAGAACGTTTGCTTCACGTGCGGGTCCAAGGATCACTTTGCTCGTGAATGCCCTAAGAAGAGATCTGGTGAGGCAAATGGAAGCATGGGAAATGCTAGTGGAGGTGCACTGACTATTTCTGGACCAACATCAACAAATAAGCCCACAGCAAGAACCTTCAACATGACAGTACAGGACGCAGTGTAATCAAAAGATGTCGTGTCAGGTATTATCCCAATCAATGATATAAATGCATATGTATTATTTGATTCGGGTGCTACTTGCTTGTTTATATCTGATGATTTTACTAAGAAGTTAGAAATACCTAGTGAAGAGTTGAATTTCCCTTTAAACATAGAAATTGCAAATAGGGAAGTGATTCCTGTTAGGTTAGTATACAAGAACTGTAGGGTGAACATTAAGGGGAATGTTGTGAAAGTAGATTTAATCTCGATAAAACTTAGAGAGTTTGATGTTTTATTGGGAATGGATTGGTTATTCAATTAGGAGCGATAATTGATTGCAAAAAGAAGTCTGTAAACCTTATAACTCCGTCAAAGGTAGTTTTTCATGGTAGCAAATTCCCTAGACAAATGAGATGTCTGACGATGATGCAGGCCAAGAAGTTGTTGAGTCAGGGTTGTGTAGGGTATTTAGTTTACATAGTCGATACTCAAAAGGAGAAGGACCTGAAATTGGAGGAAATACCAGTGGTTAGGGAATTCGGGGATGTGTTTCTGGAAGATTTGCCATGACTTCCACTTGGCCGAGAGATCAACTTAGCGCCAGGAACCGCTCCGATATCAAAGGCCCCATACAGAATGGCTCCGGTGGAGATGAAGGAACTAATGGTGCACATGCAAGAACTGTTAGATAAGAAGTACATCCAGCCGAGTGTATCACCGTGGGGAGCACCGGTGTTATTCGTGAAGAAGAAGGATGGGTCAATGTGTCTTTGCATTAATTATAAAGAATTAACCAAAGTCACTATTAAAAACAAATTTCCATTGCCGAGAATAGATGACTTGTTTGATCAATTGAAGGGTCCAAGATATTTCTCAAAAATAGATTTGAGAAGTGGGTATCACCAACTAAAAGTAAGGAAGGAGGATGTACCGAAGATGGCATTTCAAACTCGGTATGGACATTGCAAATTTTTGGTGATGTCTTTTAGTTTGACAAACGCCCCTGCAGTGTTCATGGATTTGATGAACAGGGTGTTAAACCATTTTTAGACAAGTGTGTGGTGGTGTTTATCGATGATAATCTGGTGTACTCTAAAACTCAAGAAGAACACGTGGAACACTTACGTCTGACGCTGGAGACGTTAAAAAAAGAAAAGTTGTACGTAAAAGTCTTTAAATGTGAATTTTGGCTGGAACATGTACAATTTCTTGGGCACGTAATTGATAAGGATGGAATTTCAGTGGATCCATCAAAGGTCAAAGCTGTGATAAATTGGGAACAACCAAGAACTCCATCCGAAGTAAGAAGTTTCTTGGGATTGGTAGGGTATTACAGACGGTTTATCCAGGATTTTACCTAGATTGCCACTCCATTGACAAATTTGACGAGAAAATCTGTAAAATTTGTTTGGACGAAGAAGTGTGAAGGAAGTTTCCAAGAATTGAAAAAGAAGTTATGTATGTCACCTGTGTTATCATTACCAGATAATACAGGAAATTTTGTGGTGTATAGTGATGTTTCACACAAGGGATTAGGTGTGTCCTTATGCAGAATGGCAAAGTCATCACATATGCATCAAGGAAATTGAAAGACTACGAAAAAGGGTATCTGACTCATGATTTAGAGTTGGCGGCGGTTGTCTTTTCTTTAAAAATATGGAGACACTATCTCTATGGAGAATAATGTTAGATATACGCAGACCATAAGAGTCTAAAGTATATTTTCACTCAGAAGGACCTGAACATACGTCAAAGAAGATTGATGTAATTGGTAAAAGATTATGATTGTCAGATCTTTTATCATCCCGGCAAAGCGAATGTGGTTGCAGATGCTTTAAGCATGAAAGGTCGGGAGAGTTGATGTTGTTAACCAACCAGGAGGAGCTCATTTCAGCAATGGCAAGGCTAGAGTTGGAAATAAAATTTCCAAAAGAATCCAATAAAAAATTATTCCAGATGGAAGCCAGTCCAACTTTGGTGGACAAAGTAAAGAACGCTCAACTGCAGGATGAGGAATGCAGAAAAATAAGAGAAAGTGTGGTTGAGGGAAAAGAAGTGAAGTACAAGGTTGATATTGAGGGAATGCTAAGATTCAAGGGACGAATTTGGGTTCCAGCAATACAAGATATTAAAGAAGACATCTTGACAGAAGCTCATAGCTCATGATACTCGATTCATCCGGGAAGTAAGAAGATGTTTCGAGATTTTTGGCAATATTCTTGGTGGCCAAATATGAAAAGAGACGTTGCAGAATGCGTTGCAAAGTGCTTGACATGTCAGAGAGTGAAAGCAGAACATCAAAGGCCAAACGGATTACTTCAACCGTTAGAGATACTAAAATGGAAATGGGAACATATCACAATGGATTTTGTGGTAGGTCTTCCAATGACTCAGAAAGGGTACGATTCAATTTGGGTGATAGTGGACAGACTGACAATACCCTCTCTAAGATATGAACATGAACATCCCATGTTGATAATACCCTCACTTAGATATTTCCCAAGGATCTCAAACTAGATTGAAAATTCTAATTTACATCTATATATGTAAGAAAACATGGTTGCGGAAATAAAAGATGTTATATATACCATATAATAAGGTTCGATTACATGATTCTTCATAAAAAAATTCTTATTACAAAGTATTACATTCAACTAAACAGTAATATAAACTAATCTAAGCAGGGACACTTCCCATTATTAACTCCAGAAGTACTAGGGTTACCATCTAATACTGCAAAGGGAATAATTTGCAAGGGTGAGCTATGACATGCTCAGCATGTTTTATATTTATAACAATATATGATTTGAAGAAGTATAACAATTCAAAATATAACTAATAGTTGCTACCATTTCTGGAATTTCTTTTTTAACCATTTTTGTACTTTTTATTTATGTCAGTCACACAAACTTAGAAACATTGTTTAGATATGAGATAGGGGATCAGCCTACTCAATATCCTAGGAGTATGCAACTCATCCTAATAGTTCTCACATGCACCCAATGTCAATATATTATTAACCAAACATCGATCCCATTTTGGGATACACAACTTTAGTATAGGATGTCTTACCAAAGCAATATGGTTTGACACAATAGTTTATGCACAATAAACAATATTATATGAATAAACAATTCATTTTTAAGTTATGCTGAAATAATAGCAATAAATTTTCAACAATTGGCAATTCAAGTTTAGGTTTGGTATAACATATCAATAGCAATTCAAGATAGAATCGTGTTCAACGAATAAATAGGGTTTGAGAAATTTGCATAAGTAATTAATAATTTAGGTTTAATAAACTTGCTTGAGCGATAATCAGTCAAGCAATGCTACTCGATTCATTAATAAAAACCTAAGATGTTCATTCATATAAATCTAACATATTAGTATTGATAACAATACTCAAATACATAAACTACATACGTTCGAGTTAAGTTTGATATGTTTTCGGTGTCCAAAGACTTTATCGAGTATTTAATAAGTTGATAAATCGACTAAATTTTATTTATAAGCTTTATTATATTTGTAGATAATTTAAATATCCTTTATAATAATTTCTAGAAGCTTATAATAATTTTTAAGTATTTATATATCCCTTAAATGAATTTTAAATCATTTATTTCTATTTCAAAATAATTTAATATTTACTTGGAATATTATCGAGTATTTAATAAGTTGATAATCATTTATTTCTATTTCTAAATAATTTAATATTTACTTGGAAGCATATAATAATTTTTTAGTATTTATCTCGGACCATCACTCTGTTCCCCGACTAGTTCTGGCTACGTTCTCATTTCCTGAAGAGAACAGTGGAAGTAAAAGGGTGAGCTCAACTAGCCCAGTAAGAAATATTATGACTAAGATAATGCATAATAAGTTATCATCAGCCTTCAACAATGTTAAACTAATAGAATATAATAGACAACAAGTTTAAATGCAACGGAACAAGCAATCCATTAGAAGAGTCAAGTAGAGCATGATATCTAATTTCTTCTATGATTTAAAAAGTTTATCATTAACTTTATCGCTGGGACTCAGCTTAATAAATAAATCACATCATGGAATCATCCCTGCACTACGGGCCAAGGATATTTATTAGTATCACGTCCACAAATTATTTTTGCACTACGGGCAAAGAATATTCGTGTAATCATCAATGGTCATGATCATACCGAATTATCCATGGTCATAATCATAACAATCAACAGTCCATCTATGCATGTAAGCCAAAGATGACTTTCATCACAATATAAGAATAAGGGCGATGACAACGATATAAGAATTTAATTAAGAGAAAACAAAGGATAAATTTTTAAAAATTTATAACTTAATTTATCCAGAATTCTATAATGTCCAAATTGTCAACATGATACTGCTTTGTGGAGTAAAATTCAAGAATAATATTCATGTATCAAAAATAATTTGGACAGAAAAGAAATAAATTTTTTAGTAAATAGTACCCCGTGAATAGTACCCTGTGAATAGTACTTCGGGAATAGTACTCCGTGAATAGTACCCTGACATGAAAAGTACCCCGAATACACGAGTGACCAATATTTGAGTGAATAGTAACCGAGTGAATAGTAACCTGTGAATAATAACTCGTGAATAGTACCCCGGCATGAAAAGTGTCCCGAATACCTGAGAGAACAATATTTGAGTGAATAGTAACCGGGTAAATAGTAACCCGTGAATAATAACTCGTGAATAGTACCCCGGCATGAAAACTGCCCCGAATACCCGAGTGAACAATACTAGAGTGAATAGTATTCGGGTGAATAGTAACTCATAAATAGTAACCCCAGGAAAAATATTGATATTTAATAAGAAAGTTCATATCAATATTCCATTGAAACGATACTGGATGAAGTGCAAAACTCAAGGATATTGCACTAATTTCAGGAATTATAGAAATAATACTTACCATAGTAAGTTTAGATTTAAGAATAGGAAAAGAAATAATATACGAAATTGTAAATGGATTTTCACCTGTCATACGGTACGTAATCCGCGTAGACAGGTTATTCCAACATATTAAAGGATGAATACAAAAAATAGTATTCCTTATGAATACGAAAGAAATAATACCCCATACGAATACAATAAAAAATATCCCTTACCTTAGTAGAAGACTGGATACTACAATAGTGAAGTAGCAGAATACTCTTCTTCTTGCTCTCTATAGTTTCTCTTTATATAGTGTCTCTTGTGAATCTCAGTGAATTGGTGAGAATGAAAGAAGAATTAAGCTTCTATTTATACGAGAATGGACTAACTAGTAACTAATTTACGAATGGTCCAGATTGATTTACTATTAGAACGGACGGTTGATATTGATTACTATAAAAACCACAACCGACAGTGTAACGCCCAAGAAAAATTGAATTTTTATGACAATTAAATTTTTATTTGATTATGTGAATTAAATGAATTTAATTGATTTATTATGTGAGTAAGCGATGTGAAGGTCGTTCTATGACCTAGAATGTGCTAATGTGGTTAGTAATCTGGCTACGTGCTAGAATTTATTGTTTAGAATTTCCAAGACGAAAATAAATGTTTTCCGAGAAATATCCGTAAAAAAACACTTCATCCGTTTCTATGCGGGGAATTATTTTGAAATTCTGAGAAATGCGTAAAGATAGAATATCGAGATGAAATGAAATATCTGATAATATTTCATTTATGTCAAACGCAGTTTTAGCCTGCGGACTTAAAACCTAAGGGTTGAATATATTAATTTCCGAGAAGGAAATGAAATGCGTAGAGGGAATTATGTTAGGGTTAAAATGAGTGTTATACAAGTATGATACTATTTAGTATCTATGTATAGTACGATGAGTAAATACGACGTATAATACGATTATCATAAGAGTATTATATGGAGAGAATACTTGAATTGTACGTATAGAATACGATTCATATTCTAGAATTAAGTTAAGACTTAATGTTAATTCATTTAGGTTGGATTATAATTAGTCCAATTATTTGAATGTGCATGCCCAAGGGGATTAATGGGTTAAGCCCAAGTCAAAGCCCAATGTTAAATTAGTTAAGCCCAATTCATGAAAAACGAACCGTGGATCGAACCGGTGGGTAACAAAATGGGTAAAACCCATGGGGATGACCCATGGGCAAGGGTGGGCCGACCCCCTTGGTGTGTTAGCCAAGATTAATTCTTGTTCACCAGGCATTTTACTTGGTGACCAAGTGTAAATAGTAAGAAGGTGGGGAGTGTAATGTCCATATTGCCCTCCATTCTATTTTCTATAAATAGGAAGCTAGGTTTAACCATTTGATATTTTTCCAAGACTTAACCTAGATTATTTGAGAGAGAAAGAGAGCTAGACATAAACCATTCTTCGGCCTTGAAGCTTTTTCATTAGAAGTTTATCAAGAACATCAAGAGTTCTTAAGGTATATTCCTTATCTTTCATTTCCATCTCTTTTGATTTTCTTTTATCATGGAGAATCATAAAATGGGTGGTATATGTCTTTTATAGTGGATTAAAGATGATTTACCATAGATTCAATCTCTATAAGTCATGAAACCATAAAAATCATAAGGTTCGATATTGTTTCAAACCATGAAAATATTGATTGTTGAGATCGATTGTTGATAAACGATTGAACTCCATCAATACGTTAATATATGCATCTTTCTTGGTTAGGATGTAGATATGAAATCCATGGAGTATTCTATGTGATTTGGCCTAGAGAACATTAATAACGCAGTTATGGAGAATTTCACGGAAATAGACGTCAAACGTCGAAAACGTTAAAATTCTGTATTGGAGGTCAAAAGTTGTCGTGAAACTTGAAAATGTTGTTTTTCAATGTCAACATGTAAGATAGGGTATTTAAGAGTTGTGGGTTTGAGAATCGTCGGATTTTAACTTAAAACGAAGAAAACGAGCATTGAACGCTCATTTACGTTTACAAACATTTAGAAAATGAACTCAATAGTGAATTTTGAGTTATCAGATTCAAAAGTGTCGAATTCTTATATGAACGCGTAGAGTATGTCATTTACGATGTGTAGGCTTTTGAACGGACCAAATCGGGCTTATAACGAAGAAGTTATGGTTCCAGGAATTTCACAAAAATTTTAAAACTATGGAAATTATCTAGTACTGATGTCTGGCGCTGCAGTGCCAGACTTAGTATTAAATGCCGCACCGCAGTGCCGACACAGTAAAGTTGGATACTTCTAAATGGCGCCGCAGTGCCACTGTTAGTATAAAGTCTTGCGCCGCAGCACCGAGACCGGAGGCTAGACACTGCTAACTAGCACCGCAGCGCCAATCTAGTACTAAGAAGTCCACGCCGCGGCGCGAGTGCAAGGTTGTTGATAGTGACTTAGGTTTTGAACTTTGATTGTTCAGGAACCTAAAGGAGTAATGTTTATACACATCATAAGTGTATTAAAACTATTTTTATACTACCTATACTAGAGTATATGGTATTGAACTTAGGAATTGAATGCAAGTTAATAAGTTATGAATGATGAACAAAGTTAGTACTTTATCAACGATGTTCAAGTCCGGTTAATAACATTAGTTGAGTAATGAACCGGGACGAAGGGTAATGAGTCGAGTTGACTGTATTATTAATCTTAAGTTAACTAAGACATAAAAGAGAAAGAAGTTAGTATGAACAATGTGAACATTTGTTTGTTAGCTAATTAGAGTGTGCTATGTGAATATATCATGTAGATTCTGTAAAGGCTGTGGTCAGTCGATTAAATTATTTGAAGACGCTGAAAGGCAAGTTTTCTTAACGCTTGTCTAACTTTCAATTAGCCAAGTTTTATGTGATTCATTGAACTGAATTGCACGACTGGTTTTAAAGAAAGGGTCAATGCTAGATTTAACTCGGCTAGACTACTCGTAAGATATAGATTGAATGATATTCATATCTTTCTATATAGAAATGTTAACGCTATCTTATGCCAAGTAATTGGTATGGATGTGAAGGTAAGGTTTGTCTATGAACAAACAAAAGTGTTTTTCATCGATTATTCGATGGGCACGCGAGTTTGCTAAATATTAAACGAAAATACGTTTAATGAATGAGTGTTGATCAACATAAAGTACTGTAGGCTGATCACCTAGAAGTGCTCATAAGTAATGCGGATGTAAAGCCTTAGTGCTGTGATATCCTTTTCAGGTATGAAAACAGAAAGCTATTGTTCATGGTCTATCGAATTTGTTCGAAATTCCTAATCTACTCTATACTTTGGGAATTGATGTTATGAACTGTTAAAGTATTGTTGTTTTATGATATTTCATAACTACTTGTTCCGTTATGCACGAATAGTTATATAATTCACGAATGTGGTATTATTAGTATACTTTGTTAAACTTGCCGAGCTGTTATGCTCACTTCTTGCGTGAATTATATAATTGCAGTTAAGGATGAACGTACTAAGAATGCTAAGAGAGATAAGGGCAAAGCTAAGATGAATGCCTAGTCATCGTGTAATAGATTAGTATGTTTGTATGTATTATACATTATGAACAATGAAAGATGTAATTAGTTTATGAACCTGGGAAGGATTATACTTTGATTGTAATAAGAAGATAGTAATTATATTCATTTTGTTGTTTTTCAATGGAATGATTGTAGGGTTATGAGTACAGTGTAGCACCATATATCGGGTTGGAAGATACCCGAATTTGGGGGCTTCACAGGTTGGTATCAAAGAATTAGGTTATAAAACTTAAGGGGGAAAGAACCTTAGGCTAATAACCTCGTAAGGAAAGTAAAGTCTGAAGGAAGAAATTCGCGTTGAATTAATTAATATGGTATTGAGATAACTCAGTATCGAAAGAATTAAAAGATGGAAATTAATCCTAAATAAATTAAATGTGATTTGTGCTTATAATATTGTGTATTATGTACTAATCAACTTGTTATGTGCTATTATAGATGTCGATCGATAGCATGATGTATAGAGACATTCAAGTTGTGAGTGAAGAGTCAGTGAACCAAGTTGAAATTGTTCCAATGCCAGTGGCAGAGGTACCATTAGTTGTACTAGAAGACTCAGACATTGAGGAATATATCTCTGAGGAGGAATACTCCGAGGAGACGATGGGGTTAACATCATATCTTAATGAGATGCTTGATGTGGAGGAGGAGATGGAGGTAACATCGATTAATATGGTGGTACCTACTCAGGAGCCAACACCTCCGGATGCAATGAGATCATTATATCTGGCCGTGTTGGATAGGAATGTGCATCTGTGCACTGTGATAGAAACACAGAATGAGGAGATAACCGCCCTATATGAGGCGAAGGAATCTGCAGAGGTGGATTCTGAGTCAGAGCATGATGAGAAGGTGCTTATGACAGATAAGGCACGTGACTATAAGGAAAAGGTTGTAGAGCTTTGAAAGAAACTGGTTGAGAAAGACCAGAAAATAGCTAGGATGTCATACATCCATGAATGCACTCATGAGGATTTCAAGCTGAAAATTACTTGTTATTGCATTGAGTCCGGGCAGACTCGACATACCATAAGTCGAGATATTGTGTCGATTCAGACAAATCAGAAATATAAGAATGTCGTTCAACAGTGTTAGTAGATCATTAGATCTTTTTGTATGTAGTAGTGACGTAAAGCCCTCATGTGTATAATTAAGGGTAGTCTTTTTGTAAATCCCATTTTTTGTAGAAGTCAATCGCGGGATAGTATATAATAGCTTTTTGGCTAAAGAAACATGATGTAAATAGTTTTGACTATGAACGCATATTAATATAATGAAGTTTTTATTTAATGTGCTTGTTGTGGTATGAGTTGTTGTTATTTGAGAATGATAACCGAGTAGTTAAATAAATAATAACGAAAATTTATTTATTTAATCAAAATTATGCCGCCAAGAAGGAGACAACGTAACCAAGAGGCCGAGTCTCATAATGAGAATTAGGGGGGGTCCTAATAACCCTATGCAAGGCTTCGTTAATTTATTAACGGCTGCATTTAACCAAGTCGGTGGTGGGATTCCTGTAGCTCCTAGGGTAGCAAGAACAACTACCTTTAAGGAATTTAAAAGTGTGGGTCCTCCAGAGTTCCGAGGAACGACGGACCCATTAGAAGCCCAGACATGGGTGAAAGAAATTGAAAAGGCGTTTGTGATAACAAACGTAGGTGAGGCGCAGAAGACTTCTTTTGCGATTTACACGATGAAGGGAGAATCCAACTACTAGTGGGAGGCTCACTAGGGTGGGGATAGGACAGAAGCTATTACGTGGGAACAGTTTAAGAAGGTTTTCTTCGAGAACTACTTCCCTACTAGCATGCAGGGTAGGATGGAGATTAAGTTCCTAGAACTTAAGTAGGGGGATATGACAGTTCCCCATTATGTTTCCAAGTTCAATGAATTGGGGAGGTTTGCTCCACACCAGGTGGATACTGAGGAGAGGAAGGCGCGCAGGTTTGAGCAAGGCTTAAAACCCTGGCTCTATAGTAGAATATCAATTTTTCAGAGTGCTTCCTACGGGACCATTCTGGAAAAGGCGGTAATAGCAGAAGGTGGTGGTGAGGCATTGTCTCAGTACCAAAAAGAGCAAAAGAACAAGAGTAAGTTAGAGGGAGTGAGTAAGGCTGATGTTGCCAGTGGAAGCGATAACTTACCTAAGAGGAAGGGCTTCAACCCTGGGAATACTGGGGTAATGCAGGGAGAGCCCAAGCGAAGGACGGAAGCATGTAAGACATGCGAAAAGACTCATATGGGAGTCTGTTTAAAGGGGAAATTAGTGTGCTACAACTATGGGCAGGAGGGGCATTTGTCACCCAACTGTCCTAACCCTAAGAAGAACCAGGGTTGTTTTGTCTGTGGGTCATTATACCACATGGTAAGAAATTGCCCGAAGAAGGTTTTAGAGGGAAATAAGGGTTCTGGTAGTGGTAAATTAGGCATTACTGAACCAACACCATCAGTGAGTAGACCCTCAGCTCGTACGTTTAATATGACTGTCCAAGATGTGGTTGCATCAACGGATGTGGTAGCAGGTATCATTCCGGTCAATGAGATAAATGCTTATGTGCTATTTGACTCGGGTGCTACTTTTTCTTTTATAACATGTGAATTTTCTAAGCGATTAAATTTAATCCCAGAGAAGTTACCAATACCTTTAGACGTTAAGGTAGAAAACGAGGAGATAGTCCCCATTGAACATATTCATAAGGATTGTTGCGTAGATATTAGAGGGAATAAGTTATCGGTAGATTTGGTACCGATAAGGTTAAAAGAATTCGATGTAATTCTTTGTATGGATTGGTTGGTTAACAATAAGGCGATAATAGATTGCCATAGGAAAAGTGTAAACTTTCGGCTTTCTAAGAAAACCAAGGTGGTGTTTTTCGGTAGTAAATCACCGAAACGCTCTTGTTGTCTGTCGATGACGCAAGCTAGGAAGATGTTAAGAAAAGGGTGTGTGGGTTATCTGTGCCATGTTATGGATACCCAAAGAGTGGGAACATCCTTGGACCAGATACCTGTAGTGCAAGAGTTCACAGATGTATTTTCAGAGGAGTTAACGGGTATTCCACCGGACAGGGAGGTTGAGTTTGTAATTGATCTTTTACCGGGAAAGACACCAGTTTCAAGGGCACCATATCGGATGGCGTCAGTTGAGATGAAGGAGTGAATGGTTCAATTACAAGAACTATTAGATAGGAAGTACATTCAACTAAGTGTGTCTCCTTGGGGAGCACCAGTGTTGTTTGTCAAGAAAAAGGATGGGTCATTAAGACTTTGTATCGACTATCGAGAGTTGAACAAGTTGACGATTAAGAATAAATACCCGTTGCCCAGGATCGATGATCTATTTGATCAGTTGAAAGGGGCAAAGTATTTTTCTAAGATAGATTTGCGCACGAGGTATCATCAGTTAAAGGTGAAGAAGGAGGATGTACCTAAGACGGCGTTCAGAACTCGTTATGGTCATTACGAGTTTCTGGTAATGTCATTTGGGTTGGCTAATGCGTCAGCCGCATTTATGGATATGATGAACAGAGTGTTCAAACAATATTTGGACAAGTTTGTCGTAGTGTTCATTGATTATATTCTAGCCTATTCAAAGACATTAGAAGATCATGCTGGACATTTAAGGATAGTGTTGGAAACACTAAGGAAGGAGAAGTTGTATACGAAATTTACAAAGTGTGAATTTTGGCTTGAGAGAGTGCAGTTTTTAGGACATGTTATTAATAAAGATGGCATTTCCGTGGATCTAGCAAAAGTAGAAGCAGTTAATGAG
Source organism: Panax quinquefolius (assembly GCA_020205615.1). Classification (NCBI taxonomy): domain Eukaryota; kingdom Viridiplantae; phylum Streptophyta; class Magnoliopsida; order Apiales; family Araliaceae; genus Panax; species Panax quinquefolius. Next base: position 100,820,756 of record CM035163.1, on the reverse strand, counting down.
TGGGAGCAACCGAAAATACCAACTGAGATTCAGAGTTTTCTAGGGTTGGCGGGATACTATAGAAGGTTCATTTCAGACTTTTCAAAAATAGCTACTCCGTTGATAAATCTGACAAGAAAGTCGGTGAAGTATGTGTGGACTGAAAAATGTGAGAACAGTTTTCTGGAGTTGAAGAAGAGGTTAAGTGAGACACCTGTATTATCCTTACCAGACGATACAGGAAATTTTATAGTGTATAGCGATGCTTCACATAAAGGACTGGGTTGCGTGCTCATGCAGCATGGCAAGGTCATTGCGTATGCGTCACGTTAATTAAAGTATTATGAGAAAGTATATCCTACTCATGATCTGGAATTGGCAGCCGTAGTTTTTGCCTTGAAGATATGGAGGTATTATCTTTAAGGTGAGAAGTGTGAAATATACACGGACCACAAAAGTCTGAAATATATCTTCACACATAAGGAGTTGAACATGAGACAGAGAAGGTGGTTAGAATTAATAAAAGATTATGACTGTGATATTTTATATCATCTGGGGAAGGCAAATGTAGTAGCTGATGCGCTAAGTTGGAAGGGTAGAGAGAAACTGTCAACGTTAACAACTCATAATGAATTTATAACAGCGATGGTAAACATGGAGATAGAAGTTAAGTTTTCGGAGGAAGCGGGGGAAATGTTATTTTCCACGGAAACCCAACCGACCATAGTGGAACGTGTTAGGGGAGTACAATTGAGCAATGAGGAATGCAGGCAGATACAGAAGAGGATAGAAGATGAAGAGAAGACTAAGTATAACCTCAATAAGGAGGGATTACTTCGTTTTGAAGGAAGAATTTGGGTTCTGAATGATTCCGAATTAAAGGAGGAAATAATGATGGAGGCTCATAGTTCGAGGTACTCGATACATCCCGGTAGTACGAAGATGTATCAAGACATTCGTCAGAACTTTTGGTTGCCGAATATGAAGAGGGAGATAGTAGAATATGTTAGTAGGTGCTTAACATGTCAAAAAGTTAAGGCTGAACAACAACGACGGAGTGGGTTGTTGCAATCGTTAGAAATTCCAGAGTGGAAGTGGGATCATATCACAATGGACTTTGTGGTGGGACTTCCAACAATAAGAAAAGGATACGTTGCTATTTGGGTGATAGTGGATCGATTGACGAAATCGGCTCATTTTCTACCAATAGGAGTTAGGTATAACCTAGATCAGTTAGCTAAGTTGTATATCAAGGAAATTATTTCCAAACATGGAGTACCTGTTTCGATTGTGTCAGATCGTGATCCACGATTCACATCGAACTTTTGGAGGAGTTTGCAAGAGCAAATGGGAACGCAGTTAAGATTGAGTACGGCGTATCATCCTCAGATGGATGGTCAGAGGGAAAGGACAATTCAAACGCTTGAAGATATGTTTAGATCTTGCGTTATGGATTTCAAAGGGAGTTAGGACGAATATCTACCGTTGGTGGAATTTTCGTACAATAATAGTTTTCACGCTAGTATATGCATGCCGCCTTACGAAGCATTGTATGGAAGAAAGTGCCGAACTCCATTTTATTGGGATGAGGTGGGTGAATGTCAGATGTTGGGACCTGAGATGGTACAGCAGATGGCGGACATGGTGAAGTTAATACGTACTCGATTAGTTGCTGCTCAAGATAGGCAGAAGAAGTATGCAGATCCTCATAGAGAGAAGAGATAATTCGATGTAGGATCTTTTGTTTTTCTGAAAGTATCGCCTTGGAAGGGGAAGATACATTTTAGAAAGAAAGGGAAGTTAAGTCCAAGGTTTGTAGGACCTTTTGAGATATTAAGAAGGGTAGGAGAGGTGGCTTATGAAGTAGCCTTACCTCCAGAAATGGAACGCATTTATAATGTGTTTCATGTGTCAGTGTTACGTCCTTATAAACCAGACTATAAACACGTAATAGAGTATGAATATATTCAGATAGAGAAAAACTTATCCTACGAGGAACTTCCAGTTCAAATTATTGATAGGAAGGAACAAGTTTTAAGAAATAAGGTCATACCTTCAGTGAAGGTGTTATGGAGAAACCACAATGCTGAAGAAGCAACGTGGGAGCTCGAGAGTAAAATGAAGGAAGATTTTCCTCATTTGTTTATGTAATTATAAGCTAAGATTCTAGGGACACAATCCTTATAAGGGGGAGAGAATGTAACACCCGAGAAAAATTGAATTTTTATGACAATTAAATTTTTATTTTATTATGTGAATTAAATGAATTTAATTGATTTATTATGTGAGTAAGCTATATGAAGGTCGTTCTATGACCTATAATGTGCTAATGTGGTTAGTAATCTAGCTACATGCTAGAATTAATTGTTTAGAATTTCCAAGACGAAAATAAATATTTTCCAAGAAATTTCCTTAAAAAAACATTATTCATCTATTTCTGTTCGGGGAATTATTTTGAAATTCTGAGAAACGCGTAATGATAGAATATCGAGATGAAATGAAATATATGATAATATTTCATTTATGTCAAACGCAGTTTTAGCCTGCGGACTTAAAACCTAAGGGTTGAGTATATTAATTTCTGAGAAAGAAATGAAACACGTAGAGGGAATTGCGTTAGGGTTAAAACGAGTGTTATACAAGTATGATACTTTTTAGTATCTATGTATAGTAAGATGAGTAAATACGACGTATAATACGATTATCGTACGAGTATTGTACGTAGAGAATACGTGAATTATACGTATAGAATACGATTCTTAATATAGAATTAAGTTAAGACTTAATGTCAATTCATTTGGGTTGTATTATAATTAGTCCAATTATTTGAATGAGCAAGCCCAAGGGGATTAATGGGTTAAGCCCAAGTTAAAGCCCAATGTTAAATTAGTTAAGCCCAATTCATGAAAACCAAACCGTGGATCGAACCGGTGGGTCACCGAATGGGTAAAACACATGGGGCAACCCATGGGGATGACCCATGGGCAAGGGTGGGATGACCCCCTTGGTGTGCAAGCCAAGATTAATGCTTGGTCACCAAGCATTTTACTTGGTGATCAAGTGTGAAGAGTAAGGAGGTGGGGAGTGTAATGTCCATATTGCCCTCCATTCTATTTTCTATAAATAGGAAGCTAGGTTTGTCCATTTAATGTTTTTCCAAGACTTAACCTAGATTATTTGAGAGAGAAAGAGAGCTAGACTTAAACCATTCTTCGACTTTGAAGCTTTTTCATTAGAAGTTTATCAAGAACATCAAGAGTTATTAAGGTATATTCCTTATCTTTCATTTCCATCTCTTTTGATTTCTTTTATCATGGAGAATCATAAAATGGGTGGTATATGTCTTGTATAGTGGATTAAAGATTACTTACCATATATTCAATCTATATAAGTCATGAAACCATTGAAATCATAAGGTTCGATATTGTTTCAAACTATGAAAATATTGATTGTTGAGATCGATTGTTGATAAATGATTGAACTCCATCAATACGTTAATATATGCATCTAGCTTGGTAAGGATGTAGATATGAAATCCATGGATTATTCCATGTGATTTGGCCTAGAGAACATTAATAACGAAGTTATGGCGAATTTCACAGAAATAGATGTTAAACGTCGAAAACGTTGAAATTCCGTATTGGAGGTCGAAAGTTGTCGTGATACTTGAAAACATTTTTTTTCAATGTTAACACGTGAGATAGGGTATTTAAGAGTTATGGGTTAGAGAATCGTCGGATTTTGACTTAAAATGAAGAAAACGAGCATTGAACGCTCATTTACGTTTACGAACATTTAGAAAATGAACTCAATAGTGAATTTTGAGTTATCAGATTTAAAAGTGTCAAATTCTTATATGAACACGTAGAGTATGTCATTTACGATGTGTAGGCTTTTGAACGGACCAAATCGGGCTTATAACGAAGAAGTTATGGCTCCGGGAATTTCACAAAAAATTTTAAACTATGGAAATTATCTAAGATCGATGTATGTACACCGCAAATGCCGCGACATAGTGTTAAATTCATACATGCAAAAGACCTGATAAAAGCTAAATGGCTAAATGCATAGCTTCCACCATTATTATATAAAGTCTTGCAATCAGTGGCCTAGGAGACCGGAGGTTGAACATCGCTAATCGGCATCATAGCGCCAATCTAGTACTAAGAAGTCCACGTCGCGGCGCGAGTGCAAGGTTGTTTATAGTGACTTAGGTTTTGAACTTCGATTGTTCAGGAACCTAAAGGAGTAATGTTTGCACACATCATAAGTGTATTAAAACTATTTCTATACTACCTATACTAGAGTATATGGTATTGAACTTAGGAATTGAATGCATGTTAATAAGTTATGAATGATGAACAAAGTTGGTACTTTATCAACGGTGTTCAAGTCTGGTTAATAACGTTAGTTGAGTAATGAACCGGGACGAAGGGTAATGAGTTGAGTTGACTGTATTATTAATCTTAAGTTAACTAAGACATAGAAGAGAAAGAAGTTGGTAGGAACAATGTGAACATTTGTTTGTTAGCTAATTACAGTGTGATATGTGTGACAACCGAGATTTTGTAATTTAATTTAAATATTTATTGGATTAAATAAATATTTTTTGATGAATTAATTATTAGATTAAATAATTAATTGATGAAGTTGTGATAGATTAATTTAATTATATGTGTTACATTTATTAATTTAATGTGGAGAATTTTTATTATTCGAAGTATGTGATTATGTGAGCTTATTGAATTAAAAGAAATATTTAATAAGCCTATGTTATTTTAATTAATTTAATTATTAATTAGATATTTAATAATTTGACATTATTAATCAAAGAGAATTTGAATTATGTGACTATGTGTATTAATGAGAATTTACTATATTTTATTTAAATAAATTAAATAAGATATTAGATTTATTTTATAATGGGTGTGACATTATTTAAACTATATAATAAAGCTTTATTAAATTAAATGATTTTAAAACCTATTCTAACTAGCCAAACATGGCCTTAGAGGGAGTTGAAGCGAGTTACCCATGACCGGCCCATCACCACAACTCGTCAGACGCTTCTTTATTATACGCCTTCCCCTCCCCTTTTCTTCATTATTTTTCCTAAGTCTAGAAAGTGTCAGAGAAAGTTTCAGAGAAAGATTCAAGAGAGAGTTGAGAATTCAAAGTTTTGGTGGAGGAGGAATTCACTTTCTAGTAAATTAATCTATGCTTGGGTAATCTCTTCAACCCAATTTATATATTTTACGTCTTTTAAGTTTCATGAATATGGCTTAAGTCTTCAGTGAATCTCTGTAAATTGGAAAGTTGTTATAAGAATATATGTAATAATTCGAGTTGTATGGCATGTTTTATATATATATTGCATAATTCCATATCTTCAGTTTCATGAAATTATAAAGTAAAAGATTTCAGAGTATGTTATATGGCCATATGGCCTTATACGTGTTTTTAGTATGTCAAACATAAATGGTTTTGCAAAATTTCAACTTGTATATGATTATGCATGATAAAATGAACAAAACAAAATTTGAATGGTTGGATTTGGTCTTATAACGAATCTATGGCGATGAATTTTAGAATTTATGTTCGAAACTTCAAGAACATCAAGAACAGTCCAATTTTCATGTTTTAATCTAGTGCTTATGTGTTTTAATGGATTAAAATCACTCCATAGATGTTAAGTAATGATTATGTACGAATTTTAACATGTGGGTATATGTAATTTGGTGAAATTAGTGTTTAGGATGTGTTGTTTTTTAATTGAATTACGTGTTCGTCATGAAATCGGAAATTCGAGTTTGGGGTTTCATGTGCATGATGCCAACTCCATTCATTTCTCATGCCACAGTGCCACTTGCCAAATGTAAATACCACATCGCTACATATAAGCGCTACAGCGTCAGCAGCCTTGAAGATATAAATATAAAAGAAATGGCAGTACCACTTAGCGTAATAATTAAAATGAGTTTTTAAAAGTGTACAAGTATAGAAATGTGATAGCAACTTAGTCTAATGATTATAAAGACTTGTTAGACCTATAATGAGATGTTAAAATAAATTCTTAACATGTCCATAACACAATTACGTGTGAATTGAATGATCAAATGCATAGTTACCTTATTGTTTGTGAAGTCTTAATTTTTGACAATAAGTGTACTGATTGACTAAGTATAGTCATGAACTCGAGTGAGACAGAGAATAAACTTGTGATGTTTATGACGTGATAATTGATTGGTGCTGTGAACATGAATGATATGTAGGATTTAAATCAAAGAACGAGTTTTATTAACGTGTAATCTACGCACGAGGCAAGTTTCTAAAGCTTATCTTGTTACATTGAGCAAGTTTTCCAACTCTACATTTACGTTGAGCAAGTTTCTTACCCAAAACTTTCGTTGAGCAAGTTTCCTAATCCTACTTGTTATTATTATATAAGTTGATTAATTCATCTTTCGATATTGAGCAAGTTCTCATTATTATTGATCAAGCCTGTCTTATATATTAAAGCTTATTAATCTTCAAGCATGATGTTGTTATACAATAATTATTCTATTGTATACCTTTTTAGATGTTATTCAAGTTAAATATTCATTCACTGTTAAACCTTGTTAGACTAGCGAACCCTTATTGATTCGACTAGTCCATAGTTGATGAACGTTCTAAATTAAAGAACCCCTTGATGAATTATCCAAACCAAACTTCCTTTGGTGCGGACTCGAATGTCAAAACTGAGATGAACAACCCTGTATAGGGGATTATTTACACTTTAGCGTTAAGATATTGTGCACAGTATGGTACTAAGGGCTGATCCCCCTAAGTACGAGAAGAAGAGTCCATAGTCTTATGACTGTTAAAGGTTTCAAGTAAAAACACTTCACAACCTAAGACATAGTTCAAGGTCTTATGACCCTCAGATTTTTTTTATTCTTGTTATCCATTCTTGATTCAAAAGTTGAGTTTTATATCAGAAGTTATTATTTCTCTTACATGTTATTATTCATTGTTATATTGTTATACTTGTGGGCAATCGTGCTCACTCTTGCGTAATAATAACATTGCAGTTAAGAACGAAAGAGCAGACGAACCTTCCACTAGTAAGGGCAAGGGCAAGATTAGCAAGTAATGAAGACTGCTTTATTATTGTGGTTATGTAATGATGATTAGAATTGATGTTACTTAAGACTTATTTGTTTATATTTTCTGCACAGATGATTTAAGGTTAGAGTAACCTGGGATTTATTTATTATGTAGTTGATGGAAACCCCTAAGGGGAGAGATTTTATTATTTATTTCTATCTATTACATGGTTTGCATTTATTTATGGGTAGATAGATAGATGATGTTTGTACAGTGAACACCAAATCCTGTGGAAATGGAAGTCTTAGGTTTTGGGGTGTCACAGTTGTTATCGTATCAGTCAGAAGGTTATGAACCTTTGGTGGGGGGAACAACCTTAGGTAGTAGCCTTGTAGGAGATTGAGAACATAGTAGTGGTAAACTCTTACCGAGTTCTAAGAAATGAATTTCTAAATTCATTGAAGATAATAAAAGACTTTACGTGCTTATGTGTTAATCTATGTGTTCGCTAGCACGGATTAGTAACTAAAACTTAAAATTTCGTTGTCAGGATGTCGGATGTTGGAGGAGCTAGTCAAGCTGGGGAGGAGGAACCCCGATTACCTATAGAGGAGGAGCCCCAAGACATTCATGTCGTCAGGGAACAGCTTGTACAGAGAGAGCCATCTTCGTTGATCATTGTTACTGGTCAGGAGCATGAGCCGGAGACTGATCCAGAGGAGGATCCTGAGGAAGAGGAAGAAGAAGAGGAAGAAGAGGAGTTCCCACCGAACTCCATTGATACAGAGATGTATGATGCACTCTATGATCATAAAGTAGAGTTGCAGGATACTGTTCGGGATCTAACTGAGCATGCAGTTAGTCAGCATATTACTATTGAGCAGAAGGATAGAGAGATTGTGACTCTTCACACACGTTTGGGAAACATGGAGTGGGATCTGGTTCATGAGAAGGGTCAGACCGAGGATAAGTCAGCAGAAATAGAGAAGTTAAAGAAGGATCTGAAGTAGAGCTCAGAGAGGCTTACCATAGCAGAGGAGGGCTGGGTACGAGAGTCACGTCGTGCTGATCGTGCAGAAGATGATCGTCGTGCGAAGAAGGCTAAACTTGAGGAGACGTACTCTACACTATAAAATGCAATGGATGCGGTCCAAGATCGAGTTAGGAAGTATCCAATCCAGTTTGAGGATCTACCATCATATATTCTAGATCGCAGAATGATGTGCCACATTATGGAGGAGGAATGTAGCAAGGCTATCCAGCGCCTTAACAGACAGTGATAGTATTAGTATAAATGTAAGACCCCAGCTATTATAAATAAAGATGAATTTTCTATAAATATTATTTTTGAATATTATGGAATAAATTTGATATAATGTTATAGTTGTGGGTAATATTTATAAATTTTGCAAAGTATGCAAGTTGTTATAAAATATTCGTTTGGTCGGGGAATATTCTTTTTGTTAGGGAATATTCGTACAACGGCTCAATCATTGGTGGACCCACAATGTAATTATTATTGTCGAATTGAGAAAACGACAAAAATATTTTATAAAAATAACTACGGAGGTGTTACCGTTAAAACTGTGAACTACCCGTGGTAAAAAATACACAATGTCTGGCGTGGTTGCATAGTAGCACACGGTATTGATTATTGATGCTTACGTGAGAAGTCACTCAGCTATGCTCAATTATTGCTACAGTAATTGCTGCATCATATCTCTTATATTATTGATTCAATTATTGTCACAGTATCATCTGTATAATATGTTATATTATTAATTGAGACGACAAGTTATAAATGATTAATAATTGTTGAAAGATTAAAAATGTGTTGATTAAAAATAAAATGATTTGTGGTAATATTTATTCAATCCTTAATGTATATAAAGAGTCTGTTATGAGACGTTTGTGGTAAGTTTGATTATTTTATGGGGGGCCCATATGTCATCATCTAAGAGTCTCTTCGTCAATAGTAATTACCTTTGTGAATAGTAATTACCTTCGTCAATAGTATTTACCTTCGTCAATAGTATTTACCTTCGTCAATAGTAATTACCTTCGTCAATAGTAATTACCCTTGTGAATAGTAATTACCTTCGTCAATAGTAATTACCTTTACCAGACGTCAACCCACTTGTCGTTTCACATTACAGGTGTCGAACCACTTGTCGTTTCACATTACAAGCGTCGAACCACTTTTCTTTTCACATCACCAGTCGTCAAGCCACTTACCTTTTCACATGGTAGATGCTAAGCTAGAAATCTTCTATAAATAGAGGCCTAGAGCTTCATTATTTTTCACGAATTCATTCAAGCTTTAGAGAGAGAAAGTATAGAGAGAATAAAAGAGAAAGTATAGAGAGAATAAGAGAAAAAGAAGAAGAGTATTTTGTTACTACACTACTGCAGTATTCAATCTCCTACCAAAAGTAAGGGGTGTTATTCTTTCTTATTCATGAAGAGAAACATTATTATTCCATTGCTTATTATTCTGTTGGAATAACTTTTGATACGTGGTTTACCCTATACTTGGTGACATTCTTCTATTATTCTCGTTGGAACATCCCGTCATGTGTGTTTTACACCGACTGGTTCCGCTTTTATAATTATTCTGCTGGAACATCATGTGCATGTGTTTTACACCTTGACTGGTTCCGCCTTTTATTATTATTCTGTTGGAACATCCATGCATGTGTTTTTACAATTTGACTGGTTCCGCTCTTTATTATTATTCTCATTGGAACATCACATGCATGTGTTTTACACCTTGACTGGTTCCGCCTTTTTATTATTATTCTGTTGGAACATCACATGCATGTGTTTTACACCGACACTGGTTCCGCCTTTTTATTACTATTACTGTTGGAACATCCTCGTCTGCATGCGTTTTTACGCCGGACTGGTTCCGTTATTTATTATTCTGCTGGAATAACTCGCCTGCAAGCTGGTCTATCGCATGCATGGTGATTTCTTTGGTTATTCCATTCTTTATTATACCCAGTTGGTTAAAACTTTTACTTCTATACTTCATGAAATTAGTGGAATATCCTTGATATTTACGTTTCATCCAAAGATCTTTTCATGGAAATATTCTTCTGATCATTCTTGAATTTTACTCTACAAAATAGTATCATGTTGATAATTTGGACGTTAATAATTCCTGGATAAAATAATTCTTGAACTTGTTTTATTGAATTCTTATATCATTGTCATCATCCTCATGTTTATATTATGTTGAAAGTCATCTGTGGCTCAGAGTGCATAGATGGACTTGGTATGATTATGACCGAGAGACTATTCGGTGTAATCATGGCCGTAATGTTACAAATGATGTGATAAAAATCCTCGATGGTCAGTAGTGCATTGATGGACAGTTGTTGGCATGATCATGACCATTAATGAATACACAACTATTCTTGGCCCGTAGTGCATGAATAATTGTGGTCGTGATACTAAAGAATATCCTTGGCCGTAGTGCAAGGGTGATTCGATGATGTGGATTATTTATTAAAGCTGAGTCTCAGCTATAACAGTGATGAAAAACCTTTTAAATCATAAAAGATAGTAGATTTTATTTTCTACTTGACTCTTTTAATGGATTGCTTGTTCATCTATAGCTTAAACTTGATGTTTATTATATTTTATCGCTTTAACATTTGTTGAAGGCTATTGATAATTTATTCTGCATTATCTTAGTCATAATATTTCTTCTTGGGCTAGTTGAGCTCACCTTTTCTTTCACCGTTCTCTTCGTGAAATGAGAACATAGTTGGGACGAGTCGGGGAACGGAGTAATGGTCCGAGGATAGCATTAGTAGTCCTCACTATTCTCGTGAAATAGTGTGATAATAATTGTAATGAGGACTCCTTTTGAGTTTGTATAATATCTAGTAGACAATATTTGTATTCAAACTCACGCTTTATGTCGATTGTACACCTACGCTTATATTAGTAAGTTGTATTTAAATTCTGTACCATGTATCTGACTACCCAAGATGGGTGATGTATACCTAATTTTGGGGGCATCACAGTTGGTATCAAAGCTTAGGGATATGATCCATGGCTAAGATGTGAGAATAGTACTAGGAGGGGAGAGACGGGGAATACCTTCTCTAGTATGACTTACCTAAGTTTATGTGCTATTTTATTGGTTGGTCAGAAGATAGGGATAATTTGTTACATGTCAATTAACCTTTTGTTTTGTGGCAGTATCTGGAAAATGACATCGGAGAATGTTGAGAATAGCAATGGAGGCAGGCGATCGTTGATTCACCACATATCAATAATCAGGATAATGTGCATCAGGAAGGCGACAATCCTCATGCAAACAACAACACCGACCAAATGATGAATGATCAAATGTTCAGAGGCTTTATGCAATTTATGCAACAGAAGGTGAGAGTGACTCTGTCCAAAACGTAGGTGGAAACACGGAAAACTCTCGGGCGGTCACCGCTAAACAATTCAAGGAGCTGGGACCACCGGAGTTTTAGGGAGAGCCAAAACCACTTCTGGCGGAAGCATGGATAAAGCAGATTACCAAGATATTTGATGTCTTGGGATGCTTCGAGGAGCAAAAGGTTCCCTTTGCCGCCTTTATGTTGCTTGGAGAGGCAGACATCGATGGGAAATCGGTAAACGTACTCAACTTCTTGTCATCAAGATATCTTGGGAGAAGTTCCAGGAGCTGTTCAACGACAAATACTTTCCTGAAAGTATTCGCCACATGAAGGAGGTGGAGTTTATCAAGTTGGAACAAAACAATATGACCGTGTCGCAATACGAGGCAAAATTTGCGGAGTTATCACGGTTCGCCATTCCCCACTTGGTGGATAATGAAGAGAGAATGGCGCGAATGTTTTTAAGAAGTTTGAAGTCGAGATACGTCAACATCTTATTTCTCATAAACTGTGTTTGTATTCAGATGTTGTAAATAGGGCTCAGTTAGTGGAGCGCGATAATGAGTCAACGCAACTAAAAGAGAGCAGCCGGCAAAATTATAATACCAGCGAGAGTAGTCATCGAAGCGGTGACAACAAGCGTGGAGGGAATCAACAGGCCAGATATGGTAACCACTTCGGTGGTAATCAGGGCCAAAACAATAAGAATGGACATTTCAAGAAAAGGAGATTCAACAATGATGGAAAGACGTCAGCACCAGCACCCGTTGTTAAGGAAGGAGAAAGACCACCTATCATATGCTTCAAATGCGGAGGAGAGGGACACATCAGTCCAAACTGCGCCATGCCATCCAAAGCATGTTATAATTGTGGAAGAGAAGGTCACTTAGCTCGATTTTGTCGTTTACCGAAGACAAATTCAGCTAGGATGGAGGCACCAAAGGCCGTCCCAGAAAAGTCAAAACCGGTCTGAGGGAGAGCGTTTGTTGTGACCTCCCAAAGAGCAAGGAATCCGAATGAGGTCATCACGGGTAAGCTTATCATAAACTCTAATGAAGTTTATACTTTATTTGATACCGGTTCTACCCATTCTTTTATTTCTCCTACTTGCGCTCATCGATTAAATTTGACTCCGGAGAAATTAGACTTTGACTTATCTGTGGAAACTCAGTTGGGAGAAACCTTCATTTCATCCATTGTTTATAAGTCTTGTTTGATTCAAATCGGTACCCTCACATTACCTATCGATCTTATTTCATTAAAAATACTTGCATTTGACATGATTCTAGGGATTTATTGGTTAACTACTTATCATGCAAAAATTGATTGTTTTCGTAAGGTTGTTAGCTTTCATATTCCTAATCAACCTATTATGCGAATTCAAACGACCAAACCATTAAAATCAATCACGGTCATCTCAAGCCATAAAGCTATTCGTTTATTGAAAAATGAATGTCAAGCTTTCTTAGCTCATGTCACGATTTAAACAAAAAAATACGCCGCTTTTGAACGATATTTCTATTGTTAATAAATTTCCGACGTATTCCCAAGAAGAACTTCCTAGCCTACCCCAGGCGTGAAATTGAATTTTGTATCGACCTTGAACCCGGTACAAAACCTATTTCCAAAGCCCCATATCGAATGGCTCTATTGAACTTCGTGAGTTAAAGACCCAACCGCAGGAATTGTTAGACATTGGCTTTATTCGTCCCTAGTACTTCTCCTTGGGGTGCTCTGTTCTATTCGTGAAGAAGAAAGATGGGAGTATGCGACTTTGTATTGATTATCGGGAGTTGAATCATGTCACCATCAAAAATAGGTATCCATTGCCACGTATTGATGACTGTTTGACCACCACCAAGCAAGGAGCCAAATACTTTTCAAAGATTGATCTTCGTTCCGGATATCACCAATTGAAGATTAGAACCACCGACATTCCAAAGACGGCTTTCGAACTCCTCAGACGGGCATTATGAATTCCTAGTCATGTCCTTTGGATTGACTAATGCTCCTAACGCCTTCATGGATATGATGAACCGAGTATTCAAGGAATATTTAGATCACTTTGTGGTCGCCTTTATTGATGACATCCTTATTTATTCCAAAAGCCGTGAAGATCATGAGCAACACTTGAGGTCGACACTCCAAAAGCTTCGTGAATATAAGCTTTATGCCAAGTTGAAGAAATGTGAGTTACGGCTTGAAGAAGTAGCATTCCTTGGGCACGTGGTATCAAGTCATGGAATATCTGTTGACCCAACAAAGATTGAAGCTATTCAAAGTCGAACAACCTAAATCGATGAATAGAAAAGCACGTAGCTTTCTCGGTTTAGTTGGTTATTATCGGAGATTCGTGGAAGGATTTTCTCGAATCGCTACTCCATCGACTCAAATGACTTTGAAAGATACAAAGTTCGGTTGGAGCGAAGAATGTGAGAGGAGTTTTCAAGAACTCAAGAGGAGACTTATTTCAAAGACTGCTCGACAATACCATCCGCTCGGAGGGATTTGTCATCTACAAATGATGCTTCGGGCAAAGGGTTGGGATGTGTTCTCATGCAACATGGAAAATTTATAGCTTTATGCCTCGCGACAACTCAAAGAATATGAGAGGAATTATCCTACTCATGATCTAGAGTTAGCAATTATTATCTTCACTTACTTAAAATTTGGAGGCATTACTTGTATGGGGAGAAAGTGGAGATCTTTACGGATCATAAAAGCCTCAAATATTTCTTCACTCAAAAGGAACTCAACATGCGACAACGATGTTGGCTTGAATCTGTTGAAAGATTATGATCATACCATCCAATACCATCCTCGAAAAGCGAGCGTGGTAGTAGCCGACGCATTGAAAGTAAAGATCGTATGCAAGTACGAGTGCGTTATTGTCAACACAAAAGGCCCATTTTGTGTGACTTGCAAAGGATGGAGATAGAGTTAAAGACTCTAGGGACGCATGTGATGATAGCGAGTATACGAGTAGAAACCGACTTTAATCGATAAAGTTAAAGTTAAAGCCGCTGCTCAAGCTACTGGACACAGGCGATGCGTATGAGGAAGAAAGTGAAAGAAGGTGCTATCTTTGGAAGCAAGAATCGATGAAGAAGGAATACTTCGAGTCAACTTGCACTTTCAGGTTCCTAACGACCGATTTAAAGTATAATATCATGATGGAGGCGCATAACACACCATTTGCAATCCATCTCTAGGAGTACCAAAATGTATCATGATATTCGTCATACATTTTGGTGGAGCAATATGAAGAGAGAGATAGCTATTTTTATCTCAAGGTGTCCAACTTGTCAACGAGTTAAAGCGAGCATCAAGTACCAAAAGGTCCATTGCAACCACTTGAAATTCCGAATAGAAGTGGGAGCACATTACCATGGATTTCGTTCTGGGGTGTTCCTAAGGTTTCTCAAGGCATTGATGCGATTTGGGTCATTGTTGATAGATTGACCAAGTCTGCTCATTTCTTCACCGATCGAGAAACTTATACACTTGAACGCCTTGCTCGTATGTACATAAACGAGATTGTAAGATCGTATGGTATGCTTCAAGTATCCATAGTTTCCGATCGAGACCCAAGATTCACTTCACGATTTTGGGTTAGTTTGCAAAAAGCTATGGGCACAGACTTACGATTTAGCTCGGCATATCATCCTCGAATTTTACGGACGGACGGTTGGAGAGGACTATTCAAACTCTTGAAGATCAATTAAGACTCGTGTCCTTGATTTCAAGGGAGTTGGGACAAGTTCTTACCATTGGTGGAGTTTTCCTACAACAACAACAGCTTATCAAGCAAGTATTGGCATGGCTCCATTCAAGCGTTGTATGGAAGAAAGTGTCGTTCTCCGGATCTTTGGGATGAGGTGGGTGAAGTAACGTTGTTGGGACCGAGTTGTTACGTACGATATGACTATGGAAAAGATTAAAATGATCCGACAACGTATAAAAACCTCACAAAATCGACAAAAGAGTTATGCTGATCTTCATCGAAAGGACGTGGAATTCGATATAGGAGATCATGTGTTGTTAAGAGTTGCTCCATGGAAAGGAGTTACAAGATTTGGAAAGAGAGGAAAACTTAATCCTCGATTCATCGGTCCATTTTTAATCCTCGATCGAGTAGGAACTGTGGCCTATATACTCGCTCTACCGCCAAATATGTCTCGTGTTCATAACGTTTTTCACATATCCATGTTACGTAAATATGTGAAAGACCCGAACCATATTATTGAGTTAGAACCGGACGAAATAGTGGAAGATTTGACGTATGAAGAGGTTCCTGTTCAAATTTTGGAAAAGAAGGAACATATTCTACGCTCCAAGGTTATACCTCAAGTAAAAGTTTTGTGGAGGAACCACGATGTTGAGGAAATGACTTGGGAGTTAGAATCTGAAATGAAATCAAGGTATCCTTACCTCTTCGACATACCGTGTCATGCACCCTAATTTCGTGGACTAAATTTCATAAGAAGGGAGGTTGTAAGACCCCACTATTATAAATAAAGATGAATTTTCTATAAATATTATTTTTGAATATTATGGAATAAATTTGATATAATGTTATAGTTGTGGGTAATATTTATAAATTTTGCAAAAGTATGCAAGTTGTTATAAAATATTCGTTTGGTCTGGGAATATTCTTTTTGTTAGGGAATATTCGTACAATGGCTCAATCATTGGTGGACCCATATAATGTAATTATTGTTTGATTGAGAAAACGACAAAAATATTTTATAAAAATAACTACGGAGGTGTTACCGTTAAAAACCGCTTGAACTACCCTAAGTGGTAAAAGTACAATTAATACGCGTGGTTGCATAGTAGCACACTGCAGATTGATTATTGATGCTTACGTGAGAAGTCACTCACTATATGCTCAATTATTGCTACAAAGAATTCTTTGCATCATATCTTTTATATTATTGATTCAATTATTGTCACAAGATCATCTCAGTATAATATGTTATATTATTAATTGAGACGACAAGTTATAAATGATTAATAATTGTTGAAAGATTAAAATGTGTTGATTAAAAATAAAATGATTTGTGGTAATATTTATTCAATCCTTAATGTATATAAAGAGTCTGTTATGAGAAGTTTGTGGTAAGTTTGATTATTTTATGGGGGGGCCCATATGTCATCATCTAAGAGTCTCTTCGTCAATAGTAATTACCTTTGTGAATAGTAATTACCGTCGTCAATAGTATTTACCTTCGTCAATAGTATTTACCTTCGTCAATAGTAAATTACCTTCGTCAATAGTAATTACCCTTGTGAATAGTAATTACCTTCGTCAATAGTAATTACCTTTACCAGACGTCAAACCACTTGTCGTTTCACATTACAGGCGTCGAACCACTTGTCGTTTCACATTACAGGAGTCGAACCACTTTTCTTTTCACATCACCAGTCGTCAAGCCACTTGCCTTTTCACATGGTAGGTGCTAAGCTAGAAATCTTCTATAAATAGAGGCCTAGTGCTTCATTATTTTTCACGAATTCATTCAAGCTTTAGAGAGAGAAAGTATAGAGAGAATAAGAGAGAAAGTATAGAGAGAATAAAAGAGAAAGAAGAAGAGTATTTTGTTACTACACTACTGCAGTATTCAATCTCCTACCAAAAGTAAGGGGTGTTATTCTTTCTTATTCATGAAGAGAACTGTTGTTATTCCATTGCTTATTATTCTCATTGGAATAACTCAGATCTGTGGTTTACCCTATACTTGGTGGCATTCTTCTATTATTACATTTGGAACATCCTGCTGCATGTGTTTTACACCTCCACCTTGTTCCGCCTTTATAATTATTACATTGGAACATCCTGCTGCGTGTTTTTACACCGACTGGTTCCATCTTTATTATTATTCATTGGAACATCCTCATATGTGTGTTTTACACAGGACTGGTTCCGCCTTTTTATTATTATTATTTGGAACATCTTTATGCGTGTGTTTTACACCTACCGTTCCGCTCTTTATTATTATTCTCATTGGAACATCACGCTGCATGTGTTTTACACCGACTGGTTCCGCCTTTTATTATTATTACTGCTGGAACATCCGTCTGCATGCGTTTTTGGCGGGACCGGTTCCGTTATTTATTATTCTGTTGGAATAACTCGCTTGCAAGGCCTATCGCATGCATGGTGATTTCTTTTGTTATTCCATTCTTTATTATACCCAAATAAGTTAAAACTTTGACTTTTATACTCCATGAAATTAGTGGAATATCCTTGATATTTGCGTTTCATCCAAAGATCTTTTCATGGAAATATTCTTCCGATCATTCTTGAATTTTACTCTACAAAAAACAAGATCATGTTGATAATTTGGGCGTTAATAATTCCTCGGATAAAATAATTCTTGAACTTGTTTTATTGAATTCTTATATCATTGTCATCATCCTCATGTTTATATTATGTTGAAAGTCATCGTGGCACTAGTGCATAGATGAACTTGGTATGATTATGACCGAGAGACTATTCGGTGTAATCATGGCCGTAATGTTACAAATGATGTGATAAAAATCCTCGATGGTAGTAGTGCATTGATGGACGATTGTTGGCATGATCATGACCATTAATGAATACACAACTATTCTTGGCCGTAGTGCATGAATAATTGTGGTCGTGATACTAAAGAATATCCTCGGCCGTAGTGTGTAAGGTGATTCGATGATGTGGATTATTTATTAAAGTCGAGTCTCAACTATAACGATGATGAAAAACCTTTTAAATCATAAAAGATAGTAGATTTTATTTTCTACTTGACTCTTTTAATGGATTGCTTGTTCAACCATGAGCTAAACTTGATGTTTATTATATTTTATCGCTTAACAACGTTGAAGGCTATTTATAATTTATTCGCATTATCTTAGTCATAATATTTCTTCTTGGGCTAGTTGAGCTCACCCTTTCTTTCACACGTTTCTCTTGAAAAATGAGAACATAGCCGGGACGAGTCGGGGAACGGAGTAATGGTCCAGAGGATAGCATTAGTAGTCCTCACTATTCTATGAAATAGTGTGATAATAATTGTAATGAGGACTCCTTTTGAGTTTGTATAATATCTAGTAGACAATATTTGTATTCAAACTCACAGTTTATGTAGTATTGTACACGACAGTTATATTAGTAAGTTGTATTTAAATTCTGTACCATGTATCTGACTACCCAAGATGGGTGATGTATACCTAATTTTGGGGGCGTCACAATAAATATGTGAAAACTATTTGATAGTTAATGATGTAAATTCCGATATGTTCATAAACAAAGGAATATTTTGATATTTTAAATCCTGTAGATTCTTTATCTCGGGATAGTTGATGTAAATAGCAGTGATGCTATCTTATGATGTAAAGACTTTTGAATTAAATGAAAAGTCAAAGTTTATTTGAAGTAATGTGTTAAGTGAGTCATGATTAAATGTTTAGTTAAGTCATAAATGTTTTAGAGATTGAGTAAAGATCTAATAAGTGTATATTCTTAACAGAAATATGCCACCTAGAAGATAAAATTGTCAGCAAGCCCAGGAAGGGTCAACTAACAATAATAACGACGCCAATGCTAACCCCGTTCAGCAATTGGTGAACCTTTTAGCTGGAGCACTTAATAATCAACCCCAATCTCCACCGAATACTTCATTTAAGGACTTCAAGGCGGTGGGACTGCCAGAGTTTAAGGGTTCCATAAACCCAATTGAAGCTCAGACGTGGGTAATGGAGATGGAGAAGGTGTTCGATGTTGCTAGGGTAAGGGAAGATCAAAAGACTGCTTATGCAACGTTTATGCTGAAGTCCGAAGCCAATTATTAGTGGCAGGCAAACAAAGTGAGAGGAGGTGAAGGTGTACTATCCTGGGAAAGATTCAAAGAGATGTTCTTCGAGATTTATTTTTCGGCTAGTTCACAAAATCAGATGGAGGTTCAGTTTCTAGAGTTAAAACAGGGGAATATGTCAGTAGCTGATTATGCAGCAAGGTTTAACGAGTTGGCTAGGTTCGCCACATACCAAGTTCACATTGATGAGACGAAGGCAAGACGATTTAAGCAGGGACTGATGCCTTGGTTGTATAGCAAAGTGTCAATGTTCCAATTGAACACTTTTGCTGGAGTGTGAGAGAAGGCCATACTCGCCGAGGGTGGAAAAGATGCAGTAATGAAGTATAATTTGGAGCAGAAGAAGAAGAAGAGTGAGAAGGAAGGTAATAACAAGACTGGTGGGAGTAACACTGGGGGTAATCACAGTCAGAAGAGGAAGTGGTCTGAAAATTCGTCGGCCGGAAGTCAACAGGGAGGGCAGAAGAAGAAGAAAAATGTATTTGGTAGTTTGTCTGAAGAGGAAGCGATTGTGCTACAATTGTGGTCAGGAAGGCCACATAGCACCAAACTGTCCGAACCCAAAGAAGGGTGCATGCTTCACATGTGGATCAAAGGACCATCTTGCAAGAGATTGTCCTAAGAAGGGATCGAGAGGGACGAATTCAGGAGGAAACAGAGGAAATACTGGTGGAAGCACTCTAACCATTGCAGGACCAACCGCAACCAATAGACCAACAGCCAGAACGTTCAACATGACAGTGTAAGATGCGGTACAGTCTCGCGATGTGGTGTCAGGTATCATTCCGATCAATAAAGTTAATGCTTATATGTTATTTGATTTGGGTGCTACTTGCTCATTTTTATCCGATGACTTCGCTAAGAACTTAGAATTTTTTAAGGACGAGTTAGAATACCCAATGAACATAGAAATTGCGAATAGAGAAATTATCCCTATTAAGTATGTGCACAAGAACTGTAGAGTAGATATTAAGGGTAATATCATGAACGTAGATCTTATCCCTATTCGACTTGGAGAATTTGATGTTATTTTGGGTATGGATTGGTTATCCAATTATGGGGCGATAATTATTTGCGCCAAAAGAAGCGTATTAACCTTATGACTCAGTCAAAGGTTGTGTTTTATGGTAGCAAGTCGCCTAGACAAGCGAGTTGTCTGACGATGATGCAAGCCAGAAGATTGTTAAGGCAAGGCTGTGTAGGATATCTAGCTTATATAGTCGATAGTCGTAAAGAGAATCCAAAAATAGATGAGATTCCAGTAGTGAGAGATTTCGCAGACGTATTTCCGGATGATTTGTCGGGACTTCCTCCAGATAGAGCAGTTGAATTTGTGATCGATTTGGCTCCAGGAACGACTCCAATATCGAAGGCACCATACCGAATGGCACCGGTAGAGATGAAAGAATTGATGGTCCAACTACAAGAATTACTGAACAAGAAGTATATTCAACCAAGCGTATCACCGTGGGGAGCGCCGATTTTATTTGTAAAGGAGAAGGATGGAACAATGCGACTCTGCATAGACTATAAAGAACTGAATAAGGTCACGATTAAGAATAGGTATCCATTACTGCGAATTGATGACTTGTTCGATCAGTTAAAGGGAGTAAGATACTTTTCGAAGATAGATTTGAGAAGTGGTTATCATCAACTGAAGGTGATACCAGAGGATGTACCGAAGACAACGTTTAGAACACGATACGGTCACTACGAATTTCTGGTAATGTCATTTAGTCTAACGAATGCTCTTACAGCATTTATGGGCTTAATGAATGGAGTGTTCAAGCCGTTTTTGGACAAATTCGTAGTAGTATTTATAGATGACATTTTGGTATATTCAAAAACCAAGGAAGAACATGAGGAGAATTTGAGGTTGACATTAGAGACATTGAGAAGAGAGAAGTTGTATGCTAAGTTTTCAAAATGTGAATTCTGGATTGAAAGAGTACAATTTCTTGGACATGTGATTGATGAAGACGGAATTTCGGTGGATCCCTCCAAAGTCGAAGCTGTGATTAATTGGGACCAACCGAAGACGCCGTCGGAATTAAGAAGTTTTCTTGGATTAGCGGGTTATTATAGAAGATTTATTCAGGATTTTTCCATGATCACAACTCCGCTGACGAATTTGACTAGGAAATCGGTGAAATTCGTTTGGACGGAGAAGTGTGAGGAAAGCTTTCAAGAATTAAAGAAGAGGTTGAGTGCAGCACCTGTGTTAACTCTTCCTGATGACATAGGAAATTTTGTGGTTTATAGTGATGCATCACATAAAGGACTTGGCTGTGTGCTTATTCAGAATGGTAGAGTCATTGTGTATACGTCGTGACAACTGAAAGATTATGAGAAGGGGTATCCGACCCACGACTTGGAGCTAGCTGCAGTGGTTTTTGCTTTTAAAATCTAGAGGCACTATCTCTATGGGGAGAAGTGTGAAATATATACAGATCACAAGAGTCTGAAATATATTTTTACACAGAAAGACTTGAACATGCGTCAAAGAAGGTGGTTGGAGTTAGTTAAGGACTACGATTGTGAGATTTTATACCATCCGGGTAAGGCAAATGTGGTGGCCGACGCCCTAAGTAGAAAAGGTCGGGAGAAATTGATGATGTTAACCGTTTAGGAGGAGCTAATTTTAGTAGTGGAAAAGCTAGAATTGGAAGTGAAGTATCCTATGGAGATTGACGAGAAGCTGCTCCAGATGCAAGCTGGTACAACTTTACTGGATAAAGTTAAGGAGGCTCAACTTCAGGACGAAGAATGTGAGAAAGTGAAGAAGAAGATATATGAAGGGACTGAACTGAGATTCAAAATAGACAGTGAGGGACTACTAAAATTTGAGAGCAGAATTTGGGTACCGCCAGTACCAGAGATTAAGGAAGAAATTTTGAGCGAGGCTCACAACTCAAGATATTCGATCCATCCTGGTAGCACCAAGATTTACCAAGATCTTCGACAACACTTCTGGTGGCCAAATTTAAAACGAGAGGTTGCAAAATGTGTGGCCAAATGCATGACATGTCAGAAAGTGAAAGCAAAACATTAGAGACCAAGTGGGTTGCTACAACCTTTGGAGATTCCAGAATGGAAATGGGAACATATTACGATGGATTTCGTGGTTGGCCTACCGACGACTCAGAAAGGCTACGACACAGTATGGGTTATTGTTGACCGATTGACGAAATCCGCACACTTCCTTCCGATCAGAATAAGATTCAACATAGATCAGTTGGCAAGGTTATATGTGAAAGAGATTGTTTCAAGGCACGGAGTTCCGGTGTCAATTGTTTCTGATAGAGATTCGCATTTTACGTAGAACTTCTGGAAATGTCTACAGGAATGCATGGGTACACAGTTTCGAATGAACACAGCATATCACCCTCAGACAGATG
The DNA here is from genome assembly GCA_020205615.1 of Panax quinquefolius. Lineage (NCBI taxonomy): Eukaryota > Viridiplantae > Streptophyta > Magnoliopsida > Apiales > Araliaceae > Panax > Panax quinquefolius. The sequence goes on along the minus strand of CM035163.1, from coordinate 100,798,034 downwards.
GACAAAGTGAAAGAACAATTCGGACATTGGAAGATATGTTAAGATCTTTTATAATGGATTTTAAAGGAAATTGGGATGACCATTTACCGCTTGTAGAGTTCGGTTACAACAACAGTTACCATGCTAGTATTGGAATGCCACCTTATGAAGCGTTATACGGTAGAAAGTGCAGAACTCCACTATATTGGGATGAAGTTGGAGAAAGATAATTACTAGGCCCGGAATTGGTACAACAAACAGCAGAGATAGTCAAAGTGATTCGAGCAAGATTGACAGCAGCTCAAGACAGATAGAAGAAATACGCCGATCCACACTGCAAAAATGTTGAATTCGAGCAGGGTAGTTATGTGTTCTTAAAGGTCTCTCCTTGGAAGGGAAAGATCAGATTCAGAAAGAAAGGGAAATTGAGCCCAAGATTCATTGGACCCTTTGAAGTTCTGAGAAGGGTCAGAGAAGTTGCCTATGAGGTAGCCTTACCTCCATCTCTAGAGAATGTCCACAATGTTTTCCATGTCTCAGTCCTACGACCCTACAAACCCGATTACAAGCATGTGATTGAATATGAACCCTTACATTTCGACAAAGACTTGTCTTATGAAGAAATTCCTGTTCAAGTTGTCGACCGAAAAGAGCAAGTTCTGAGAAATAAAGTAATACCTTCTGTTAAGGTAATTTGGAGGAACCATAACGCTGAAGAAGCTACGTCGGAACTCGAAGAGAATATGATGAAGAATTATCCTCATTTATTTACTTAAATTGTTATATGCGATTCTGGGGACAGAATCTTTGTAAGGGGGGGGGAGAATGTAACGGGACGAATTATTAAGTTGTGATTCTGAGGACAGAATCCTTTTAAAAGGGGAAAGATGTGACAACCGAGATTTTGTAATTTAATTTAAATATTTATTGGATTAAATAAATATTTTTCGATGAATTATTTATTAGATTAAATAATTAATTGATGAAGTTGTGATAGATTAATTTAATTATATGTGTTACATTTATTAATTTAATATGGAGAATTTTTATTATTCGAAGTATGTGATTATGTGAGCTTATTGAATTAAAAGAAATATTTACTAAGCCTATGTTATTTTAATTAATTTAATTATTAATTAGATATTTAATAATTTGACATTATTAATCAAAGAGAATTTGAATTATGTGACTATGTGTATTAATGAGAATTTACTATATTTTATTTAAATAAATTAAATAAGATATTAGATTTATTTTATAATGGGTGTGGCATTATTTAAACTATATAATAAAGCTTTATTAAATTAAATGATTTTAAAACCTATTCTAACTAGCCAAACATGGCCTTAGAGGGAGTTGAGAGCAGTTACCCATGGTAGGGTAATGACCACCACAACTCGTCGACGCTTTCTTTATTATCGCCTTCCTCCCTTTTCTTCATTATTTTCCTAAGTCTAGAAAAGTGTCGGAGAAAGTTTGGAGAAAGATTCAAGAGAGAGTTGAGAATTCAGAGTTTTGGTGGAGGAGGAATTCACTTTCTAGTAAATTAATCTACGCTTGGGTAATCTCTTCAACCCAATTTATATATTTTACGTCTTTTAAGTTTCATGAATATGGCTTAAGTCTTCAGTGAATCTCTGTAAATTGGAAAGTTGTTATAAGAATATATGTAATAATTCGAGTTGTATGGCATGTTTTATATATATATTGCTTAATTCCATCTCTTCAGTTTCATGAAATTATAAAGTAAAAGATTTTAGAGTACGTTATATGGCCATATGGCCTTATACGTCTTTTTAGTATGTCAAACATAAATGGTTTTGCAAAATTTCCACTTGTATATGATTATGCATTATAAAATGAACAAAACAAAATTTGAATGGTTGGATTTGGTCTTATAACGAATCTATGGCGATGAATTTTAGAATTTATGTTCAAAACTTCAAGAACATCAAGAACAGTACAATTTTCATGTTTTAATCCTGTGATTATGTGTTTTAATGGATTAAAATCACTCCATAGATGTTAAGTAATGATTATGTACGAATTTTAACATGTGGGTATGTGTAATTTGGTGAAATTAGTGTTTAGGATGTGTTGTTTTCTTTGAATTCAATGTTAAATCATGACTGAAATTTAGAGTCTGGGGTTCTGTATTTGTACCAACTCCCGATTCATTTTTACACCATGAATACAATCACATGTGCATGGCCATAGATCACTGTGACTGACCAGAAGGTTATATGCATATGGCCCAAGAAACATAGTATAAAAGTGGCCAGCATATTTCCACTTAGCGAAATAATCGAAATGAGTTTTTAAAAGGCTACAAGTATGGAAATGTGATAACAACTTAGTCTAATGATTATATAGACTTGTTTGACCTATACTGAGATGTTAAAATAAATTCTTAACATGTCCATAACACAATTACGTGTGAATTGAATGATCAAATGCATAGTTACCTTATTGTTTGTGAAGTCTTAATTTTTGACAATAAGTGTAGTGATTGACTAAGTATAGCCATGAACTCGAGTTAGACAGAGAATAAACTTGTGATGTTTATTAAGTGATAATTGATTGGTGTTGTGAACATGAATGACATGTAGGATTTAAATCAAAGAACGAGTTTTATTAACGTGTAATCTACGCACGAGGCAAGTTTCTAAACCTTATCTTATTACATTGAGCAAGTTTTCCAACTCTACATTTACGTTGAGCAAGTTTCTTACCCTAAACTTTCGTTGAGCAAGTTTCCTAATCCTACTTGTTATTGTTATATAAGTTGATTAATTCATCTTTCGATATTGAGCAAGTTCTCATTATTATTGATCAAGCCTGTCTTGTATATTAAAGCTTATTAATCTTCAAGCATGATGTTGTTATATAATAATTATTCTATTGTATACCTTTTTAGATGTTATTCAAGTTAAATATTCATTCCCTGTTAAACCTTGTTAGACTAGCGAACCCTTATTGATTCGACTAGTCTATAGTTGATGAACGTTCTAAATTTCAGAACCCCTTGATGAATTATCCAAACCAAACTTCCTTTGGTGCGGACTCGAATGTCAAAACTGAGATGAAAAACCTGTATAGGGGATTATTTACACTTTAGCGTTAAGATATTGTGCACATATGATGGTACTAAGGGCTGATCCCCTAAATGCGAGAAGAAGAGTCCATAGTCTTATGATCATTAAAGGTTTCAAGTAAAACACTTCACAACCTAAGACATAGTTCAAGGTCTTATGACCCTCGAAATTTCTTTTGATTCTTGTTATCCATTCTTGATTCAAAAGTTAAGCTTTATATCGAAGTTATTATTTCTCTCGCATGTTATTATTATTCATTGTTATATTGTTATACTTGTGGGCAATCGTGCTCACTCTCTTGCGTAATAATAACATTGCGCTTAAAACGAAAAAGAGCGAGATTTAACCTTCCACTAGTAAGGGCAAGGGCAAGATTAGCAAGTAATGAAGACTGCTTTATTATTGTGGTTATGTAATGATGATTAGAATTGATGTTACTTAAGACTTATTTGTTTATATTTTTCGCACAGATGATTTAAGGTTAGAGTAACCTGGGATTTATTTATTATGTAGTTGATGTAAACCCATAAGGGGAGAGATTTTATTATTTATTTTTATCTATTGCATGGTTTGCATTTATTTATGGGTAGATAGATAGATGATGTTTGTACAGTGAACACCAAATCCTGTGGAAATGGAAGTACCGGATTTGAGGGTGTCACAATATTTGAATATATCATGTAGATTCTGTAAAAGCTGTGGTCAGTAAATTATATTATTTGAAGATGCTGAAAGGAAAGTTTTCTTAACGCTTGTCTAACTTTCAAATTAGCCAAGTTTTATGTGATTCATTGAACTGAATTGCACGACTAGTTTTAAAGAAAGGGTCAATGCCAGATTTAACTCGGCTAGACTACTCGTAAGATATAGATTGAATGGTATTCATATCTTTCTATATAGAAATGTTAACGCTATCCTATGCCAAGTAATTGGTACAGATGTGAAGGAAAGGTTTGTCTACGAACAAACAAAAGTATTTTTCATCGATTATTCGATGGGCACGCGAGAATATTAAATGTAAATACGTTTATTGAATGAGTGTTGATCAACATAGAGTACTATAGGCTGATCACCTAGAAGTGCTCGTAAGTAATGCGGATGTACAGCCTTAGTGCTGTGATAACCTTTTCAAGTATGAAAACAGAAAGCTATTGTTCATGCTCTATCGACCGGTTCATAATTCTTAATCTACTCTATACTTTGGGAATTGATGTTATGAACTATTAAAGTATTGTTGTTTTATGATATTTCATAACTACTTGTTCAGTTATACACGAATAGTTATATAATTCATGAATGTGGTATTACTGTTATACTTTGTTAAACTTGTTGAGCTGTTATGCTCACTTCTTGCGTGAATTATATAATTGCAGTTAAGGATGAACGTACTGAGAATGCTAAGAGAGATATGGGCAAAGCTAAGATGGATGCCTAGTCATCGTGTAATAGATTAGTATGTTTGTATGTATTATACGTTATGAACAATGAACGATGTAATCGGTTTATGAACCTGGGAAGGATTATACTTTGATTGTAATAAAAAGATAGTAATTACATTCATTTTGTTGTTTTTCAATGGAATGATTGTAGGGTTATGAGTACAGTGTAGTACCATATGTCGGATTGGAAGATACTCGAATTTGGGGGCGTCACAGACGGTCCAGATTGATTTACTTTTAAAACCACCACCGACGGTCCAGATTGATTTACTTTTATAACCACCACCGACGGTCCAGATTGATTTACTATTAAAACCATCATCAATGGTCCAAATTGATTTAACTTATTACACTTTAGTACCCCTAAAGTTTTCCAAGTTTGCATTATTCCCCTCTAACTTTTGTAATTCACTTATCTTCAATAAACACATTCTTAATACTTCAACAATTATTCATCATTAATATTATAACTCACAATATTTAACAACCAGATCATTCCCAGGAAAGAGGGGCTTTCCGATAAGGATTTCTCCCTATTGGCACGCAATTAGGTGACCAAACCTCTCCTCGACAAAACTTTCTAGACATCGTCAATATTGCAAATAATAATATGAATAACATTGTTGTCTAAATTATTGACTTAATAATATAAAATATTAATATTGTGACAATAATTGAACACGAGACATACTTGGCAGTAAGGCGAGTCTATAGGCCACAGTTCCTACTCGATCGAGGATTATCAATGGGCCAATGAATCAAGGATTGAGCTTTCCTCTATTTTCAAATATTGTAACTCCTTTCCATGGAGCAACACGTAACAACACATGATCTCTAATATTGAATTCCACGTCCTTTCGATGAAGATCAACACATCTCTTTTGTCGATCTTGTGAGGTTTTTATACGTTGTCAGATCGTTTGAATCTTTTCTGTTGTCATACGTACAAACTCCAATCCCAACAACGTTCCTTCACCCACCTAATCCCAGCATACTGGAGAACGACACTTTCTTCCATATAACGCCTCAAATGGAGCCATGCCAATATTTGTTTGATAACTATTGTTGTAGGAAAACTCCACCAATGGTAAGAACTTATCCTAACTTCCTTTGAAGTCAAGGACACAGAGTCTTAATAAATCCTCAAGAGTTTGAATAGTCCTCTCAGACTGCCCATCCGTTTGAGGATGATACGCCGAACTAAATCATAAATTCGTGCTCATAACTATTTGCAAACTAACCCAAAATCATAAAGTGAATCTTGTGTCTCGATCAGAAATTGTGGATACTGGAATACCATGCAATCTTACAATATCGTTTATGTACATACGAGCAAGACGTTTAAGTGTATAAGTTTCTTGTATCGGGAAGAATTGAGCAGACTTGGTCAATCTATCAACAACGAGCCAAATCGCATCTATGCCTTGAGAAACCTTGGGATGACCAATAACAAAATCCATGGTAATGTGCTCCCACTTCCATTATGGAATTTCAAGCGGTTGCAATGGAACTTTTGGCATTTGATGCTCCGTCTTGACTCGTTGACAAGTTAGACACCTTCAGATAAACCCCATTATCTCTCTCTTCATATTTCTCCACTAAAATGTATGTTGAAGGTTAGGATACATTTTGGTACAGTGACACCCCCAAAATAGGTATACTTCACCCATCTTGAGTCGCCAGATACATGTTACAGAACTCAACTACAAACTTAATTATACAACTGTCGTGCAAAATATGACAAAACATAGCTGAGAGTTTAATGGAGTCCTCATTACATTTATTGTCACACTATTTTATAGAATAGTGAGGACAACTAAAACAACCATCTGGACCGTCAATCCGTTCCCCGACTCATCCCAGCTATAAATTCTCATTTCCTGAAGAGAACAGTGAAAGAAAGGGTGAGCTCAACTAGCCCAGTAAGAAATATTATGACTAAGATAATGAAGAATAAATTATCCTTAGCCTTCAACAGTATAACAAATGATAGAATACAATAGAAAATAAGTTTTAGATCAACAACTGCAGTAGAATAAGCAATCCTTTAGAAGAGTCAAGTAGAGCATGATATCTACTATCTTCTATGATTTAAAAGTTTATCATCAATTTTATCCCTATAATACTCATCAACAGTTCTTTATTATACCCAAGATAAATAGAACTTTCATCACCTGTCTTCACCTGAACCACCAAAGATGTTAGTTAAATTCACAATTCATGTTTATAATAATGTGAATCAACAATTTCTCCTTGCCACAAAGACTTAATAGAACATTTACTCAATATCCTTACCCCAAAGGCTAAAGATATTCAAATGTAATAACAATGAACATACCAATCAGTTGTCTATCTTCGCACTACTGGCCAAAGATATTCAACTATAAAACCAATAGTCATGATCATACCAATCAATTGTTTGTCAGTGCACTACGGCCAAAGATATTCAACTGTTAACTAATGGTCATGATCTTGCCAATCACATCATTAAGTTATCCCTGCACTACGACCAAGGATATTCATTAGTATCACAAGTGGTCATTATCATGTCATACACCTGTCCATCTTTGCACTACGGGCCAAAGCTATCAAATAACAGTTCATCTTTGCACTACGACCAAAGATATCAATCAACAGTTCATCTTAGCACGTAAGCCATAGATATACTACTGTAAAACCAATAATCAACAGTCCATCATTGAACGTAAGCCAAAGATATACAAATGTAAAATAAATAATCGACAGTCCATTTTTGCACGTAAGCCAAAGATATACAACTATAAAACCAATAATCAACAATTCATCTTTGCACGTAAGCCAAAGATATACAACTATAAAACCAATATTCAACAGTCCGTATATGCACGTAAGCCAAAGGTGACTTTCGCCACAATATAAGCACGAGGATGATGACAATGATATAAGCATTAATCAAACGAAATCGAGGATAAATATTAAAGACTTTAAATTTATCTAGAGTTTAAAAATATCAAAATTGTCAAAATGATACTACTTTGTGGAGTAAAATTCAAGAAAAATATTCATGTACCAAAAATAATTTAAACAGAAAAGAAATATATTTTTTGGGTAAATAGTACCCCACAATAGTACCCTATGAATAGTACTTCGGGAATAGTACCTCATGAATAGTACCCCGACATGAAAAGTACCCCAAATACCCGAGTGAATAATATTTGGGTGAATAGTAATTTGGGTGAATAGTAACCTATGAATAGTAACTCGTGAATAGTACTCCGACATTAAAAGTGTCCAGAATACCTGAGTGAAAAATACTAGAGTTAATAGTAACCGGGTGAATTGTAACTCGTAAAAAAATACCAAAGAAAATGATATTCCATGACGAGTACAAAAGAAATGATATCTCATATGAGTATAATAGAATATACAAAAATACAAATGGATTTTCACCCGCCATGCGGTAATCCACGTAGACATATCATTTCCATAATTTAATAAAGAATGAATATGAAGGATCATTCACCATGTATTCGGTAATCCACATAGACAGGTTATTCCAACAAAATAATAAAGAATGGAATAACAGAAAAATTCACCAGGCATGCGATAGACTGCACAGACAGGCTATTCCCAACCGAATAATAAAGAATGGAACCAGGTCATGCGTAATCTGCACAGACAGGATATTTCAACAAAATAATAAAGAATGGAACCAGGTCATGCGTAATCCACACAAACATGATATTCCAACAGAATAATAAAGAATGGAACTAGGTCAAGCGTAATTCGCACAGACAGGATATTCTAACAGAATAATAAAGAATGGAATAACAACAGAATTCACCAGGCATGCGATAGACCGCACAGACAGGTTGTGACGCCCCCAAATTCGAGTCTCTTCCAACCCGACAGATGGTGCTACATGGTACTAGCATTCATTCATTCATTCATGCAATTAAATAGTCTCAAAAGGACTAATATAACTTATGTATATATCCAAAATAATATTACACTTCCCAGGTTCTTTGTAACCCATTGGTTTGTTCTTATTATAATATCAAAAATATTACAATCATTCACCTATACTATTACATAAGTAATCTAAGGGTTTGTCTTCGCCTTTCCCTTGTCCTTGCCTGAGCCTTCGGTCCGCTCGATCTTGGTTGTGTTCATATGGTTCTAGTAAGAGTGAGCATGACTAGCTCAACAAGTACTACAATTCTAATAAATAACATGCTTGAAATATAGAACTCATATATACTCAATAACTGAACAATAGTTACGAAGTACTATCGATAATTCAAAATAGCACTTCTTTTCATTCAAAACATTTTCCAACAACAATATTCAGTAGAATATCAACTAAGGCTCAAAACTATGAGTAGTTCATAATTTCTTTTGAAAAGGACAACCCGGCACTAAGTCCATAAGTCCGGCATAGCTTACGAGCACTTCTAGGTGATCAGCTCATAGTACTCTATGTTGATCAACACTACATTCATTAAAAGTGTATACATTTAAGTTGTGGCAACCTCACGTGCCTGTCGTTAAATGACAAAAACATTTTAGCATACTTTGTCTTCGATTGAAAACCATACCAATATAACTCGGTAAACATTAATCATGCTTGACAAAATCATAATATAAGTCTAGCCGAAAGAATTGGCTTTAGACTTCATCGTTAAAACTTCATGCGAAAGAATACATGAATTACAAAGCTTGTCCAGACTGAACTGAAACAAGGGTTAGAATACTTTCCTTCAGCGTCTTCTTACTGATTAAAACACGGACACTTTAAGTCTCTACTTTTCCACAATACATGATCATATAGCGTACCACATTAGGTCATATATAATCGAGTATGTATACTATTACATCTTACCCTTCATCTCAATGTAAATCCTGACTTAGATCTACTATTATGGGTTTCCGGCTTTCATTACGTCATTCACATTTCGTTCATCTTCTTTTGATTATTAACTCTTAATCATCATACGTAAGTGTATAAGAATGTCCTAACAATGTCATGTTTATTCCTTAGTTCAATACTATAAAGTTCCCTTTCATTCTGTACTTGAAATCTTTCTTCCCTGGCAATTTCTTAGGTCTGGTGCCGCGGCGCCATACACCACTCTTCTTCTCGCACCACGGCAAGAGTTTGTAGTGAGCAAGCCTCGGACTCGGTGCTGCGGCGTAACTCAATGGTCTTGGGTTGGCGCCGCGGTGCCAACTCTGTGCCTCAGACAGTTTGTAATTTTTAAAAATTTATCGAAACTACCAAACTCATAACTTCTTCGTTATAAGTCAAAATTAGCTCCTTCAAAAGCCTACGGTTCACAAATTACATACTCTATTCGTTCATGCAAGAATTTTATTTATTCAACTTTGTTTGCTAAAATTTCACCTATGAGTTCATTTTTAACGAAAACGATAAACGCCCGTGAACGTTCAACGATCGTTTCTTCGTTCTAAGTTAGAATTCGGTCATTTTTGAGTCCGCAACTCTATAATGCCAAATATGACCTGTCTCCATCGAAAACCAACGTTTTCGACTTCAAACACAAAATATGACTTCCACTCCGAGAATTTTACGAATTCGACGATAATCGTCCAATCGTGTGAATTCCGACAAAACTACATTCTTAATGATTCTAAATGAATTTTAACCAACATATTAACATCATAAGTTACTTATTACACCAACTTATGGTCAAAGTAGGTTTTGACTTATTCTCATAAGTCAATGACTTATTTAACTTATGAACTACTAATTCTCATGCTAATGACTTACTATGAACTTAAGTCTATCAATCAATGTTCTCATGCTATAATCAATATACTAACATCATATGACAAACATATGACAAGTTCTACAAGATTCCAACAACTTATTAGAGTTCAAGTTGCTTATTCAACTTATTCGGCTGAAGTTTATTCCTTAATAACTTATAACATGTTCTTAACAACCAATCCCCCTTCTCTATCAATCCTATCATAGAAGAGATAAAGATAAAAAGTATGAGTCTTACCCTTGAAGAGTGTGACTTCAATTCACTTTGGAAAATCTAGCAAAAGTTGAAGTGGCTTTTAAGTGCTTAAGTGGCTTATTCTCTCTACCAAATAAGTTGCTTATCTTTGAGAGGAGTTGGAAGAAATTGAACAACCAACAAATGAAGTGAGACTTCTCTATTTATAGGCAACCAAAAGCTAGGGTAAAATGGTCAAAACACCATCCCACCTCCTTATTCCAGCTTCTCATTTCACCTCCTCAATCCACCACCTCCTTGAAAGTATTATGCATACAAGCCAATCATGTATGATGATAAAGCATATACTGTGTAATCAATTTTATTTATTTAATAATAAAAGAATTATTTATTAAAGGCATTTATTATCTACATGGTGCTGTTTTAATAATATGTGATAAACCCATAGTTTTAAGCAACGCTTTTAGAATAATGATGATGATCATTCTAATGAGATCTAAATTCTTAGAAAGCTTAAGACTAAAATAGTTCCCAATCATTGGATTACTAAATTGGGGATTAGTGAATCCGGATAGATTGGTACATACGTTGCTTGCTCATTGGATGAGGATGATTGATCTCATGATCTTTTGTGTGGAGACACTAAAGCAAGTATGTAGGTGCTTATTAGAGAATAAGTTCACTGAACGTGACTCGCTAAGGAATACCTAATGGAGTTTTACTTACCGTCAATAGGAATTCTCAGTAGTGATAGTAAAGACAAATGATCCTTAGACTTGAGATCATCATAGTATCTTATATATAATGAATTACACTTTGACTTATTCCTTAAGACTCTTAGAGTATATCAAAGGGTATGCTTGGGTGTAATAAGTTATATATGAAGATAATGAATGATCAATAAAGAATCTACCACTTCTAGTAAAAGGAGAGATGTCTATGTGATTCGATAAATGACAACCTAGGAATCCTTGGCGAAGGTGGAATGAAATTAGAAAGTAGTTTCTAATTTGCATTCATTAGGAGTTGTTCATTTAGGAATCGAAATACATATAATTAAATAAAATAAGACTTGATGATAATTTCATGTCTTATATTTAATTGGGACATTGTATGGTGGAAGGATTGAATTGTACGCAGTAACTATTTACTCAAAGGTTCTTTTATGATTAATGTTGAAATCTATATTATCCGGAAAGTCGTTGATCGCTTGAGGGAGGCTTATCCTATTGTAGAATAAATATTATTTATTTAAATAAATTATTTGTTTAATTTATTTATTTAAATGAGATTAGAATTGTTCTAATTGATTTATTCACAACCTGGTTTAATATGGAGAACCTAAAGGCTCACACCATAAAAGGAAGAATAATTATTTAAGAAGTTAATGGCATAATTGTAATAATATGTTAAGTATATTTAATTTAATCTATGGTGATAGAATAAATTAAATAGCTTAATATTATTATTTAATATTTTAGAAATATTAAATATAAATTAATAAGAGGAGTCTTATTAATATTATTATAATTATAATTATTTTAATTTCTAAAAGGTTTAGGAATTAATTTAATATTAGTACTCTCATTTATTCCTAATTGGATTAGGAAAGAAAATTAGTTAAAGGAGTTTAACTAATTATCCCTAATAGGATTAGGGAGCCCATTTAATTAAAAGAGTTTAATTAAATAAATAATACCTTATTTTAATTAAAATAGGGTTACATAATATCTTTATAAGAGGAGTCTTATATTAGATATGAAATATACATAATTCCTAGATTGGGAGAGTACACCCCTTTTCTTATTCAGATAGGAAAAACTAGGGTTTGAGCCAAATCCCTTCTTCTTGAAAAATTCCTCTTCCTTGGTGGATCACCTATAGAGGCCACACACTTGGGTGGTTTACATTGATCAAAGGAAGGAATCTACCCGGAGATTCAAGGAGATCGCGGAGAAGTAGGAGGTGAACTCGTACCTGAGGAAGCTCGTTTCTACAAGGGTATGATTTCATAATTTCTTATTCTTCATTTAATTAATAATATGCATAAAGGATGATCCGGGTAATTGGTTTGTGAAAAATTTTAAAATCTGATTTTATCTCGCTTCCGCTATATTTTGCAATTTGATTGCTACTTTGATTTTCACGAAAACCTAACACTCCTTACTATTCATTCCTTGTCTAGCACATCAATTGGTCACCACAAAATTTGATTGCCCATCAAGTCTACCCATTTCATACTTGGTTTGCCCCATGGATCATTGCTTAGTCATTGGGCTTATACTTCCATAATTTGGACTCAAGACTTATCAAACACTTGGGCTTGATTGTCACTTCTATTGGAATTATACTATTAGGTTAATAATCCTACAAGTCCATTATCTTAGATTTAACAACTTAACATTTATACCCCATGTATAATCCTTGTATGCTAACTCGTTTATTAATTCGTAATATACGTAATTTCATTCTCCATTCTTAATAGTATAATACGTCGTATTATACTTACATTCATTACCATCATATAATGAATACAAATTATACGATCACAACTTTCTTCCCTTAACGCTTAATAAACCTAACGTTCCCAAATTAAGTCCGCATGCGAAATATTACGTTTTCCATACTTAGGTTATTATTACATAATCCATCTCACCTTGATATTATAACATTACATATTTCTCGGAAGTTCAAAAAAAATTCCCGACCAGAAACCGATGAATAGTATTTTTCAAAAAATTTCTCGGAAAGCTTTTATTTTCGTCTTAGAAATTCAAACACTTTAATTCTCTCACGTAGTTAAAATACTACGATATTCCAACGTTTCTAGGTTTTAGAACGACATTCGTCTTATCCATATGTAATAATAATAATAAATAATATTATTTTATTCATTATTAAAAGTATTTACAAAGGTTCGATTTTCTAGGGCGTTACACTGGATATTCCAACACAAAAATAAAGAATGGAACCAGATCATGCGTAATCCGCACAGATAGGATATTCCAACAGAATAATAAATAATGGAACCAGGTCATGCGTAATCCGCACAGACAGGATATTCCAACAGAATAATAAAGAATGGAATAACAACAAAATTCACCAGGCATGTGATAGACCGCATAGACAGGTTATTCCAACAGAATAATAAAGAATGGAATAATAGAAGAATTCACCAGGCATGTGATAGACCGCACAGACAGGTTATTCTAACATAATAATAAAGAATGGAATAACAGAAGAATTTCACCATGTATGCGGTACTTCACATAGACAAGTTATTCCAACATAATAATAAAGAATGGAATAACAACCGTTACGAGTATTGAAAGAAAACAACTCTCTTCATGAATACGAAAGAATAATAATACCCCTTACTTACAACGGTTGAACAAAAATAATATTCCTTACGAATATTGAACGAAAATAATATTCCTTATGAATATTAAACGAATATAATGAATATTGAGCAATAATAATATTCATACAAATACGAAAAATAATATCTCTTCAGAATATAAAAATAATAACCCTTACCTCAGAAGAAGACTGGATACAGGAGTAGTGAAGTAGCAGACTACTCTTCTTCTTTCTCTCTATAGCTTCTCTCTCTATAATTTCTATTGTGAAACTTAGTGAATTGTTGAGAAATTAAGGAAGAATGAGCTACTATTTATAAGAAAATATAGTTTTAATAATTGCACATTTTGGGGCTCGAAATATTATAGTATAATACCTTCCTCTTTTTCTTCATTTTTAATTTAGTCCTGTAAGTATTATCAAACTTGTACCACCTCCCCTAATAGTAAATCATGTGTCTCAATAATTCTAAACATGTGAAAAAATTAATTATATTAATTTAGTCATACAAGTATTATCAATCTTGCACCAACTCCCCTAATAGTAAATCATGTGAATCAATAGTGCACACATGTGAACACATATTTATAAGCATGTGAATTAATAGCAACTAATTCCTCATTTATCCGGTGAATTACCCGATTGGTCAATATAACCTACAGACATCAATTATTATCGAAATAAATGTCGATTTCCACTAACACTAATATTTCCCACACAATGGAACTATCAATTTAATCTTTAATCAACATAAACTTATTCATCATTAATATTATAACTCAAAATATTTAACAATCAGGTCGTTCCCAGGAAAGAGGGGGCTTTCCAATTAGGATTTCTCCCTATTGGCGCACAATTAGATGACCAAACCTCTCCTTTACAGAACTTCTAGACATTGTCAATATTGCAAATAATAATATGAATAACTTTGTCGTCTCAATTATTGATTTAATAATATAACATATTATGCAGATGATATTGTGAAAACAATTGAATCAATAATATGAGAGATATGATGCAGCAATTACTGTAGCAATAATTGAGTTTAACTGAGTGACTTCTTACGTAAACATGCATATTACTGTACTTTAACCATCAGGTATTTTATGACAACTTGCTTACTTTGAAAAATTTTCACATATCACCCTTAACTTTAACCTTTATCAATTTAACCATTTACTAAGTAGAATAATAATTATAAATATTGAATACTTTCATTTCGTAAAATTCGGGGTTTTACAGGTACTCCCAGGATGGATTGCAAACGGTGTGTTGTGCGCCTCCATCGTGATTTTATACTTCAAGTCAGAATTGTTAGGAACACAAAGTCTGGAGTTGGCTCGAAGTATTCCTTCTTCATCGATTCTTGCTTTCGGAATAGCACCTTTTTGCACTTTCTTCCTCATACGCATCAGTTCCAGGTCTGTAGCTTGATCATCTTTAACTTTATCGATTAAAGTCGGTTCTACTCGTATATTCGCCATCATCACATGGGTCCCTAGAGTCTTTAACTCTATCTCCATCCTTTGTAAGTCATACAAAATGGGCCTTTGCGTTGACAATATCACACTCGTACCCGCATATGATCTTCTACTCAACGCGTCAACTACTACGTTCGTTTTTCCAGGATGGTATTGAATAGTATGGTCATAATCTTTCAACACCTCGAGCCAACGTATTCGGCGCATGTTATGTTCATTTTAGGAGAAGAAATATTTGAGGGTTTTGTATCGTATTCAAGGTCGATACAAAATTTGATTTTATTCTCTAGGGGTAGGCTAGGAAGTTCTTCGAGATATACGTTAGGAAATTTATTAACAATAGAAATATCATTCAAGACTGACTTATTTTTGTTTAAATCCGTGACATGAGCTAAGAAAGCTTGACATCCATTTTTCAATAAACGAATAGCTTTATGGCTTTAGATGATAATGATTGACTTTAATGGTTTGGTTGGTTGAATTCGCATAATAGGTTGGTTGGGAGTATGAAAGCTAACAACCTTATGAAAGCAATCAATTTTTACATGATGAGTAGTCAACCAATCAATTCCTAAAATCACATCGTATGCAAGTATTTTTAAAGAGATAATAGCGATAGGTAACGTGCGGGTGCCGATTTGAATCAAATAAGATTTATAAACATTGAATGTAATGAAGGTTTCTCCCAACGGAGTTTCAACAGATAAGTCAAAGTCTAATTTCTCCGGAGTCGAGTTTAAACATTGAGCATAATTAAGTAAAATAAAAAAGTGGGTAGAACCGGTATCGAATAAGGTATAGACTTTGCAACAGTTTATGATTAGCTTACCCGTTATAACTGTTAGGTTTGTAATATTCATGAACGCAATCAAATTGCAAAAATAAGCGGAAACGTGGAAAAATCAGAGTTTAAAATTTTTACAAACCATATACCAGGATCACCCTTTATGCACGATTATTAATTAAACGAAAAAGATAACGAATAAGAGTCATACCCTTGAAGATCGAGCTTCCTCAGGTACAAGTTCACCTCCAATCCTTTTTCGCGTTCAACTTGAATCCACCGGGTTTGGTTCCTTCCTTTGATCAACGTTAGCCACCCAAGGGTTTGGCCTCTAGAGGTGATCCACCAAGGAATAATAAAGATTCAAGAAAATAGGTGGTTGGCTAAACCCTAGTTTTTTTATCTCTATAGAAAAAGAGCGTACTCTCCAACCATTGGAATTATCACGTAGTCTTAATATCTGATATAAGACTCCTCTTATAAAGATATCGTGTAACCTTATTTAATAAAATAAGGTATTATTTAATTAAACTCTTTTAATTAAATGGGCTCCTAATCTTATTAGGGATAATTAATTAAACTCCTTTAACTAATTTTCCTCCTAATCCTATTAGGAATAAATGAGAGTACTTATATTAAATTAATTTCTAAACTCTTTTAGAAATTAAAATAATAATAATAATTGTAATAATATTAATAAGACTCCTCTTATTAATTTATATTTAATATTTCTAAAATATTAAATAATAAATATTAAGCTATTTAATTTATTCTATCACCATAGATTAAATTAAATATACATAACATATTATTACGATTATGCCATTAACTTCTTAAATAATTATTCTTCCTTTTATGGTGTGACCCTTTAGGTTCTCCATATTAAACCTAAGTTGTGAATAAATCAATTAGAACAATTCTAATCTTATTTAAATAAATAAATTAAACAATTAATTTATTTAAATAAATAATATTTATTCTACAATAGGATAAGCCTCCCTAGCGATCAACGACTTTCCGATATAATATAGATTTCAACATTAATCATAAAAGAACCTTTGAGTAAATAGTTACCGTATAATTCAATCCTTCCACCATATAATGTCCCAATTAAATATAAGACATGGAATTACCACAAGTCTTATTTTATTTAATTATATGTATTTCGATCCTTAAATGCACAACTCAAATAATGCAAATTAGAAACTCCTTTCTAATTTCATTCGCCGCTTAACAAGGACTACATCGGGTTGTCATTTATCGAATCACATAGGATATTTCTCTTCTTTTAATAGAAGTGGTAGATTCTTTATTGATCATACATTATCTCCATGTACAACTTATTATACCCAATCATACCCTTTGATATACCCTAAGGGTCTTAAGGAATAAGTCAAAGTATAACTCATCATACACAAGATACTATGATGATCTCAAGTCCAAGGATCACTTGTACTACTATCACTACAGGAATTCATATTGACAGGCAAGTAAAACTCCATTAGGTATTCCTTAGCGAGCCACGTTCAGTGAACTTATTCTCTAATAAGCACCTACATACTTTCTTTAGTGTCTCCACACAAATGATCATGAGATCAATCATCCTCATCCAATGAGCAAGCAACGTATGTACCAATCTATCCGGATTCACTAATCCCTAATTTAGTAATCCAATAATTGGGAACTATTTTAGTTTTAAGCTTTCTAAGAATTTAGATCTCATTAGAATGATCATCATCATTATTCTAAAAGCATTGCTTAAAACTATGGGTTTATCACATATTATAAAACAGCATCGTGTAGATAATTAAAAGCCTTTAATAAATTAATGCTTTTTATTAATAAATGAATAAGTTTGTTACAAAGTATATGCTTTATCATCAAACATGATTGGCTTGTGTGCATACTACTTTCAATCTCCCACTTGCACTAAAGCCAATCGTCATGGTATCTCATACTCTTCTTCTCTAAGTGACGATTATCCTGCTGTTGGATAAGCTTTAGTTAATGGATATGTAATGTTGTTCATGAGAGTCCACTATCTCTATAGTGATTTCCCATCTTTCAATGATTCTAATAATCAAATGAAAGTGCCACAACACATGTTTAGATCCAATATGAGACTTAGGAACTATTCCTAATTCTGTAATGAACTTTTAATCCAAACAATCAACTTGCAGCTTCATTTATAGCTATATACTTTGTCTTTATCACTAAACCAGCAACTCTTTGCTTTTTGGAACCATTCCAATTCACTGCACCATTACTCAAGGTAACCCTTTACCTTAAAGTGAATTTTTCTGTCGTCTTGGTTTGTCTGAAAAACATGAGTCTGTTAAGCCCTCTAGTTTTAATTTAGACCCACCATGAATATGATCACATCCTTAGTGCTTGGGTTAAGCACTTTAAGATGTTTTCAACGACTTCATAGTGAACTTCTCCATAATATGACTGATCAACATCAGGTCTCGTACATTTCATTGCATACGTGATTGTCACTCATGCGACCTCTCTTTTCAGGAGTCTGTGGGGACTATTAAGAGAGATACACTCCATATCTCATCGACACGAGACATCTCTTGGAGTTTGCCATGCTAAACGACTTTAGCATCAAATGAATATACGTTCCTTGGGTTAAGTCGAGCATCCTCTTATTAAGATACTCTTCCAAATCATTCATGGAGGAATGTTTAGACAACTTTATCTTTACTGATTGTAGCATTGGTATGTCATTCCTTATCCGTAGTATATCAATATATAGTACTAGGAATGTCACGATGCTCCCACTGACCCTTTTGTACACACTAGGTTCATTCTTATTTTTGATAAAATCAAACTCTTTTGATTGCCTCATCAAAAGGAATGTTCCATATTTGAGAAACTTGCTTCAATCCATTTCTCCTGAGTGTCTACAACACTTACCTCATCATATATGTAATCGGATCATCATCTTCTATGATGTGTACCTCATCATCATCATCTATGATGAATCCATACCTCCAGTATATCTTCTGGATTATTCCGATTTACGATTCAGTTGTGGTATAATAGGTCTATCTACAGGTTCCTCTTATTTGACTTATAGTATTTTGTGGTTCTTGAACTCTTCAAGATCTATTATCCTCCCACTAGCCCCTTTTAATGATAAACACATTTATCTTAGAAGGCAGCGTGTTTCGTAACAAACACCTTTTGCTAAGTAGAATTATAGAATATATACCCTAAACTTACTTTAGGATGTCCCACAAATCTGTACATGTCAAATCTTGTCCCAAGCTTATCCTTCAAACCTTTTCACATAAGTTGGACAACCCCTTATCTTAACATACTTAAGATTAGGAATCCTCCCGCGCCCATAACTTTTATAGAGTCTTGGGGCTAGATTTTGAGGTTACCTTTTAAGTAGATATGCACGCCCATTTCTAGGACATGATCCTAGAAGGATACTTTGGAATGTCGGTAAAATCATTTTGGACCGTACCATATGTTCAACAAGGTATGATTTTTCCTTTCGGATACATCAATCAATTATTACGTATCATGAGGTGTCCATTATGAGAAAAACCATTTGAGATGATCTAGAAACTTATTGCACAAGTATTTATTCCTTGATCTAATCAAAGAATCTTAATACTTTGCCAATTTGTTTCACTTCAAATTCTTTGAACCTTTCAAATAATTCACACTTGTATTTCAACAAATACATACATTCAACTCTTTGAATGATCATCTCTTTTCTTATACTAGTTTGTTCAATTTACAAAATAATTTTTCACGTAAGTCAAGTATACAAAATCCATTAAGTAATCTTTCATTTCTATACTGAAACATTATTATTATAAATAGAACAACATTTGTTCTTAATTATAATACCAAAAATTTTATTGTCCAACAACAAAATAGAAATAATATTTCTAACAAGAACTGAAATACAATAACAACTTATTGACTTAATAGATTTTCCATAGGCATTGCTAAACTATAAGTTTCTATGGCTAATATGGCAACCTTTGTTACATTTCCCGCACATAGGATTACTTATATTTGTTTAGCTTTCTACTTCTTGGTCCTTCATAAATCTATATTTATGATAACCAAAGTCGGTATCCAATACCCAAGTAGAACCTTGACTTAAAGAAAAATTTATTTTAAATCATGAACAAATTTGTATTTGTAACCGAAACTTCACTAAGCTTCTTTGGTTAGCCTCTGAAAGATGCTTCTCGCAGTTTCTTTCCAGTGTCCAGGCTTATTGCAGTGGAAGCAAACTCCTTTGCTATCCGTATCAGTTTTGTTCTTATTATCCTTTGTTTACGCCTTTCTATTTACCTTCTTAGAATCTTTCTTCTTTTCAGAAGATCCTTTGGTCCCTACCAGTAAGACGTGGTCTTTCTTGGTTGGAAAGTGACTCTCAACATTTTTCAACATGTTAAGCAAATCAGCGAGGCTGATATCTAGCTTGTTCATATGAAAAATTCACAACAATTGTGAAAGGAGTCCGGAGTGAGGGCAAGATCAAATCTTGGCTCAACTCTCCATCCATGACAAAACCTTGTTGTCCTAATTGATCAATCAAATTGATTATGTTAAGAATTTTTATCTGTACTGTAGTGTCATCAGTCATTCTAGATCGGAAGAGCTCCTTAGATATCTGATATCTATCACTCCTACTTTCCTCACCATCAACTACTTGACGTGTAGAAATATAGTAGGAGCATCCATAGTTTCATCTTGACGTATTTGAAGCTCGTTACTCATGGATGCGAGCATGATGCATTGAGCCAATCGTGCATCATCTTGCCACTTTCTAAAAATAGCAATCTCTTCCTCGGAGGCATTATTCGCAACCATTGCGAGGATAGGCGATTATGGACATAAGATAGCTTTTCGACCATGAGAACTATTCTCAAATTCCTTAACCAATCCGCTTTAATACTGGTCCAGATCAAATAACATCTAATATGTTTCGCAGATGATAGTAATTTAGACATTGTAAAATTATTCAGAAATGAATTTGTAATTAACAACATTTTAACATACATTCTTTTATTAATTACCAAAATAATTTAGGTCTTGTTTTAAATTGGTATCTCCCACTATTTTCTTCAAACTATATTACCCTCACTTATATAGTTCGACAAAATCTAATTAAATATTTGCTAGTGAGAATAAGGATCCCATTTCAAATGTATATAGCCTTGTGGTGACACAACAAACTATATATAAATAAATAGGTAGACAACTTTTGTCAATTACAT
Source organism: Panax quinquefolius (assembly GCA_020205615.1). Lineage (NCBI taxonomy): Eukaryota > Viridiplantae > Streptophyta > Magnoliopsida > Apiales > Araliaceae > Panax > Panax quinquefolius. The sequence goes on along the minus strand of CM035163.1, from coordinate 100,776,672 downwards.
CAACTATGCAAATCCTTTTCTTTTGCCTCTTAGATTATTTTGATCAAGTGGTGGCACATCCAATCAAAATTATCCAAGTTAAGTCCGACCTAGCACTCCATATATTCAAAAAGAAAAATATCATCCTTGTGGTGACACAACAAAACAATATTGTTCAATTTTTTATAAGCATCAAATGTGATAAATTAACATCTTAAATACTTAATACTTGCCTTGTGGTGACACAACAAACTCATATTAAATATTTAATACTCTATTAATTTTATCATGCTAGAAGGCGTACGCTCGATATTCCAAATATCTTTGAACGCTTAGGACTTAATATAAAAATTGAGGGGTTTGTTATTAATTTGTCTCATCTTGTTTAGCGCGTATTATATATATATATAAAATACGCGTCATATTAATGAACATGCGAACCATGTTTGCATAATATATAATATATATAGTATAAGCATGAACATATAGAATACTATATTCTACCTGGATTGATTATGGATTTTTATTCTAGTTTGGTTCACTAGAGCCACCAAGTGAACCAAAAGGTCAAACCCTAGGGGTGCAAGAAATAATATTTAAATATAACTATTACATTTAAACCCTGCTCCATTACAAACGGGTTCTTCAAGCGCTCCTTGCTCCTTGATCTCCAATTTTTCAAAATTAATTCTAACTAATCCTATTACAAAATTATTTAAAATAAATAGAAACCTTGATCGCTGATCGAGGGAAGTACATAGAGGAGATAGAATTTACATTCGAAAAAATTAGAGAAGACGAGTCTGTGAGACCCCATTTAATAAAACCCATACATTCATGCATCCAACTAAAATAAAATCCAATCACATTGGTCAATAGTCCATAATCTATCCCATTTATTATCATACACATCATCATATGCATCAATAAATAACATTCATCTTATGAATAATAAACATTCAATATATATATTGATATCATTTAATGGGCAAATTTAGTTAGTATAAAATCTAATTTTGAATCAAAATAAACTCCTTTATTTTAATCCAAATTTAAATCAAAATAAAACTATTTTATTTTAATTTATCCAATTTTGAATAAAATAAACTATTTTATTTTAATCAAAACTTTTAATCAAAATAAACTCCTTTATTTTAATTAATTATGGAATCCAATTCCATATATAAAAAAAACTTTTATTAAAGGAAACACTAATTCTTTTTTCCTATTCACAAATAAACTCCTTTATTTTGAATAATATGAAATCTTATTTCATATCTAAATAAACTCCTTTATTTAAGGAAATTAGGATTTTTTTCCTATTCACAAATAAACTCTTTTATTTTGAATAATATGAAATCTTATTTCATATCTAAATAAACTCCTTTATTTAAGGAAACATATAATCCAATTTCAACTCCAATTAGTAATCATGGAATCCAATTCCAACTCTAATTAGTTAGCATGAAATTTAATTTTAAAATTAAAATAAACTTTATATTTTAATATTAAAATAAACTTTTTATTTTAATATTAAAATAAAATTTTATTTTAATAATAAAATTATTAAGAATATTATATATATATATATAATAATAAAACAAAACCGTTATTATATATATATATAATAAAACCGTTATTATATATATATATATAATAAATAACGTTATTATCATATATATAATATATTCTTATACCAATATGATTCCTACCAATATGATTCCAAGCAAGTGAATATGTAATAAATCACTTGGGCCACGTGACCTTTAAAGATTCAGGAATATGTAAGCATGTGAATATCTAAATAATCACGTTAATATATTATTTATCTTTGAAAATAGTTAATTATTAACGGATGATTTCTAATTGATAACGATTTTTTTTTTATTTTATACAATAAAATTATGTCCAATTAAATTATTCTAAACACATATCAATATACATATCAAATTAAAACAATTAATAATTCGCATAAAGGTTTGGCTATGATGCCACTGTTAGGTTTGTAATATTCATGAACGCAATCAAATTGCAAAAATAAGCGGAAACGTGGAAAAATCAAAGTTTAAAATTTTTACAAACCATATACCCGGATCACCTTTTATGCACAATTATTAATTAAACGAAAAAGATAACGAATAAGAGTCATACCCTTGAAGATCGAGCTTCCTCAGGTACAAGTTCACCTCCAATCCTTTTTCGCGTTCAACTTGAATCCACCGGTTTGGGTTCCTTCCTTTGATCAACGTTAGCCACCCAAGTGTTTGGCCTCTGAGGTGATCCACCAAGGAATAATAAAGATTCAAGAAAATGGGTGGTTGGCTAAACCCTAGTTTTTCTATCTCTATAGAAAAAAGCGTATTCTCCAACCATTGAATTATCACGTAGTCTTAATATCCGATATAAGACTCCTCTTATAAAGATATTAGGTAACCTTATTTAATAAAATAAGGTATTATTTAATTAAACTCTTTTAATTAAATGGGCTCCCTAATCTTATTAGGGATAATTAATTAAACTCCTTTAACTAATTTTCCTCCTAATCCTATTAGGAATAAATGAGAGTACTTATATTAAATTAATTTCTAAACTCTTTAGAAATTAAAATAATAATAATAATTGTAATAATATCAATAAGACTCTCTTATTAATTTATATTTAATATTTCTAAAATATTAAATAATTAATATTAAGCTATTTAATTTATTCTATCACCATAGATTAAATTAAATATACATAACATATTATTACGATTATGCCATTAACTTCTTAAATAATTATTCTTCCTTTTATGGTGTGACCCTTTAGGTTCCCCATATTAAACCTATTGTGAATAAATCAATTAAAACAATTCTAATCTTATTTAAATAAATAAATTAAACAATTAATTTATTTAAATAAATAATATTTATTCTACAATAGGATAAGCCTCCTTAATCATCAACGACTTTCCCAGTATAATATAGATTTCAACATTAATCATAAAAGAACCTTTGAGTAAATAGTTACCGTATAATTCAATCCTTCCACCATACAATGTCCCAATTAAATATAAGACATGGAATTACCACAAGTCTTATTTTATTTAATTATATGTATTTCGATCCTTAAATGCACAACTCCAAATAATGCAAATTAGAAACTCCTTTCTAATTTCATTCGCCGCCAAGGACTCTTGGGTTGTCATTTATCGAATCACATAGGATATTTCTCTTCTTTAATAGAAGTGGTAGATTCTTTATTGATCTTACATTATCTCCATGTACAACTTATTATACCCAAGCATACCCTTTGATATACCCTAAGGGTCTTAAGGAATAAGTCAAAGTATAACTCATCATACACAAGATACTATGATGATCTCAAGTCCAAGGATCACTTGTACTACTATCACTACAGAATTCCTATTGACGAAAAGTAAGTAAAACTCCATTAGGTATTCCTTAGCGAGCCAATGCTCAAAGAACTTATTCTCTAATAAGCACCTACATACTTTCTTTAGTGTCTCCACACAAATGATCATGAGATCAATCATCCTCATCCAATGAGCAAGCAACGATGTATACCAATCTATCCGGATTCACTAATCCCCAATTTAGTAATCCAATGATTGGGAACTATTTTAGTTTTAAGCTTTCTAAGAATTTAGATCTCATTAGAATGATCATCATCATTATTCTAAAAGCATTGCTTAAAACTACGGGTTTATCACATATTATAAAACAAAGATTATGTAAATAATTAAAAGCCTTTAATAAATTAATACTTTTAATTAATAAATGAATAAGATTGTTACAAAGTATATGCTTTATCATCAAACATGATTGGCTTGTGTGCATACTACTTTCAATAACCTCGTTCGGGTTTCTCGTCACAAAAATGCTCTCTCTTAAACTATCGATTTTGACTTGTCTGGAACATCCTTTGGCGTCACCATCCCAGCTAGACTTAACTTCACTGCACGACAAAATTGGGTTAGGTGACCTTCTCTTTTGTAATTAAAACATTTTTTGGATTGTTACGTACAGTTTGGACTGATATGTCCCTCCCCTCCGCATTTGTAACATACGACTGGCGGTTGTTCTCCTTCTATTATCTTAGACATGATAACCACCGAAGTGGTTACCATTTATGGCATATTGATTCCCTCCACGTTTGTTGTCACCGCTTCGATGATTGCTACCACTGATATTATCGACTTGTCGGTTGCTCTCTCTTGGTTGGGTTGACTAATTATCGCGCTCCAATAACTGAGCCCTATTTACAACATCTGAATACAAACACAGTTTGTGAGAAATGAGGTATTAACGTATTTCGTACCTTAAACCTCGTAGAAACATTCGCGTCATTCCCTCATCATTATCAACTAAATGGGATGCGAACCGGGACAACTCGATAAACTTAGCCTCGTACTGCGACACGGTCATATTATTTTGCTCCAACTTGATAAACTCCACCTCCTTCATGTGACGAATACTTTTGGGAAAGTACTTGTCGTTGAATAGTTCTTGGAACTTTTCCCAAAACATTTTGAGTGTGATAGGCTGAGTACGTTTTACTGATTCCCACCAGTAACCTTCCTCTCCTCTCAACATGAAGGTGGCAAAGGGAACCTTTTGCTCATCCGAGCATCCCAAGACATCAAATATCTTGGTGATCTGCTTTATCCACGTCTCTGCCTTAAATGGTTTTGGCTCTCCCAAAAACTCAGGTGGTCCCAGCTCCATGAACTACTTAACAGTAACCATTCAAGAGTTACCAGTGTTTCCAGCTGCATTTTGAACAGCAGCCGCTCTCGTCTGATGTTGCAAGAATTGCATAAAGCCACTGAACATCCCATCGTTCATCATTTGATCATTGTTGTTGTTTACCTGAGGATTTTTGTCTTTCTATTGCACATTATCATGTATATTAATCGTTGGTGACTAAATGGTCTCATGTGCTTCATTGCATATCTCGACATTTTCAGATGCCATTTTCAAACACTGCCACAAAAACAAGGGTTAATTGACATTCCACGTATTATCCCTATACTCTGACCGACCAATTAAATATCAAATAATTTTAGGTAGGTCATACTAGCGAAGGAATTCCTCGTCTCTCCCCTCCTAGTTCTTGTCTCACTACTCAGCCAGATATCATATCCCTAAGCATTGATACCAACTGTGACGCCCCCAAAATAGGTATACATCACCCATCTTGGGTTGCCAAATACATGGTAATCGAATACAAATACAAACTTAATTATACAACATGAAAGAGAGTTTTTACACGAATATTGTCTTCTAGACAATATCCAAACTCAAATGGAGTCTTCATTACATTTATTGTCACACTATTTTATAGAATAGTGAGGACTACTATAACACCATCTCGGACCATCACTCCGTTCCCCAACTAGTTCCGGCTACGTTCTCATTTCTTGAAGAGAACAATGGAAGTAAAAAGGTGAGCTCAACTAGCCCAATAAGAAATATTATGACTAAGATCATGCATAATAAGTTATCATTAGCCTTCAATAATGTTAAACTGATAGAATATAATAGACAACAAGTTTAAATGCAACGGAACAAGCAATCCATTAGAAGAGTAAAGTAGAGCATGATATCTACTTTCTTCTATGATTTAAAAAGTTTATCATTAACTTTATCGCTAGGACTCAGCTTAATAAATAAATCACATCATCGAATCATCCCTGCACTACGGGCTAAGGATATTCATTAGTATCACGTCCACAAATTATTCTTGCACTACGGGCCAAGAATATTCGTGTAATCATCAATGGTCATGATCATACCGAATTATCCCTGGTCATAATCATACCAATCAACAGTCCATCTATGCAGGTAAGCCAAAGATTACTTTCATCACAATATAAGTATGAGGATGATGATAATGATATAAGAATTTAATTAAAAGAAAACAAAGGATAAATTTTTAAAGATTTATAACTTAATTTATCCAGAATTCAATAATATCCAAATTGTCAACATGATACTGCTTTATGCAGTAAAATTCAAGATTAATATCCATGTATTAATAATAATTTGGACAGGAAAAAAAAATTTAGTGAATAGTACTCCGTGAATAGTAACATGTGAATAGTACTTTGGGAATAGTACCCCGTGAATAGTACCCAAACATGAAAAGTGCTCCGAATACCCGATTGAATAATATTTGAGTGAATAGTAATCGGGTGAATATTAACCCGTGATAGTAACTCGTTAATAGTACCCCGACATGAAAAGTGCCCCGAATACCCGAGTGAACAAATTTTGAATGAATAGTAATTGGGTAAATGGTAACCTATGAATAGTAACTCGTGAATAGTACCCCTGTATGAAAAGTTCCCCGAATACTCGAGTGAACAATACTAGAGTGAATAGTATTTAGGTGAATAGTAACCCATAAATAGTAACCCCGAGAGAAATATTGATAGTTAATAAGAAAGTTCAGATCAATATTCCATTGAAACGATACTGGATGAAGTGCAAAACTCAAGGATATTGCACAAATTTCAGGAATTATAGAAACAATACTTACCATAGTAAGTTTAGATATAAGAATATGAAAAGAAATAATATACGAAACTACAAATGGATTTTCACCTGTCATACGGTACGTAATCCGCATAGACAGGTTATTCCGACATATTAAACGATGAATACGAAAAATAGTATTTCTTATGAATATGAAAGAAATAATACCCCTTACGAATACAACAAATAATATCCCTTACCTTAATAGAAGGCTTGATACTGCAATAGTGAAGTAGCAGAATACTCTTCTTCTTATCTCTATAGTTTCTCTCTCTATAGTGTCTCTTGTGAATCTCAGTGAATTGGTGAGAATGAAAGAAGAATTAAACTTCTATTTATAGGAGAATGGACTAAATAGTAACAAATTCACGAACGGTCCATATTAATTTACTACTAGAACGGACGGTTCATATTGATTACTATTAAAACCACCACCGACGGTCCAGATTGATTTACTATTAAAACCACCATCAATGGTCCAGATTAATTTAACTTATTATACTTTTGTACCCCTAAAGTATTCCAAGTTTGCATTATTCCCCTCTAACTTTTGTAATTCACTTATCTTCAATAAACACATTCTTAATACTTCAACAATTATTCATCATTAATATTATAACTCACAATATTTAACAACCAGATCATTCCCAAGAAAGAGGGGGATTTTCGATAAGGATTTCTCCCTATTGGCACGCAATTAGGTTACTAAACCTCTCCTCGACAGAACTTTCTAGACATCATCAATATTAAAAATAATAATATGAATAACTTTTTCATCTGAATTATTGATTTAATAATATAAAATATTAATACTGTGACAATAATTGAATCAAATAACATGAGATACTATGCAACAATTATTGTAGCAATAATTGAGTATAACCGAGTGACTTCTCACGTAAACATCAATAATCAATACCGTATGCTACTATGCAACCACGGGTATTACTGTACTTTTTCCACCGGGTAGTTCAACAATTTAACGGTAAAACTTTCATCATTATTTTTATAAAAAGATAATTCTGTCATTTTCTAACTACGACAATACGGGTAGTCCAATGATTGTGCTGTCGTACGAATATTCCCTATTAAAATGAATATTTCCCGACCAATCGAATATTCCCCGACATAACAAATATTTTATATCAACTTGTTTACTTTGCAAAATTTTCAAATATTACATACAACTATAACATTATATCATCTCTACACCATAATATTCCAAAATATATTTCGAGAAAATTTATTCTCTATTCAAAAAAAGTTGGGGTCTTACAAAAGTTCATATATATAACACTGATTTGGACAAAGTATGATTCTAAGGTCTCGATCTATGTTGGTCAAAGTACAGCCAAAGGTTGTTCTTTATGTTCAGCAGTTTTCTCGGTCACCCAAAAAATATGGTCATGTTCGGTCAACAACTTTTGACCATTAATTATAGTAATCCTATGAATTGATTAAGAAATTGACTGTCATAGATATGTAGTATGTATGTCAAAGTATTAATTCATTTCAAAAAGTTATTATAATAACAAATAGAAAGCGATTAAAAGGTTGGTCAAAGTAATCGGTTCATCGTGTTTTTGAGTTTTCTGGGTAACCTAGAAAACATAACTTCGTGATCGTTCAACCACTTTTGACCACCTATATCTTGCAATATATAGTTCTAATGAACCTGATTCCTTTTCCAGATTAAAGACCTCATCTCATACTACAAATAACATACAATTAACAGACCTAACTATTAACATACACAGATCTACAGGCTCTCACATTCGACTATCAGACATGTTTTTCCAAAATTTCCAAATTACTTAAAACACTAATTTGATGTGTCTAGACATTATGAAATCATGTTCTATCAACTTAGCATACTTTCTAACATGTTATTACATATATCTAAACATCTAAACAACAAATTAAACATAGCATCAAAAATCTAGCTATAAATTAGAGTTTGCACCTTTCTTGCTTAATTTTGATTTTTGGCTATTGAATATGTTGTTTCTATCAATAGGGCTTGTATTGGCAGGTTATATGAGTGTATAGGCTTCTAATTTTCATGGGTTTACACTGAGCTAGGGTTTCCTTTTATATAATTTTCTAACTTGTCTTTTTGGTCATTTTCAACCTACTTGCCTCCTAAAAGATCTGATCTGTGACTATGGTGATGTTTGGGAGTTTGGAAGCATGTCGTGTGATGTCTTGAAACTTGTGTGGATGACTCCCAACCTACTTGTGAGCTAGTTGACCAAATTAGTAGCTCATTTTTGCCCTAATCCTCACAAATCTTGATTAGGGGTTTTTTTATGATTAGGGTTACTTAATGATATTTATATGTACCTAATTGAAGTTTATCCATCATGATCAGGTGTTAGGATAACCTAATTATGGTTTAGTCTAGCTAATTAAGGTTAGGGTTTATAAATTAGGGTTAGGGTTTATAATATAGGGTTTCTAACTTAGGTTTTCCATAAATCCTAATAAGCATGACAAAGCGTTTTGTCAGTGTAAGAATGACAAAGAAACTTGTCGAAACAAATATACCGAAAAGCCCATTTTTGGAAGAAAATTTTTAAGTAAGAGGTGTCAAGCACGTCATTTTTCGGACGAAAATTTGTTTGACCTCATTTGTTAAACAGAGTATATATTAACACATAACAATTTCAGACTAAAGAGAATTTATTAATATAATTGAATTTGCATATCCTAGTCTTATTATGGTTTTGGAGTTTTACACTAACCAAAAGCAGTCAAACATCTAGATCTACCATAGATTTGAACCAATCTAGCATATAGATTAGAGCATCATGCTTTATAACTGTTCAAAGTGCTAGATCTTCATAAATTGAGTCAAATAACATGATTTACAACTGAATATGCACAAATTAAAAGGTAAAAACTCAATATCTACCCACTAATACACAATATATATGTAAAAAAACAAATTTAACTAATAAAAATAGCTATATCTACATAAATCTAGTATTTATAATAACATTTAAAGAAAGTTGCTAAAATGATTGTTTTCACCTTGGAGTATGCATTAACAAGCTTCTTTTAGCTTGGGATCAACTTCTATCACTCTAAACACTCAATATGTATGATATAGAAGATCAAACAATGAAAATATGATGAAAAGGAGCAAAATTAGAGCTCTCTCTATCTTGCTTCTCTCTTTAGATTTTTCTTATTGTGTGTCTATGAAATAATGAACTGCTACCGCTGACTTAAAGCATCCAAGCAAGCCATAGGTGTACCTGCGATTATAGAAGGTACATTTTTAAGGCTAGGCTCCATGGGTCCTACTAGCTCAAAGTTTGTTCCTTTGGTCTTAGCCCGATGAATGTTGAGCTCCATACCCAATAATCTTGAAAAGTCTTTATGGAAGGCTGCAAAATAAGGTTGAGTCTGATTGAATTGGAGTCTGAGAAGATGATTCAATAAGGTGAAAGGAATCTTTTAGTTCCTGAGGGTTGTCAATTGGCTCGTCTTTGATAGCTCGTAGTTCATTAGTTATTGTAGTGATGTCTTATGATCACATCCTTAACTTTGTGATCCTAATTCGGTTCGCATTGGTCTGGGCATCATCGCACCTTAATCTCTCCTTGGGGTTGTCTTCAAGGTGAAATGATGTTTTTTCCCTACCTCGAGGTTGTCTCTGAAGTAAAATGATGCTTTTACCCTCCTAAAAGGTTAGTCCAAGGAAAGAGAAATTTCGAGTGTCTACAGATGCCCCTGTTTGTCATGTTTATTCAATGCAGTGGAATGAACATGACAAAGATTACTAGACACGAAGATACATGAAAAGGTATATCTAATGATGCAATACCATGTGTAAAGTATGCAAAGAAATGATTGATTTAGATTTAAAAAGGGTTACTTCTATCCGTTGGGGAGGATAAGTATTGTGAGAATGTCATTGGGTATTTTCGACACCTTTGTTATGTTGTTGCCAATTGATTCATCAACAAGGTTGTGCCAACACCTTAACTTGTTCAAAGCTAGACGATTACATTCAATAGGGTTATGTCGACCCTTCATTCGATTGTCGCCAATAGATTATATCATGGGGGTTAAGTCGATCTGTGTTGGATTTTTGCCAACAGATTACATCATCGGGGTAAGGTCGATCCTTTATTGGGTTGTCGCTAACGGTAACATCACTGAGGTCAAGCCAATCTGCATTGGATTATTGCTAACAGATTACATCATCGGAGTCTAGTCGATCCTTTATTAGGTTGTCGCCGACGGATTACATCATCAGGGCTAAGCCGATCTGTGTTGGAATATTTCCAATGGATTACATCATCTGGGTCAAGCTGATCCTTCATTGGGTTGTCGCTAATGGGTTACATCATCGGGGTGAAGCCGATCTATGTTGGATTATTGCCAAAGGATTACATCATCGGGGTCAAGCCAGTCCTTTATTGGTTTATCGCCAGTAGATTGTATCAGCGGGGTTAAGTCGGCGCCTTCACTGTGGTCAATGCCAGGGGATTGTATCAGCTGGGTTCAGTCGGTGCCTTCACTGGGATCAAAGACAGTGGATTACACAATCGGGGTTGAGCCAATACCTTCACTGGGGTCAAAGGCCAGTGGATTACACAATTGATAAAAGTGATTTAGATCGAACCTTCTGGTCTTCCACCATTCCACAGTAGGGTTATTTAATTTCCCTAGTTTTCACACCTTTTTAGAGGTTTTTCAGGGTTTGAGGTTTAAAAATGACCCAGAAAGGTACCTTTCTAAGTGAACACCTTTTTTGGATCTGAAAGGATGTGTCTTCGACTGCATTTTACAAAATGGGAATTACGGGGCCCACATTGCTCATTTTAATTCATTCAATTCGAGTTTTCTTCTATTTTCTTTATAGAATTTGACCCTTCTTCTCATAGCTACTCAAATCGGGCTTGATTTTGGATATTCCACTACAGTTTTCTCGTTCTACGCACTACATGTAATGTATACATCTAATTTTTTTTGCATTTTCATCGGTGTTTTACCGTACTTTCTTCATTAAATGCAATATATTGAACATATATGCAGTATATTTTGCTTTAATAGTTAGTCTAGATATGTATTTTGATAATGCATTAGAAAAACTATTTAAATTAATATTTTATTGTCGGGTTATGACTGTGTACCCTCGTAGGGTGATTAAATGCATGCTTGCACGCACGTGGATAGTACATTTTATAGAGGAAACTCTAGCGAAATATTTTTATGAGTTAAATGGCAGGATCCTATATGCATGCTTAGCTATACTAGGATATTTATGCCAAAATGATATATGCATCTATTAAGACACGTATAGGACATGCATGATACTATGACCAAAATTAAATTTCTAGGAGTCTATTGTCGCTAGGTTATCGCAAATGTATATTAAAATAAAATATGATAGAGTCATACTTTGTCGTATTCTAAATTCCATGGACTCATTGTCTATACATAAACTTGGACAGACCTAGTAGCTCTTCTTCCCATAGGGCTTCCTCTGGGGTCTGCCTTCCGAGGCCGGCTTCGGATACTCCCATTCTGCAGATTACCCTATAGGTTCGTCGCTTGACAAAGTCGGTGCATCATCCTCTCAACAAGGACTGGTCCCATTTAGATGAGGAAGGTGATATTCGTGAGCCTGAGGTTCCTCCTCGTCATACTGATGTGCCTAGATTCCTTTCAGGTATCCAAATATCTATTCTAAACTTGCAGGGCACCGACTTGAGCCGTCGTCTATCCGTTCACTTGCATGCGAATGAGGTACTAGAGTTTTCATATTGATTTGCTTTAATCCTCCATTCTTGCCAACAATCAGTTTTTAACCTTAATATTATGTAGGTTTCGAAGTTTACCCAGCCCAGGGGTAACTGGTTTAGTGTGTACTCCTTGTACTGGTCTCTTCATGCTGACTATCGGGCACGAGTAGATTCCTAGGGTTTTTAGGTATTCTTCACCATTTTCCCTCGTCGCTTCCCTTGGGGCTATCTCCAAACTTTGTCCGAGAGGTGGTTTCATCAGAGCCAGTCCCTTCATCTCTTAAGCTATAAGATTATGATGACACCCATGGATTGGCGGTACATCAATGGTTTGCTACCTTTTTAGGGATTGGGTGTCTTTGGATGCTAATATCACCATCACTGTTGTTCGTACCATTCTCAGTGTTTTTCTCCTCAGGAGTGAACCTTTAAGGCCTGTAATATCAGGTCAGGCTCTTTGAGTGTGGATGCGCCTCGAGGCACTTTATATAATCCTTTACCCGGGGACTTGGTGCAGAGAGATCGCATGTTGAGGCGTCTATTCCTGACCATCATGAGGGATTATTTCATTGCGAATAACTCCTCCATTGTCCCTTAGGTTTCATTGGGCTTGTTCGGGACGTAGATCACATTGGAGACTATGACTATGGATCTTTTATGTAAGACCCAAACTTTTTATGGATAAAGATTTAATTTTCTCTAAATATTATTTGGAATAATAAGGTGTTTATTTGATATAATGCTATAGTTATGAGTGATATGTGCAAATTTAACAAAGTAAGAAAGTTGTCATAAAATATTCGTCTGGTCGAGAAATATTCTTTTTGTTTGGAATATTCGTACGATGGCATGATCATTGGTGGACCCCACATAATAGAATAATTTTCAAATATAGAATGCGACAGAAATACCCTTTTTATAGAAAATAATGACAAAACTTTTATCGTTAACTGTTGAAATATCTAGTAATAAAAGTGCAGTAATACGCGTGGTTTCACACTAGCACACAGTATTATTGAGTATCTCTGATTATTTATACTTATGTAAGAAGTCACTCAGTTCATTCAATTATTGTAATAGTTGTTGCTGCATAGTATCTCATATTATTGATTCAATTATTGTCACAATATCATCTGCACAATATTTTACATTATTAAATCAATAATTGAGATGCCACAGTTATTCATATTATTATTTGCATTATTGACAATGTCTAAAAAGTTCTGTAGAGAAAATGGGTTAGGTTATTTAATTTTACGCCAATAAGGAGAAATTATTATCAGAAAACCCCCTCTTTCCTGTGAATGATCTGGTTGTCAATATTGTGAGTTATAATATTAATGATGAATAATTGTTGAAATATGAAAAATGTATTTATTGAAGATAAGTGATTTGTGATAAATATTTATTCAATTTTTGATATAAATAGAGGGGTTTGTCAAGAAGTATTTGTTGTAAGTTTAGCGTATTACATGGACCCCACTTACACATTTTTCAAAATTGCCGGTAGAAAGTTGTCTCAGTTTTGTTTTATTATTACTATAATAGTAATTAAACAGAAAACTTTTTATGTAAAATATAATACTCTTTATATTATATATAAAGTAATTTGTTTTATTAGATTATAATTAGAATATATTATATTTTATATAAAGTTTTTGTTTTATTAGAATATTTTATTGCACAGTAATGAATAGTAAAATCAAATTCTCGACGAATTTACCGAATTCATCCGCCCGTGAATTCCTTTACTGTGTGTCTATGATTATACTTAAATAATGCCCTACCATTCTCCTATAAATTGGATGTTTAGTTAAGAAATAAAAATCACACCAGAATCAAGGAATTATTCTTCTATAATATTGTGCGCATTTCGTTTTAGTATAAGAATACTTTAAGTGTTTCTAATAGTGAAAGATTTCCTCAAGAATATCTTCGCTATACCAGTCAGAATTAGTCTCCTACTAAGGTAAGGGGTATTATTTATTTCATATTCGTAAGAGGTATTATTTTTTGTATTCGTAAGGAATATTATTGTCGTTCAATATTCGTAAGGAATATTATTTTCGTTCAATATTCATAAGGGATATTATCTTCGTTCAATATTCATAAGAAATATTATTTTCGTTCAATATTCGTAAGGGATATTTTTTTCGTTCAATATTCATAAGGAATATTATTTTCTTCCATACTCTATAGCATGTAAGTGATATTATTTCATTTCATATTCCTAAATCTACACTTATTTTAATAAGTATTGTTTCTATAATCCCTAAAATTAGTAGAATATCCTTGAGTTTTGCGCTTCATCTAATATCGTTTCACTGGAATATTGGTCTTAACTTTCTTGTTAAATTTCAATATTTTTATGTCGGGTTACTATTCATGGGTACTATTCATACGGTACTATTCATGAGTACTATTCATACGGTACTATTCACGACAAAATTGGTTTCTTTTCTGTCCAAATTATTTTTGATACATGAATATAAGTCTTGAATTTTACACCACAATTAATTATTATGTTGACAATTTGGACATTCTTGAACTCTGGATAAATTGAATTACATATCTCTAATATTTATCCTTGATCTCACTTGATTGATTCCTTATATCATTGTCACCATCCACATGTTTATATTGTGGTGAAAGTCATCTTAGGCTTTTAGTGCATAGATGGACTGTTGATTGGTATTATTATGACCAAAAATTATGTAATGTTATAAACAAATGATGTGGTGAAAGTTCTCTTTGGCCCGTAGTGCATAGATGGATAGTTGTTTGGCGTGATCATGAACACTAGTGATGCTAACGAATATCCTTGGTCTATAGTGCATGGATAATTCATTGATGTGAAATATTTATTGATTGTTGTTACAAGGATAAAATATTGATGATGGACTTTTAAATCACAGAAGATAGTAGACTTTATGCTCTACTTGACTCTTCTATAGGATTGTTTATTCCTCTGCAGTTGTTGATCTAAAAATTGTTGTCTATTGTATTCTATCAAATTTTTTCTTATTAAATACTAATTATAATTTTTTCTACATTATCTTAGTTATAATATTCTTTACTGGGCTAGTTGAGCTCACCCTTTTCCTTTTGGTTCCATTGTTCTTCTCAAGAGGCGAGAATGTTGGTGGGATTAGTCGAGGAGTGGAGTAATTGTCCAAGATGGTTATTATAGTAGTCCTCACTATTTTGTAAAAAAGTGTGACAATATTTGTAATGAGGACTTTATTTGAGTTTGGATATTATCTACGCGACAATATTTGTATTGAAACTCAGCTATTGTGTTATCGTATTTTTCACGACAATTGTATAAATGAAGTTGTATTTGAATTTTGTACCATGTATTTGGCAACTCAGAATGGGTTGTGTAGACCTATTTTGGGGGCGTCACATTTTACATTCATGATATTCCTTCATAGGATAAGACTGTGCTTTGAGGGAGTGATCGATGCTTGGCTAAACTTCTACCTATTTCTTCTTGTGAGTCATCTTGACTGATTTATGATTCTCTGAATCATGATTTACCTTTTCATGAATAATGTTGGGTTTTTGGGATTGACATTCCTGGGCTTACGAAAGGCTTCCTTGCTTCCGACCTCTCATTGTTCTAGGATTGGATACCAACCCTTGGGGTCATAGATAGCATCAGCCTACTTTGTCTGAGGTCCCGATTTCGATGGAGTTCACCCATGCTCGCCTTCAGCTAGAGATTATGTCACTATAAAAAATGGGGCTTCAGCAACAACCGATTTTCGTTGCTAAAGGTGCCAAATTTCGTTACAAAAGGGTTTTGGTAACGACTTTACTGTCGTTGCATCTTTCGCTGCGGAATAAGCGTTGATAATTGTTCCGCAACGAACGTATTTTTTTCATTGCCAAAAGTAATACATTTTGCAATAAAATTTGGCTTTCATACAGACACATCGATCCTTTAGCAACAAAATGTATTGTTGCAAAATAATTAAAATTTTGTTGCTAAAAAGCCCATTTCGTTGCAAAAGCCTTCTAATTGGCAACGAAATGAACTCTTTTTTTTTCAACGACCATGCATTTTCTGTAATAGCCCCAAATTCGGGTCCCAAATCACCATGGATCTGGTATATTAATTCTATAACTATTGCGAAAGATATAAACATAAATTGTTTATACATTAAACTTTACACACAATCCCCAAGGTCGAGTAACCTTAACTTATACACAATTCATTATCCTATCTAACATACAAAGATATTGTCATACATTACTGTTACAATTATAGATGCACATATAATCCCAAGCTGAATTTGTCTTTGACTTTTCCTGTATCCGGCGTATTCTTCTTAATCTGCAATGTTTATCATGATATAGCAAGGGTGAACAACAGGTTTGCCTAGCAAGTATAAGTTTATTTGAGGATATATCATGATAGAAAGAATTTGAATAATATATAGCTGGCTAACATTCAACAATATAATTGTGAACTAGCATGAAAAAACTTTCATAGCTGAACGAACATTGAACATAAACGAATATATCTGAACCAGATGGTAATGAAGGTGATCAGCCTTTCATACCTGATGAACACATGCAATATGCATAGAGTACGAATCAATAATTCTTAGACATGGTAATCATCAATGATTAACCATAAGCTTTTTTGAATAAAACAACTCGAGGTCGAGTTAGAGAACTTGCCTATAACGTTGATTACCGTTACGCAACCTATATAGCTTTGACTAAAGACCTAATATTAATAATACTGATCTCCAAATATTAGAATAATATCATCACGGTATAATACTATTATATATAAACATAGAATAACCTAAACACATAACACATAACCTTATCAGTTTATACAACACATAAGACCTAGTATCAAGTCAAACTTTTGCAGTCTAAGTTGAATCTGACATAATTCCGACATCCTGACAGCCTAGTCAAAAAATTATCGAGTTTAAGTTCAATTAAACTCTACCTAAACACTTAATAATTATCTTAGATAATAATATTATCAATCAAAATAATTTATCATGATTTTTCAATCATTACTATAATATTTATATGATTTAAATATTTTAATATTATATATTATAAGTTCTTCTTTAACGTCTAATCAGTCTAATACCAATCCAACAACCCAGATTGTAATTCAGCAACCTAAATTCCAAATACATCAACCTAGATTCAAATTCCAGTAACCTGGAATCCAAATCCAGCATTTAGATGGTCAATCCAGCAAATCAAACTGCAATCCAGCAAACAGGGTTCCAAATCCAGAAACTAGATTGCAATCCAGCAAACTAGATTCAACATGTTATCAATTCAGTAAACTGCTTTTCAATTCAGCAAGCTGGATTCATTATCCTTTTCACGAAAATACCAAATCAACTTATTATTTTTCTATCTTCTGTCCAAACATATACACATATATTTCATACGCAAAAAATATTTTTTCATAATTTTTCAACTTCCTTTAGTATTTTTCAAAAATAAATTTTAGTGCGTAGCTTAAGAAATTAGCCCTATCATGCTTAACTCCAGAAATTCCCATATCTTGACACAATCTTGTACGTGTTAACATGAGCCTCAAGTTTAAATTTTGTGGCCATCGGAGTTATAGAACTCCGGTTATAGCAGTTGTAACGCCCTAGAAAATCAGATTTTTATGACAATTAAAATTTTATTTGATTATGTGAATTAAATGAATTTAATTTATTATTTTGTGAGTAAGCTATGTGAAGGTCGTTCTATGACCTAGAATGTGCTAACGTGGTTAGTATTCTGCCTTCGTGCTAGAATTATTTGTTTGGAATTTTCAAGACGAAAATAAATATTTTCCGAGAAATTTCCGTAAAAACACTATTCATTCATTTCTGCTCGGAGAATTATTTTGAAATTCTGAGAAACGCATAATGTTATAATATTGAGATTAGATGGAATATTTGATAATATTTCATTTATGGCAAACGCAATTTTCGCTTGCGGATTTAAAACCTAAGGGTTGAGTATATTGATTTCTAAGAAGGAAATAATATGTGTAGAAGGAATTGCATTAAGGTTAATGCGAGTGTTATACAAGTATGATACTATTCAGTATCTGTGTATAATACATTGAGTAAATACGAAGTACAATACAATTATTTTACGTGTAGTATATGAAAAGAATACGTGAATTGTACGTGTAGAATACGATTCGTATTATAGGATTAAGATTAAGTCTTAATGATTAAGTCATTTGAGTTGGATTTCTATTAGTCCAATTATTTAATGACAAAGCCCAAGGAGATTAGTGAGTTGAGCCCAAGTCAAGGCCCAATGTTTATTTAGTTAAGCCCAATTCATTAAAATCGAACCATGGATCGATCCGATGGGTCACCAAATGGGTAAAACCCATGGGGGCAACCCATGGGATGACCCATGGTAAGTGCTGGGCTGGCCACCTTGGAGTGGAAGCCAAGCATAAGGCTTGGTCACCAAGTATTTTACTTGGTGACCACACATGAATAGTAAGGAGGTTGAGTGTGTTAAGTCTAAATTACCCTCCATTCTAGTTTCCTATAAATATGAGGCTAGAAAGTTTCATTTGAGAGTTTTACAAATTCCAACCTAGATTATTTGAGAGAGAAAGAGAGCTATACTTATAAATCCTACACTTTGAGAGCTTGATCTTATAGTTTTCCAAGGAAGATCATGAGAGTTATTGAGGTAATAATCTTTACCTTTCCTCTCCATCTCTTTTTGATTTTTCTTTTATATTGAAGAATCATAGATGGGTAGTATATGTCTTGAATGAGAGATTAAAGATGACTTACCATAGATTCAATCTCTAAGTCATGAGATTATAATAATCATAAGGTTTAATATAGTTTTGAACCATGAAAATATTATTTGTTGGGATCGATCGTTTATAAACGATTGAACTCCAGCATTACGTTAATATATGCATCTTGCTTGGTTAGGATGTATATATGAAATCCATGGAGTATTCCATGAGATTTAGCTTAGAGAACGATATTAACGAAGTTATGGCGGATTTCACGGAAATAGACGTTAAAACGTCGAAAACGTTGAATTCTGGATTAAGTGTCAAAAGTTGTCGTGAGACTTGAAAACGTTCGTTTTCAATGTCAACACGTGAGATAGGGTGATTAAGAGTTGTGGCTTCGAGAATCGTCGAATTCTGACTTAAAACGAAGAAACCGAGCATTGAACGCTCTTTAACGTTTACGAACGTCTAAAAATGAACTCAATATTGAATTTTGAGTTATCGGATTTGAAAGTGTCGAATTCTTATATGAACACGTAGATTATGTTATTTATGACATGTAGGCTTTTGAAAGGACCAAATCGTGCTTATAACGAATAAGTTATGGCCCTGGAAATTTCACAAAGATTTTCAAAACTGTTGAGAATCTACAACTGAGATCTGGCGCCGCGGTGCCAGACATAGTGTAAATTGCCACGCTGCAGCGCCGGCATAGTGTAATAAGCTACTGCAGAGTGGCGCCAACAAAGACCACTTATAGTATTAAGTCTCATGCCAAGATTACAAGACGGAGCCTTGCACATCGCTAATCGGGCGTCCGTGGCGCCCGATCTAGTCTTATGTAGGTCGGGTGCATGCCACAGTGTAAAGGCTTGGATTCTGACTTAGGTTTTCAACTGTAATTTTTCGGAGACCTATAGGGATAATGTTTGTACACTTCATAAGTTTATTAAAGTTATTCCTATACTAAGGTATATGGTATGAAACTTAGGAATGGAATGCTTGTTTACAAGTTATGAACGATGAACAAAGTTGATACTTTATCAACGATGTTCGAGTCTGGTTAATAAACGTCAGTTGAGTAATAAACCGGGACGAAGGGTAATAAGTCATTTTGACTTTATAAAGTTATTAAGTTGACTAAGACATAGAAGAGAAAGAAGTTGGTAAAAACATTTATTTGTTAGCTAATTACAGTGTGCTATATGAATATATCATGTAGATTCTGTAAAGGCTGTGGTCAGTCAAGTAAATTATTTGAAGATGCTAAAAGGCAAGTTTTCTTAACGCTTGTCTAACTTCCATATTAGCCAAGTTGTATGTGATTCGTTGAATTGAATTGCAAGACTTGTTTTAAAGAAAGGGTCGATGCCAGATTTTAACTCGGCTAGACTATTCATAATATATAAATTGATTATTATTCATATCATTCTATATAAAAATGTTAACGATATCCTATGCCAAGAAATTGGTACGGACGTGAAGGTAAGGTTTGTCTATGAACAAACAAAAGTATTTTTCATCGATTATTCGATGGGCACGCGAGTTTGCCAAAAATATTAAATGTAAATACGTTTAATGAATGAGTGTTGATCAACATGGAGTACTATAGGCTGATCACCTAGAAGTGCTCGTAAGTTATGGGATGAACGACCTTAATGTTGTGGACTCCTTTTCAAGTATGAAAACCGAAAGTTACTGTTCATGGTCTATCGACCGGTTCAAAATTCCTAATCTATTCTATACTTTGGGAATTGATATTATGAATTGTTAAAGTATTATTGATTCATAATACTTCATAACTATTGTTCAGTTATGTCGGAATTGTTATATAATTCACGAATGTGGTATTACTGTTATCCTTGATTAAACTTGATGAGCTGTCATGCTCACTTCTTGCGTGAATTATATAACTGCAGTTAAGGGTGAACGTACTGTGAATGCTAAACGAGATAAGGGCAAAGCTAAGATGGATTCTTAGCCGTTGTGTAATAGTTTAGAAAGTTTGTATGTATTATACATTATGAACAATGAACGATGTAACCGGTTTATGAACCTGGGACGGATTATACTTTGATTGTAATAAGAAGATAGTAATTACATTCATTTTGTTGTATTTCAGTGGAATGATTGTATGGATGTTAGTACAGTGGAGCACCATATGTCGGGTTTTAAGATACCCGAATTTGGGGGCGTCACAACAGTTTTTGTCCGAAAATTGCAACAATTGAAATAGTCATAACTTGGTCATTTTAATTTGGAATGAGCTCATTTTTGGACAGGAGCTACTTAATACCATATATTTTCATGTCCCAAAAGGCCGGATGTTTTCTCATAAATTAAGTAGTCGAAACAGCCCTTTCAAAATCTGGAACACTAGCTTTTGGGAAAAATATGTTTTTCGTACTTTGCTAAAAACAGTCCATACAAAAATATACAACTCCTGAAAATTGGAAATGTTAGAAAAATCATAGATCTAACTCTAGGACTTAACCACACTCAAAAAGATGAAATATAATAGGAGATATGGTCGTTTGAATTACGTGTTTCGTTTTCACAAAAAATTGATTTTCAACCCTTTGTGATTTCTAAGAAACTTTCATGTTTTCACATAATAACCAACATAACTCATCATAGCACTTACTAATACTTCATATACCCATGATTCTACCATGATACATGATCTATTTCATCAAACAATCATTAAACACAAGGTTAAACACCATCAAGGCTAAGAAAATAAGGATTTTCTATATTTTGAAAAACCTAGTCTCCATTTCATACTTTAGATCTAACTTTTAACACACAAGATGGATATATCCACACATAAAACACTCTAGATCATGTAGATCTAGAGTTTTGAAGTTCAAGAACATAAATCCATGTTTTGATTAAAATAAATAAGAATAACTTAGATAAAATGTAGTTTATGCCTTGATATTTTGCTAGCCTTTCTTAATCTTTCAAAATAGATGATGATCTTGGTTAGCTTGAAGATCAAAACCACCTCCCCCTTTACCCCCATGTGGCTATCAGACATTGCTTTTCTCTCTCTTTCTCTAGTTGGTTTTAGTTACAAAGTAGGAAATAAGAGATGAATGAGAAAATGGGTTTTATTTGTTTGATAGTAATTTATGTATAGATATATTTTTTATATCTACATACATCCCCCAATCTAATCTCTTCTTCTCTTCCTTAATCATTACATTGTTTCTTGCACTCTCGGATAAAAAAATAAGTGGTCAAGTTAATTAATGACACCTTTCATAGTTGGTGAACTACTTTGTAAACTAAAATAAGTAACCATTACTTTCCTCACATGCTCTCCCTTTCTCCTTAGGTGGCCGGCCATGTGGCCATTTATTCACCAAGTTTTGATTAAATTTTTAATGCTTTTATTTTACTTAACAAATGACCAAAAAGTCCCTCCATACTTGGATCAAGTTTTGTGCTTTTTAATGTATTGCTTGGGCCTCTAACCAATTTCATTGGGTCAATACTTGGGCTTAACCCTTAAGTCTTTTGGGCTTTCGAATTAGAATATTTGGAATTCCTAAATAATTCTTTGGGCCATAACAAAATAACATATTTCCATACTTTTAATATTATCATTCCCTAATTATTTAATTATGGTTTTTATTTACTCAATTATCATTTAAATACTTATTTACATACCCTTAATTTCTTAACCCAATTAGACTTGCTATAATTAGATTATAAAATTAATTAATTGAGATGTAGAAAATAAATTTCTTAAAATTAGTATATAATTTATATACTAATATTCTCCCGTATCATAACCCTTAAGTTATTCAATTCATCATTCCTAATATATAATTAAGATTACCTTAGTTTCTTTTATTTGTTTATATAATAAACAAATATAAACCATCACATAATATTCATATACATTTATACCCTTAATTACGAATAATTCACCACAAAATTTTAAATCATCAAAATTCCAAACCAAAAATGTCAAAGTCATACACTTATTTTTTGTCTAGGTTTATTATTCAACCTGTAATCCATCAATTAAGATTTAAATATTTTTAAAAATTCTTGGGTTGTCACATTTTCATTGAAATTGACACCATTTTTCAACGACATTTTTTGTTGCAGTAAATTATGAAAATTATTCCCTAAGCTTGCTTTCGTTGCGTAATATAAAATTTTTAGCAAAGATTTTTGTTGCTGATTATATTATTTGTAACGACATTATCTTTTAATCAAAGAATCGAAAATGTTTATTCTTTGGTTATTTTTTAATAGCAATGAAAGTCGTCGATTACCACGACATTATATGTTTTCATTTCTTTATATGTGCAACGAAAGTTGATATGATTTGCAACGATAAAAAATGTTGCCTTTTATTTTAGTATTAGCAACAATATCCTCTCCGTTGTTATTAGGTTAATTTTTCGTTGCCAAATATTATATTTTTAATGTCATTAGCAATGAAAATTTGTTGCTAAATGTATAAAGAATGGTTGCTATATTAAAACTTGTTCAATGCTTTGGTAACAAATTATATTGTTGCCAAATC
Source organism: Panax quinquefolius (assembly GCA_020205615.1). Taxonomy (NCBI): domain Eukaryota; kingdom Viridiplantae; phylum Streptophyta; class Magnoliopsida; order Apiales; family Araliaceae; genus Panax; species Panax quinquefolius. Next base: position 100,753,086 of record CM035163.1, on the reverse strand, counting down.
AAAATTTGACATTCTTTTTATGTACCTGATTGGCTTAATCTCCCCATAGCAAATAATGGCAAAATTATAAAAAACTAAAATATTATTAACTTAATAGAATCATCCACTACATATTCATTCATTATCTTTACAATTAACCATCTAAAGCTACCACAGTTCTTCAATCAAAGTATATATCTACATATATATAGAGAGAGTACACTTTATAATTTCGTCCCTTGTCTTCCGTAAACGTAGCACGAAAATTTGATACCCAGTATTGTAAGGCATGTCGTAGAAGAAGTCTTCGTGCACATATTTAAAAATAATAGCAAGTCATGAAAATGAAGCAAATATGTCACCAGAGGCACTTAGTGCCAAAATCAATACATAAAGGCAATAGAGTTGCTACGTGGTACTAATGTACGTCGTATTGCTCATAAGCAGAAAAAGACAAATAGGCAATCACAATATCATTTGCTACAAATCCAAATAGAAAAAGAACCTTCAGTGCGACTATATGATTGCTCTGTTACAAGAAAAAATTGGAATCTTAATCGGTCATTTCATGAATTAATTTCAGTGAGCATAGTGGTAAACATATTTTCTGTTACAAGACTTGTAGATTATTATTATATGTGAGACTCCAAATTTTATGAATAAAGATTTAAATTTCTCGAAATATTTTTTTTAATATTATGGTGTGGATTTGATATAATGTTATAGTCGTGAGTAATATTTATAAATTTTGCAAAGTAAGCAAGTTGTTATATAATATTCATTTGGTCGGGGAATATTCTTTTTGTCGGGGAATATCCGTACGATGGCACAATCATTGGTGGACCCCACAACAGATGTATTGTCGTAGTAAAAAAACGACATAATTATCTTTTTATAATGGCGAAAGTGTTACCGTTAAAACTGTTGAACTACCTGATAGTAAATGTACAGTAATACGCGTGGTTGCATAGTAGCACACGATATTAATTATTGATGCTTACGTAAGAAGTCACTTAGTTATACTCAATTATTGCTATAATAATTGATGCATCATATCTCTCATATTATTGATTCAATTATTGTCACAGTATCATCTGTATAATATGTTATATTATTAATTCAATAATTGAGATGGCAAAGTTATTCATATTATTATTTGTAATATTGACAATATCTAGAAGTTCTGTCATGGAGAGGTTTGGTCACCTAATTATGCACCAATAAGAAGAAATACTTATCGGAAAGCCCCCTCTTTCCTAGGAACGACCTGGTTGTTAAATATTGTGAATTATAATATTAATGATGAATAAGTTCATGTTAATTAAGGATGAAATTGATAGTTCTATTGTGTTGGGATTATTAGTGTTAGTGGAAAATCAACATTTATTTCAATAATAATTGTTGTCTGGAGATTATATTGACTAATCGGATAATTAACTAGATAAATGAGAAATTAATTGCTATTAATTAACATGATTATAATTATTTGTTCAAATTTGTGTACTATTGATTAACATTCATTTTCTATTAGGGGAGTTGGTGCAAGATTGATAATACTTGCATAATTAAGTTAAAAATGGAGGTATAGATGGAGGTACTATACTATAATTTGTATTTTCATATGTCTAGAACAATTGAGTCACAAGATTTACTATTGATTCACATGATTTAGTATTAGGGGAGGTGGTGCAAATTTGATAAATACTTGCAGGACTAAATTAAAAATGAAAGAAAAGTTAAAGGTATTATACTATAATATTCTAAGCCCCAAAACGTGAAATTATCGAAACTATATTTTCCTACAAGTAGAAGCTCATTCCTTCACTATTCTTCACCAATTCACTAAAGCTATAGAGCAATTATTATAGAGAGAAATTATATAGAAAAAGAAGAAGAGAAGTCTGCTACCTCACTTTTCTAGTATCCAGTCTTCTTTTGAGGTAAGGGGTATTATTTCTTTAGTATTCAAGAAGAGATCTTTTGTTATTCTATTCTTTATTATTATGTTGGAATAACCTAGCTATATACGAAGTACCGCATACATGGTAAAATTCTTCTGTTATTCCATTCTTTATTATTCTGTAGGAATAACATGTCTGTGTAGTCTATCGCATGCCTGGTGAATTTTGTTGTTATTCCATTATTTATTATTCTGTTGGAATATCCTCGCATGCATGCGGATTATGCATGACTTCGGTTCCATTCATTATTATTTTGTTGAATATCCGTCTGCGTAAGTATTACGCATTTACACGTTCCATTCTTTATTATTCTGTTGGAATAACATATCTATGCGGTCTATCGCATGCCTGGTGAATTCTGTTGTTATTCCATTATTTATTATTCTGTTGGAATATCTTGTCTGTGCGAATTACGCATAACCTAGTTCCATTCTTTATTATTCTATTGGAATATCATGTCTGTGAGCATTACGCATGATCTGGTTCCATTCTTTTTTATTCTATTGGAATAACCTGTCTGTGTGGTCTATCGCATGCTTGGTGAATTCTGTTGTTATTCCACTCTTTATTATTCTGTTGGAATAACATGTCTATGTGGATTACCACAGGCATAGTGAATGATCCTTCGTATTCATTCTTTATTAAATTATGGAAATGATCTCATTTACATGGATTACATGCAAGGTGTGAAAATCCATTTGCGCTTCATATATTCTATTATACTGTATGAGATATCATTTTTTTGTACTCGTCATGGAATATCATTTTCTTTGGTATTTTTTTTACGAGTTACTATTCACGGGTTACTATTCACTCTAGTATTATTCACTAGGGTATTCGGGGAACTTTTCTTATCGGAGTACTATTCACAAATTACTATTCACCCAAATTACTATTCACTTGAATATTATTCACTCGGGTATTTGGAGTACTTTTTATGCCGGGGTACTATTCACCCGAAAAATATATTTCTTTTCTGTCAAAATTATTTTTGGTACAAGAATATTATTCTTGAATTTTACTCTACAAAGTAGTATATCATGTTGACAATTTGGACGTTATTGATTTCTGGATAAATTAAATTATAAATCATTAAAATTTATCCTTGAACTTGTTTTATTGAATTATTATGTCATTGTCATCATCCTCATGCTTATATTATGATTAAAGTCATCTTTGGCTTACGTGCATAGATGGACTTGGTATGATTATGACGTGGATTATTCGGTATAATCATCATGACCGTAATGTGACGAAAGATGTGGTAAAAGTCCTCATTGGCCTGTAATTCATTGGTGGACAGTTATTGGTATGATTATGACCAGGGATTATTCGGTATAATCATGACCATTGATGATTACATGAATATCCTTGGTCGTGGTGCAGGGATGATGTGGTTTATTTATTAAGCTGAGTCTCAGCGATAAAGTTGGTGAAAAACTTTTTAAATCATAAAAGATAGTAGATTTTATGCTCTACTTGACTCTTCTAATGGATTGCTTATTTCCGCTGCCTGTTGTTGATCTAAAACTTGTTGTCTATTGTATTCTATCAGTTGTTATACTATTGAAGGCTAAGGATAATTTATTATGCATTATCTTAGTCATAATATTTCTTACTTGGCTAGTTCAGCTCACCCTTTCTTTCATTGTTCTCTTCAGGAAATGAGAATATAGCTGGGACGAGTCGGGGAATGGAGTGATGGTCTAAGATAAATGGCTTTAGTAGACCTCACTATTCTACGGAATAATGTTATAATAATTTTAATGAGGACAACATTGAGTGTGGATATTGTCTAGATGACAATATTCTTGTTTAAACTCTCAGCTATGTTTTGTCGTATTTTACACGACTGTTGTATAATTAAGTTGTATTTGAATTTATGTAACATATATCTGGCGACTCAAGATGGGTGATGTATACCTGTTTTGGGGGCGTCACAGTTGGTATCAGAGCTTAGGGATGTGATCCTTGGCTAAGATGTGAGACAAGAACTAGGAGGGGGGAAGACGGGAAATTCCTTCGCTAGTATAACCTACCTAAGTTTATTTGGTATTTAATTAGTTGGTCAGAGTATAGGGATAATATGTGATATATCAATTAACCTATGTTTTGTGACAGTGTTTGAAAATGGCATCTAAAAATGTTGAGATCAGCAATGAAGTACATGAGACCATTGAGTCACCAAAGATCAGTACCTAGGATAATGTGCAACAGGAAGACAATAATCCTCAGGTAAATAACAACAACGATCAAATGATGAATGATGGGATGTTTAAAGATTTTATGCAATTCAGGCAACATCAGGTAAGAGAGACACTTATTCAAAATATAGGTGGAAATAATGGCAACCCACGGTCGGTTACCGCTAAGCAGTTCAAGGAGCTGGGACCACCAAAGTTTTTGGGAAAGCCAGTACCACTTAAGGCGGAGACGTGGTTAAAGTAGATCACCAAGATATTTGATGTCTTGGGATGCTCCGAGGAGCAAAAGGTTCCCTTTGCCACCCTTATTTTGTATGAAGAGGTAGATTACTGGTGGGAATCTGTAAAACGTACCCAGCTTGACGCACTGAAGATGTCTTAGGAGAATTTACAAGAGCTGTTCAACGACAAGTAATTTCCCGAAAGTATTCGTCACATAAAGGAGATAGAGTTTATCAAGCTAGAGCAAAACAATATGACCGTGTCACAGTACGAGGCAAAATTTGCGGAGTTATCCTGATTTGTATCCCATTTGGTCGATAATGAGGAGCGAATGACTCGAATGTTTCTAAGAGGTTTGAAATCTGATATACGTCAATACCTCATTTCTCACAAACTTTGTTTATATTCAGATGTTGTGAATATGGCTCAGTTATTGGACCGTGATAATGATTCAGCACAACCAAAGGATAACGAGCAACAACACGATAATAATCGTACCGGTGGCAACGGCCATCGGAACAATGATAACCATCGTGGGGGAAATTATCATGCCAAAAATGGTAACCACTTCGGTGGTAATCATGGCCAAGATAATAGAAGTGGAAAATTCAAGAAGAGAAGATTTAACAATGATGGGAAGACGTTGGCAGCAACACCAACACCAGCAACAAATTCTAGGGAAGGAGAACGACTGCCAGTTAGATGCTACAGATTTAGAGAGGAGGGACACATAAGTCCAAACTATTCACAACCTTCCAAGGTATGTTTTAGTTGTGGAAAAGACGGTTAAATAGCTCGATTTTGTCCTGTAGCAAAATCAAGTCCAGCTGGGACGGTGGCACCAAAGGCGGATACGGACAAAACAAAGTCGGTGGTTTCAGGAAGAGCATTTTTCGTGACTTCTCAAAAAGTGAGTAATCCAAACGAAGTTAGCACGGGTTAGTTAATTATAAATTCTTGTGAAGTCTATACCTTATTAGATACCGGTTCTACCCATTCTTTTATCTCTCTTTCTTGCGCTCAACGTTTAAATTTGACCCCAGAGAAGTTAGACTTTGACTTATTGGTTGAAACTTAGTTAGTAAAAACCTGCGTTACCTCCACTGTTTATAAATCTTGTTGATTCAAATCGACACTTTCATGTTACCAGTTGATCTTATCTCTTTGAAAATACTTGCCCTTGATGTGATTTTAGGAATCGATTGATTAACTACTCATCATGCCAAATTTGATTTTTTTCGTAAGGTTGTTAGCTTTCATATTCCTAACCAACCTGTTTTGTGAATTCAATCAACCAAACCACTAAAAGTCAATCATTATCATATCAAGCCATAAGTAAAGAGTCTCGAGCCTTTCACTAGTGACTTCCTTGTGTGGAATGCACCGAAGCCGAACTTTCCGTAGAGGAAGCTGTGAATGACGATGGCAGGTAGATAGGTATCAATGTGATGTGCTATCCAAGTCTTGGATGAGAGTCACAATTTTGAATGATATTTCTATTGTTAATAAATTTCCTTACGTATTCTTAAAGACTTCCTAGCCTACCCCTAGAGCGTGAAATAGAATTTTGTATTGACCCCAGTACAAAACCCATTTCTAAAACCCTTAAATATTTCTTCAACCAAAACGAACGTATCATGCGCCAAAGACATTGGCTTGAGCTGTTGAAGATTACGATCTACCATTCAATATCATCATGGAAGAGCGAACGTGGTAACTGACGCGTTGAGTAGAAGATTGTATGCGTTTACGAGTGTGAGGTTGTTAACATAAAAACCTATTTCGTATAACTTACAAATGATGAAGATATAGTTAAAGACTCTAGGGACCCATGTCAAGATAACTAATATACGAGTTGAATCGACTTTAATCGATAAAGTTAAAGCCGTGCAAGCTACATACTCAAAGCTGATGAATGTGAAGAAGAAGGTTCAAGAGGGCGTTATTCTAGAAGCAAGAATCGATGAAGAGTTGAAATCTCAACCCTCGATTTTATTGGCCCATTTGAAATCCTTGATCGAGTAGGAACTGTGGCCTATAGACTCGTTTTACCGCCAAGTATGTCGCGTGTTCATAATGTATTTCATGTATCGATGTTACATAAATATGTGGATGACCCGAACCATGTTATTAAATTAGAACTAGACGAGATAGCAAAATATTTAACGTATGAGGAGATACATGTTAAAATCATTGATAAGAAGGATCGTATTCAACACTCAAAGGTTATACCTCAAGAGTTAGAATCTAAAATGAAGTCAAGGCATCCTCATCTCTTCGGCATACTAGGTACATACGCAAATTTTGAGGGCGAAATTTTATATGGAGTGGAGATTATGAGACCCCAAATTTTATGTGAATTATAATATTAATGATGAATAAGTTTGTGTTGATTAATGATGAAATTGATAGTTCTATTGTGTTGGGATTATCAGTGTTAGTGGAAATCGACATTTATTTCGATAATAATTGATGTCTAGAGGTTATATTGACCAATCGAGTAATTAACTGAATAAATGAGCAATTAATTGCTAATGATTCACATGATTATAACTATTTGTTCACATGTGTGTACTACTGATTCACATTCATTTACTATTAGAGGAGTTGGTGCAAGATTGATAATACTTGCATGACTAAGTTAAAAATGGAGGTATAGATGGAGGTACTATACTATAATTCGTATTTTCACATGTCTAGAACTATTGAGTCACATGATTTACTATTAGGGGAGGTGGTGCAAGTTTGATAATACTTGTAGGACTAAATTAAAAATGAAAGAAAAGTTGAAGGTATTGTACTGTAATATTCTGAGCCCCAAAACGTGCAATTATCGAAACTATATTTGACAATTTGGACGTTATTGATTTCTGGATAAATTAAATTATAAATTATTAAAAAATTTCCTTGAACTTGTTTTATTGAATTATTATGTCATTGTCATCATCCTCATGCTTATATTATGATTAAAGTCATCTTTGGCTTATGTGCATAGATGGACATGGTATGATTATGACCAGGGATTATTCGGTATAATCCTGACCGTAATGTGATGAATGATGTGGTAAAAGTTCTCATTGGCCTATAGTTCATTGGTGGACAGTTATTGTTATGATTATGACCAGGGATTATTCAGAATAACATGTCTATGTGGATTACCACAGGCATGGTGAATGATCCTTCGTATTCATTCTTTATTAAATTATGGAAATGATCTGTCTACGTGGATTACCGCATGGCGGGTGAAAATCCATTTGCAGTTTCGTATATTCTATTATACTCGTATGAGATATCATTTTTTTGTACTCGTCATGGAATATCATTTCTTTGGTATTTTTTTTACGAGTTACTATTCACGGGTTACTATTCACTCTAGTATTATTCACTAGGGTATTCGGGGCACTTTTCTTATCGGAGTACTATTCACAAATTACTATTCACCCAAATTACTATTCACCTGAATATTATTCACTCGGGTATTTGGAGTACTTTTTATGCCGGGGTACTATTCACCCGAAAAATATATTTCTTTTCTGTCAAAATTATTTTTGGTACAAGAATATTATTCTTGAATTTTACTCTACAAAGTAGTATATCATGTTGACAATTTGGACGTTATTGATTTCTGGATAAATTAAATTATAAATCATTAAAATTTATCCTTGAACTTGTTTTATTGAATTATTATGTCATTGTCATCATCCTCATGCTTATATTATGATTAAAGTCATCTTTGGCTTACGTGCATAGATGGACTTGGTATGATTATGACCAGGGATTATTCGGTATAATCATGACCGTAATGTGACGAAAGATGTGGTAAAAGTCCTCATTGGCCTGTAGTTCATTGGTGGACAGTTATTGGTATGATTATGACCAGGGATTATTCGGTATAATCATGACCATTGATGATTACATGAATATTTTTTGTCGTGGTGCATGGATGATGTAGTTTATTTATTAAGCTGAGTCTCAGCGATAAAGTTGGTGAAAAACTTTTTAAATCATAGAAGATAGTAGATTTTATGCTCTACTTGACTATTCTAATGGATTGCTTATTTCCGCTGCAGTTGTTAATCTAAAACTTGTTGTCTATTATATTCTATCAGTTGTTATACTGTTGAAGGCTAAGGATAATTTATTCTGCATTATCTTAGTCATAATATTTCTTACTGGGCTAGTTCAGCTCACCCTTTCTTCCATTGTTCTCTTCAGGAAATAAGAATATATCTAGGACGAGTCGGGGAATGGAGTGATGGTCCAGGATAAATGGCTTTAGTAGTCCTCACTATTCTACGGAATAATGTGATAATAATTGTAATGAGGACACCATTTAGTGGGGATATTGTCTAGATGACAATATTCTTGTTTAAACTCTCAGCTATGTTTTGTCGTATTTTACATGACTGTTGTATAATTAAGTTCTATTTGAATTTATGTAACATGTAACTGGCGACTCAAGATGGGTGATGTATACCTGTTTCGGGGGCGTCACAATTGTTATCAAATCTTAGGGATATGGTCCCTGGCTGAGATGTGAGACAAGAACTAGGAAGGGAGAGACAGGAAATTCCTTCGCTAGTATGACCTACCTAAGTTTACTTGGTATTTAATTGGTTGGTCAGAGTATAGGGATAATATGTGATATATCAATTAACCCTTGTTTTGTGACAGTGTTTGAAAATGGCATCTAAAAATGTTAAGATCAGCAATGAAGCACATGAGACCGTTGAGTCACAAACGATCAATACCTATTATAATGTGCAAGAGGAAGACAATAATCCTCAGGTAAATAACAACAACGATCAAATGATGAGCGATGGGATGTTCAGAGATTTTATGCAATTCATGCAACATCAGGTAAGAGAGACTCCTATTCAAAATATAGGTGGAAATAATGGCAATCCACGGTCGGTCACCGCTAAGAAGTTCAAGGAGCTGGGACCACCGAAGTTTTTGGGAAAGCCAGAACCACTTAAGGAGGAGACGTGGTTAAAGCAGATCACCAAGATATTTGATGTCTTGGGATGCTCCGAGGAGCAAAAGATTCCCTTTGCCACCTTTATGTTGCGTGACGAGGCAGATTACTGGTGGGAATCTGTAAAACGTACCCAGCCTGAGGCACTCAAGATGTCTTGGGAGAAGTTCCAAAAGCTGTTCAACGACAAGTACTTTCCTGAAAGTATTCATCACATGAAGGAGGTAGAGTTTATCAAGCTGGAGCAAAACAATATGACAGTGTCACAGTACGAGGCTAAATTTGCGGAGTTATCCCGATTTGTATCCCATTTGGTCGATTATGAGGAGCGAATGACTCGAATGTTTCTAAGAGGTTTGAAATCTGATATACGTCAATACCTCATTTCTCACAAACTTTGTTTATATTCAGATGTTGTGAATATGGCTCAGTTATTGGACCGTGATAATGATTCAGCACAACCAAAGGATAACGAGCAACAACATGATAATAATCGTACCGGTGGCAACGGCCATCGGAACAATGATAACCATCGTGGGGGAAATTATCATGCCAATAATGGTAACCACTTCGGTGGTAATCATAGCCAAGATAATAGAAGTGGAAAATTCAAGAAGAGAAGATTTAACGATGATGGGAAGACGTTGGCAGCAGCACCAACACCAGCAACAAATTCTAGGGGAGGAGAACGACCGCCAGTTAAACGCTACAGATTCGGAGAGGAGGGACACATAAGTCCAAACTGTTCACAGCCTTCCAAAGTATGTTTTAGTTGTGAAAAAAGACGATCACATAGCTCGATTTTATCCTATAGCGAAATCAAGTCCAGCTGGGATGGTGGCACCAAAGGCGGATACGGACAAAACAAAGTTGGTAGTTTCAGGAAGAGCATTTTTCGTGACTTCTCAAAAAGCGAGTAATCCAAACGAAGTTAGCACGAGTTAGTTAATTATAAATTCTTGTGAAGTCTATACCTTATTAGATACCGGTTCTACCCATTCTTTTATCTCTCTTTCTTGCGCTCGACGTTTAAATTTGACCCTAGAGAAGTTAGACTTTGACTTATTGGTTGAAACTTCGTTAGTAAAAACGTTCGTTATCTCCACTGTTTATAAATCTTGTTGATTCAAATCGACACTTTCACGTTACCGGTCGATCTTATCTCTTTGAAAATACTTTCCCTTGATTTGATTTTAGGAATCGATTGGTTAACTACTCATCATGCCAAAATTGATTATTTATCGTAAGGTCGTTTGCTTTCATATTCCTAACCAACCTGTTTTGTAAATTCAAGAAATAAAACTACTAAAAGTCAATCATTATCATATCAAGAAATAAGTAAAGAGTCTCGAGCCTTTCGCTGGTGACTTCCTTGTGTGGAATGCACTGAAGCCGAACTTTTCGTAGGGGACGCTATGAATGACGATGGCAGGTTGATAGGTATCAATGTGACGTGATATCCAAGTCGTGGATGAGAGTCACAGTTTTGAATGATATTTCTATTGTTAATAAATTTCCTTACGTATTCTTAAAGACTTCCTAGCCTACCCCTAGAGCGTGAAATCGAATTTTGTATTGACCCCAGTACAAAACCCATTTCTAAAACCCTTAAATATCTCTTCAACCAAAATGAATGTATCATACACCAAAGACGTTGGCTTGAGCTGTTAAAGATTACGATCGTGACATTCAATATCATCATGGAAGAGCGAACGTGGTAACTGACGCATTGAGTAGAAGATTGTATTCGTTTACGAGTGTGAGGTTGTTAACATAAAAACCTATTTCGTATAACTTACAAATGATGAAGATATAGTTAAAGACTCTAGGGACCCACGTCAAGATAACGAATATACGAGTTGAATCGACTTTAATCGATAAAGTTAAAGCCGTGCAAGCTACATACTCAAAGCTGATGAATGTGAAGAAGAAGGTTCAAGAGGGCGTTATTCTAGAAGCAAGAATCGATGAAGAGTTGAAATCTCAACCCTCGATTTTATTGGCCCATTTGAAATCCTTGATCGAGTAGGAACTATGGCCTATAGACTCGTTTTACCGCCAAGTATGTCGCGTGTTCATAATGTATTTCACGTATCGATGTTACGTAAATATGTGGATGATCCGAACCATGTTATTAAATTAGAACTAGACGAGATAGCAAAATATTTAACGTATGAGGAGATACGTGTTAAAATCATTGATAAGAAGGATCGTATTCAACAGTCAAAGGTTATACCTCAAGAGTTAGAATCTAAAATGAAGTCAAGGTATCCTCATCTCTTCGGCATACTAGGTACGTACGCAAATTTTGAGGGCGAAATTTCATATGGAGGGGAGATTATGAGACCCCAAATTTTATGAATAAAGATTTAAATTTCTAGAAATATTTTTTTTTATATTATGGTGTGGATTTGATATAATGTTATAGTTGTGGGTAATATTTATAAATTTTGCAAAGTAAGCAAGTTGTTATATAATATTCGTTTGGTCGGGGAATATTCTTTTTGTCGGGGAATATCCGTACGACGTCACAATCACTGGTGAACCCAACAACGGATGTATTGTCGTAGTAAGAAAATGACAGAATTATCTTTTTATAACTAACGAAAAGTGTTACCGTTAAAACCGTTGAACTACCCTAGTAGTAAAAGTACGATGAATATGCGTGGTTGCATAGTAGCACACCAGTATTGATTATTGATGCTTACGTAAGAAGTCACTAAGTTATACTCAATTATTGCTACGATAATTCTTTGCATCATATCTCTCATATTATTGATTCAATTATTGTCACAAAGATCATCATCATATAATATGTTATATTATTAAATCAATAATTGAGATGACAAAGTTATTCATATTATTATTTGCAATATTGACAATGTCTAAAAATTCTGTCAAGGAGAGGTTTGGTCACCTAATTGCGCGCCAATAAGGAGAAATCCTTATCGAAAAGCCTCATCTTTCCTAGGAACAACCTAGTTGTTAAATATTGTGAATTATAATATTAATGATGAATAAGTTTGTGTTGATTAATGATGAAATTGATAGTTCTATTGTGTTGGGATTATTAGTGTTAATAGAAATCGACATTTATTTCAATAATAATTGATGTCTGGAGGTTATATTGACCAATCGGGTAATTAACTAAATAATTGAGCAATTAATTGCTATTGATTCACATGATTATAACTATTTGTTCACATGTGTGTACTATTGATTCACATTCATTTACTATTAGGGGAGTTGGTGCAAGATTGATAATACTTGCATGACTAAGTTAAAAATGGAGGTATAGATGGAGGTACTATACTATAATTTGTATTTTCACATGTCTAGAACTATTGAGTCACATGATTTACTATTAGGGGAGGTGGTGCAAGTTTGATAATATTTGTAGGACTAAATTAAAAATGAAAGAAAAGTTAAAGGTATTGTACTATAATATTCTGATCCCCAAAACGTGCAATTATCAAAACTATATTTTTCTATAAATATAAGCTCATTCCTTCATTATTCTTCACCAATTCACTAAATTAATAGAGCAATTATTATAGAGAGAAATTATAGAGAGGAAGAAGAAGAGAAGTCTGCTACCTCACTATTCCAGTATCCAGTCTTCTTTTGTGGTAAGGAGTATTATTTCTTTCGTATTAATGAAGAGAGCTTATATTATTCCATTCTTTATTATTATGTTGGAATAACATGTCTATGTGAAGTACAGCATACATGGTGAAATTCTTCTGTTATTTCATTCTTTATTATTACTGTTGGAATAACTCGCGTCATGCTATCTATCGCATGCCAGTGTGAATTCTATTGTTATTACATTATTTATTATTACGTTGGAATATCCTCGTCATGCATGTATTACGATGACTGGTTCCATTCTTTATTATTCTGTTGGAATATCCTATCTGTGGATATTACGCATGACCTGGTTCTATTCTTTATAATTCTGTTGGAATAACCTGTTTGTGAGGTCTATCGCATGCCTGATGAATTCTGTTGTTATTCCATTATTTATTATTCTATTGGAATATCATGTCTATGCGGATTACGCATGACCTGGTTCCATTCTTTATTATTCTGTTGGAATATCCTCCATGCATGCGCATTACGCATGACTTCAGTTCCATTCTTTTTTTATTCTATTGGAATAACTTTTCGCATGGATTATCGCATGCACGTGAATTCTCATTGTTATTCCATTTTATTATTCTATTGAATAACTCATGCATGTGGATTACCACGTATGGTGAATGATCCTTCAGATTCATTCTTTATTAAATTATGGAAATGATCTCACATCGGCGTGGATTCTTTGCGTGGTGGGTGAAAATCCATTTGCGCTTTAAGATATTCTATTATACTCGTATGAGATATCATTTCTTTTGTACTCATCATGGAATATCATTTTCTTTGGTATTTTTTTTACGAGTTACTATTCACGGGTTACTATTCACTCTAGTATTATTCACTCGGGTATTCGGGGCACTTTTCGCGTCGGAGTACTATTCATGAGTTACTATTCACGAGGTACTATTCCCCTGAAAAATATATTTCTTTTCTGTCAAAATTATTTTTTGTACAAGAATATTATTCTTGAATTTTACTCTACAAAGCAGTATCATGTTGACAATTTGGACGTTATTGATTTCTGGATAAATTAAATTATAAATTATTAAAAAAATTCCTTGAACTTGTTTTATTGAATTATTATGTCATTGTCATCATCCTCATGCTTATATTATGATTAAAGTCATCTTTGGCTTATGTGCATAGATGGACTTGGTATGATTATGACCAGGGATTATTCGGTATAATCATGATCATAATGTGACTAATGATGTGGTAAAAGTCCTCATTGGCCTATAGTTCATTGGTGGACAGTTATTGGTATGATTATGACCAGGGATTATTCGGTATAATCATGACCATTGATGATTACATGAATATTCTTGGTCGTGGTGCATGGATGATGTGGTTTATTTATTAAACTGAGTCTCAGCGATAAAGTTGATGAAAAACTTTTTAAATCATAGAAGATAGTAGATTTTATACTCTACTTGACTATTCTAATAGATTGCTTATTTCCGTTGTAGTTGTTGATCTAAAACTTGTTGTTTATTATATTTTATCAGTTGTTATACTGTTGAAGGCTAAGGATAATTTATTCTGCATTATCTTAGTCATAATATTTCTTACTGGTCTAGTTCAGCTCACCCTTTCTTCCATTGTTCTCTTCAAGAAATGAGAATATATCTGGGACGAGTCGGGAAATGGAGTGATGGTCCAGGATAAATGGCTTTAGTAGTCCTCACTATTCTACGGAATAATGTGATAATAATTGTAATGAGGACACCATTTAGTGGGGATATTATCCAGATAACAGTATTCTTGTTTAAACTTTCAGCTATATTTTGTCGTATTTTACATGATTGTTGTATAATTAAGTTCTATTTGAATTTATGTAACATGTATCTGGCGACTCAAGATGGGTGATGTATACCTATTTTGGGGGCGTCACAGTTGGTATCAGAGCTTAGGGATATGATCCCTAGCCGAGATGTGAGACAAGAACTAGGATGGGAGAGACAGGAAATTCCTTCGCTAGTATGACCTACCTAAGTTTACTTGGTATTTAATTGGTTGGTCAGAGTATAGGGATAATATGTGATATATCAATTAACCCTTGTTTTGTGACAGTGTTTGAAAATGGCATCTGAAAATGTTAAGATCATCAATGAAGCACACGAGACCGTTGAGTCACCAACGATCAATACCTACGATAATGTGTAATAGGAAGACAACAACGATCAAATGATGAACGATGGGATGTTCAGAGATTTTATGCAATTCATTCAACATCAGGTAAGAGAGACTCCTATTCAAAATATAGGTTGAAATAATGGCAATCCATGGTCGGTCACCGCTAAGCAGTTCAAAGAGCTGGGACCACTGAAGTTTTTGGGAAAGCCAGAACCACTTAAGGCGGAGACGTGGTTAAAGCAGATCACCAAGATATTTGATGTCTTCAGATGCTCCGAGGAGCAAAAGATTCCCTTTGCCACCTTTATGTTGCGTGAAGAGGCAGATTACTGGTGGGAATCTGTAAAACGTACCCAGCCTGACGCACTCAAGATGTCTTGGGAGAAGTTCCAAAAGCTGTTCAACGACAAGTACTTTCCTAAAAGTATTCATCACATGAAGGAGGTAGAGTTTATCAAGCTGGAGCAAAACAATATGACAGTGTCACAGTACGAGGCTAAATTTGCGGAGTTATCCCAATTTTGTATCCCATTTGGTCGATAATGAGGAGCGAATGACGCGAATGTTTCTAAGAGGTTTGAAACCCGATATACGTCAATACCTCATTTCTCACAAACTTTGTTTATATTTAGATGTTGTGAATATGGCTCAGTTATTGGACCGCGATAATGATTCAGCACAACCAAAGGATAACGAGCAACAACACGATAATAATCATCGCAGGTGTGGCAATGACCATCTAACAATGATAACCATCGTGGGGGAAATTATCATGCCAAAAATGGTAACCAATTCGGTGGTAATCATGGCCAAGATAATAGAAGTGGAAAATTCAAGAAGAGAAAATTTAACGATGATGGGAAGACGTTGGCAACAGCACCAACACCAGCAACAAATTCTAGGGGAGGAGAACGACCGCCAGTTAAATGCTACAGATTCAGAGAGGAGGGACAATAAGTCCAAACTGTTCACAGCCTTCCAAGGTATGTTTTAGTTGTGAAAAAGACGGTCACATAGCTCAATTTTGTCCTGTAGCGAAATCAAGTCCAGCTGGGATGGTGGCACCAAAGGCGGATACGGACAAAACAAAGTTAGTGGTTTCAGGAAGAGCATTTTTCGTGACTTCTCAAAAAGCGAGTAATTCGAACGAAGTTATCACGGGTTAGTTAATTATAAATTCTTGTGAAGTCTATACCTTTTTAGATACCGGTTCTACCCATTCTTTTATCTCTCTTTCTTGCGCTCGACGTTTAAATTTGACTCTAGAGAAGTTAGACTTTGACTTATTGGTTGAAACTTCGTTAGTAAAAACGTTTGTTACCTCCACTGTTTATAAATCTTGTTGATTCACATTGACACTTTCACGTTACCTGTCGATCTTATCTCTTAGAAAATACTTGCCCTTGATGTGATTTTAGGAATTGATTGGTTAACTACTCATCATGCCAAAATTGATTATTTATCGTAAGGTCGTTAGCTTTCATATTCCTAACCAACCTATTTTGTAAATTCAAGCAACCAAACCACTAAAAGTTAATCATTATCATATCAAGAAATAAGTAAAGAGTCTCGAGCCTTTCGCTGGTGACTTCCTTGTGTGGAATTCACTGAAGCCAAACTTTCCGTAGGGGATGCTATGAATGACGATGGCAGGTTGATAGGTATCAATGTGACGTGATATCCAAGTCGTGGATGAGAGTCACAGTTTTGAATTATATTTCTATTGTTAATAAATTTCCTTACGTATTCTTAAAGACTTCCTAGCCTACCCCTAGAGCGTGAAATCGAATTTTGTATTGACCGCAGTATAAAACCCATTTCTAAAACCCTTAAATATCTCTTCAACCAAAACGAATGTATCATGCACCAAAGACGTTGGCTTGAGCTGTTGAAGATTACGATCGTACCATTCAATATCATCGTGAAAGAGCGAACGTGGTAACTGACGCGTTGAGTAGAAGATTGTATGCGTTTATGAGTGTGAGGTTGTTAACATAAAAACCTATTTTATATAACTTATAAATGATGAAGATAGAGTTAAAGACTCTAGGGACCCACGTCAAGATAACGAATATATGAGTAGAATCGACTTTAATCGATAAAGTTAAAGTCGTGCAAGCTACATACTCAAAGCTGATGAATGTGAAGAAGAAGGTTCAAGAGGGCGTTATTCTAGAAGCAAGAATCGATGAAGAGTTGAAATCTCAACCCTCGATTTTATTGGCCCATTTGAAATCCTTGATCGAGTAGGAACTGTGGCCTATAGACTCGTTTTACCGCAAAGTATGTCGCGTGTTCATAACGTTTTTCATGTATTGATGTTACGTAAATATGTGGATGACCCAAACCACGTTATTAAATTAGAACTAGACGAGATAGCAGAAGATTTAACGTATGAGGAGATAGCTGTTAAAATCGTTGATAAGAAAGATCGTAGTCAACACTCAAAGGTTATACCTCAAGAGTTAGAATCTAAAATGAAGTCAAGGTATCCTCATCTCTTCGGCATACCAGGTACGTACGCAAATTTTGAGGGCGAAATTTCATATGGAGGGGAGATTATGAGACCCCAAATTTTATGAATAAAGATTTAAATTTCTAGAAATATTTTTTTAATATTATGGTGTGTATTTGATATAATGTTATAGTTGTAGGTAATATTTATAAATTTTGCAAAGTAAGCAAGTTTTTATGTAAGACCCCAGCTTTTATAAATAAAGATGAATTTTCTATAAATATTATTTTTGAATATTATGGAATAAATTTGATATAATGTTATAGTTGTGGGTAATATTTATAAATTTTGCAAAGTAAGTAAAGCAAGTTGTTATAAAATATTCGTTTGGTGGGAATATTCTTTTGTCGGGGAATATTAAATGCGACGGCTCAATCGATGGTGGACCCCACAACGGAAGTATTATCGTAGTTAGAAAAACGACAAAATTATCTTTCTATAAAAATAACTAAGCAAAGGTGTTACTGGTTAAAACTGTTGAACTACCCTATTAGTAAAAAATACAATGAATACGCGTTGTTGCAAGAGTAGCACCGATATATTGATTATTGATGCTTACGTGAAGAAGTCACTTAGCTATACTCAATTATTACTACAAATAATTTACCGATCATATCTCTTATATTATTGATTCAATTATTGTCACAAAGATTATCATCAGTATAATATGTTATATTATTAATTGAGATGACAAGTTATAAATGATTAATAATTGTTGAAAGATTAAATATGTGTTAATTAAAAATAAAATGATTTGTGGTAATATTTATTCAATCCTTGATGTATATAAAGAGTCCATTATGAGGCGTTTGTGGTAAGTTTGATTATTTTATGGGGGCCATATGTCATCATCTAAGAGTCTCTTCAATCAATAGTATTTACCTTTGTGAATAGTAATTACCTTCGTCAATAGTAATTACCTTCGCGATAGTATTTACCTTCGTCGATATTATTTACCTTCGTCAATAGTAATTACCTTCTTCAATAGTAATTACCTTTCAATCGATAGTAATTACCTTCGTCAATAGTAATTACCCCATCGCAAATAGTAGTTGTCCTTCAATATTACCAATAAGCTTAAGCGCCTCTTGATTGTTCCAAGGGTTAATTACCCCTTCGCAAATAGTAGTTATCTCTTGATATTACCAAGAGTCATTTTGACCCTTCGTTAAGACCAAGAGCCACCCTCGGTTTTTCTATAAATAGAAAGCTCATTCCTTCATTATTTCTTACGAATTCATTGAAACTCTGAGAGAGAAACTATAGAGAGAAAGAAGAAAAGTATTCTTACTTCACTTTTCCAATATTCGGTTCTTTTAAGGTAAGGGATAATATTTGTTGTACCTGTAAGGGGTGTTATTCTTTCTTATTCATGAAGAGAACTTCTATTATTCCATTCTTTATTATTACATTGGAATAACTCAGATACACAATGAAACCCTATATACGTGAAATCCTCTGTGATTCCATTCTTTATTATTCTCATTGGAATAACTCAGATACTGTGACATACCTATACATAATCAGATACGTGGTTTACCCTATACTTGGTGACATTCTTCTATTATTCATTGGAACATCCTCATGCATGTGTTTTACACCTTTACCGGTTCCGCTCTTTATTATTATTCTCGTTGGAACATCCTCATGCATGTGTTTTACACCTAACACGGTTCCGCTCTTTATCATTCTGTTGGAATATCCTATCTCGTGTGTTTACACCGGATCCGTGCCATCTTTATTATTCATTTGGAACATCCCGTTGCGGTGTGAATTTCACGACTTCGTTCCGTTATTATTATTCTCATTGGAATAACTCATATCATCTTAATCTGCGCATGCATGGTGATTTCCTTTGTTATTCCATTCTTTATTATACCCAGTTGGTTTAAAACTTTGACTTCTATACTCCATTAAATTAGTAGAATATTCTTGATATTTAACGTTTCATCCAATATCTTTTCATGGAAATATTCTTCCGATCATTCTTGAATTTTACTCTCTGAAGCGTGATCATGTTGACAATTTGGGCGTTATTAGTTCCCTGAATAAATTAATTCGTGAACTTGTTTTAGTGAATTATTATGTCATTGTCATCATCCTCATGTTATATTATGTTATCTTTGGCTTACGTGCATAGATGAACTTAGTATGATTATGACCGAGAGATCATTCGGTATAATCATGGCTTGATATAAATGATGTGACAAAAGTCCTCGATGGCACCTGTAATGCGATGATGATGGATAGTTTTTGGTATGATTATGACCGGGGTGATTCGGTATAATCATGACCATTGATAATTTGATGAAAATCCTTGACCAGTAGTACAAGGATGATTAGATATTGTGGTTTTATTCATTAAATTGAGTCTTAGTGATAAAAATTGATGAAAACCTTTTAAAACCTAAAAGATAGTAGACTTTATTTTCTACTTGACTCTTTTAATGGATTGCATATTCATTGCAGATTAAACCGGTTGTCTATTGTATTTTATCGGTTTAACATTGTTGAAGACTATTGATAATTTATTACGCATTATCTTAGTTATAATATTTCTTCTTTGGGCTAGTTGAGCTCACCCTTTCTTTCACTGTTCTCTTCAGGAAATGAGAATATAGGACTGAGACGAGTCGGGGAACGGAATAATGGTCCAGAGGATAGCATTAGTAGTCCTCACTATTCTGTGAAATAGTGTGATAATAATTGTAATGAGGACTCCTTTTGAGTTTGTATAATATCTAGTAGACAATATTTGTATTCAAACTCACAGTTTATGTCGTATTGTACACGACAGTTATATTAGTAAGTTGTATTTAAATTCTGTACCATGTAAGTGGCGACCCAAGATGGGTGACGTATACCTAATTTTGGGGGCGTCACATTTTATATAATATTCGTTTGGTCGGGGAATATTCTTATTGTCGGGGAATATCCATACGACGTCATAATCATTGGTGAACCCCACAATGGATGTATTGTCGTAGTAAGAAAATGACAGAATTATCTTTTTATAACGGCAAAAGTGTTACCGTTAAAACTGTTGAACTACCCGGTAGTAAAAGTACAGTAATATGTGTGGTTGCATAGTAGCATACGGTATTGATTATTGATGCTTACGTAAGAAGTCACTCAGTTATACTCAATTATTGCTTTAACAATTGTTGCATCATACCTCTCATATTATTGATTCAATTATTGTCACAGTATTATCTGTATAATATGTTATATTATTAAATCAATAATTGAGATGGTAAAGTTTTTCATATTATTATTTGCAATATTGACAATGTCTAGAAATTCTATCAAGGAGAGGTTTGGTCACCTAATTGTGCGCCAATAAGGAGAAATCCTTATCGGAAAGCCCCCTCTTTCCTGGGAACGACCTGGTTGTTAAATATTGTGAATTATAATATTAATAATGAATAAGTTCGTGTTGATTAAAGATGAAATTGATAGTTCTATTGTGTTGGGATTATTAGTGTTAGTGGAAACGAAAATTTATTTTGATAATAATTGATGTCTGGAGATTATATTGACCAATCGGGTAATTAACTGGATAAATGAGCAATTAATTGCTATTGATTCACATGATTATAACTATTTATTCACATGTGTGTACTATTGATTCACATTCATTTACTATTAGAAGAGTTGGTGCAAGATTGATAATACTTGTATGACTAAGTTAAAAATGGAGGTATAGATGGAGGTACTATACTATAATTCGTATTTTCACATGTCTAGAACTATTGAGTCACATGATTTACTATTAGGGGAGGTGGTGCAAGTTTGATAATACTTGCAGGACTAAATTAAAAATGAAAGAAAAGTTGAAGGTATTGTACGGTAATATTCTGATCCCCAAAACGTGCAATTATCGAAACTATATTTTTCTATAAATATAAGCTCATTCCTTCATTATTCTTCACCAATTCACTAAAGTAATAGAGCAATTATTATAGAGAGAAATTATAGAGAGAAAGAAGAAGAGAAGTCTGCTACCTCACTATTCCAGTATCCAGTCTTCTTTTGTGGTAAGGAGTATTATTTCTTTTGTATTAATGAAGAGAGCTTCTATTATTCCATTCTTTATTATTATGTTGGAATAACCTGTCTATGTGAAGTACCGCATACATGGTGAAATTCTTCTGTTATTTCATTCTTTATTATTCTGCCGAATAACTTTTATCTGCATGCGATTTATCGCATGCTCGTGAATTCTGTTTGTTATTCCATTATTTATTATTCTCATTTGGAATATCCTCATGCATGCGGATTATGTATGACTGGTTCCATTCTTTATTATTCATTTGGAATATCGTATCTTTTTGACACGCATGACACAGTTCCATTTTTCATTATTCGTGGAATAACTCGTGCATGCAATCTATCGCATGCTTGGTGAATTCTGTTATTATTCCATTATTTATTATTCTATTGGAATATCCTGTCTGTGTGGATTACGCATGACCTGGTTCCATTCTTTTTTATTCTGTTGGAATATCCTGTCTGTGCTTATTACGCATGACCTAGTTCCATTCTTTATTATTTTGTTGAAATAACCTGTCTGTGCGGTCTATCGAATGCCTGGTGAATTCTGTTGTTATTCCGTTCTTTATTATTCTGTTTGAATAACCTTTCTATGTGGATTACCACAGGCATGGTGAATGATCCTTCGTATTCATTCTTTATTAAATTGTGGAAATGATTTGTCTACGTGGATTACCGCATGGAGGGTGAAAATCCATTTGCAGTTTCGTATATTCTATTATACTCGTATGAGATATCATTTCTTTTGTACTCCTCATGGAATATCATTTTCTTTGGTATTTTTTTACGAGTTACTATTCACCCGGTTACTATTCACTCTAGTATTATTCACTCAGGTATTCGGGGCACTTTTGGTGTCGGAGTACTATTCACGAGTTACTATTCACGAGTTACTATTCATCCAAATTACTATTCACCCGAATATTATTCACTAGGGTATTTGGAGTACTTTTTATGCCGGGGTACTATTCACGGGGTACTATTCACCTGAAAAATATATTTCTTTTCTGCCCAAATTATTTTTGATACAAGAATATTATTCTTGAATTTTACTCTACAAAGCAGTATATCATGTTGACAATTTAGACGTTATTGATTTCTGGATAAATTAAATTATAAGTCATTAAAATTTATCCTTGAACTTGTTTTATTGAATTATTATGTCATTGTCATCATCCTCATGCTTATATTATGATTAAAGTCATCTTTGGCTTACGTCCAGAGATGGACTTGGTATGATTATGACTAGGGATTATTCGGTATAATCATGACCGTAATGTGATGAATGATGTGGTAAAAGTCCTCATTGGCACATAGTTCATTGGTGGGCGATTATTGGTATGATTATGACCGAGGATTGTGACACCCCAAATTCGGTACTTCCATTTCTCTGAGTTTGGTGTTCATTTGTCAAAAGCATCATCTATCTATCTATCCATAAATAAATTTCAAACTATGCAATAGATAGAATAAATAATAAATCTCTCCCCTTATTGGGTTACATCAACTGAATAATAAATAAATCCCAGGTTACTCTAACCTTAAAACATCTGGGCGGAAAACATAAACAAATAAGTCTTAGTAACATCAACTCTAATTACATCGCATAACTACATTAATAAAACAGTCTTCATTACTTGCTAAGCTTTCCTTTGCCCTTACTAGTGGAAGGTTAAATGCGCTCTTTTCGTTTTAATCGCAATGTTATTATTACGCAAGAGTGAGCACAATTGCCCACAAGTATAACAATATAACAATGAATAATAACATGCGAGAAAAATAATAACTTCTGATATAAAGTTCAACTTTTGAATCAAGAATGAATAACAAGAATCAAAAGAAATTACGAGAGGGTCATAAGACCTTGAACTATGTCCCAGGTTGTCAAGTGTTTTACTTGAAACCTTTAATGATCGTAAGACTATGGACTCTTCTTCTCGCATATGGGGATCAACCCTTAGTACCATCATCGCACACAATATCTTAACGCTAAAGCATAAATAATCCCCTATACAAGGTTGTTCATCTCAGTTTTGACATTCGAGTCCGCACCAAAGAAAGTTTGGTTTGGATAATTCATCAAGGGGTTCTGAAATTTAGAACGCTCATAAACTATGGACTAGTTGAATCAATAAGGATTCGCTAGTCTAACAAGGTTTAACAGTGAATGAATACTTAACTTGAATAACATCTAAAAAGGTATACAATAGAATAATTATTGTATAACAACATCATGCTTAAAGATTAATAAGCTTTAATATATAAGACAAGCTTGATCAATAATAATGAGAACTTGCTCAATATCGAAAGATGAATTAATCAACTTATATAACAATAATAAATAGGATTAGGAAACTTGCTCAACGAAAGTTTAGGGTAAGAAACTTGCTCAACGTAAATGTAGAGTTGGAAAACTTGCTCAATGTAATAAGATAAGGTTTAGAAACTTGCCTCGTGCATAGATTACACTTAAACAAACTCGTTCTTTGAATTAAATCCTACATACCAATTACGTTCACAATACCAGTCAATAATAACGTACTAAACATCATAAATTATTCTTTGTCTAATCTCGACTTCATGACTATACTTAGTCAATTATTACACTTAGTGTAAAATTAAGACTTCACAAAAAATTATACTAATTATGCATTCGATCATTCAATCCACACGTAATTGTGTTATGGACATGTTAAGAACTTATTTTAACATCCCATTATAGGTCTAACAAGTCTTTATAATCATTAGACTAAGTTGCTAACACATTTCTATATTTGAACACTTAAAAAAAAATTATTTTACTCGATATCAAGTGGTTTGGTATTTCACTTTTTGTTCTCGTTTCAGCCATTTACATGTGCTGTCATATGATGATACTTAGCCACACCTATGGTGGTAAGCATTCTTGATGGAGAAATGAATCGAGTTGGCGCCACGAAAACCCTAAACTCTGAATTTCCAGTTCGCGAAAAACACAGAATTTAGCCAAATCAACACTTCTTAACACTAATTTCACCAAATTACACATACCCACATGCTAGAATTTATACATAACCATTACCCAACATATATAGAGTGATTTTCACCCATAAAAACATAGAATTACAAAATTCAACGTGCAAATTATACTGTTCTTGATGTTCTTGAAGTTCTTGAACAAAAACATGGATTTTAAAGCTACGGATTTGTTATAAAGCCAAATCCAACCATTCAAGTTTCATTTTGTTCATTTTAACATGCATAATCATATCAATGCGTGAATTTTGCAAAATAATTTATATTTTACATATAAAAATCACGTATATGGCCATATCACGTGCTCTAAAATCTTTTACTGTATAATTTCATGAAACTGAAGATATGGAAACCCACAATATATACATAAAATATGCCATACAACTCGAATTATTACATATATTCTTATAACAACTGAATTTCCCTAATACAGAGACTCACAAAAAACTTAAGCCATACTCATGAAACTTAAAAGACGTAAAATATATAAATTGGGTTGAAGAGATTACCCAAGCGTAGATTAATTTACTAGGAAGTGAATTCCTCCTCCATCAAAACTCTGAATTCTCAACTCTCTCTTGTATCTTTCTCTGAAATTCTCTTTGACACTATCTAGACTTAGGAAAACTAATGAAGAAAAAGGGAGGGGAAGGCGTATGATAAAGAAGCGTCTGACGGGTTGTGGTCAGTTACCCAGTCATGGGTAACTGCTCTCAACTCCCTCTAAGGCCATGTTTGGCTAGCAAGGAAATAATTCAAAAACCATTTAATTTAATAAATCATTATCATATAGTTTAAATAATATCACATCCATATAAAATAAATCCAATATCTTATTTAATTTACTTTAAATAAAATATAATAATTTCTCATTAATTCACATAGTCACATAATTCAAATTCTCTTTGATTAATAATGTCAAATTATTAAATCTCTAATTAATAATTAAATTAATTAAAATAACATAAAGCTTATTAAATATTTCTTTTAATCAAATAAGCTCACATAATCACATACTTCGAATAAAATAATTTTCCACATTAATTTAATAAATATAACACATGTAATTAAATTAATCTATCACAACTTCATCAATTAATTATTTAATCTAATAATTAATTCATCGAAAAATATTTATTCAATCAAATAAATATTAAAATTAAATTACAAAATTACGGTTGTCACATGGATTATTCTAATATAATCATGACCATTGATGATTACATGAATATCCTTGGCGTATATAGTCTTGAGGATGATGTGGTTTATTTATTAAGTTGAGTCTCAGCGATAAAGTTGATGAAAATTTTTTTAAATCATAGAAGATAGTAGATTTTATGCTCTACTTGACTCTTCTAATGGATTGCTTATTTCCGCTGCAGTTGTTCATCTAAAACTTGTTGTCTAGTGTATTCTATCAGTTGTTATACTGTTGAAGGCTAAAGATAATTTATTCTGCATTATCTTAGTCATAATATTTCTTACTGGCTAGTTGAGCTCACACTTTCTTTCATTGTTCTCTTTAGGAAATGAGAATATAGCTGGAACGAGTCGGGAAATGGAGTGATGGTCCAGGATAAATGGCTTTAGTAGTCCTCACTATTCTACGAAATAATGTGATAATAATTATACTGAGGACACCATTGAGTGTGGATATTGTGTAGATGAAAATATTCTTGTTTAAACTCTCAGTTATGTTTTGTCGTATTTTACACGACTATTGTATAATTAAGTTGTATTTGAATTTATGTACCATGTATCCGGCGACTCAAGATGGGTGATGTATACCTGTTTTGGGGGCTTCACAATATATGTTGACCTCAAGTCAAAATTCAGTCACATTCAACAACCACAAGCATCACACAATCTTAAATACCATCACATAATCTTAAATAACAATGTTTAAATTTCTATATAGAAAGGACAATAATTATGGAAAAGTTGATGCTATTAGTCAATGTGGAAAAACTTTTCTTGAGATGACAAATTTCCATACAGTATATGCCCTAAATAAGCTAGTTATAATCACAGACATCATAGATTTATTTACCAAGAATTCAACATGTTGCAGCAGACATTGGAAAGACACATTTATTGATAACTTGGGAATTTTTAAGTGGTAAGGGCAGAACATACCCAGGTCAGCAAGATAAGTTCCTCCCCTTCATAATTGGGTCCTACAATAATAGTCTCTGATGAAGAATAGTCCTTGAGGGTTGGTATGGTCACATCTTAAATGTCGACCATATCTCATTTTGATCATGAAACCATCAGAACTGCTCTTCACCTAAACTATATTGAAAAATAGATGAAACACATAAATAGATTATATGCTATTTTGCATATACTTCATATGTTAAATCACAAAAAAATTAAAAAACAACAAAATTATAGTATATTGCTTGCAACATCCAGCTAAGATATTTTAAGCAAAATATTAGCAAATATATGAAGAACTTTAACTATTTTAAAATGGAAATGAAACTGACTTCACAAAGATGAGACATCTATTTTGATGCCAAAAATTAGTCTGAAAATTTTTTCTATTAACCAATCTTATACTATTTTAACAACTAGCTTGCATAAAGAGGAAATCAAAAGAATAAAATTTTCATGTTTTGTTTCCAGCATTTTCCCACAAAAGTAAATTAAAAATAAAACTATGCTCTCAAACTGCTGCAAATATTTTAATTAACCTCATCATCATTCATCATTCATGCTCTCTGAAATTCTCTGAACTACAAGGAAGGAATGCTTGCACTTCTCCAACATGCTCACTATCACATCTTCCTGCAATTACACATGAATTCGTATTGATTGCTATTATATTATTTAGTTCATGTCTATTAACATAATTAGAAATTAATAAATAATTGACTTTCAGGACAAGATCTAGAAATAAACCAATACCAGCTTTATTGTTCACTTGAACTGTTTAACCTTTTAAGCTACCTTGTGACAATATCAGGGTATCCTTTTGCTGTGATAAATATGTGATCTTCAGTCAGGCGCTGGAATATTGCATGCTACAAGAGACAGTTGTCCAAAATTATATTGAAGCATTAGTAGCAAAGCCATCACAAACAAAAATGAACAAGCTTACCTATTCCACCACGAAAATATATCGAGCATCTGTCTTCATGACCAATTTCTCTAACAAATTCAGGTCACCAAAAATAGCATAACCAGAAGATCCACATGTAAAACAGTCTACAATGTCAGGGCTTGGCTCCTATTTCATAATACTTTAGAAGCAAAAGAATAGCACATGGAAAAAAAATTGGTAGGTTGAATTTGTTGCTTCCAAATACAAGAGAAAACATAATATAAATATAAAAAAATAAATTCATTATAGATTTTAAAACTTCGAGAGCCTTATCATCAAACTAAATACAAACTAAATACAGGGTAGATCCCTTTTACTGTCTTACAGATAGAGACTAATTTTCATATATAATAGATAACTCCAGCCTTTTAGCATTGATCTATACATATCAAAATATAAAATTTTCTTATGTGGCACGCTTATGTCATTATAAATGTTAAAGAAAGAAGAGGGATGTGTACCTTCACATGGTTTAATTCACTAATAATAACTCAATTGCTTGAGTACCTCAAAAGTTGATATATATTAATCTAACTTGAGGATCAACTCTGGCCATAGTTACCACAGGTATAGTCAATGATTTGGCTATTTAAGTGAATATGTTCCAAACTTGTGTAAACTTAAATAAAAAACAATCATGAAAGTGCTGTTATAATTTTATGATAACAACAGTAAATGGCCATAATAGAAAAGCGATAATCTCAGTGCAGAATGGTTTCATATTGATCCTCAGGTTTGGTCCTGATTTATTCCTCAACCTTAAGGCTAACAAATTAACTGTAATAAGTGGGCTCTTATGGTCAAAAACTTTCCTTATTTTTTTCAAACAATATGCATTCATTTAAGTATGATAATAATTGAGAAAACACTGAAGGAGACAAACAAGTGATGTATTACCTTTTTAAGTAAATACACAATATTCGCAGTTTGAGTTCACGTTCTGCATCAGAGTTAGTATCCTTGAATTCCATGTCTGCGAGCAATTGCTCAGCATCATTATCATACTCAATCTCAAAATTGTGCCTCTTAGTATTGTAGCCACTAAACTCCGTCAAATAAGGCATGTCATCCCCTGGAATCCTTAGCTTTTTCTCTCCAACAATCATGTCTGCTTGAGAATATGACATCATACAGAAAATACACAAGCATTTGTCTTTAGAAATGATAAATAAGATTTTACAAATATAAGAAAGAGAATTTATGGCATGTAAACAACGAAGGAAAATGGCAATGCAAATTTAGTATGTGAAAACCAAAACAACGTCAAAACATAATATAAAACCTGAAATGACACTATATCATGGTAATGTATATACCCTCATGCCAACTGTACAAAATTTTAAAGTCATCAAGACCACACTAGGGTAGGTAACAAATTTGCAACCTTGCAGAGGATCCTCCGTCCAATCCACAAGTACAATGATTTGTTCTTTTTGGGACAAACAACTCGATTATCCAATCCAATGAAATACTGTCTTCTCTCTAAATTATAAAATTATTTTTAACTTTTTAACATTCAATTTTAAATATGAAAATTTTTAAAATTAACATTAATTCATGTAGTTTATATTAAGTACAACTAATTATAATCCCAGAGCCGTGTTGGGATAATATTAAGGATCATTAACATGCTTGCATTACAAAGTGGAATGCAGGAAGAGACCAGTTTATGAACCACTAAAAATATCTGGGACACCAACTTTATACCCACTTGAGATAATGGGATTATGGGAGTGAAGAAATGAAGCATATTTATAATTCCAAAAAATAAGGCTAAAAAAAATAGCAGTCTCTTTTCACAATTTTACTTTTCAATCTCATTAAATAATATTTGTCTCATGCAAATTTAAACATTTTTTGTTCTTCCTCAGCGGATTTATGAGAAATGTTTATAACTTCTTCATTTCTACCAACTTTGTTCCCATTCTCAAAAGAGAACTCAGGTTTTGATGGATCAGAGAGCTGATGCCTGAAGTAATAGCATGAATTTAAATATAAAAAAATGTTAAGCTAAATATATATGTATATAAAGTAAAAAATGTGTAGATATTCAAAAGTATTCATCAAATTAACAAATACCCATATCTCAAAACCTTTTAATCAACCAAGCTAAATTCCAGTCAAGGGTGTTATTTGGTTGATTTGCAAGCTAAATACATACAACAGTCTTAAACTTGCTTGTTTGGGATTTTGCTAAATGCCTAAAATAGTACCACAGTGTGTATGTTTTTGCATTGCAACAGTATGACGAGAGTATTTCACCCCATGAAAGTAAACAAGTACATTCAATAGGATCTTTATAGTGAATATATTATAGACAACAGAGAAAAGACTATTATATAAATAAAATCATACTACCAAAGATGATGCTACTACTAATACGTATATAAGGGCTAAGGCTGATTAGTCATAATATGTTCAAGTACTTCCGTTCTTCAATTGCATTGGAATATCTAAGTTGAACTGTCTGACAAATAAATTTGTATATATTTCTACAGGTGAGCACTACACAGACTTGCTTATCGATTGTGGAGCGCTGAATAACACCGATTTTTTTCCATCAAATCAAACACATTTCTGGATGAATACTCTGCATTATTTCCCCAAAGGCCACAAAAACTGTTAAATATTACCCTTTTATTATTCCTTGGAAAACAATTTAAACAACAAAAAAACTAAAAATTTCATCAAATTAACAAATACCCAGATCTCAAAACCTCCCAATTAACCAAATAACGCAAACCAAAATATTTGATTCTGAGTTCGAGATCTGGATTCGAAGAAGTTGCAGCAAAAGAAGAGAAGACGAGAAGAAATTAAGAAAAGGAGGAGGACTCACCAGAGAAAAAGAGATTCAGAGAAGAAGCAAGGTTCTGACTTTTGATTTAGAGTTGTTCAAGATCTGGATTCTGGCCTTCTCGGTTTGGTATGAGAAAATGCAGAGATTCAGATCAAGAATTAAGAGTTCGACTTCACTCTTCAGAGTCTGGGGGCTAGGGCTACTAATGCGCTGAGCAGTGAGTGTTGACTGCTGAGTCATTACGCATTAGTATTAGTCATATTATTATTTTAAATGATGTACTGATGTGTGTACTGTGCACAGTGCATTAGTGTGCAATACTGTTCGATTATTCGGTTAAACCGAATAACCCAAAAGTGAAACTCATATAAACTAACTGAAAATCGTATATAATTTTGGATATAACCAAAATATTAAAAATAACCAAATTTTAAAAAAAAATCAGTTAAATTATTTTGGTTCAGTTCGGTAATTCGATTATACTCATTTTTGCTCAGTCCTAATAGTATTAGTGAATGAATGTTAATTTATTTATTTTTAATAAATACAATAATCAATAATCTAAATTACAATTCAAATAACTTTTCATCATTTTTGAAATTCTAAATTTTAATTTTAAAATGAATGCTCTAATTACAATTATAAATAGAATAAGAAAAAATAATAAATTTTAAAGAATATATCAATAATTCTAAATTAATTCGAACCTAACACATTTTAATAATAAAATTATATTATCCATTGTTATTGCCTCCTGTTATCGCAAGTAAATTTTGAAAGTACGAAATTTGTAATAAGCTCATACCTATATATATATATATATATATATATATATATATATATGGGTTCCAATTCGTGGCAACCAGTGATTAGGAGTAGTATTCCAGCACCCATCATCTCCATCGTTTTTCAACATTGATCAATATAATTAATGTTTGAGATTGAAAAAATAAGTCTTACCGCTACAAGTTGGAGCGACAGTAATTAAACTTACTTTAGTAATTACACTTACTTTAGTAGATTAGATTACTTTAGTCTTCCAAATCACAAATGAAAAATAAATATGCCAAAACAACGTAGTTTTGATAGACTGCGCACAAATAGAATATATACGACTATATATATATGGGCCCCCATTCTTGGCAATCGGTTGTCACGGGTACTATTTCAACAACCATAATCTATACCGTTGATCGCAACATTGGATGACACAGATTGAAGTGGATTTCCCCCTGCCGATACAGACTGTAGCGACATGAGAAATTACTCATTTGCCCTTCATTTGCTCATGTGCTACACTGTTTACTGCTACAGGTTATGGCGGTAGTTTAGTTAACTAATAAATTAGAATGGTTTATGTTATATTTTTTGTGTACTAGATAAATTCTATTACCATCTATATACATGTTAAATACAAATTCGACCATTGCTGACGTGACTTCTTTTGAATTTTTTCCAAAAAATTGTCTTTGCATAGATTTGAACTCACAACATCACATTTAAAACTTTGGTCATATGACCGCTAGAGCAACCAGGTCAACTATTAATATTTTGAAAAGATTAATCTATATATCAAAATAATAATAATAATAATAATAATAATAATAACAATAATAATAATAATAATAAGATTATTATTATTATTTTGAAGGTGTATTTTTATTATTTTGAAATAATAATTATTATTATTCTTAATATTATTATTATTATTATTAATATTATTATTATTTTGAATGATGGGCGGACCTACATTGGGGCTGTGGGGTCCACACTCTTAGGAGCTTTGAATTTTTTTGTATATATATTAGGTACTTTTTTTGCATATTTAAAAATAAATATTCTTAATAAATAACATTTTGTTCAGTTCACTGAATGAGTTTCATTTTGACTTTTTGGAATAGATTTCAAAATTGTAAAATTTAAAACTATGGGAATTAATTTAAATTAGACATTATAATCATAAATATTACTCACTCCATTTCACAAAAAGAATCTTCATTGCAAATTTTATGAATTTTAAGGACATATTATTTCTGTATTTACTAAATTATAGAGTATTTAGTCTTGTATCGATGGTATGAATTTAAGAAATAGTATCATATTTTATGCATTAAAATCTTATTTATTTCTATTTTTTCTTTTTAATTTTTTTATTAAAACCAATATTTTATGCTTTAAAATCTTATTTATTTAGTCTCTTTATATACAAGGGTAATTATGTTTTTTTCTTTTTAACTGAAAATATGTTCTATTTTTTTCAAAAAAAAAACTCGCTCCCATAACATAAAATAAGAGTCCCCCGCTAATTGAATGTATAATAGGACTAAATTTTGAATAACAAATATATACATTCAATTTCATATTTTGATATAAATATTAATCCTTGCAAATTACAAACAGCTAGGCTCGTGGTGCTCGGGTGGTCATATGATCAATGTTCCAATTAAGAGGTTGCAAGTTCGATATTAGGAAAGGTAGTTTTTTGGAAAAAATTTAACAAACGCCACGTTAGCAGCTAATGCATGTCAACTTATAATATAAAATACCACGTCATATAATTATTTATAAATATATATATATTAATATATATATATATATATAAACAAATATTCATATAAATATTTATAAATTTATCTTTAAAATTTATAAACAAATATTTATTTATAAATATTTCATCTAAAATTTATAAAATTTAGATATGAATATTTTTATAAATATTTATATGAATATTTATTTACATATATATATATATATATTTTATATTTATATATAAAAATATTCATAGTTACTTGATATATATTTAGTTTAATGTTGATATTTGTTTAGTATTTTATTTAGTTTGTCAAGAAATTTTGAAGAGAATATATATATATATATATATGGTAGTAAAATTTATCTAATACATAAAAATATAAAGACATAAAGCATGAAAATTTTTAATAATGACTTATAAGTAAAAAAGAAAAGTTGAAATTGAAGTTATTGTCAAACACTAAATAATAACAAATGACTTATAACTTAGTTTGAACAACTTATAAGTCATTGTCAAACACCCTCTAATTCATGATATAAAGAGAAATTAATATTTGATTATAAAAAAATTTACAAGTTAAGAAAAAGGAGAATTTGAAAAATGAGAGTTAAAAAAGAAATTACACACCATTGGTGCAACTTAATTGGTCTATGTCAGAACAATTGGTGCGACTTAATCGGTGCAGTTTGGTCGATTTTTGGTGTAATTTCGGGAGCGATTTCGATTCTTTGCACATCCCTTGTCAAAAAGTATATATGTAGAATAACAAGTTACAAGAAAAATTCATATAAATTATTTTAGAAATTAATTATATTTTTTTCAAAATTATAAGTATGTGAATATGATCATTATAAACTACATCCAATTAACTACAAACTTTAATTTTTGTAAATTAGAAAATATATCTATATGTGCTCAATTTTAATTTCAAAAATTATAACTTAACAAAAAATAAAATTGGGCATTTATTTTTAGACAAACGGAGTGAAACATTTTACTGTATAAAATTGTGTCCAAATAAATAAAAAAATTTAAATTAAAAATTATGCGTTTGGGGGGGGGGGGGGGAATAGGCATGCTTATTGAGTTTATCTTAATTTTGGACAACAATTTACTAGTCGTTGCAAAAATATTTATTAAATATGCAACGAAATAAAATTGTTTCCAATGAATATAACTTTATGTATTAGTAAATGAAAAATATAGCAATGAAATTTTTTTTTGGTCTTAAGCGATGAAAGAAATCTCACCTGCAATGAAAAAAAAAGTAAATAAAGCAAGGGGTTTTTTTTTTCCGCCAACAATTTGGCAACGAATTTTTGCAACGGCTTATGAATTTCGTTACGAAAAATGAAAGCCTTTCATAAACTGCAATGAATGACAAATTTTGTTACTAAACATGCATTTTTGGCAACGACTTTATAAGTCGTTGCCCAAAAAATTGTTGCCAAATGTTTATTTAATTTTTTTGTAGTTGATATTATCATAATTTGATGTAGTGTGGGTCCCCTATACTACCGAGCACTTGGCGAGGGTTTTGAGGATGGTCTCCCTATAGGGCCAGAGTATTATCTGTTTACTTGTCGGATTCCCTTCCTGTTTGGTAGAGGATTGGAGCTCTACCTTGAAAAGCGCGCTTTTAGAGGTTTTATTGGGGAAATCTGCCTTCCTTTCCTTCTTCCACCCCAACGATTTTAGTCTTTGGCTCTGCCTATTTCAGAGATTCCTATGACGGGGTATGAGGGATTTCACCTATCAGATTGCCCCATCACTTCAACTGACTTCTCTGCCTGGTGGGGCCCTCGCATTATTGGAGCTTAGACCAATTTCTAGGGGATGTGGTTCTAGGGTTTCTTATGATGACATATTGGATAACATGTGTTGGGAGTTTCATATTTAAATTTGATGTTGGAATAAATAAATGTGCACACATTATCAAAAGATGTAAAGTCCTTATTAGATCATATGTACAAGGACTTAAATTAAAGATCAAAATTTTTAAGTTGATCTAAGCTTAATGTTTATCTTTTTGTAAAATATCTTATAGTAGAAAGATCAAACTTGTTAGGTTGATCTTATGAGGTGTAATAGATAGGCAGAATAAAATCATGGAGATTACAGAAACCAGAATCATAGTCTGTTGAGCAAGCCTATCAGAATCGTGAAGTAATTTTCTGAGTGCCTGTCAAGTCTAGTCAAAATCATAGGCAGTGCTCTAAATCGTGGAGTCCTCAAAGCATCAAGATCGTAGTTAGTCAAGCGCTGTCAAAACTAAGGCAAAATCGTAGAGTACTCTACGATTCTCAGTAGAGGCTAACAAGTATAAATTGCCTGCAAGCACTTATCATCAAACCCCGATCTCAGTGCTCATCAGTAAGCATCAAAATAGTTGAAGATCGAGTCTGATAAGAAAAAATGCCTGACATCATCAATTGACATTTGAATGTTGATATGATTGAGAAACCCAATGCACTCATGAACATCCTTGGTTGAATTAAAGAATTAAAAAGTAAGAAGAAATGTGTCTGCCAACTAGTCTGTTGATAGTGACGTTTCAGAGGTGTTAGGGGAGAAAGCAGACTGTTGTGTCAGGCAAGTCAAAAAGAAGCTTTCACATCAGCCCTAGATGTCAACATCAAAGTGCTCAGAATGCCCAAAGCATTAAATGCTCAAACAGAAGCCTCACAATGGGAAGATTTCAAAGGCTACTATATAAGGCTAACAGATTGAAGATGTCAGATAAGCAAGAAATAAGAACGTAAAAGAAAAACACAAGCAAATTTGACAAATCTTCACTCCACCATTCAGAAAAATCTTGTTTCGCTACTAAGTTCATCAGAACTTGGGCTTAAGGCAACGTAGTAGAAGAAAAACAATAACCTAAACTACACTCATTGCAAAGCTGCCAAACCTGCTAGGTTTGAAGAGTACTTAGTGTACTAACATTCCAAGTCTGATGGGCTTAAAGAGTTCTTTGGGAACTAGCTTTCCAAGACTGCTGGTCTTAAAGGAATCTCAGTGATCCAAAGATTGTATCAATATCTTTAGTGGATTTCCTACTCATGGAGTAGAAGAGTGTTCTAGGAGTCTTGAGTGCTCTGAACCACTTAAAACACTATGTTATTTACTTTCAGACTCTTTAACTGCCATATCTGTTATAACTGTTGTTTGATTTATAACCTTGATTTTATCTTAAGGTGGATAATTAAAACATATATTCCGTTGTGATTAATTAATCATTTAATTAACAAATCTGTTAAGTTACTCTTTGAAAAGAAAATATTAAAATATCTATTTAACCCCCCTTCTAGATAACTTGTGTGCCTCTGGGAACTAACAACATACTTTCGGGAGCTGTCTCATCTGTCCCAGATTGCAAATTTGACATATCAGTTGGAGAGGATGTCGATGTATTGTCGCCATTTAGGCGAGGACCCATATTAGCTAGTACTTTTGATTCCCAGGGACATGAGGCTGGACCATCAAGCGCTGATGGCTTTGCGGATGGAGAGGGTCCCTTTGACTATCGCTCGGGAATGTAGGAGATGCCTTATTTCTTGAATAAACTAGATGTGCCATATCACCCATATAAGCAGGATATGCCTACTCAAGATGACCTAGCTCAAGTTGATCAGTTTGACGACACCATCACATTTATTGATGACATTGTAATACTTCCATAGGCTATTTATTAGAAATTGGGCATACGTGCCCCATTATCCTGCACTTTTGAGGTTTTATATGTATCATAGATATGGCAATGATGTATGTATAAAATTGATGTATTTCATTTGAAATATATATGATGCTTTTTTCATTTGTTCAATTCAAATGTTGTATATATATATATATATATATATATATATATATATATATATATATATATATATATGATTGGATAGAGATTGACCCATGTATGCTCTTTTTGACATAGTTTATATAGATGGCTTCATCATCCGTTATTCGAGTATATCATCTTATGCATAGCTGGATAGCCACCAGCCACTAGTTTGTGGGTTTGGCATGACAACCTTCCATATTCTGATTGTATCGTTAATAGCCGCATGTTGGGCCACTCCATATATTTTCTATCCTTTCAGGTTCTGGAGAGATTTGTTGATGGGATGCTCACTCATTAGATCCCAAAGTGCCATGTTTTTTGATTTGGCTTAGATGAGCTTACTCCTACTTTGGAGGAGTATGGTTGAATTTCTTGTATATCGATAGAGGGTCCCTGTGCTAGAGTGGCAGTTAAGCATGCACCGCCAGTTCATGCCTGTCACTAGTTTAAGGAGAAAATTCATCCTTCCTAAGGTCGATGGTAGCCACATTATCTTGATTGACTTCGTGATAGATCATTTCACCTTTCTATGCTGATCATATAAACGTAGGGATATATCCTTTTGCCTTTCTATGCTGGTCATATGGATGTAGCGATGTCGATGGTCGTCAAGGCTCTTAGAGATGACTTTACAATTATTCCCCTTATATTAGCAGAGACCTTCATTTCAGCATCTTTTTGTCAGTCTGTTATTGATCAGGAGTTTTGTGGCAGCCCAGTTCTTCTATATATCTGTTTTATAACCCATTTGAGACCTATTGGTAGGCTTCGTCGTCACGGGTTCTGCTTTGGTCATGGCATGTCATTGACTTATTCATTTCGTCCCACTTCATGCATAGATGTGTCATCTTGGGTAGCATTTTTGGAGGCCATAAGGGAGCCATTTGAGATCATCATGTATTTTGGCTATTGCTCCTTCCTAAGCTTCATTACTCATGTGGCGGACCTAGATTTTCTTCCTCTAGTCGGTTTGAGGGGTGTGACCACATATCATCCCCTGGAAATGATGGGTCAGTTCGATTAACATCAGGACGTTGAAGCATTTGAGGGCTCCGAGGATTATCGATTTCCAATTTACTTAGCCACCGAGGCAGATTTGGCTCGAGTCTACTAGTTTTGGTCCCATCAGCAGACTGCACAGTTCAGAGATGACCATCCAGGTCAATCAAGTCGATGCCAGAGTTTGGTCAACTGATGAGGAGGATCCGATGAAGGACCTCATATCTCCTACTAAGGATGAGTTGTTTGCAGGTTGGACAGTGGCTCTAGTTAGCACAGCTCCGAGTTCTTTTTTATAATCCAGGAATGAGTTGGATCGTCATGTGCATCTCTTGACATTTGAGCAAGATCAGGCTTGGGCCTTGATGTTGACCGTAGTGGCAGATAGAGATGCTGCTATGGCTGAGAGGGATGTAACTCTTACACCTTGAGATGTGGCTATAGCAGATAGGGATATCGTCTGATATTTTACGGACAGGCTTACTAGTCATTCAGAGTCAAGAGGATATCTTTAGGTCAGTGGTAGAGCTGCTGAGACGTGTTGATGCACTAAAGCAAGAGATTAGAGTTGGTCCGCCGACTACAGACACCGCTAGAGATTTGGAGATGTTGTCTCATCTGACCATAGCTTTGTAATCCTATTTAACTTTCCAGCACATACTATGTTATTATCTTTTGTTGCATATTAGAATAGATTTTTTTTCTAAATAGTTGCATATATAAAAAGTAACAAGTTTAGCCCACTTCTGTAAGACCATAACTTTTGAAGAATAAAGATTTAATTTTCTCTAAAATATTATTTTGAATAAAAAGGTTTTGATTTGATATAATGCTATAGTTATGGGTGATATGTGCAAAGTTTGCAAAGTAAGTAAGTTGTCCTAAAATATTCGTTTAAATTTAAAATATTCTTTTTTTTAATATTCTTACGATGGCCAAGAATCATAAATTGGACCTCATGACGAAATAACTTTCAGATATAGATAGCGAAAAAAATAACTTTTTATAAAAATAATGGCAAAACTTTTACCGTTAAACTTTTGAAATTCCCAGTGATAAAAGTACAAGATTACGCTATTGTTGCACAAGATGCACACCAGTATTACATTATGATCTCTACGATTATTGAGTCTCACATAAGAAGTCACTCAGTTTTATTCAATAATTGTCACAGTAGTTGATGCATAGTATCTTATATTATTGATTCCATTATTGTCACGGTATCATCTACACAATATTTTATATTATTAAATTAATAATTGAGACGACACAGTTATTCATATTATTATTTACATTATTGACAATGTCTAGAAAGTTCTTATCGGAAAGCCCCCTCTTTTCTGTGAACGATCTGGTTGTGAATTATAATATTAATGATGAATAATTATTGATAAAAATATTTTCATTGTATTGGGAATATTTGTGACGCCCCCAAATTCAAACACTCATATCTCGAATTTGGTTCGTCACGTGCTACAATTCTAATGACTAAAAACATCTTATGTAATGGAAATTATAGATTAGATTACATTTATTTAATATAATCATTCATGTCCCAAGGTTTCCTAACTTAAGTATCTCTTAAGTATCTTAACCATAATTAACCATAGTTTAGACATAACTAATACATGATACAATATTTCTTAACATAATCGTAATGTTTCTAATTAAACAAATACGAAGCTACTCTGTAGCTTTGCTGTAAGAACCCGAATTTTTAGAAAATATTAAAATAAGAATTTAGTAGATAAAATTCTTAAAGCATGAGAAGGGTTCGAACAAGAATATATAAATGTGTTACAAGGTATGTGGTATTGTGTTACATAGGGTAATATGAGTTATGTAATAAATGATGTTGTGTTTAATAAATATATATCATTATTATATATTTGTTATAAATTATAGAGATGAATGAATAAGAAGATGGATAAGATTTATCTATTGACATTAAATAATTTATAGAATTATTTTATCATAGTGAGTTGGTGACATTAAATATCTTTGATGGATAATAAACATTTTCTTGAATATAACTAGTAACTAGTATGATGTAATATGAGTTTTAGTTAGTGCTTAAGCTATCCATGGATAGATTGAGATAGCAAATCATAAATTAGTTATTTATGAGAATTAACTAACAAGTAGAAATATTGGTTAATTTATATTAAAGTGGAAGTTATATTATGGAATAATATAATTTGAAGGGGTTAAAGAATCACTTAAGTAAATAGTGAATATGAGATTATAGTGGGTGATTTATATTTGAGTTTTGTGGTAAGAAACCCGTAAAGGAGATTTCATAGTTGGTTAAACAATTAAGGAAAAATAGAGTTTTAAAACTCGAAGCTTGATAATTAAATTATTAAAGAAAATAGTAATCCATGATGTGGAATCAAAGAAGAGGTTGATTTTAGATAAATTACCATTTATGATGTGACGCCCCCAAAATAGGTATACATCACCTATCTTGAGTCTCTAGATACATGGTACAAAATTCAAATACAAACTTAAATATACTACATGAGCTGTGAGTTTTAATACAAATATTGTCTTCTAGACAATATTCAAACTCAAAAATTCTCATATATACTGTGAGTTTCAATACATATATTGTTACGTATATAATACGACAATATTCATATTTAAATTATTACAATGACATATAAAGTATAGCAACAAATATATCATGTCCCCGAAGGAACACGAGAAATTTTTTGTTCTCCTCATTCTAATGGAGTGCACCTTTGACGCTTCCAAATTCTGATTAACCTCACCCTATTGTTGTTCACCAAAATTAAATATCAATTGATGTATAAAACATTTCACACACATTTTAAGTTCTCAGTACGATTATTATGCCACACCGTTTCAAAATTTGATTAGGCTTGTGACTAATTCGTATCACCACTTCATACCCATGTTCTCTCTGCTAGTCCCATCTACCCTTTTATTACCTGAAAGGGGTGGTGAAGTAAAAGGGTGAGCTCAACTAGTCCAGTAAGAAATATTATGACTAAGATAATGCAGAATAAATTATCGTTAGTCTTCAACAGTATAACAACTAATAGAATATAATAGACAACAAGTTTTAGATCAACAACTGCAGCGAAATAAGCAATCCATTAGAAGAGTCAAGTAGAACATAATGTCTACTATCTCCTCTAGATTAAAAGTCCATCGTTAATACTTCATTCCTATAATACTCATCAACAGTTCTTTTGTAACGACCCCAAAATAGGTCCATTCCATCCAACCCATTCTGAGTCGCCAAATATATGGTACGGAAAACAACTACAACTTTATTACAACAATTGTCGTGCAAAATACAACAACACATATCTTTGTGAGTTTGGATACAAATATATACCAATCAGAAGTACGTCACAATGATACCTTACATAAAGGTATAGTCGAAACCTGCTTTTAGAAATTAAAATCTTTGGGAAGTGCTCAAGAAACCTTCGTATACGGGAGGCCATGCTTTTAGGTTATGGTAGATATCATATGGCCACAGAATTATCCTTGGTTGACCTAATAGACCCCAAGAAAAATGAGAAGATTACTATCATATTCTTCCCAATGGTGAGTCTTCTCTTGACATATCATTATCTCCACTTGTCTCTAATTGGGTATTATACTCCAAACAAACACCAAGATTATATAGGTAGTGCTTGTAAATATACTCAAGAAGTGGATGAGCACAACCATGTCTTATGATGACACGAGATTGTATGTCATTAGACATCTTGTATGATAGTGGCAAAACACCCTTCCAAGTTAAATTCACCTCACCCTCAACATCTATAGACCACCATTCTATTCCTCGCTATCCCACGCTCGACCCAAATACACTTTTATTACACGAAAGGAATTGTGAAACAAAAGGGTGAGCACAACTAGCTCGAGAAAGAATATTATGACTAAAGATAAATAAATTATCAATAGTCTTCATCGAGAATAAATCGTAGATTTAGAACATATGGTAGATGATAAAAATTTTCAACCATAGTTATAATGAATGAAAGCGATCCATTAGAAGAGTCAAATAGACCATAAAATCTATTATCTTCTCCATGTTAAAAGTCCACCAACAATGTTTTATTCCTTTAACATCAATCAACAATTCCCATCCACAATCACATGTATAACTCATAATCATAATTGCAGTTCTAAATTCCTCTTCTTATCTAGGACGAAGATAATTTCATCACTGTCTTTACACCAAACATCAAAGATCATGGTTATACCAAATCACGCTTTCTATTCATAATCATACTAATAAATTCATCTTTGCAAAGACGGCCAAAGATATTCATCAACAGCTCATCTTTGCACTACATGCCAAAGATATTCAACAACAAGTCATCTTTTGCTACTGAGCCAAAGATATTCAACAACAGTCATCTTTGTACTACGGGCCAAAGATATGCAACCTTGGTCATCTTTGCACTACGGGCCAAAGATATTCATCAATAATTCATCTTTGCACTCACAAAGCAAAGATATTCATATATCAAAGAAATACATAATCATTTCAGAAGTTATATAACAATAATTATTACCATGTGTTGATCAATTCACCTTTGCACTTAAGCTAAAAATATTCAATTATAAATTTAATGGTCATGATCATACCAGTCAACAATTCAACTTTTGTACTACTGGCCAAAGAAAACCTATAGTCACGATCATACCAATAATCTACCCATCTTTACACTCAAGTCAAAGAGAAATATTATCATTAGGGTTATAAGAATGTTATATAAAAACAATATAATCAAAACATGGTTTTAATTTCAAAAGTAAGATTCATAAATTAATGATAATTTGGTCAGAGAAGAAACCAATTTGTCGTGAAAAGTACCCCGTATTCGTACATAGTACCGTATACGTGCTTAGTAACCTCGACACGAAAAGATAAAGTTTCATAATAAAATTCATATCCATATTTATAACACCTTAATCCAAATGTTATAAATCACTTAGAAATCTCATAATCTAATATTATTAATATTACAACAATATTTTAATCATTTCTTCAACTTATAAATAATTTAATCCAATTATTTACACTTTAATAATTAATGCATTTAATCATCTAAAAATGCCAAACTCATAAGATTTCATCATCATTAACCAAAACCCTCATTAAAAAATTTGCATATACCTCATATATGATTCTCAAGCCAATAAATCATATTTTCCAATTTTCTTACTTCATATAACATATTTAATTCATTTACTCATAACTAGAACATTTTCATGAAAAATACCAAATCAGTTCCAAAAATATTTATTTTCTGGGATTTAGAAGAATATAGTCCCATATTGAATATATATTTTCTTAGAATTTTTAAAATTCAGCCACTATTTTTCACATGGCCAAAACCAATTTAATATTTAAACATTTATCAAAAATTGTACTTTTGTCCAAAAATTCTGAAATTAATACGGTATACTGATATTATATAGATGTACTCCCAATACAAATTTCATCAATTTTGGAGTTAATCACAAGGAGTTATAAACAGTTACTTTTAAAATAGTCTTTTCTCATAAAATCCATAACTCCTAATCTATACATCCAAAAATCACCATTTTTGGACACAATCTACAAAACTCATCAAAATATCATTTCAAATTTTTCCAGAAGTTTTGAAGGTCCGAAAAAATACAAAACTGAAAAACATAATCACCCTTAAAAATCCCTTACTATCCCTTACCTCAAAAGAAGCAAAGATTTAACTAGAATAACGTATTTGAATCGAACTTGCACCAGTATAGCAACACTCAAAGTATACTCAAAATACTCACAAGAATACGCTCGATAATATAGAGAGAAATAAAGAGAAAACTTCAGCTTACGTGTGATTTTAATTCTAACCTAAGCACCCTATTTATAGAAAAATGCTTAGAACACCAAAGTAGAAAATTTAATATAATATTAATATATATTTAATAAATTCTCTCGCCCATCTAGACAATCTGATCTCGACCATCAACACATGTTAAAGATGCCCACAAACATTTAAAAACGTTTTCTTATTTAAATTATTTTAAACTTCTAAAAATCAATTATTTTGAGCTTGAACTTCAATAATTCATAATAAATAGCCATTTTATCAGAAAATTCGAATCTCGTTACTTTTTATAGGAAATTTAATTGTCTACAACTTTGCAGAAGAAAGGTTTTCCAAATTTCAAACAGAAATTGACCGAAATCCACAAACGAGCGATTTTACAGGCTATAATCAAATTTCAGTCAATAAATGGGGTCCACCGACACACAAAACATGTGTTAATCATTTAATGCCACAAAAATACTCTTCCTCCTCATATACTCACATATCGCACATTCATTATAAAAATATCACCGTTAATATATTATTAAAATAATATATTTAAATGAATTATTTTATCAGAAAAAGATAAAATATTAATTTTCAACAATTGTCACTTTAAAAATTTTCTCCATTTATATGAATATTTTCCTTATCATATTAATCAATAATTAATTATTCACAAATAATATTACATAATCACAATAATGACAACCAGGCAGTTCCCAGGAAAGACGGGGCTTTCCAATAAAGATTTCTCCTTACTGGCGCGCAATTAGGTGACCAAACCTCTCCTTAGACAGAACTTTCTAGACATTGCCAATAATGTTTTCTAATAATATTATTCAGATAATATGAATTATTGCTTCGATAATGGAAAATACTGTGTAGTGACAATTATTAAAACAACAGTAATATAAAATATCAACGCAGCAATTATTGAATCAATAAAATAAAATATTGAACAGTAATTACTGTAACAATTATTGAGTAGTGCCTTCTTACGTAAGAGTCAATAATTCAAAAATACTGTGCAATACCGTGTGCTACTGTGCAACAACGCGTATTACTTTACTTTACCCACCGGGTATTCCAACAGTGTTAACGGTAACAAT
This sequence comes from Panax quinquefolius, assembly GCA_020205615.1. NCBI lineage: Eukaryota > Viridiplantae > Streptophyta > Magnoliopsida > Apiales > Araliaceae > Panax > Panax quinquefolius. The sequence continues at coordinate 100,708,153 of CM035163.1, read as the reverse complement.
TATGTTGTTATTTATAAAAACTTCCTTTTATCGTTTTCTTCATCCGACAGTTATTCTGTTATGGGGCCCACAAATGGTCGCATCCGTTGTTATGCGAATATTCCCAAGCGAAAGAATATTCCACGACCAAACGAATATTTCCCGACAATAATGAATATTTTATAACCACGTGCTTATTTTGAAAAAATTATATATATCACCCTTAACTTTAACTTTTATCAATTTAACCATTTACTGAATAGTAATTATAAGAAAAATTGAATACTTTTATTTCATAAAATTCGGGGCCTTACAATCTCACCTCCTTATGAAATTTCGTCCCCGAAATTTACGTACCTGGTATTTCAAAGAGTTGAGAATACCTTTGTGAGACCCCGAATTTTTATGAAATAAAAATTATTCAATTTTCTATTTTTGTGAATAATTAAATTGATAAAGGTTTAAATTTAAAGGTATATTTGAAATTTTTATTTATTTATTTATTTTTGCTCATAGGTATGTTCATAAAAATTTTATATTAAAATATCAAATCACATGGGTTATAATTTGCGTACAAGTCTCTATAACCTCTTTCAATCAACTGTTATCAAAGTAACATGTGGATAATAATTACAGTCATGGTGGAATAAGAAAAGAAAAGAGGAAATGAAATAATTTATTTTTATTAATAGCCCATGTGGTAAATTGAATGATAGGGGAAATGCACGCACCAACCATTGTTTCAGTATTTTAGTTTATTCTTTTTTTTTCATGGCAACATTTTCCTAATCTCTAACCATTTCACTCTCCTTCACCGTCCGCTAACCCAACAACCATGGAATCGTAGAAAATTTGAATCTCGCCATCCGTTGAGTCTCCGATCACCGATCACCAACAGGTCTCTCTAAGCATACTGAACAAGTCTTCTTGATGGAATAGAGTTCCATCCGACAGAAACAATTGTGGCACTGAAGGCGCAGGTGTGATGCATTTTCCCATGAGACCAACGGATGAAGAATCCAAAGAAATGAACTCAGCACGTATGCAAGTCGTCATTACATTCTGATTTACATGTAGTGTTGTTATTACGAAGGCAAGACAAATGACCATTTCGGGAAATCCCAAAGAGAAATACTGAAGAGAGGAGGCCAACAATCGAACAAACCTCGGCATATTCACCGGCGGTTGTCAAATATTCACTCAAGCCTTGGCCGAAAGCGATTCGAGATGGTCAACCTCGTCGTCTTCTCCGGTGACACACGTCACGAGACGTAATGTTCCGCATGACTCGATCTGAATTTACTCGGATTCGTTGGTTTCTTTGGCGAGATCTTGTTCGTTGACATCTTCGACCTTACTGGGTGAGTTCAATGATCCAACTTGTGTATAATCCCCCTACTGGGAGCCGGCTTTCTTGGCCTCTCAAGGTCGCCGCTCTTGAAATTGTCTTCGTGTTGGTCGCCTCCTCTTGATCCCAAGGTTTTCACTTTCGTGGAAGTCCCATTTAATTACTATTAAATATTAAGAAATTTATAGGTATGTACATACGCACTATATTGGTGTATATATATATCAAAGCCAATCGAGACAGTTGATTTTCACCGAGCACGTTATGAGAGGATCTATCTCATTATGATTCCAAGATTAGCTTGCTACTCCCACATCGGTTGTATGGGCACTTGGAGTGGGTTGATGGGTCTTGGACTTTACTTCTTACAACTAGATTTTGGGATAGGCTCTCTTAAAAATTTTAACACAATTCTCCATATTTTTCTAAATAGGTCAAGACAAAAGTTGAGAATGCATACACAATTTATGATAAATTGCCACCCTTAACTTTATAGAATTATGGATCCTGCGGCGGTCCATTTACCCGATTGATTCAAGTGTGCGTGGTCGCTTATAGGAAGAGAAATCAGCAAGGTTTCGATCCAAAGTTACCGTATGAGAATCAAGTCACATGCTAAGGTAAGGGAGGTAATTATTGTGGTAAGAAGATATTATTTATACGGTATAAAGAATAACTGCTTATGCGAAGTAACGCAGCATACGGTGAAATTCTTTTATTATTCGATTCTTTATTATTACGTCAGTAATATCTTGTCGATGTGAATTTCACCGACTTTGGTTCCATTACTTATTATCTTTGCATTTAGTATTCTCGCCGGATATCCTCGTCGCATGCGTTTTTACGCTGCACACGGTTCCATTACTTATTATTCCAGATTTACGATTCCGCTGGAACATCCTCGTTTCAGGCTTTACGGACGGTTCGGTCTTTATTATTATTCTCGTCTTTATTATTCTATTGGAATATCCCACATGTGTGTTTTACAATCAACACCGGTTTCGTTTTTTATTATTTTGTATTTATTATTCTCATTGGAATAACTTTTGCATCGCGTTTACATCGCATGCATGGTGAATTCTTCTGTTATTCCATTCTTTATTATTCTGTTGGAATAACCTGTCTATGTGGATTACCACATGCATGGTGAATGATCCTTTATATTCATTCCTTATTAAATTGTGAAAATAATATGTCTAAGTGGATTACCGCATGGCGGTGAAAATCCATTTGCAGTTTCTTATATTCTTTATTGAACTGTTGGTTATTGGTTTTACAGTTGAATATCTTTGGCCTGTAGTGCAAAGATGATCTATTGTTTGATAGCCTTGATCCGTAGTGCGAAGATGGACAGGTGTATAACATGATCATGACCACTGGTGATACTAACGAATATCCTTGGCCAGTAGTGCAGGGATGATTTGATGATGGGAATTATTTTTAAGCTGAGTCTCAGCGATTAGTTTTATAGTTGAATATCTTTGGCACGTAGTGCAAAGGTAGACAACTGATTGGTATGATCATTGTTATTACATTTGAATATCTTTAGCCTTGGCAAGGAGAAACTGTCGATTTACATGATTATAATTATGAACTGTGAACTTAATTATAATCTTTAGTGGTTCAGGTGAGGACAGATGATGAAAGTTCTCTTTGTCTTTGGTACAACCAAGAATTGTTGATGAGTATTACAGGAACGAAATATTAACGATGGACTTTTAATTCGGAGGAGACAGTAGACGTTATGTTCTACTTGACTCTTCTAATGGATTGTTGATTCCTACCGCAACTATGGTTGAAATTAAAGTTTTATCATCTACCATATGTTATAAATCTACGATTTATTATTGACGAAAAGCTATTGATAATGTAGTTATCTTTAGTCATGATATTCTTTCTTGAAGCTTGTTGTGCTCACCCTTTGCTTCACAATTCCTTTCGGGTAATAAGAGTGTAGTGGGAGTCGAAAGGGATAACAGGGGAAAGGAGTGAGGGTCCAGATGATAGCATTAGTAGTTCTCACTATTCTGAATAAATAGTGTGACGATAAATGTAATGAGGACTCCGTTGAGTTTGTATACTGTCTAGAAGGCAATATTCCGATTTAAAATCTCAGTTATGTTTTGTCGTATTTTACACGACAGCTGTATAATTACGTTTTTTATTAGTATTTATACCATGTATCTGATGACTCAAAATGGGTGATGAATTCCTAATTTTGGGGTCGTCACAACCTTGCTTTCATTTCAGATTCTATCTCCCCTGTCATCATGATTTCTCCATTGCTCATCTCCTGTATTTCAGATTTCATTCTAGAATACAGCTTCAAAACAAGGGTTAATTTAACAAATTAACATATCACATAATATCCCGATATTATGACTGACCAACAAATAAGCTTAGGTAGGACACACAAGCGAAGGATTTACTCATCTCTCCCCTCCTAGTTCTAATCCCGATCTCCATCAGAGATCATATCCCTAAGCTCTAATACCAAATGTAACGACCCCAAAATAGGTCCATTCCATCCAACCCATTCCGAGTCGCCAAATATATGGTACGTAAAACAACTACAACTTTATTACAACAATTGTCGTGCAAAATACAACAACACATATCTTTGTGAGTTTGGATACAAATATATACCAACTCAGAAGACGTCACAATGACACCTTACATAAAGGTATAGTCAAAAACTGTTTTAGAAATTAGAATCTTTGGGAAGTGCTCAAGGAAACCTTCGTACATGGGAGGCCATGCTTTTAGGTTATGGTAGATATCATATGGCCACAGAATTATCCTTGGTTGACCAAATAGACCCCAAAGAAAAACGAGAAGATTACTATCATATTCTTCCCAATGGTGAGTCTTCTCTTGACATATCATTATCTCCACTGTCTCTAATTGGGTATTATACTCCAAACAAACACCAAGATTATATAGGTAGTGCTTGTAAATATACTCAAAGAAGTGGATGAGCACAACCATGTCTTATGATGACACGAGGTTGTATGTCATTAGACATCTTGTATGATAGTGGCAAAACACCCTTCCAAGTTAAATTCACCTCACCCTCAACATCTATAGACCACCATTCTATTCCTCGCTATCCCCGCCGCCTGACTACACTTTTATTACCTGAAAGGAATTGTGAAACAAAAGGGTGAGCACAACTAGCTCATTAAAGAATATTATGACTAAAGATAAATAAATTATCAATAGTCTTCATCGATGTAAAAATCGTAGATTTAGAACATATGGTAGATGATAAAAATTTTCAACCATAGTTACAGCGGAATGAGCAATCCATTAGAAGAGTCAAATAGACCATAAAATCTATTATCTTCTCCATGTTAAAAGTCCACCAACAATGTTTTATTCCTATAACATCAATCAACAATTCCTGTCCACAATCACATGTATAACTCATAATCATAATTGTAGTTCTAAATTCCTCTTCTTATCGAGGACGAAGATAATTTCATCACCTGTCTTTACCTGAAACATCAAAGATCATGGTTATACCAAATCACGCTTCGCTCATAATCATACTAATAAATTCATCTTTGCACCACTGCCAAAGATATTCATCAACAGTTCATCTTTGCACTACATGCCAAAGATATTCAACAACAAGTTATCTTTGCACTACGAGCCAAAGATATTCAACAGCAGGTCATCTTTGCACTACGGGCCAAAGATATGTAGCAACAGGTCATCTTTGCACTACGGGCCAAAGATATTCATCAATAATTCATCTTTGCACTACAGGCTAAAGATATTCATATATCAAAGAAATACATAATCATTTCAGAAGTTATATAACAATAATTATAACCATGTTGATTAATTCACCTTTGCACTTAAGCTAAAAATATTCAATTGTAAATTTAATGGTCATGATCATACCAGTCAACAATTTAACTTTTACACTACTGGCCAAAGAGAACCTATAGTCACGATCATACCAATAATCTACCCATCTTTACACTCAAGTCAAAGAGAAATATTATCATTAGGGTTATAAGAATGTTATATAAAAACAATATAATCAAAACATGGTTTTAATTTCAAAAGTAAGATTCATAAATTAATGATAATTTGGTCAGAGAAGAAACCAATTTGTCGTGAATAGTACCCCGTATTCGTACATAGTACCGTATACGTGCTTAGTAACCTCGACACGAAAAGATAAAGTTTCATAATAAAATTCATATCCATATTTATAACACCTTAATCCAAATGTTATAAATCACTTAGAAATCTCATAATCTAATATTATTAATATTACAACAATATTTTAATCATTTCTTAAACTTATAAATAATTTAATCCAATTATTTAAACTTTAATAATTAATGCATTTAATCATCTAAAAATGCTAAACTCATAAGATTTCATCATCATTAACCAAAACCCTCATTAAAAAAATTTGCATATACCTCATATATGATTCTCAAGCCAATAAATCATATTTTCCAATTTTCTTACTTCACATAACATATTTAATTCATTTACTCATAACTAGAATATTTTCATGAAAAATACCAAATCAGTTCCAAAAATATTTATTTTCTGGGATTTAGAAGAATATAGTCCCATATTGAATATATATTTTTCTTAGAATTTTAAAATTCATTTATTATTTTCACATGGCCAAAACCAATTTAATATTTAAACATTTATCAAAAATTGTACTTTTGTCCAAAAATTCTGAAATTAATACGGTATACTTGATATTATATAGATGTACTCCCAATACAAATTTCATCAATTTTGGAGTTAATCACAAGGAGTTATAAACAGTTACTTTTAAAATAGTCTTTTCTCATAAAATCCATAACTCCTAATCTATACATCCAAAAATCACCATTTTTGGACACAATCTACAAAACTCATCAAAATATCATTTCAAATTTTTCCGTAAGTTTTGAAGGTCCGAAAAATACAAAACTGAAAAACATAATCACCCTTAAAATCCCTTACTATCCTTACCTCAAAAGAGCGAAGATTTAACTAGAATAACGTCGAATCTAACTTGCACCGTATAACAACACTCAAGATATCAAAATACTCACAAGAATACACTTTCGATAATATAGAGAGAGAAATAGAGAAAAACTTCAGTTTACGGTGTGATTTTCAATTCTAACCTAAAGCCCTATTTATATGAAAATGCTTAGAACACCAAAGTAGAAAATTTAATATAATATTAATATATATTTAATAAATTCTCACGCCCATCTAGACAATCTGATCTCACCATCAACACATGTTAAAGATGCCCACAAACATTTAAAAAACATTTTTCTTATTTAAATTATTTTAAACTTCTAAAAATCAATTATTTTGGAGCTTCGGAACTCCAATAATTCATAATAAATAGCAATTTTATCAGAAAATTCGAATCTCGCTAGTTTTTATAGGAAATTCAATTCTCTACAACTTTGCGTAAGAAGAAAGGTTTTCCAAATTCCTAACAAAAATTGGACCAAAATCCACAAACGGGCAATTTTATAAAGCTATAATCAAATTTCAACGAGAAATGGGGTCCAATTTACACACAAAACATGTGTTAATCATTTAATGCCACAAAATACTCTTCCTCCTCGTATACTCACATATTGCACATTCATTATAAAATATCACCGTTAATATATTATTAAAATAATATATTTAAATGAATTATTTTATCGTAAAAAAGATAAAATATTAATTTTCAATAATTGTCACTTTAAAAATTTTCTCCATCTATATGAATATTTTCCTTATCATATTAATCAATAATTAATTATTCACAAATAATATTACGTAATCACAATAATGACAACCAGCGGTTCGAGAAAGAGGGGCTTTCCAATAAAGATTTCTCCTTATCTTGCGCCAGCAATTAGGTGACCAAACCTCTCCTTAGACAGAACTTTCTAGACATTGCCAATAATGTTTTCTAATAATATTATTCAGATAATATGAATTATTGTTTCGATAATGAAAAATACTGTGTAATGACAATTATTAAAACAACAGTAATATAAAATATCAACGCAATAATTATTGAATCAATAAAATAAAATATTGAACAGTAATTACTGTAATAATTATTGAGTAGTGCCTTCTTACGTAAGAGTCAATAATTCAAAAATTATGTGCAATACCGCAAAGTATCAAGCAACAACGCCAGACATTTTACTTTACCCAACGGTATTCCAACAATGTTAATTCAGTAATAATTACGTCCGTTATTTATAAAAACTCCCTTTTATCGCTTTTCTTCATCCGAAGCTATTCTTACATTATGGGGCCCACAATGGTCACACTACCATCATTTAATATTCCCCGACAGAAAGAATATTCCACGACCAAATGAATATTTCCCGACAATAATGAATATTTTATAACCACTTGCTTATTTTGAAAAAATTATATATATCACCCTTAACTTTAATTTTTATCAATTTAACCATATACTGAATAGTAATTATAAGAAAATTTGAATACTTTTATTTCATAAAATTCGGGGCCTTACATCTTTGCTATACTCAAGAAAAAGAGAAATCTCATCACCTGTCTTCACCTGAACTACCACAGATTATAATTAAATCACAATTCATATTTATAATTAAGTAAATCAACAGTCCAACTTTTTACTACAGGCCAAAGATATACAACTAAAAAACCAATAACCAATAGTCCATCTTGGCACTATAGGCCAAAGATATACAACTGTAAAACTAATAATGTTGAGACTCAGCTTAATAGTATCACGATCACGAATTATCCATGCACTACGGGCCAAGGATATTCGTGTTTTCAATTACGGTCATGATTATACCGAATAATCCCTGGTCATAATCATACCAAGTCCATCTATGCACTACGGACCAAAGATGATATTTACCACGTCATTTGTAACATTACTACCACGATTATACTAATAATCCTCAGTCATAATCATACCAAGTCCATCTATGCACTATCGCCATAGATGACTTTCAACACAATATAAGCGTGAGAATGATGACAATGATATAAAGAATCAATCAAATGAGATAAATGATAAATATTAAAGACTTTAACAATATAATTTATCCAAAATTCAATAATGTCCAAATTGTCAACATGATCACCAATTATAAAGTAAAATTCAAGAATAATATTATATCAAAATGATTTGAATAATATTTCAACAAATATTTAACGAAGGTAATAACATTAATCATTATATTATAAACTCTATTTAATATTAACAATTCAATTATTCCTCTTTTAAACTCTATTTAATATTATTCATTATATAATAACATTAAATTCATTTCCTAATATTATTAATCATTAATCAATGTTTTCATAACACCTTAATCCAAATGTTATCAATCACTTAATAATCTCATAATCTAATATTATTAATATTATCACAATATTTTAATCATTTCTTAAACTTATAAACAATTTATTTTAATTGTTTACACTTTACTAATTAATGCATTTAATCATCCTAAAATGTCAAACTCATATAATTTCATCACCAATAACCAAAACCCTCATTAAAAATCTGCATATACCTTATATAGGATTCTCAAGCAATAAAATCCTATTTTCCAATTTTATTACTTGACGTAACATATTTAATTCATTTACTCATAACTAGTCCATTTTCATAAAAAATACTAAAGCAGTACAAACAAATTTTCTTTTCTATGATTTAGCAGAATATAGTCCCATATTTAACATATATTTTTTTTGAAATTTTTAAAATTCATTTACTATTTTTCATATGGCCAAAACTACCGAATATTTAGACATTTATCATAAATTGTATTTTTGTCCAAAAATTCAGAAATTTATAGAGTATACTGCTATTATATACATGTACTCCCAATAAACATTTCACCAATTTTGGAGTTAACCACAAAGAGTTATAAGGGTTTACTTTTAAAATAGTCTTTTCCCATAAAATTCATAACTCCTAATCTATACATCCAAAAATCGTCATTTTTGGACATAACCTAAAAAACTCATCAAATTATCATTTCAAATTTTTCCAGAATTTTTGAACGTCAGAAAAATTACGAAACATGAAAAATATAATAACCCTTAAAATCCTTTACCTCAAAAGAGCAGTATTTCTGACTGAAATATCGGATGTAAAGCCGAAGGAAACTTGCACTGAATAAAAACTCTCAAAGTATCTAAATACTCACAAAAATACGCTTGATAATATAGAGAGCGAAAACTTATGTTTCTGGTGTGATTTTCAATTCTAACTTAAGCGTCTATTTATAGGAAAATACTAGAACGCCAAAAGAGACTAAATTAATAAAATATTAATTAATTTATTTTTTATCTTTGCTACGCCACCTCTCTTGAAAAACTGAGCATCCTTCTTTGAAAGAAAAATATTATCACATGTTTTCAAAATAAAACAAAAGTGGGTCCCACCCAATTTTAATAAAAAAATCATTTTATTTTCCGAAACTTTAGTAATTCATAATAAATAGTCTTTTATCAGAAAAATACGAATTTTATGTCCATTCCACACGAAATCGAATTCTCTACAACTTTGTAGCTTTAAGTTTTTTTAAATTCCAAACAAAAAATATCCGAAATCCACAAACGGATGATTTTCAACACCTCTTAAAATTCATAACAAATCATACGTTAATTTTTAACGGTTCAAAATTTGTGGACATATACTCAACTTATATATGTATAAGATATCCAATAATCACAACGATCCAACGGTCGGATTAGAATTATAACTCACACAATAGAGCTTTAAGAACACTGATTTGATTTTTAATACCTCCTTTCCGACAAAAATACTGATAAAAGACCTCAACATTAATTCCTTCATTTATAAGCACATAAAATAAATATTTTTCTATCCATCATTTATGTCCACATAAAATATATATTTCCTTATCATATAAACTAATAATTAATTATTCATAAATAATATTACAGAATCACAATAATGACAACCAGACCGTTCCTAGGAAAGAGGGGGCTTTCCGATAAGGATTTCTCTTTACTGACATGCAATTAGGTGACCAAACCTCTCCTTGACAGAACTTTCTAGACATTGCCAATAATGCTATCTTATAATATTATTCAAATAATATGAATTATTGATATGATAATGGGAAATACTGTGCAGTGACAATTATTGAAACAACAATAATATAAAATATCAAGGCAACAATTATTAAATCAATAAAATAAAATATTGAACAGTAATTACTATAACAATTATTGAGTAGTGCCTTATTACGTAAGGATCAATAATTCAAAAATAATGTGCAATATCGTGTGCTATTGTGCAACCACACGTATTACTGTATTTTAACCACCAAGTATTCAAACAGTGTTAACGGTAATAACTACGTCGTTATTTATAAAACTTAAACTTGTCGTTTTCTTCATCCGACAGTTATTCTATTATGGGGCCCACAAATGGTTGCTTACTTGTCGCATTTAATAATCCCCAACAACAAGAATATTCCACGACCAAACGAATATTCCCTATGTAAATGAAATGAGTATTTTATAACCACTTGCGTATTTTAAAAATTTTATATATATCACCCTTAACTTTAAACTTTTATCAATTTAACTATTTAGTAAATAGAAAAATTGAATACTTTTATTTCATAAAATTCGAGATCTCACATATGAGGTATATGTGAATTATTTAGGAGCGTGGATTCTATTTTTGCTAAAACTGAAACTTGATATGTCTGAACTTGGTATGGCGCAGCTGCGCCATTTCCAAGCCTATAACTAGCGCAGCTGCGCCGGTCTGTAGGATGTTCTAAGAAAGTTTGTGGAATTTAAAATTCAAGAAATGTATACTAAGTACTTATAGGGATAATAAAATCTTAAATGATGATTAAGTTGTCCATGAATTGATTAATTAGCAAAATAAGATTTGAATAAGAGTTAATTAATTAACCCGTAATAAATATTGGTTAATTAAGTGATATAATGAAAGAATTATATTATATTAATTAGTGCAGTACATAAAAATTATTGTAAGGAAATGACTATTTGGATAAAGATGTTATGAGTATAAGTTCATAGTATATAATCATTTAAGGTAATTAAATGTTAAGGAAACGTGTAACACCTAAGCTTTACATTAAATATTAAAATAATGTGGAATTGAGAAAAAGCCAAACGTGGTCTAGACCCTTAATATTGTATTGTAGAGATAACGAGCTTGAGTTATATAACTCTAGTAAATGAGATAAATGAGCCTTGTGTGGCCTGAGTATTAAAGTTAAACTAGACTGAAGGCTTAACTAGAATTATTAGAAGAGAATTAATGGAAAGATAATAAATGATTGATAATAATTATTATGATATTAAAGTGTGATAGAAAATAATGGGTTGAGTGTACCCAACTACATTATATTAAAATATTAATTGAATTAAACTAATGTACATGAGTTACATGATATTGTGTATTGGTGTATATTTTAAAGTATGAATGTACTTATGTGGGTGTACATATATGTTTGTGTATATGTACCCATAACTTTATATAATGTAGCAATATTAAGCTATGAAAATTTACTAGATAAGCTAAATTGCTAAAGTGTTAAGTATAAGCTTTTGTCCCAAAATCAGTGTCACTTTTATATAACTGCCGTATGAATAGGCCATTGGCCTATCCCATTCCTTCATTATTAAGAAGTAGATCTGATGATGAAGTGGGGAATGAAGGAGATGGAGTTTGTAAAAAACTCTTCTCAATCCACTGATTTCTTCTGCTTCCTATTAGTTAGTAATGTTGGGCAAAGCTAATGTCTATGTATTGAAACCTCCATAAATAGAGCTCTTTCTTCTCATTTACGTTAGTTTAGTTATCTGAGAAAATTATACGTGGAATGATTATATAATTGAGAGCAATTAGAGGATAAGAGAGCTATGGTCAGTAAATTGGAGCAATCAAGAGGTAATAATTCTAACATATATGCTTTTGATTCCTAAGTTTTACAATTCCTTAGAAATAACAAGAAATAGTTACTTTTAAGTCACAAAATTGATGTCTAAGGATTGTTATAATCCATGAATTGTTGCTAGATACTGATAATATAGTCATATGCAAAAACAACATAAGTTAAACAAACCAATTTTGTTAAAAAACGAATTCTTAGTGAAAGAATTCGCTAAATTTATTAAAACATAAATATTTTGTATGAACATGAGTTTTGGATTAATATTTGGGTTATTTAATGTTTATGTTAATTGTTGATTATTTGGTATGTTGTAGTTTTATGAGTTATAAACCCATAGAATCAAAAACGAACTAATTTGGATGAGTATAACTCATGTTATTAAAATCGGAAGGAGTATGGGTCTATAAAATTGCGAAGAACGGAGTCTGGAAAGCCGTTGTGCCTCACTGGGCGCAGCTGCGTTGCCCCCAAGGCCATTTGGGGCCCAACTGCACCGGAGATCAGTGTCGGGTCGACTACTTTTACTTGATGTAGTAACTTAGGCATAATCTTTTCATACAAACTCTGATTGAGGTTATTCAAGATGATTCAGAAAGCTAACGAGTAGACCTACAACTTTTATTCTTTAAGTTTTTCTATTTGAAGTCGTTAAGAGGGGTACAAATGTCCATCTTTGTGACTGTTACGTATTCAAAGGAAATCAGAGGGCGTTAGACGAGCACATACACAAGTATAGTGCTCCTGACTATGGAATATGTTATTCTAAGTGATAAACATAAATATGCATGATAATAGACATGACATGTATGATTACCTTACTCCTAATGGAATGCTTTAGCATGATTTAGTATGTGTTTTGAAAAGAAACTTGGAGTTTTGGAAACGAATATTTATGAACCTTGAGTCTTTGAAGTTATGAGATTTTAACACATAAATATTGTTGAGTTATAAGTATACCTAATCATGAGAAGTGATTTAAAGTTGCTTTACTTATTATCAACTTACAATAGCTTAGTTGAAAACGATTTCTAAAGAAAACTTAAAACTTTAAGAATAAACTTAAAGTAACTTGTGTGCTTAAAGTTCTAAACGTGATAACATACATGGCATAGCTAGCTATGAAATGAGATTAAAGGTTGCACCTAGTTGCTTTAACTTGGCCTAGAATGACTTTTAAAAGTGAACTTAAATGCCTTGCGAAACTAAGTTTTTATGAACATGGCTTACATGTGTGCTCATCTAGCTAGACACCATATAAGTTGTGCGAATATGAATTGTAATGAGTTCTAAAATGATGAATTATACTAATGAGTTGAATAAATATGAGCATACACATTATAGACATTTAACGTCTTTATGTGATAAAATGGTTAAGGTTGTTCATTCCTTGTATATGAACCTACTTAGCCTTGTTGGAAAATTTCAAGTAAGTCTTTAAAGTGTGGAAACAACTTAAAGTAAACACAAGAGACACCCAACTTGGGCTAAGACTATAACGACCAAGAAATTCAGATCCATTGTAAAATAATTTTATTTAATAAAATAATGAATAAAATTATATTATTTGTTATTATTACGTGTTAGTAAGATGAATGTCGTTCTATAACCTAGAAACGTCGAAACGTCGTAGTATTTTGACTACGCCAAGTAATTAAAGTGTTTGAATTTCCAAGACGAAAATAAAAGTTTTTCAATAAATTTTCCAAAAAATACTATTCATCGATTTCTGCTTGGGAATTATTTTTGAACTATCGAGAAATACGTAACGATAGAATATCGAGGTGAAATGGATTATGTAATAATAATTCAAGTATGGAAAACGTTATTTTTCGCCTGCGGACTTAATTTGGGAACGTTGGGAAAAATAAAGCGTTAAGAAGTTAATGTAATGATCGTATGATACGTATGTATTGTACAAGGTAATGAATACGAGTATAATACAATGTATTATACGAGTATGTATGAATGATAGTATATCGTATATTATGAATTAGTATACGAGTTAGAATACGAGAATAATACATAAACAATATGTTATAAGGATTTTAGCCAAATGAAATGGACTTATGGGATTGTGTATCAATTTGTAAAGTCCAATAGAAGTTAATGTGCAAGCCCATATGTGAGTAATGTTAAAGCCCAAGTGGTTGTTAAAGTAAAGTCCAAAGTAAATTAATGTAAGCCCAAAAGCTTAAGTTAAGTTAATTAAACCTAAGCCCAAGCTATTGATCCAATGGGTTAGGGTGACCCATGGGGCAATCCATGATCATATGGTTAATCTTGGTGACCAAGATAAAAATGTGATGGCCAAGTAATTAGTGTATTGAGCAAGATAACTTAATTGTTAAGTAATGAATAGTATAGAGGTTACTAAGGAGGTGGGATTGGCTATTATCCATTATACCCTAACTTAGGAAATCTTATAAATAGAAAGCTTAGGATTTCATTTGTTGTTTGTTAATTTTCACCAAGTTAAGTGGTTAATTGTTAGAGAGAATAAGCAAGAATAAGCTAGACTTTCATTTGTTAGAAAAGAAGAAGAAAGCTTGATCATCAAAGGTAATGATCTTATGTCAGTAGTCTATCATCTCTACCATTGTAAGTTGATAAGAGCAGTGTGGATTAATTGACATGTATGCTAAGAAATGATAAGAATGAATAATCTAAGGACTTAAGTCTTAATAAGCCGTGAATAAGCACTTTATTCATAAATAAGCTATGAACTAAGGAAGAACTTATAAGACTTGTAACATGTTTACATGAATGAAGTTTATATGTTAAGAAGATGTAAAGATGTTGGTTAGAAGACTTAAACCATTATAAGTCATGAGGAATAAAACTATATGTAGTTTATACTTTGATAAGTTATAAACTCATGAAGAATAAGTAGTAACTTATCATGTAAATGAGTGGATGTAATATGTAGGTTGAGATGTCAATATGATGGATGGAATCCATTTGAAATGATGAACAAATCATAAGTAATGAAGTTATGCCAGAATTCTCACGATTGGACGATAACCATCAAATTCGTGAAAGTCTCGGATTAGAAGTCAAATTTTGATATTGAGCTCAGAAATATTGGTTTTCGATGGGAACAAGTCTTATTTGGCATTATAGAGTTGTAGACTCAAAAATGGTTGAATTCCATTTTAGAACGAAGAAACGAGCGTTGAACGTTCACGAACGTTTATAGTTTTCGTTAAAAATGAACTCATAGGTGAATTTTGAGTTAACGAAGTCAAAAATATAAAATTCTTACATGAACACGTAGAGTTTGTGATTTATGTTCTAATGGATTTTGAACGAGCCAATTCGGACTTAAAATGATCAAATTTGGAGTCTGGGAAGTTCGTTATGCAAAACAAAATTTCTAACTGTCTGGTGCATGAAATGTGCATCATTGCACGCCAATTTCAAGGCATAGTGATGGCGTTGTGGCTGCAGCAAAGGTCTCGAGACCTCTCGAGGAGTCAAATGCCATGTGTCACGAGTCCTAACCTTACACATTAGAGAGTGGCGGCAATATGCACGCACAAAAGAGGAAGAAGTCGCCGCCATTGCAAGTCCGAGTCCGTAAATACCGCATTGCAAACTTGCACCGCAGCGCGAGTTATACTAAGGAAGCTGGCGCCGCAGTGCCAACACTTGAACGAAGGCAATAAGGAAAGCTTATAAGTAAGGAAAAGAAGTAAACTAATTAATAATGAACTAAAACTTGAAGTAACATTGTCCAAGACATTGTTAGTCCTTAAGTATGATAAGTAAAGGTCAAAAGTAAGTCAATTACATATGAACATAAGACCGATGTAAAATGTAACGGAAAGCCAGAACCAATAATAACAAATCTTAGTCATGATTGGATTGAAAAGAAGGGTAAGATTCATTAGGAACCATGTATGTTTATTCATGACCTAATGTGTTATGTTATGCGATCATCTATTGTAGAGACTTAAAAGACTTAAAGTGAATGTGTAATAACAATAGCAGACGCTGAAGGCAAGTATTCTAACCCTTGTCTATGTTCAATCTAGATAATCTTTGTGATTCATGTACTCTTACACATGAATTGATGTATGATGAAGTGAAAGCCAATTCTTTTGGCTAGACTTAAGATGTTTGGATTTCTTATAATCTATCGAAGTATGGTCAATGTTTTAAAAAGATATATTGGTGTGGTTTTCAAATAAAGACTGAGTATGCTAAACAAATGTTTTTTCGTCAAATGACAGACACATGAGGTTCCCACAACTTAAACGTACATACTTTAAAGAATGTAGTGTTGATCAACATAGAGTACTATAGGCTGATCACCTAGACGTGCTCGTAAGTAATGTCGGACTTACAGACTTAGTGTCAAGTTATCCTTTTCAAATAAAGTATGAAATGCTCAAGGTCTTGGACTAAAATTGATGTTTTACTAAATATTGTCATTGTAAAACGTTTTTAGGAAAGAGAAGTGCTATTTTGAATTATCGATAGTACTTCATAACTATTGTTCAATTATTGAAGATATATAATTTGTATGATTCAAACATATTGTTAAATGTAATTGTTGTACTTGTTGAGCTAGTATGCTCACTCTTGCTTGAACCATATGAATGCAACTAAGACCGAGCAGATCGAAGGATCCGACAAGGATAAAGGAAAGGCTAAAGCGAACCTGTAGATTACTTATGTAAAACTATAGGTTTGTAATGATAATATTTGATATTACGACAATAACAAATGTAACGGTTATAAAGAACCCGGGGAATGGTAATATTGATTTGCAATATATATATATATATATATATAAGCCATATTCATTCTTTTGAGAAATTTTGATTGAATGTTTGTGTGAACTGTAGCACCGTGGAGCACCATATGTCGGGTTGGAAGATACCCAAATTTGGGGGCATCATAAAAACCTCTTAACATGTGGGTAAGTTATGTGTTAACAGTCATGCATACTAAGAACCTAGATGAAACTAGAAAATAAATACTCAAGTGTGTGATAGATATATGAATGTTGATGTCAAGTACGAGTGGTTAAGGTATACCTATACATACCTAGTTATTCTAAGAGTATGATGAGAAAGTGAAATGTTGGTTTTATAAACCTAGTTAGGAAACAATGTAATAGTATTATTATATTAAGAATGTATGAAATATATGACTAATGGATGTGAATCCATGATTATATAACTGTGTAGGAATACACGAAGTGCATATAACTATAAGTAGTTAAGTTAAAGTTGATAAACTACGAATCAGGCAAGTCTTTCAGTTCCTATTTGATATATGAATTCTATAACTGTTAGTTGAGCTATATTATGCTATGAGAATGTTGATGTATATATATATATATATATATATATATATATATATATATGAAATGCATATGAGATATATATGAAATTGAAAGTTGATCTTTGATGATATGCTCGTGAAGTAAACATATATGCATATTATATGAGAAATAACATGCGTAGTAAATATTAATGGATTATGAATGCATGAGCTGAGTATGATATTATATGTTATGTGCTGCATGAAAATTGTTAGAATTGCTGGGTTGTCGAGCTCACCCTTGCAAATAACCACTTTTATAGGTTAAGGACTCACGGTAAATATTACGTGCTACTTGATTGATAAAGTTCAATAGTATCGAAAGAGATTGATATACTTATTTAAATATATGCTCTTGAACCATGTTTAGGTTCTAGGAGATGTACATGATAGTAATTTACGATGTGTAATACATGTTAAGTTGTACTATGTGATACATAGGGGAATTCGAATCGAGATATAAAGATTTATACAGTAATTAGAATAGAATGAATAATAACATAATTTGATTCAAGGATATGTAATTGATTCAAGTTAAGATATCAATAAAGATTTATTTTTAAGGAGATTAAAAAAGTTTAAATTATTCCGCATATTTTTATAACATCGAATATGATGTAAGACAGGAATGGTAAATGACCAAGATTTGAAACTTATAAAAGTTTGGGGTCATTATACAGATACTGGAAATGGAAAGAATTTATATTTTTATATTAATTAAGTTATGAATAAAAGATATAAATAGTTTGACGATAGTAGTATCGTGGCGGACCGGATCCGAGGTTCGAAAGGACCCGTATTTGGGGCCATCACATTTGCCCTTGCCCTTATCAATGCCCGAGGGTCCACCTTACTTTACCTTAACTGAAATGTTTTTAGGGAAAGCAAGAATGAGCAATAAGTTTTTCTAGAAAATAATATAGCAATAAGGCTGATCAATATAGTTTTAACGTTTCAAGAGTACCACAATAATGATAGTTCGAGAATAGCAAGAAGTATCAATGGTTCTCAACAATAGTTTCTAAGGACATAAAGATATTAATAAGATTCAACGATTATTCAATTCAAGATTTCAAAGTAATGAATATTTAGCAATCAATAAGGACTATGAACTTCTCCTAGAATTAACAGTAATAAATTGATAATTCTACAGAACGAGTACAACAGGTGATCAGCCTAAAGTACCCTATGTCATGCATACATTTAATCATACTCATGGGTGCACGTTGGTCTCCCGATAAATATATAATTCCCCTTCCAAGAGGCTTGTTCATCTCAGTTATAAGAGTCCAGACCAATTTAATTTGGTTTGGATAGCTTTCAAATTAGGATTTAGGTCTAGCCGAATCAATTGGCACAGACCGCTCTTTAAATGTATATAAGTTCAATACTCGAATCAAAATTCAAGAATAAACAACTCTATTCTATCTATGAAGCATTATGTCATAGGATAAGAATCATGCTTTCAATTATTTACTTGTATAACCAAAAATAGTACAAGCTCAAGTAATACTCAATAAAGAGTAGGGTTCGAGTACTTGCATTACGCGTAGTTTACCAAAGTAAAGCTTAATACCACTCCAATGCACTATAATATTCTATTCATGTATAATCAAATTAGGTATACAAGTTCAACATGTACACCTGCTATCTTAATTTACTATGATACATAAGTGTAACTCATAAATACTAAACATATATTTTTAGTCTCCTCTTAGTCGCATGATCCCATATGTATGTCATCACATAACACAAAAATCATTTTCTAATACACTATGTCATTTAAAGAACATAGTTTGAAATCTCATTTTGGCTTTATGGTTATAAATACTTATCCAATATAGGATCTTTTATTAACATGCTCATTAACACATGAATACTATACTTGACATGTATTACAGATTAGGGTAATATTATAAGCATGCACCATCCCCCAAATTAACAACAAAAAATTAATCATACTGTAGGGTGGCGCGGCCGTGCTTGGTTTGTACTAAGGAGTGGCACGGCTGCGTTGCTCCTGGTGCAAACCAAGACTGCTAAACTGGCTAGGCCAGATTTGCACACCCAAACATAGTTAGGATGACACTTGCAGAATCATACACATTATGATATCTATCAATAGGGTTGGTCTCTTTTATAACTTGTTCCTTATATGATTTGTCAAATCTCACAAAATTAAGACTTCACATGTTGATTTAACAAAGTCCTTCTTGTTTAGTCGGTATATTCATACAATGAGACCAACAAGTCTTAAAATATGCTTTCATTAGATTAGTCGTGTATTTCAAGTTTGTATAACTCTACTTCATTTAGACTTGATCTAACCATTCCCAACTACTTTATAATGCATACGGTTAGTTAACATGCTTATCAATCATGTCTACATTCATGACACACCTAATGTTGATGTCACGTACTAAAATACTTGTAACGTAGTTAATGACAAAACTAGTTTTCAAAGTTTCTTTTGAAATCTCATGTTAAGTCACCAAACATGTAAAGTCACTTCATTTACTATACATCATGCTCTCGTATACACATTAGACCATATAAGCATGCTTACAAGTTCCTATATAGTTTATCAAGTTCGTATTTGAAACTTTAAGTCTCCCTTAGTAAGTCATCAAAACATATTCAACCATAGAAAGTAGGTCCACATACTCTATATCATGCTTTCACGTTTAAAGATATATAGAATTAGATTATGATAGCATGCTTCCAAGTTCAAAACTTAATGTATACATAGTTTTCTTACATATAGCCTTTTACTTGAAATTTTTCCTTTTAATCTTACTTTAATATCTTATTCTATTCCAACAATATAAACTAGTATATTGGTCATATATCAGAACTTAACATGTTGAGGCTCAGAACATGCATTACACATTGTTTATCCAACTAGTTTCCAAATCTTTAAGTTTTCTTTGAATGTTCATACTAAAATCAACTAATCATGGCTTACTATATACATAGAAACTTCATTTCATATGTTAAGGTTGTTTGTATACATATACCAACTAACATAACATGCTTAGAATAAGACTGGATCACAAAATCAAGACACATAATCGGCAAACCACATGTAGCGACCACGTGGTCATGTACTATATTATAGAAGTGCGCTGCCACTTCGAAAGCGTAACTAAAAATATGGCTCTGCTTCTGCAGAGCCTCATCTCATATAATGTTAAACCTGCAACCAGACAATCTACAATGCATCTAAACATGTATACAAGCTCAGATAGTACAATGGCATGCTACTCTAGACTAATTAATACAGAATTCAAGTAATTACCAGAATTTGACAAAACTCAAAATGAAGAATAAAAACAAAATTTATACCTCTTTAAAATTTAAATGAATTCCTCAATGCACTAATTATACTCCCTCAATGCTCAGCATCTCTCACTCTCTATATGTAACTTATTAGACAATTTAAGCAACTAAGAAATAAAGAAGGTGAGCTTTCATTTATAGAGAATTGATTGTCCAGTTCATGGTCTTGCACCATGGTTCGAATCACTGGAGAATGGAAGAAGACAATGGTTATACAGAATTTGGCCAACTACCGCTAGCATCAATCATCTTCCTCTTAGCCTTTTTGTTTTTGCTGAGTTTTACGCAACAGTGGGGGAATATGCCATTGGCCTAATACGTGACTAATAACTGAGACTTTTAATTTCGAACAATGTTTTAAATCTCAGCTACTTGGTTAATAATACTTAGTTTGGTTCTTTAGACTCCCAAAATATAATTTTAATGTTTTAATTCTACTATATAATAGAAAGTTAGGGATTATTTATGTATCCACATCATATAATCCATGTACATTAGTATAGTCTAATTAATTTTTATAACATGTATGGACTCAATTTAATTGGTCACTAATAATTTAATATCTTCTTAAAATTTTAGTATTCCAATTAGACTCACTCATTGAAATAATTTTTAATTCTTTGATATAGTACATCTTTAATGTTCCACACATATTTATCGTTACATAAGCAATATTTATGTAACTTATAATTTCTTCCACTTTACTATATAGTTTTTATATATAATATAGTTACCATAAGGTGTCACACTACAAATTCTTTTTAATGTAGTTACTAAATATTACTACATACCTTGCACACATCAATCAAATGAGAAATATAATTCTAATTATGTAAATTACTTTACTCATTGTTATTCTAATATTCATAATAAAAATTAATTAATAATATAATATTAATTAATTATTCACTTCTCAATTTATTCATTCCTTAATTAAACCATTCAAATTTCCATTCTCTTGCCACACAAGGCATTTCACAATTTCTCAATTCTCATATAAATTCAATTTAATTAATTGAATTATTCATCTCACAATACATCAATATTTTTATTCGATATTAAATATTTATTTTGTTATTCTATCAAAATAATATTTATTTCATGAAATTCAAGGTTCTTATAATATTAATGTTAGTGAACATCGACATTTATTTCGATAATAGTTGATTTTTGGATGTTAAATTGACCAAACGGGCAATTAATCGGATAAATGAGCAATTAATTACTATTGGTTCACATGCAAAGAACTATTGGTTCACATGCAAGTACTATTAGGGGAGGTTATGCAAGATTGATAATACTTGAAGGACTAAATTTAAAATGGAGGCAAAGGTGAAAGTACTAGAGTATAATTAACCTTGTAATTTTCCACCTTTTCCTAGCCTATAAATACTCCTCCATCCATTCATTATTAGCTACCATTTTTAAGAGCAAAGTTATAATCACAAGCTATAGTGAGAGAAACTATAGAGAGAAAGAAGAAGAGTATTCTGCTACAACACTATTGTAGTATCTAATCTCCTACTAAGGTAAGGGGTATTATTTCTTTCGTATTCGTAAAAGATATTATTTTCTTCATACTCATAAGGGTTGTCATTATATTCCTTATTAATATGTGGGAATAACCTATTTACGCAGATTATGGCATGCTTGGTGAATAACACTTCGTATTCATTCTTTATTAAGTTATGGAAATGATCTTTCTACACGGATTACCGCATAACGAGTGAAAATCTATTTTTAGTTTCGTATATTCTTTTATACTCGTATGAGATATCATTCCTTTTGTACTCTTCAATGCATATCATTTCTTTCATATTTGCTCAATCATGGTACAAAATTATTGTTTGTTTCCATAACCTTATTATTAAATAGTGAAAATCCCTAAAATTAGTAGAATATCCTTAATAGTTTGCGCTTCATCTAATATCATTTCATTGGAATATTGGTCTAAAAGTTTTATTTAAATTTTAATATTTTCATTTGGGGTAATATTCACAGGGTACTATTTACTCGGGGTACTATTCATGACAAAATTTGTTTCTTTTCTGTCAAAATTATTTTTTATACATGAATATCATTCTTAAATTTTACTCTGCAATTGGTGATCATGTTAACAATTTTGACATTATTGAACTCTTTATAAATTAAATTATAAATTTCTAATATTTATTGACGATCTCACTTGATTCATTCTTTATATCATTGTCATCATCCTCATGCTTATATTATGGTGAAAGTCATCTTTAGCCCATAGTGCATAGATGGACTATTGATTGGTATGATTATGACCAAGAATTGTGTATTGGAATAATCATGACCTGTAATGTTATAGACAATGATTTGTGGTGAAAGTCCTCTTTGGCCCGTAGTGCATAGATGGACAGGTGTTTGGCATTATCATGACCACTGGTGATACAAACGATTATCTTTAGCCCGTAGTGCATACATAATTCATTGATTGTAAATAATTATTGATTGGTGTTACAGAGATAAAATATTGATGATGGCCTTTTAAATCATATAAGTTAGTAGACAACATGCTTTACTTGACTCTTCTAATGGATTGTTGTTTTAGCTGCAGTTGTTGATCTAAAACTTGTTGTCTATTGTATTCTATCAGATTTTTCCCTGTTGAGGACTAAGGATAATTTATTCTAAGTTATCTTAGTCATAATATTCTTTACTGGGCTACTTGAGCTCATCCTTTTCTTTCATTGTTCTCTTCAGGAAATGAGAATATGGTTGGGACTAGTCGGGGAATGGAGTGATGGTCTAAGATGGTTGCTATAATAGTCCTCACTATTCTATAAAATAGTGTGACAATAATTGTAATGAGGACTTTATTTGAGTTTGGATATTATCTACGATATAATATTTGTATTGAAACTCACACTTTATGTTTTGTCGTATTTTACACGACAGTTAAAAGTTATATGTAGAAAGTTTGAATTTGGATTATGTATCATGTATTTGGCGACTCAGAATGGGTTGTGTAGACCTATTTTGGGGGCGTCACTATTGCTATTAGAGCTTAAGAATATGATCTCTGGTAGAGATCTGAGATTATAACTGAGAGGGGTGAGACGAGTAAATCCTCCGCTATTGTGTCCTACCTAAGCTTTTTTGTTATTTAATTGGTCGGTCGGAATATAGGGATAATATATGGCATGCCAATTTCTTTAATTAACCCTTATTTTGTGGCAGTATTTGAGAATGGCTTGTAAGACCCCAACTTTTATGAATAAAGATGATTTTTTCTCTAAATATCATTTTGAATAATTATGGTGTAGATTTGTTATAATATTATAGTTGAGGGTAATATTTACAAATTTTTCAAAGTATGCAAGTTGTTATAAAATATTCGATTGGTCGGGGAATATTCGTTTTATTAGGAAATATTCGTATGACGACACAATCATTGGTGGACTCCACAACGGAATTATTGTCAGAGTTAGAAAACGACAAAAATATCTTTTCATAAAAATAACGGTGAAAGTTTTACCATTAACTGTCAAAATACTCGGTGATGAAAAGTACGTAATACGCGTGGTTGCATAGTAGCACACTGTATTGATTATTAATGCTTACGTGAGAAGTCACTAAGTTATACACAATTATTACTACAGTAATTGCTGCATAGTATCTCACATTATTAATTCTATTATTATCATAGTATCATCTGCACAATATTTTATATTATTAAATCAATAATTGAGATAACAAGTTATTCATATTATTATTTGCATTATTAACAATGGCTAGAAAGTTATGTTGAGGAAAGGGGTTTAGTCACCTAATTGCGCGCCAATAGGGAGAAATTCTTATCGAAAAGTCCCCTCTTTCCTGGGAATGATTTGGTTGTTAATATTCCAAGTTATATTATTGATGAATAAATGTTGTTAAAAATATTGAGGGGATTTTTATGAAGTATTTGTTGTAAATTTGGCTTTTTATATGGACCCCCAGCTACTCATTTTCAAAAAAAAAAAGTATTTGTTATGAGTGTGATAATATATATATATATAGATAGATATATGATGATGATGATGTTTTGGTGGGGGGGGGGGTGGTCATGGGAGGAAATGAAAATGGAAGGCATGGATGGCAGGGAGTATATATATATATATAATTATATATTTTATAAGTTTTGTTTTTTTATGAAAAATAGAATATATTATATTTTATTATGCATAGTGTTTGCGTAGTATCTGCATAGTATTTGTATAGTAAAATTCAAAATTTTTTTTTAGATTATAGAGCCCATGAATTCATTAGTGTTGGTCCGTGATTTTTTTTTTAAAATAGTATCCTTCCATTCTCCTATAAATAGGCTGCTTAGTTCAGAATTGAAAATCACACCAGAATCAGAGTATTCTTCTTCTATAATATTGAACGTATTTCTTTTGAGTTTTAGGAAGCTTTGAGTGTAGAAAACAGTAAAAGTTTTCTTTAAGAATATCCCTGCCATACCAGTTAGAAGTACTTTCTTTTTGAGGTAAGGGATATTATTTTTGTTCAATATTCGTATGAAATAATATTTTCTTCCATACTCTGTAGTATGTAAGTAATATTATTTCATTTCAAATTCGGAATTCTATACTCATTTTGTTAAAGAATGGCTTCTATACTCCATGAAATTAGTAGAATATCCTTGAAATTTGCGCTTCATCTAGTATCTTTTCATGGAAATATTATTCTGAGCATCCTTGATAATTTTTGATCTTTTCATGTCGGGTTACTATTCACGAGATACTATTCCTGAAGTACTATTCATAGGGTACTATTCACTCGGGTAATATTCATCCGAAATACTATTCATGACAAAAATTAATTTCTTTTCGGTCCAAATCATTGTTGATACAATATTATTCTTCAATTTTACTCCACAAAGCAGGATCGTGTTGATAATTTGGACATTATTGAATTCCGGATAAATTAAATTATAAATATTTAAAATTTATCCTCTACTTTCATTTAATTAAATTCTTATATCATTGTCATCATCCTCATTCTTATATTATTATGAAAGTCATCTTTGGCCCGTACTGCATAGATGGACTGTTGATTGGTATGATTATGACCAGGAATTATTCGATGTAATTATGACCTGTAATGTTACAAATGATTTGGTAAAAGTCCTCATTGGCCGTAGTTCATTGATGGACAGTTGTTGGCATGATTATGACCATTGGTGATAACACGAATATCCTTGGCCCGTAGTGTATGGATAATTTGTGGACGTGATACTAATGAATATCCTTGGCCCGTAGTGTATGGATAATTTATTGATGTGGATTATTTTTTTGAGCTGAGTCTCAGCGATAAAATTGATGATAAACTTTTAAATCATAGAAGATAGTAGATTTCATGTTCTACTTGACTCTTCTAATGGATTGCTTGTTCCGCTACAGTTAAACTTGATGTTTATTATATTTTATCAGTTTAACACGGTTGAAGGGTAACGATAATTTATTCTGCATTATCTTAGTCATAATACTTCTTACTGGGCTAGTTGAGCTAACTCTTTTGCTTTCATTGTTCTCTTCAGGAAATGAGAACGTAGCTGGGACTAGTCGGGGAATAAAGTGACGGTCTGAAATGATGGATATAGTAGTCCTCACTATTTTATAAAATAGTGTGATAATAATTGTAATGAGGACTCCATTTGAGTTTGGATATTGTCTAGAAGACAATATTAGTGTCAAAACTCTCAGCTATGTTTTTTCGTATTTACACGACAGTTGTATAATTAAGTTTGTATTTAAATTTTGTACCATGTATTTTGCGACTCGGAATGGGTGATGTATACCTATTTTGGGGGCGTCACATGGCATCTAAAAAATTTGAATTAAGTAATAGAGCATATGAGACCATTGAGACATTGCCAATCAATAACCAGGATAATGTGCATCAGGAAGGCAATAATCATCCTATAACAACATCATTGACCAAAAAAGAGAGAGTCATATTCAAAATGCTGGTGGAAATAATGGTAACTCACGGCTGGTCACTGCTAAGGAATTCAAGGAGTTGGGACCGCCAGAGTTGTTGGGAAAACTAGAGCCACTTACAACAGAAGCTTGGATTCATCAGATCACCAAAATATTTGATGTCTTGGGATGCACAGAGGAGCAAAAGGTTACCTTTACCACCTTTATGTTGCGTGGAGAGGCAGATTATTAGTGTGAATCTGTGAAACGTACTCATCTTTCTGCAGTTAAGATGTCTTGGGTGAAGTTTCAGGAATTGTTCAACGACAAGTATTTTCCAGAAAGTATTTGTCATATGAAGGCGGTGGAATTCATCAAATTGGAATCGAACAATATGACCGTATAACAATACGAGACCAAGTTTGCGGAATTATCTCAGTTTGCATTTTATTTGGTGGATAATGAGGAACGAATGACACAAAGGTTTTTGAGAGGTTTTAAACCTAAAATTCGTCAATACCTCATTTCTCATAAACTTTATTTGTATTAAGATGTTGTGAACAGGTCTCAATTATTGGAGCGAGATAATCAGACAGTTCAACCAAAAGACAACAATCGACAACAAAATAATAGTCGATCCAATGGCAACAGTCATCGGAGCAGTGATAAATGGTGTGGAGGAAATTATTAAGCCAGAAATGGTAACCACTTTGGTGGTAATCATGGCCCGAATTATAGGAGAGGTGAACCAAATGGAAACAACTTTAAAAAGAGAATATTCAATAATGACAATGGAAAGACATCAGCAGCAACACCAGCACCCACACCTGTTTTTATGGAAGGAAAATGACCACCAATTAGATATTACAGATGTAGAGAGGAGGGCCACATCAGTCCAAATTGTACACAGCCTTCCAAGGTGTGATTCAGTTATGGAAAAGACGGTCACACAGCTCGATTTTATCCTGTAACAAATTCAAGTCCAGCTAGGACAATGACACCAAAGGCTGTCCCAGACAAGTTAAAGTCGGTGGTTCAAGGGAGAGCGTTTGTTATGACTTCCCAAAAAAGCAAGGAACTCGAACGAAGTTATTACGGGTAAGCTAATAATAAAATCTTGTAAAGTCTATACTTTACTAGATAACGGTTCTACCCATTCTTTTCTTTCATCTGCTTGTACTCACGTTTGAACTTAACTCTTAAAAATTTAGACTTTGACTTATCTGTTTAAACTTCGTTGGTAGAAACCTTCATTACATCAACTATTTTTAAATCTTGTTTGATTCAAATCAGCAACCCCACATTACCTTCTGATCTCATCTCTTTGAAAATAATTGCATTTGATGTGATTTTAGGGATTGATTGGTTAACTACACCTCAGGCAAAAAATGATTATTTTCATAAGGTCTTCAGTTTTCATATTCCTAACCAACCTGTTATGCAAATTCAAGCAACCAAACCACTAAAGTCAATCATTGTCATATTAAGGAATAAAGCCATCCGTTTATTGAAAAATGGATGTCAAGCTTTGTGACGCCCCCAAATTCGGGTATCTTCCAACCCGACACATGGTGCTCCACGGTGCTATAGTTCACACAAACATTCAATTGAAATGCCTCAAAAGAATGAATATGTCTTATGTATATATTGAAAAATCCATATTAACATTCCTCGGGTTCTTTATAACTGTTACATTTGTTCTTGTCATAATATCAAATATTTTGATTACAAATCCATACTATTACATAGGTATTCTACGGGTTCATCTTCGCCTTTCCTTTATCCTTGGCGGATCCTTCGGTCCGTTCAACCTTAGCTGCATTCATATGGTTCAAGCAAGAGTGAACATGACTAGCTCAACAAGTGCAACAATTTTATTTAACAATATGCTTGAATTATACAAATCATATATCTTCAATAACTGAACAATAGTTATTAAGTACTACCGATAATTCAAAATAACACTTCACTTTTCTTTAAAATGTTTTACAATGACAATATATAGTAAACCATCAATACTGGTTCAAGACCTTAAGCATTTCATACTTTATTTGAAAAGGACATCCCGACACAAAGTTCGTAAGTCCGACATTTCTTACTAGCACATCTAGGAGATCAACCTATACTACTCTATGTTGATTAACACTACATTCATTAAACATATGTACTTTTAAGTTGTGGTAACCTCACGTGTCTGTCATTTAATGACAAAATATTTTTAGCATACTCAGTCTTCATTTGAAAACCACACCAATACGACTTGGTAAAACATTTACCATACTTTGATAAATTATAAGAAATCCAACATGTCATAAGTCTTAGCCGAAAGAATTGGCTTTGACTTCATTATATATCAATTCATGCGTAATAATATATGAACCACAAAGCTTGTCTAGATTGGACTTAGACAAGGGTTAAAATACTTGCCTTCAGCGTCTACTATTGTTATAACACGTTCACGTTAAGTCCTTAAGGTCTCTACAGTAGATGATCACATCACAGAACACATTAGGTCATGAATAAACATACATTGTTCCTAATGAATCTTACCCTTCTTCTCAATCTAATTCTCTATTAGATTTGTTACTATTAATTTCGGCTTTTCGATATAGTTCACATCATCATTTCGATCATGTTTGATTACTTCTCTTCAACCTCTATGTATCATAATTAAGGTTGAACAAAGCTTTAACAATGTTACAATTTAGCTTTTACTTTATTGATAAATAGCTATCATTCTTGCTATACTTGTAACTCTTTCTTACTATGCATTCCTTAAATTCAAGGTCAAGTGCCGGTCATCCTATCCTTATACAATTCGCATCATGTACAAGAAGTTTATAGTAGTTGAGGGTCGAACCCAAGACTCATCGCACTTATTTACTCTTTATGCCTTGAATCAGCCATGGCCATGCTCTGTACCTGAGATAGTTGACAGTTTTAAATTGTACAACGAACTTCCCGAACTCCAAATTTGATCATTTTAAGTTTGAATTGGCTCGTTCAAATGCCATTAGCTCAGAAATCACATACTCTAGGTGTTCATACAAGAATTTTATATTTTTGACTTCGTTTACTCAAAATTCACCTATTGGTTCATTTTTAACAAAAACGATAAACGTCCGTGAACGTTCAACGCTCATTTATTCGTTCTAGGTTGGAATTTGGACATTTTTGAGTCCATAACTCTATACTGCCAAATAAGACTTGTTCCTATCGAAAACCTACGTTTCTGAGCTTAATATCAAAATTTGACCTCTAATCCGAGAATTTCACGAATTTGACGATTATCGTCCAACCGTGAGAATTCTGGTATAGCTTCATTACTTATGATATAATTATCATTCCAAATGGATTTTATCCATCATATTGACATTTCAACCTACATATTACATCAACTTATTTTCATGATAAGTTATGGCTTATTCTCCATGAGTTTTTAACTTATTAAATTATAAACTACTTATAATTTCAATTCTCATGACTTATGATAATTTAAGTCCTTTAACCAACATTCGTACATACTTTTAACCTAACAAATTCATTCATGTAAATATGTTATAAGTCTTACAAGTTCTTCCTTAGTTCATAGCTTATTAATGAACAAAGTGCTTATTCTCGGCTTTTTAGGACTTAAGTCCTTAGATTATTTTTTCCTATCATTTCTTTGCATACATGATCACTAATCCACACTCCTCTTATCAACCTATAATGGTAGAGATGGAAGACCAATGACATGAGATCATTACCTTTGTTAAACTAGCTTTCTTCTTTTCTTTTCTAACAAATGAAAGTAGTTTATTCTTGTTTATTCTCTCTAACCAATAAGTTAATTGTGTTGGATGAAAAAGAACAAGCAACAAATGAAATCCAAAGTCTTCTATTTATAAGATTACTAAGGTTAGGGCATATTGGACAAAAACCAATTTCACCTCCTTATTACACCTCCTTACTATTCATTACCCACTTTATTAAGTAAACTTGATCCCTACACTAATTACTTGGTCATTACACAATTGTCTTGGTAACCAAGATAATCAAATGATCATGGGTTGCCCCATGGGGTACGTTAACCCATTGGATCCTAGCTTGGGCTTGGATTTAATTAACTTAACTTAAGCTTTGGGCTTGTTTTACCAACTTACTTGGACTTCTCATTAACCACCACTTAGGCTTTAACATTACACACACTTGGGCTTGCTCATTAATTCTATTGGACTTTACAATTTGCGAATAATCCTACAAGTCCAATTCATTTGGCTAAAAGCCTTATTACATATTCTCTACGTATTATACTCATATTCTCTTTCACAATATATGATATTCCATCCTTCGTACATACTCTTATAATACTTCATATTATACTTGTATTCATTATCTCGTACAATATATACGTATCATACGATCATTACATTAACTTCTAACATTTTATTTTCCTAACATTCTTGAATTATGTCCTCAAGCGAAAAATTACGTTTTCCATACTTGAATTATTATTACATAATCCAATTCACTTTGATATTCTATCGTTACGTATTTCTCGGAAGTTCAAAAATAATTTCTGAGCAGAAATCGATGAAAAGTGTTTTTTGAAAAATTTCTCGGAAAACATTTATTTTTGTCTTAGAAATTCACACACATTAATTCTTTCACGTAGTTAAAATACTACTAAGTTCCGATGTTTCTAGGTTATAGAACGACATTCATCTTGCTAACACGTAATCATAATAAGTAATATAATTTTATTCGTTATTTCATTAAATAAAATTATTTTACAAAGGATCCGAATTTTTCGGTTGTTACATTCTTCCCCTCTTATAAAGATTTTGTCTCCAGAATCTCGTCTCACATTACACATACAATTGAGGGTAATCCTTCCTTATCTTTTCTTCCAATTCCCTTGTTGATTCTTCTGCATCGTGGTTCTTCCATAACACCTTCACCGAAGGTATAACTTTGTTTTGCAGAATTTGCTATTTTCTATCAATAATTTGAATTGGCATCTCTTCGTACGTTAAGTCCTTCTCGATATGAATAGGCTCATACTCTATTATGTGCTTATAATCTGGTTTATAAGGATGTAACACAGATACGTGAAATACATTATGTATTCGTTCTAAGTTTGGAGGTAATGCTATCATATAAGCTACCTCACCTACTCGTTTTAACACTTCAAAAGGTCTTATAAACCTTGAACTTAACTTTCCTTTCTTGCTAAAGCGTATGTTTCCTTTCTAGGGAGATACCTTTAGAAACACGTAAGAGCCTACTCTAAACTCCCTATTTTTTCGATGCGAGTCCGCATACTTCTTCTGTCTGTCTTAAGGTGCTACGAGACGTATTCGTATCAACTTCACGACATCCGCTGTTTACTACACCAATTCTAGCCCCAGCATTCGACATTCTCCCACTTCGTCCCAGCACAATGGTGTTCTTTACTTCCTCCCGAACAAAGCTTCGGAAGGCGGCATACCTATGCTTGCATGATAACTATTGTTATACGCAAAACTCTACTAATGGTAGATGATCATCCCAACTACCCTTGAAATCCATGACGCAAGATCTTAACATATTATACTCTAGATACAAAAATATTATTCTTGAATTTTACTCCACAATTGGTGATCATGTTGACAATTTGGACATTCTTGAACTCTAGATAAATTAAATTATAAATCTCTAATATTTATCCTTGATCTCACTTGATTTATTCTTTATATCATTGTCATCATTATCATGCTTATATTGTGGTGAATGTCATCTTTGGCCCGTAGTGCATAGATGGACTATTTATTGGTTTGATTATGACCAATAATTGTGTGTTGGTATAATCATGACATGTAATGTTATAGAAAAAGGTTAGTGATGAAAGTCCTCTTTAGCCCATAGTGCATAGATGGACAAGTATTTGGCATGATCATGACCACTGGTGATACAAACGATTATCTTTAGCCCGTAGTGCATAGATAATTCAATGATTATAAATAATTATTGATTGGTTTACAGAGATAAAATATTGATGATTGACTTTTAAATCATAGAAGATAGTAGACATTATGATCTACTTGACTATTCTAATGGATTGCTATTTTTGCTGCAATTATTGATCTAAAACTTGTGGTCTATTGTATTCTATCAAATTTTCCCTATTGGGGACTAAGGATAATTTATTCTACATTATCTTAGTTATAATATTCTTTACTAGGCTACTTGAGCTCACCATTTTCTTTCATTAGTCTTTTCAAGAAATGAGATTATAGTTGGGACTAGTCGGGGAATGAATTGATGGTCCAAGATGGTTGCTATAGTAGTCCACACTATTCTATAAAATAGAGTGACAATAATTATAATGAGGACTTTATTTGAGTTTGGATATTGTCTACGAGACAATATTTGTATTGAAATTCACAGCTTATGTTTTGTCGTATTTTCACGACAGTTAATAGTTGTAAATAGGATGTTTGTATTTGTATTTTGTATCATGTATGTGGCGACTTAGAATGGGTTGTGTAGACCTATTTTTGGGGGCGTCACAACTTCCCTTGTTTGAGTACATCTAGACCTGTATGTTGACCACCATTTTCACTTCATGATTTATTACTTTGACATAGAATGGCTCTTATAATCCTTATGCCAAATTTGATTGAGCGATGTTAAGATGCCAAAAATTAAGCATGACCCTTTTATATGGAAATTTTTTGTTTTTTTTATAGATTTAAGGTTTAGGATTAATATGACGTAAAAGGGTTTGATTTTTTTTTTTGAAGGGTTAGACCACACCATAAATGAGGGGAGATCAGGTCTTTCGTAGTTCAGGCTTGTCCTGAATGATTACCTTGATTTTTTTTAACCAAGATAATAATTCAAGTTTGAATAAAAATTGGTCTCAAACATAATACCATTTCACGAGATTGGAATTGATTAGTTGAGGGAATTCTTCACCGTCCATCTCTTCCAACCTTATGGCTCCATCTAATAAGATCGCTTTGACAACAAAGGGTCCTTCCTAAATCAGGAAAAAATTTCCTCTGGCTACATCTTGGCCTGAAATGATCTTCTTCATTACCAAATCATGCTCTTTAAATGCCCGGGGTCTTACCTTTCTGTTATAGGGTCGGGACATTCGGTGCTGGTATAGCTGATTGTTAAAGATAGATGCGACTCTCTTTTAATCTATAAGGAATAGTTGATCGTATCGATCTTGTATCCATTGGTCCTCTTCTATCTGGGCATCCATATCACTCTTAGGGATTCCATTTTCACTTTGATAGGGAAAATGGCCTCCATGTTATATATCAGTGAATACGGTGAGGCTCTACTAGAAGTTCGAGTCGATGTTCGGTAGGCGAGCAGGTTTAAAGGCAACAAATCAGGCCATTCTAGGTGGTTTGCTGATATCCTCTTTTTGATATTCTTATTAGCAGTTTCCACCGCGCCATTCATCTTTGGATGATAAATAACCGAGTTGAGGTGCTTGATATTGAACTTACTTTATAGTTCCCTTATCATCCCATTATTCAAATTCTTGGCATTGTTTGATACTATAACCTCAGATTGTCCATATCGACACACGATGTTGTTTCTGATGAAACTAATGATTATTTCCTTGGTAACCTTAGGGAAAGAAGGTGCTTCTACCCATTTGGTACAGTAATTGATCATGGTAAAGATAAATTTTTGACCTTTACTGGTGATCAAGTCTATCTCTCACATGGAAAATGACCATGGTGATGTCATGCAATGTAGTTAATTCGGAGGTGTATGAATGATGTTGGCATGGATTTGACATTGATAGCATCGCTTTATGTTATCCTCACAATCAACTTTGAGGGATATCCAGTAATGTCAAGTCCTTAATATCTTCTTTGGGATTGATCCTTGTCTAGACATCTCAAAAGACCTATACCTATATCTCTTTTGTAGAGAACATCCCTACTTAAATATAAATTCATGGACATCTTCTGTATTCGCTTCTTTGCAGCTTGGCTCAGTCCTTCGGGGGTGGATCTATCTCCTAAATATTCTTTGATGTTTTGGTACTAAGGTTGATCAGTTGGGGCTATCTCATTTGATATTTCCCCCACTTATTTCTATAATATGTTGCATTTTGTGCCATGAAGGTGATAACGGGAATATCCTTCCGTGCTGATAGGTTCACCAATTCAGCAAGTGTTTCCAATTCATCGGCGAAGTCGTTCCTACTGTAAGCCGTAGTGGATTGTCTGATGACTAGTTCCAAATCTCTGAATACTATCAATCGTTTGACCCCCATGGTTTGCGCCAATTTTAAACCCAGCAGGCACCCTTTATATTCTTTCATGTTGTTAGATTTATAAAATTGCAGCTTAGTTGCTACAGGGTACTGCTCCCCAATGATAGATACAAGAACTGCCTCTGCACCGGCTCCTCCTGTATTGGCGGCGCCGTCAAAGAACAATTTCCATAATTGACCCATATCTTCTTTATTGGCTTGTTGAACCGCCATTACCTCCTTGTCAAGGAAATATGTTTCAAGAGGCTCATAACCTCCTGTCGATGCTACCGATAGATGGTCCGCGATTGGCTGTCCCTTAATAGACTTTTGGGTCACGTAAATGATGTCAAACTATTGAAGGACTAGCAGCCACATGGATA
The DNA here is from genome assembly GCA_020205615.1 of Panax quinquefolius. Classification (NCBI taxonomy): domain Eukaryota; kingdom Viridiplantae; phylum Streptophyta; class Magnoliopsida; order Apiales; family Araliaceae; genus Panax; species Panax quinquefolius. The sequence goes on along the minus strand of CM035163.1, from coordinate 100,672,628 downwards.
ATTGGCAGTTCAACATCAGTTTGCTTAAAATATACTTTAAAGGATCCATGCGGGATATGAGATGAGTGGTATGGCCATGAAGGTAATGTTGTAACCTCATGGCGGCCCAAGCCAATGCACAACATGTCCTTTCTATTAGTGTTTATTTCTTCTCTCCAATACTAAAATGTTTACCGAGGTAATATATGGCCCTTTCTTTGCCCATGTCATCCTTCTGACCCATAAAATAGCCCATAGCATTGGAATTGACTGATATATACATGAACAACGGGACTCCCTCCCTTAGGGGTACTAGTATGGGTGCTTCAATCAACCTCTTCTGGATGATGTGAAAAGCCTTCCTACAGTCTTCATTCCACTTCCCAGAGGAGTTCTTTCTCAATAACTTGAAAATAGGTTCACATGTGGCTGTCAGCTGTGAGATGAATCTGCTGATAAAGTTTATCCTCCCTAGAAAACCTTGAATTTTCTTCTTGGTTTTTAGCATCTCAGTGATGGCTTTTATCTTGACTGGATCCAACTCGATGCATCGATTACTTACAAGGAATCCCATGAGTTTTCTGGATTTCACACCAAAAGCACACTTGGATGGTTTAGTTTCAAGTTATACTTGCAGGAGGCGCTCAAACAGCTTTCAGAGATGGGTACAATGGTCATCTGCCTCTTTGGACTTTACGATGATATCATCCACATATACTTCGATCTCTTTATTCATCATATCATGGAATAAGGTCATCATAGCCCTCTGATATGTAGCACCGGTGTTGGTGAGGCCAAACGCATATCTTATATAGCAGAAAGTGCCCCAAGGGGTGATGAAAGCGGTCTTTTCCCTATCTTCTTCAGCAACCATAATCTAGTGGTAACTGGAAAAGCAATCGCCAAAGGAATTCCTCTCATACTATGTCGTATTTTCTATCAACACGTAGAAAAATGGCAATGGGAAGTCATCTTTAAGGCTGACCTTATTGAGATCTCAATAATCTACATAGACCCCTACCTTCCCACCAGGTTTTGGCACTGGGACCACATTAGATAACCACTCATGGTATGTTGATAATATAATGATACATGCTTTGAAATGTTTGATAATTTCTTATTTGACCTTCAGACTCCAGTCTAGTTTCAATCGTCTTAGCTTTTGCTGTACTGGTTTGAACCCTTCTTTAACTGGTAATCGATGGATGATAATATCTGTGGATAAACCGATCATGTCTTCATGAGACCAAGCAAAAACATCTTTAAACTGGGATATAAGGTTAATTAAGTCTTTTTCTTGGCTGGAGGATAGGTTGGTTCTGATATGTAACTCTCTAATATGGTTAGAGGTTCCAATATTTATGGTGATGGTTTGCTCAAGGTTGGCTTTGGGTTTATCTTCGACCCATCCTTTAATTTCCTCAGGCACCTCGTCATCGTCTACTTCTTCTTAATCAATCCCCATTAATTCATAGTCCAATTTTGTATCAAAATCATAGTCACTACTTGAATTTGAAAAGTCAAGGATAGGGCTAGAAATACTCAAATTTAGAAACTTGAGAAGAAAACTTGATTGCTTAATATAAATAAAACAGTTGTCAATTACAAAAGGGTTCAACAATTAATATGACAAAAGGAAATAACAAGTTGCCAATAAGATAAAACAAACTGAAATATAAAGGTTAGGCTCCCATTAACAGATCTCTTTCTTTTTTACCCTTTTTGGATGATTTGAGGTGTGATCGTCAAATTACTAGTAGTCAAATCTTCAGGGATGGCTGAGATGGAGGTGGTGCCGAGGTCACTGTTGGGTAAAATCTAATTACGCACAACACGTAAGTATACGTGGTCAACAAGTAATATAATGATATGAAAAGAATCGTTCCCACAGAGAATAACAAGAAATTAATCTTAACAATTATCAATTTCGTATTAACCCAATTTTATTAAACTAATCCAAATTAAAAATGATAATTAATAAAACTCATAAACTAAAAATATTAATTAATCAACACAATTTAAAAACCTTAATTTCAAACAATTAATGGAGAATTAGGCTTTACAACTTCACTTTAAGTATCATTCCAATTATCACACCTTATTTTAATTTAATTTATTATCCCAATTTATTAATAAAGAACACTCATGTAGATTTAACCACTTCTTAATGCACTAAAACCATATTAACTTAAATCCACAATTAAGATATAATTAAGCCAAACACCGTAAATAACTAATTCACTATATGTCTATGTGAATTACAATTAAGAAGGATTTAATTCCAAGTTCTTTCTAGATTACATGTGATGCTAGGCATATCTCTACCCTAATATAAATCATGAATCTATTCAATCATAGAATTCAAAAACACATTGTGAGACCCCGAATTTTATGAAATGAAAGTATTCAATTTTCTTATAATTATTCTATTTAGTACATGGTTAAATTGATAAAAGGTTAAAGCTAAAGGTGATATGTGAAATTTTTTCAAAGTATGCAAGTTGTTATAAAATATTTGTTTGGTCGGGGAATATTCTTTTTATCTGGGAATATCCGTAGGACGACACAATCATTGGTGGACCCCACAACGGAAGTATTGTCGTAGTAAGAAAATGACAAAATTATCTTTTTATAAAAATAATAGCTAAAGTGTTACCGTTAAAACTGTTGAACTACTCGGTAGTAAAAGTACAATAATATGCGTGGTTTCATAGAGTAGCACACGATATATTGATTATTGATGCTTACGTGAGAAATCACTTTCGGTTATACTCAATTATTATTTCACGATAATTGCTTTGCATCATATCTCTCATATTATCGATTCAATTATTATCACAAAGATCATCTCGCATATTATGCTATATTATTAAATCAATAATTGAGACGACAAAGTTATTCATATTATTATTTGCAATATTGACAATGTCTAGAAGTTCTGTCAAGGAGACGTTTGGTCACCTAATTGTGCGCCAATAATGAGAAATCCTTATCGAAAATCCCCCTCTTTCATGGGAACGGCCTGGTTCTTAAATATTGTGAGTTATAATATTAATGATGAATAAGTTCGTGTTGATTAAACATGAAATTGATAATTCCATTGTGTGGGAATTATTAGTGTTAATAGAAATCGACATTTATTTCGATAATAATTGATGTCTAGAGGTTATATTGACCAATCGGGTAATTAACCGGATAAATAAGCAATTAATTGCTATTGATTCACGATTATAACTATTTGTTCACATTTGTGTACTATTGATTCACATTCATTTACTATTAGGGAGTTGGTGCAAGATTGATAATACTTGCATGACTATGTTAAAAATGGAGGTATAGATGAAGGTACTATACTATAATTAATTTTTTCACATGTTTAGAACTATTGAGTCACATGATTTACTATTTATTCACATGATTTACTATTAGGGGAGGTGGTGCAAGTTTGATAATACTTGCATGACTAAATTAAAAATGAAGGAAAAGATGACGGTATTACACTGTAATATTTCGAGCCCCAAAATGTGCAATTATGGAAACTATATTTTCCTATAAATAGAATCTCATTCCTTCATTATTTTTCACCAATTCACTAAAGCTATAGAGAAATTATTATAAAGAGAAATTATAGAGAGAAAGAAGAAGAGAAGTGTGCTACCTCATTATTCCAGTATCCAGTTTTCTTCTAAGGTAAGGGATATTATTATTATAGTAAGGGGTATTATTTCTTTTGTATTCATGAAGAGAGTTATTTTCTTTCAATACTAGTAAGGGTTGTTATTGCATTCTTTATTATTATGTTGAATAAACCGCCTACATCAAGTACCGTATACCCGTGAAATTTCATTGTTATTCCATTCTTTATTATTCTGTTGGAATAACTTGTCTGTGCGGTCTATCGCATGCCTGGTTAATTCTGTTGTTATTCCATTCTTTATTATTCTGTTAGAATATCCTATCTGTGCGGATTATGCATGACCTGGTTCCATTCTTTATTATTCTGTTGGATTATCCTATCTGTGCGGATTACGCATGACCTGGTTCCATTATTTATTATTCTATTGGAATAACATGTCTGTGCGGTCTATCGCATACCTGGTGAATTCTTTTGTTATTCAATTTTTCATTATTCTGTTGGAATGACCAGTCTACGCGGACTACCGCATGCATGGTGAATTCTTTTGTTATTCCATTCTTTATTATTCTGTTGGAATAACCTGTCTATGTGGATTATCGCAGGCATGGTGAATAATCCTTCGTATTCATTCTTTATTAAATTATGGAAATGATATGTCTACGTGGATTAGCTCATGGCGGGTGAAAATTCATTTGCAGTTTCGTATATTTTATTATAGTCGTATGAGATATCATTTCTTTTGTACTCGTCATGGAATTTCATTTTCTTTGGTATTTTTTTACGAGTTACTATTCACGAGTTACTATTCACCCGGTTACTATTCACTCTAGTATTATTCACTCGGGTATTCGGGGCACTTTTTGTGTCGGAGTACTATTCATGAGTTACTATTCATGGATTACTATTCACCCAAATTACTATTCACCCGAATATTATCCACTCGGGTATTTGGGATACTTTTCATGCTGGGGTACTATTCAGAAGGTACTATTCCTGAAGTTAATATTCATAGGGTACTATTACGAGGTACTATTTACCCGAAAAATATATTTCTTTTTTGTCCAAATTATTTTTGGTACATGAATATTATTCCTGAATTTTACTCCACAAAGCAGTATCATGTTGACAATTTAGATATTTTTGAACTCTGGATAAATTTAAAGTCTTTAATATTTATCCTTGATTTCATTTGATTAATGCTTATATCATTGTCATCATCCTCATGCTTATATTATGATGAAAGTCATCTTTAGCTTACGTGCAAAGATGGACGGTTGATTATTGGTTTTACAGTTGTATATCTTTGCCTTACGTGCATAGATGAACTATTGATTGATGAGTATCTTTGGCTTACGTGCAAAGATGGATTGATGATTATTGGTTTTACAGTTGTATATCTTTAGCTTATGTGCAACGATGGACTGTTGATTATTGGTTTTACAGTTGTATATCTTTGGCTTACGTGCAAAGATGAACTATTGATTGATGAACATCTTTAGCTTATGTGCATAGATGAACTGTTTATTGGTATGATTATAACCAGGGATCATTCGGTATAATCATGACCCGTAATGTTATAAATGATGTCGTAAAAGCCCTCATTGGCCCGTAGTGCATTGATGGACAGTTATTGGTATGATTATAACCAGGGATTATTCGGTATAATCATGACCATTGATGATTACATGAATAACCTTGGCCGTAGTGCATGGATGATTCGATGATGTGGATTATTTATTGTTTAGTCTCGCCGATAACATATTGATTATACACTTTTAATTCAGTAAAGATAGTAGATATCATGCTCTACTCACTCTTCTAAAATACGCTTATATGTCTTTGGCCCGTAGTGCAAAGATGAATTGTTAATGAATAACTTTGGCCGTAGTGCAAAGATGAATTTATTAGTATGATTATGAGCAGGAATTTATTAGTATGATCTCAAGTCCAAGGATTACTTGTACTACTATCACTACAGGAATTCCTATTGACAGGCAAATAAAACTCCATTAGGTATTCCTTAGCGAGCCACGTTCAGTGAACTTATTCTCTAATAAGCACCTACATACTTGCTTTAGTGTCTCCACACAAATGATCATGAGATCAATCATCCTCATCCAATGAGCAAGTTAACGACGTGTACCAATCTATCCCATTCACTAATCCCCAAGTTAGTAATCCAATGATTGGGAACTATTTTAGTTTTAAGCTTTCTAAGAATTTAGATCTCATTAGAATGATCATCATCATTATTCTAAAAGCATTGCTTAAAACTATGGGTTTATCACATATTATAAAATAGCATCATGTCGATAATTAAAAGCCTTTAATAAATGAATACTTTTTATTAATAAATGAATAAGATTGTTACAAAGTATATGCTTTATCATCAAACATGATTGGCTTGTGTGCATACTACTTTCAATCTCCCACTTGCACTAAAGCCAATCATCATGGTATCTTATACTCTTCTTCTCTAAGTGACGAATATCCTGCTGTTGGATAACTTTAGTTAATGGATATGTAATGTTATTCATGAGAGTCCACTATCTCTATAGTGATTTCCCATCTTTCAATGATTCTAATAATCAAATGAAAGTGCCACAACACATGTTTAGATCCAAGATGAGACTTAGGAACTATTCCTAGTTCTGTAATGAGCTTTTAATCCAAACAATCAACTTGCAGCTTCATTTATAGCTATATACTTTGTCTTTATCACTAAACCAGCAACCTTTTGCTATTTGGAACCTTTTCAATTCACTGCACCACTATTCAAGATAACGCTTTACCTTAAAGTGGATTTTCATCATCTTGGTCTCATCTCGAAAACTTGAGTCTCATTAAGCCCTCTAGTTTTAATTCAGATCCACCATGTATGCTTACATCTTTAGTGCCGGTTAAGAACTTTAAGATGTTTTTCATTGACTCATAGTGAACTTCTCCAGAATATGACTGATCAACATCAGGTCTCGTATATTTCATTGCATACATGATAGTCACTCATGCGATCTCTCTTCTTTTAATAGTTTGTGGGGACTATTAAGAGAGATACATTCCATAGCTCATCGACATGAGACATCTCTTGGAGTTTGCCATGCTAAACGACTTTAGCATCGAATGAATATACGTTCCTTGGGTTAAGTCGAGCATCCTCTTAAATCTATCTATATAGATTTATATCCCCAATTAAGATACTCTTCCCAAATCATTCATGGAGGAATGTTTAGACAACTTTATATTTACTGATTGTAGCATTGGTATGTTATTCCTCATCCATAGTATATCAATATATAATACTAAAAATGTCACGACGCTCCCACTGACCCTTTTGTACACACTAGAACTCTTACCTCATCGTATGTAACTCGGATCATCATCTTCATGATCGTACCTCATTATCATCATCCATGATGAATCCATACCTCCTAGGTATCTTCTTTTACTATTCCGGACTTATTATCGATTCTTGTGGTACAATAGGTCTATCTACGTGTTCCTCTTATTTGACTTATAGTGTTTTGTGGTTCTTGAACTCTTCAAGATCTATTATCCTCCCACTAGCCCCTTCAATAATAAACACCTTTATCTTAGAAGGCAACGTGTTTTTCATAACAAACACCTTTTGCTAAGTAGGATTATAGAACATATACCCTAAACTTACTTTAGGATGTCCCACAAATTGTACTTGTCAAATCTTGTCCCAAGCTTATCCTTTGAAACCGCTTTCACATAAGTTGGACAACCCTTATCTTAACATACTTAAGATTAGGAATCCTCCCCGTCCATAACTTTTATGGAGTCTTTGGGCGGATTTTGAGGTTACCATTTTCGTGAATATGCACGACCATTTCTAGGACATGACCCTGTAAGGATACCGGAATGTCGGTAAAATCATTATGGATCGCACTATGTTCAAATAGGTACGATTTTTCCTTTCGAGATACATCAATCAATTATTGCGTGTCGATGTGTCCATTATGAGAAAACCATTTGAGATGATCTAGAAACTTATTGCACAAGTATTTATTCCTTGATCTAATCAAAGAATCTTAATACTTTGTCAATTTGTTTAATTTCTGAATTCTTTGAACCTTTCAAATAATTCACACTTGTATTTCAACAAATACATACATTCAACTCTTTGAATGATCATCTCATTTTCTTATACTAATTTGTTCAATATGCAAAATTATTTTCATGTAAGTCAAGTATACATTAAGTAATATTCCGGTTCTATACAAAACATTATTATTATAAATAGAACAACAATTGTTCTTTATTATAATACCAAAGATTTCATTGTCCAACAATAAAATGGAAATAATATTTTTAACAAGAACTGGAATACAATAACATCTTATTGACTTAATAGATTTGCCCGTAGGCATTGTTAAATTATAAGTTTCTATGGCTAATGTAGCAACCTTTGTTACATTTCCCGCATATAGGATTACTTATATTTGTTTAGCTTTCTACTTCTGTTTGGTCCCTTCATAAATCTATATTTATGATAACCAAAGTCAAGATCCAATACCCAAGTAGAACCTTGACTTAAAGAAAAATTTATTTCAATCATGAACAAAAAACTGTATTATAACCAAAACTTCACTAAGCTTCTTTGGTTAGCCTCTGCAAGATGCTTCTCGCAGTTTCTTTCCAGTGTCCAGGCTTATTGTAGTGGAAGCAAACTCATTTGCTATCCATATCAGTTTTGTTCTTATTATCCTTTGTTTACGCCTTTCTATTTACCTTCTTTGAATCGCTCTTCTTTTGTAAGATCCTTTGGCCCCTACCAAGAAGACTTGGTCTTTCTTGGTGAGAAAGTGACTCTCAACATTTTTCAACATGATAAGCAAATCAATGAGGTCGGTATCTAGCTTGTTCATATGAAAAATTCACAACAATTGTGAAAGGAGTCCCAAGGTGAGTGCAAGATCAAATCTTGGCTCAACTCTCCATCCATGACAAAACTTCGTTGTCCTAATTGATCAATCAAATTGATAATGTTAAGGACTTTTATCTCATCATCAGTAGTGTCATCTCCATTATTCTAGATTGGAAGAGCTCCTTAGATATCGATATCTATCGGTCCCCACTTTCCTCACCATCAACTACTTGATGTGCAGGAATATAGTAGGAGCATCCATAGTTTCATGCTGACGCTGAAGCTCGTTACTCATGGATGCGAGCATGATGCATTGAGCCAATCATGCATCATCTTGCCACTTTTTAAAAGTAGTAATCTCTTCCTCGAGGCATTATGCGCAAACCATTGCGGGGATAGGCGATATGACATAAGATTGTTTTTCAACTATGAGAACTATTCTCAAATTCCTTAACCAATCCGCTTAATTCATTCCCATTAAATAACATCTAATATGTTTCGCAGCGTTGATAGTAATTTAGACATTGCAAAATTTCAGTAAATGAATTTGTAATTAACAACATTTTAACATACATTCTTTTATTAATTACCAAAATAAATTAGGTCTTGTTTTAAATTGGTATCTCCCACTATTTTCTTCAAACTATATTACCCTCACTATATATAGTTCGCAAAATCTAATTAAAGATTTGCTAGTGAGAATAAGGATCCCATTTCAAATGTATATAGCCTTGTGGTGACACAACAAACTATATATAAATAAATAGGTAGACAACTTTTGTCAATTACATCAACTATGCAACTCCTTTTATTTTGCCTCTTAGATTATTTTGATCAAGTGGTGGCACATCCGAATCAAAATTATCCAAGTTAAGTCCAACCTAGCACTCCATATATTCAAAAAAGAAAAATATCATCCTTGTGGTGACACAACAAAACAATATTGTTCAATTTTCTTTATAAGCATCAAATGTGATAAATTAACATCTTAAATACTTAATACTTGCCTTGTGGTGACACAACAAACTCATATTAAATATTTAATACTCTATTAATTTTATCATGCTAGAAGGCGACGTTCGATATTCCAAATATCTTTGAACGCTTAGGACTTAATATATAAAAAATTGAGGGGTTTGTAATTAATTTGTCTCATCTTGTTTAGCGCGCATGCAAATATATATATAAAATACGCGTCATATTAATTAACATGCGAAGCATGTTTGCATAATATATAATATATATATAGTATAGCATGCACATATAGAATACTATATTCTACTCGGATTGATTATGGACTTTTATTCTAGTTTGGTTCACTAGAGCCACCAAGTGAACCAAAAGGTCAAACCCTAGGGGTGCAAGAAATAATATTTAAATATAACTATTATATTTAAACCCGGGCTCCATTACAAACGGGTCTTCAAGCGCTCCTTGCTCCTTTGATCTCTAATTTTCTAAAATTAATTCTAACTATTCCTATTACAAAACTATTTTAAAATAAATAGAAACCTTGATCAGCAGTCAAGGGGAAGTACATAGAAGGGAGATAGAATTTACATTAAGAAAAATTAGAGAAGACGCAGGTACTGCAGAATTCCATTTAATAAAACCCATACATTCATGCATCCAACTAAAATAAAATCCAATCACATTGGTCAATAGTCCATAATCAATCCCATTTATTATCATACACATCATCATATGCATCAATAAATAACATTCATCTCATGAATAATAAACATTTAATATATATATTGATATCATTTAATGGGCAAATTTAGTTAGTATAAAATCTATTTTTGAATCAAAATAAACTCCTTTATTTTAATCCAAATTTAAATCAAAATAAAACTATTTTATTTTAATTTATCCAATTTTGAATAAAATAAACTATTTTATTTTAATCAAAATTTTAATCAAAATAAACTCCTTTATTTTAATTAATTATGGAATCCAATTCCATGTAATAAAAAAAATCTCTAATTAAAATAAACTCTTTTATTTTAATTAATTATGGAATCCAATTCCATGTAAAAAAAAATATTAAAGGAAACACGGATATTATATTTCCTATTCACAAATAAACTCTTTTATTTTGAATAATATGAAATCTTATTTCATATCTAAATAAACTCCTTTATTTAAGGAAAGATGGATTTACTTCCCTATTCACAAATAAACTCCTTTATTTTAGGAAAAATAAAATCCAATTTCAACTCCAATTAGTTATCATGGAATCCAATTCCAACTCTAATTAGTTAGCATGAAATTTAATTTTAAAATTAAAATAAACTTTTATTTTAAGATTAAAATGAACTTTTTATTTTAAAATTAAAATAAACTTTATTTTAATTCTAAAATTATTAAGAATAATATATATATAACTATTATATATATATATATATATATATATATATATATATATATATATATCAAATATATATATATATATATATATATATATATATATATATATATATATATATATATAATTACCAAAGAACTAAATACCATGCTACATCATATATATATTATAATGGCAGTACATCAGCAATTCGGTAATTTCAAAAAAAAAACTTTGTTTTCCGTGCATCTCTTAAAAATTACAGCCATGATTTGGAAAATCATGATTTCCGTGTTGTTATCATTAACCAATCATGCAATCATTAACCAATCATGCAATCATTAGCCATCATTGGCCATGATTTCCGCGCCCTGTAATCATCAGCCAATCATGCCAACTGATTTCTCGATTTCCGTGCTCTGCCCTTTAAATCATTACATGATTGTTGCTGACTTTTAACAGGAAACATGATTACGTTTTTTTTTTAATTATTAAATTTTATACAATTAAATTATGCCCAATTAAATTGTTCTAAACACATATCAATATAATATCAAATTAAAACAATTAATAATTCGCATAAAGGTTTGGCTCTGATGCCACTGTTAGGTTTGTAATATTCATCAACGCAATCAAATTGCAAAATTAAGCGGAAGCGAGTAAAATCACAGTTTAAAAAAAATTTACAAACCATATACCCGGATCACCCTTTATGCATAATTATTAATTAAACGAAAAGATAAAGAATAAAATCATACCCTTGAAGATCGAGCTTCCTCAGGTACAAGTTCACCTCCAAATCCTTTCGCGTTCAACTTGAATCCACCGGGTTTGGTTCCTTCCTTTGATTAACGTTAGCCACCCATATGTTTGGCCTCTAGAGGTGATCCACCAAGGAAGAAGAAAATTCAAGAAGAAGGGTGGTTGGCTAAACCCTAGTTTTTCTATCTCTATAGAAAAGGTGTACTCTCCCAACAATTGGAATTATTACGTTGTAAAAGTCAACAACCCCTCCACCCATAATAAGACTCCTCTTATTAATAGATGTGGGCAACCCACCTTAACAATTAAGGAATTGGGTTTTAATTAATTAAATTCTTTTAATTAATTAAGCTCCCTAATCTTATTAGGGATAATTAATTAAGCTCTTTTAATTAATTTAACCTCCTAATCTTATTAGGAATAAATGAGAGTACTTATATTAAATTAATTCCTAAACTCTTTTAGAAATTAAAATAATAATAATTGTAATAATATTAATAAGACTCCTCTTATTAATTTATATTTAATATTTCTAAAATATTAAATAATAAATATTAAGCTATTTAATTTATTCTATCACCATAGATTAAATTAAATATACATAACATATTATTACGATTATGCCATTAACTTCTTAAATAATTATTCTTCCTTTTATGGTGTGACCCTTTAGGTTCTCCATATTAAACCGGTTGTGAATAAATCAATTAGAATAATTCTAATCTTATTTAAATAAATAAATTAAACAATTAATTTATTTAAATAAATAATATTTATTCTACAATAGGGATAAGCCTCCACCTAGCGATCAACGACTTTCCGGATAATATAGATTTCAACATTAATCATTAAAGAACCTTTGAGTAAATAGTTACTGCACAATTCAATTCTTCCACCATACAATGTCCCAATTAAATATAAGACATGGAATTACCACAAGTCTTATTTTATTTAATTATATGTATTTCGATCCTTAAATGCACAACTCCAAATAATGCAAATTAGAAACTCCTTTCTAATTTCATTCTCGCCTTTAACCAAGGACTACTGGGTTGTCATTTATCGAATCACATAGGACATTTCTCTTCTTTTATTAGAAGTTGTAGATTCTCTATCGATCATACATTATCTCCATGTACAACTTATTATACCCAAGCATACCCTTTGATATACCCTAAGGGTCTTAAGGAATAAGTCAAAGTATAACTCATCATACACAAGATACTATGATGATGATCTCAAGTCCAAGGATTACTTGTACTACTATCACTACAGAATTCTATATCGACAGCAAATAAACTCCATTAGGTATTCCTTAGCGAGCCACGCTCAAAGTGAACTTATTCTCTAATAAGCACCTACATACTTGCTTTTAGTGTCTCCACACAAATGATCATGAGATCAATCATCCTCATCCAACGAGCAAGAACGTATGTACCAATCTATCCTGATTCACTAATCCCCAATTTAGTAATCCAATGATTGGGAACTATTTTAGTTTTAAGCTTTCTAAGAATTTAGATCTCATTAGAATGATCATCATCATTATTCTAAAAGCATTGCTTAAAACTATGGGTTTATCACATATTAGAAAACAGCATCATGTCGATAATTAAAAGCCTTTAATAAATGAATACTTTTTATTAATAAATGAATAAGATTGTTACAAAGTATATGCTTTATCATCAAACATGATTGGCTTGTGTGCATACTACTTTCACTTTTCTCCTATTGCTGTTTGGTTGAAGTTGTGCTTCTGAATTGCCCAGTAGGGTTTATGTTGTAGCTTCACGGGTAGGTGACATGCTTTCCCGTAAACTAGTTTATATGGTGACATCCCAATTGGCGTCTTGTATGTTGTCCTATAAGCCCATAATGCATCATCCAATTTTAGAGACCAGTCTTTTCTGTTCGGGTTACTACTTTCTCAAAAATTTTCTTCACCTCCTTATTGGATACTTTGACTTTCCAACTTGTCTGAGGGTGATATGTTGTTGCAACCCTATGATTAACTCCGTATTTCCCCAAGAGAGCTGTGAATGCTTTATTATAGAAGTGACTTCCCTCGTCACTCATGATTGCTCTCGGTGTGTCAAATCGTGTAAATATATTCTTTTGTAGGAATTTTAAGACCACCTTGGCATCATTTGTTGGGAGTGCCACAACTTCCACCCATTTTGTTAGATAATCCATCGCAAGGAGAATATATAAGTTATTGTATGATGGAGGAAAATTCCCCATAAAGTTCATTCCCCATACATCAAAGAGTTCTACCTCCATGATTGTTTTGAGTGGCATTTCGTTCCTCTTTGAGATGTTGCTCATCCATTGACATCTGTCACAACTTTTCACGAATTGGTGATCATCCTTGAATATAGTAGGCCAATAGAATCCTGCTCGGAGTATCTTGGCCGCTGTCCTTTCACTACCATAATGTCCCCCATATGCATATGAATGACACTCATGCATGATATTTTTTACTTCGCTATATGGTACGCATCGTCAAATCATTTTATCTGCACACTGTTTGAATAAATAAGGCTCGTCCCACATATACCACTTGACGTCATGTAGGAACTTCTTCTTTTGTTGACGTGTAAGTTCAGGGGGAAAGATGTTACTCACCAAATAGTTTGCAAAGTCAGCGTACCATGGAAATTCTGTGTTGACCCCAAATAGTTGCTCATCTGAAAACGACTCATTGATTAAACACTTAACTGCCTCATTTTTGTCCGAATTTTTTAACCTTGAAAGATGGTCTACAACTTGATTCTCTGTCCCCTTTCTATCTTTTATTTCCAAATCAAATTCTTATAGGAGGAGCATCCATCTTATAAGTCATGGCTTAGTATCCTTCTTCGTGATTAGATATTGAATTGTCGAGTGATCTGTATAAACCACCACCTTTGTTGCAATCAAATATTCCCAAAATTTGTCAAAGGCATATACTACTGCAAGTAACTCTTTCTCTATAGTTGTGTAATTCATTTGTGTTTCTGTAAGTGTCCTACTCGCATAATATATGGCGTGGAATATCTTCTCTCGGTGTTGACCCAAAATAGCCCCTACTACATAGTCGCTTGCATCGCACATTAACTCAAAAGGCATGTTTCAATTTGGTGCGACGATAACTGGCGTTGTAGTCAACTTTTTGTTCAATAACTCAAATGTTGTCTTACAATCCTCAACAAATTTGAAAATTGCTTCTTTCTCTAAGAGACTACATAATGGTTTCGTAATCTTAGAGAAATCTTTAATAAACCTTCGGTAAAATCCAGCATGTCCCAAAAAACTGAGGATTCCCTTAACAGTAGTTGGTGGCGGAAGATTTTTTATTGTTTCCAACTTCTCTCTATCAACCTCTAATCCCTTTGCCGAAACCTTGTTCTCGAAGATTATTCCTTCTTTTACCATGAAATAACACTTTTCCCAATAAAGCACCAAGTTTGTCTCTACACATCTCTTTAAAACCATCACCAAGTTCTCCAAACAAGCATCAAAATTATTTCCATAGACAGAAATCGTCCACGAAGATTTCAACATTCTTTTCCACCATGTCTGAGAAAATGGCCATCATACACCGTTGAAAAGTTGCAGTTGCATTACACAAGCCAAAAGACATTCTCCTGAAAGCAAAGGTGTCGTATGGGAACGTGAAAGAAGTCTTTTCTTGATCTTCGGGGGCAATGACTATCTGATTATACCCCGAATACCCATCCAGTAGGCAATAAAATTCGTGTCCCGCCAATCTGTCCAACATCTGATTGATGAGAGGTAGAGGAAAATGGTCTTTATGGGTTGCTTTAGTCAACTTTCTGTAATCCATGCAAACCCTCCAACCGGTCACTATTCTTGTCAGAATCATATCATTATCATTATTTTTTACTATTGTCATTCCTCCTTTTTTGGCACACATTGAACTGGACTGACCCATGCACTATCTGAAATTGGGTAGATAATTCCTGCATCAAACCACTTTAAAATTTCTTTCTTCACTACTTCTTTCATAATTGGGTTGAGTCGTCTTTGGTTTTACATTATTGGCTTTGCATCCTCTTCCATAAGAATTTTGTGCATGCAAAAAGATGGACTGATTCCCTTGATATCTGCAATTGTCCATCCTATAGCCAATTTGTGTTCTATAAGCACTCTCAGCAACATATTTTCCTACAATTCGTTAAGCGCATCAAAAATAATAACAGGAAAAGTATTTGAATTGCTTAAATATGCATACTTGAGGTGTTTAGTTAGTGGCTTAAGCGCAAGAGTATGTGGCTCCTTGAATGAAGGTTTCATCCTTGTTATGGCTCTTTCCTCCATGTGCAATGGTTCAATTGGTGCTTTGAATCTGCTAACTCGTGGTAAAGAATCTAGCATATGCAGATAATCCACAAATTCTGGATCATCCACATCCTCATCTCCCAATAATGTAATTTCCAATGTATCATTCACCAAACTCTTTTCCATGTCTTCCTTAACTATCTGATCAATGACATCCACCCGATAACACTCTTATTCATCCGTAGGAAACTTCGTGGCCTTGAACATATTGAACTTGACTTCCTGATCTTGGACCCTCATAGTGAGTTCACCTTTTTGTACATCGATGAGAGTTCTACCCATAGCAAAGAATGGTCTTCCTAGGATGATTGGGATATTTTTATCTTCCTCGTAATCCAAAATTATAAAGTCAGTAGAGAATATAAATTTATCCCTTTAACCAGAATGTCCTCCATAATTCCTCTCGGGTACGTGACTGACCTATCTGCCAACAATAGAGAAATATTGGTTGGTTTCAGAGCTTGTAATCCCAATTCGGTGTATATTGATAACGGCATAAGATTTACACTTGCCCCCAAATCACATAAACACTTTTGAAATGCCATATTCCCAATTGTACACGAAATAGTGAAGCACCCCAGATCTTTCAACTTTGGCGGTAACTTCCTTTGTAAAGCTGCACTTCACTCCTCTGCTAAAGCTACCGTTTCAAAATCTTCCCACTTCTTTTTCCTAGATAAAATTCCCTTCATGAATTTAGCATAACTTGGCATTTGTTCTAAGGCTTCTGCGAACGGAATATTTATTTGGAGTTTCTTAAAAACTTCTAAAAACTTGCTAAATTGCTTGTATAACTTTTGTTTCTGAGATCTCTGCAGAAATGGTGGTGGAGGGTACACAACTGGTTCATTATTTGTTTTACCCTTATTCTCTTGCGTTTCTTCCCCATGATTGTCTTCAACCACTGTGTTTTCTCCTTCTTTGTTATCATATTTTGTAGCCGAATTTTCTTTTTTCTGTCCCTCAAGATATTTTCCACTCCTTAACATAATTGCCTGACATTTCTCATGATTACCTTTCGAATTTTTCTCTGTATCATTGGGTAAAGTTTCGTGAGGTCTATTATTAAAGGCAAAAGCTATCTGTCCCATCTGATATTCCAATTTCTTGATGGCTACTACTTGAGATTGCATGGCCGCCTCGTTATTTGTTATATACTTTGATAATAACTCTTCTAAATCTGTTTTTCTCTCCTGGTGTTGAGCTGTTTGTTGATTGTGATTCTAAAATCATGGGGGATAAGATGGTCGTGGAGCTTGCTGATGCTGATTATTACTCCACGCAAAGTTAGGATGATTTATATTCCCTGAATTATAGGCATTTTGGTACATGTTCTGTGGAATCCTATTGTAACTACCCATAAATTGCACTAATGCTAGGCTGATTGCACATTGAACTATAGGATGTTCATCCGTGCTCATTTCATAAATTACTGCAACCTACTGAGTCTGTACCCCTGACAAAGCGTCCACTTTCTTCGATAGCGCTGAAATCTACGCTATTAATACCGTCACTCCATCTACCTCTAACACCTCAGTCACCTTAGGTTGTGTCATTCTTGTTGTGGGCCAATGGTAGTTGTTAGCTACCATTGTCTCTATCAATTGATAAGCCTCCTCATAACTCTTTCCTATAAAAGCTCCACCTGAAGCCGCATCTATATTGGTCTTGATATTTCAGTTCAACCCGTTGTACAATGTGTTTATCAGCAGCCATTTGGGCAATCTGTGATATGGTCACTTTCTGAGCAACTCTTTATATCTCTCCCATGCTTCATACAATTATTCACCATGCTGCTGTTCAAACATGGTAATCTCGTTTCTCATTTTTTCCGTCTTTGCTTGTGGAAAAAATTTTGCTAAGAATTTTTGAGTGAGGTCTTCCCATGTAGTTATTATTCCCCGACAACGGCGCCAAAAACTTGTTGGGTAAAATCTAATTACGCACAACACAGAAGTATACGTGGTCAACAAGTAATATAATGATAAGAAAAGAATCGTTCCCACAGAGAATAACATGAAATTAATCTTAACAATTATCAATTTTGTATTAACCTAATTTTATTAAACTAATCCAAATTAAGAAGGTTAATTAATAAAACTCATAAACTAAAAATATTAATTAATAAACACAACTTAAAAACCTTAATTTCAAACAATTAATGGAGAATTAGGTTGTACAACTTCATTTTAAGTATCATTCCAATTATCACACCTTATTTTAATTTTATTTATTATCCCGGTTTATTAATCAAAAACACTCATGTAGATTTAGCCATTTCTCAATGCACTAAAACCATATTAACTTAAATCCACAATTTAAATAGAATTAAGCCAAATACCCTAAATAACTAATTCACTATATCTCTATGTGAATTACAATTAAGAAGAATTTAATTCCAAGTTCTTTCCAGATTACATGTGATGCTAGACATATCTCTACCATAACATAAATCAAGAATTTATTCAATCATAGAATTCAAGAACACATGTTATTATGACTAGGTCAAGAATCATACATCATCTCTCAAATGCATACAATTCCACATAAAATTGGTGATCAAGCAATTTATAAATTAATCAAAAATCACAATAGATAAACTAAATTAATAATTTATTAAACTTAAATCAAGGCATAATAATTGTCATTCTACGTTAAAGATCCATTGCAAGCCAAAAAAGTAATCTAGTTCATAACTGATGAATTAAATACTGAATAAATAAAAGATATCATCATCCTGATTACACAAATTGAGATTAAAGAAAAATAGTAGTACACCACCCTTCTCGCCCTTCAAAAATGCAATCTTCATGAAATCACTTCTTTTCTTGTTCCTCCAAATTCTTTCTCTTCAATTGTATGTCACTAAGTGTCCGTTGTCTCCTTGAATCTCCAGCACTTAACATAAGTTAAATCACTTCAGCTCCATCACTTCAATTCTACTCCATCTCAAACTTATCACATAAGAGTTCTAATAAACATCAAACTCCTAATTAGACCCAACAAGTTTTTAAACATAACACTCCCAATTAACATAGAATAACCTCCTTTCCATACTCCTATTATAAACTTATGACATAAGGAAGTTAACTCTCCCATCACAACTCAAATTACAGCAACTAAAAATAGCCCAGCTCTTGACCCGACCGATCAATTGTGGCGCAAGCCCAAAGTTTAGTATTTAGACAACAGACTCACACCGCTTCATGCAAGAACTTCTCATGTCAGTAGCCGCACCTTGCAACTTTTTTATTGTCATCATGGCGCACCCCGCGCCGGTCATGCAAAATGTCTAAAATTGCTTAAATTTCCTTCCAATGCCAACATATTGATGAGCTCACTTATTATCCTACAATCAAGAACAAAAATGCATCAAAAGCAACATGAAATATTTCCAAAACTAACAATATAACAAGCTAAATGAAGATAAATTGTAGGTTAAAAACCTACTCATCAGTCAATGTTGTCTCTGAGGATGACCATGACTGGCTCAGAATTAGGCCCGAAATCCTCCTCTAGGATGTTTACACTCTTCCAGTTAATTACCTGGAGGACGGGCTGATCATCTAATGGACCGGTCCCAAGGGGTTTCTTAGTGCCATCTTTAGCGAGGGAAAAGTTGTTCATAAATTAGAATTGAATCTCTTCCAGCAACTCCTAGTTCTTGGCTTTTCTAGCCTCATCTTTATTAGGTTCTAAGTCATAGTCTTTCTCATCTCCACTTTGATTGACCCGGGGTATCAAGAGGATAGAGAAATGGGAAGGGATCTTCTTTAATAGTTCTTTGAATCCTATTTCAGTAGGTCTCGGCTTGAGGAATCTGGTGGACATACATGTGCTTATAGGGATTACGGTGCTTGAAACCACCGTGGTAGCCTAGTCCAACTCTGCTCAACTGGGTTGGTCCATGGATCAGATTTTGGATCCCCTGACCACTCCGACTTAGCCCTTGACCTAGTTGATGTCCTCAAGAAAGCATCTCTTAACCAACTGCCATCACTTCAGGGGATATTTGGGGTTTCAATGTCGATGAACCCATAAAGAGGTATTAAGGAGAACTTACTTCAAAGGCTTGGAAACTAGCGGGTTAAATACCCTCATTCATACTAATCATAGGCATATCTTCTAGAGTATGAATCAGATATTTGGGTTCGGCACTGATGGTGACCAATTTACCATTGATAATAGACTTTAATTGATGGTGAAGAATGGACAGAATAGATCTAGCTATATGAATCCAAGGTCGCCCTAGCAACAAGTTATACCCTGTAGTGATTCCAAGGATATCACATTACTTTCCAGTATATGGCTAATCAGATGTTGGAACTTCTCAATATCAATGGTTTTGGGCAAGTAGACCTCCTCTAACACTTAGATCGAAATCTAGCAGTGATTTTTGAAATCTAGCACAAGGTCTAGGACAAAGTTTTGGGGTGGTGCCTCTTTCAACTGCTTCACCGCTCTTGCTTCGTTACGTCCCACTTTGTTAAGGAAATACACAATCTCCTTAGTGGTACCATTCCCATGATTTTTGTTATTGACATCATTATCCGCCTTGGGAGTCACAATGGGTTATTCTTTAGCAAGACTGCAGTATAATAGATCTCCAACCTTATAACTTTTCCGTAATTCCAAGGAACCTTTTTAATACTAAAAATAGATATCTGTGTTCGAGGGGTCAACATCACTGGAATTGGCGTAACTTGTTCCAATGGAGTCTTATCTCCCACATTGAATAATCCATGGATGGCTATAGGTAGGGTGGAAGTTCCTTTTACACAAGTGATAACTGCCACCACTTCTTCTGAACCTTTCACCCTTTAAGGGTATACTATCTCTTCATCATGGAAAATCTCAACCTCCTTTATCATTTTAACTCTCCTGATTCGATCATATTCTGAATGATATGATGCAGGGTCCAACACTATTTGGTGACATGCCCCGGGGTGTTTGAATGATAAAGGTAGATTTTCCTAGGGTAGAAATACTTTAACCGAGGGTCCGGGGGTGGTGAGAACTCTGTGATCTTTCCCTCGTTGATCAACATTCGCAAGATTTCTTCCCTAGACTACCCCAGTAGGGTAAACTTTCACTTGGTTGTAAATTCCCAAAGAGAGTGAAATCTAGCTTCCCTTGCTATCTTTTTTGTCCATCTGTTTTGTGACAACCCAAAAAATTTATATGATTTATAAATAAAATCTTGAACGATTAAATAAAGGTTAAAGAATAAAAGCTAGATTGGAAGTAGAGGATTAATTAAATAATTTAAAGAACCTATATGGTTTGATTTGAATTTTTATGTAAAGAAATTAAATGAGAATGATAGAAAATTTGAAAAGTAAGAAAGAGATTATGTATGTGGAAAATTTTATTAAGGAAATAAATTTCAAATGAAGAGATATTATAATGTTAAAGAGAATGTGTATATGTATATATACGTATACATTACTTAAGAATATGCTAATTATATTTTTAGCCAAATATAAAAATATGTCTTGAATGGTAAATGAAAAGATTTATAATCTTTAAGTGATTACTTAATATAAAGTGAATAAAATGTATAATAATTAATCAAGCCAATTAAGGCTAAATTTGAATTAGTGAATTAGTAGAACAAAAAGGAAAGCCAAGAAATGAGTATATTAAATTATTTATCAATGTATTAAACATTTTTTTGACATATATTAAATGAATATGTGATTAAATAAACATATTAATTATTTACAATGATGGTAAATATGTTATGACTTATGAGAAAGATGTTTGTGGGTAAATAAATAAATATATATTAAAGATATATGTGTATATATATATATATATATATATATATATATATATATAAAAAAAGGTAAAAGAAAACTATAGAACCTAATATTATATATTAGGGATGACAATTAAATAATCTAATGCTACATTTGGACTGAAGTAATAAAGGTGGGAATGGAATGACTCATTTCTATGGAATGAAAAAAATTGTGTTTGGTTGCGATTGGAATGGATTGAACCATTATTTTATTTCCTATTTTTGACTGAAATTTAACATTCTTGCCCAAGATTTAATACTCAAAGCCTTATGAGTAGATTTTTTATCATTGAGCCATGAGGATCTTGGGGGAGGGAGAGCATGGAATAACTCATTCCAACTAGAATGGAATGAATCATTCCAATCTCCATTCCATTCTTTAAATCAAAATGCAACTTAAGGGTTATAGTTATTGAAGTATACTAGTAATTAAAATATATACTAGTAAGTTAACTTAAGAGATTTATTATATATATCTCAATTAATTATTTACATTAAACTAATTAAAGAAAACATAATTGGGTTATATAATTAAATCTAAGTATATAAGTATTTAAATTCCAAAATGAATGAAATAAAAACTCTAATTAATTAATTAGATTGAGATAAAATTAGTGGGTTGGACTATGCTATTTTACATGGCCCAAACTAATAAATTAGAAAGCCCAAATGAATTATTTGAAAACCCAACCTTTAGACCAATTTACATGGATTATCTAGAAGCTAAATAACCCAAATTTAGCAATTAAAATAAATCAAAAAGGGGCTAAAGGAGGGGGGATGCACCGAGTAAAAGAGGGGGTAATGAGCATGTGGGGTATTTTTTTTTTCAAAACTTAAGTTTAAAATCCAAGCCATATATCCAAGCCTTATTATTTTTCAAGATTTGCTAAATCAAAGAGAGAGAATAGGAGATTTGGGTGATATTATATAAATGTACAAGAGTTATATATATATATATATATACACACACACACATTTTACCCATATATAAATACCCTCTCTTTAGTAAATAAAATATTTTACTTCATTTGTTACTAAGTATCTAAACTAGCTAACAAAAGAAAAGAAAGAAAATAAAAAGAGAGAGACGGAGGGTGGTCGGCAGGCCTAAATAGGGGAAATAGGGGAAAAATTTCATGATTCATCAAACTCCTTTATGGAAGAAAAAGAAGAAGAAAAACCCAAAAGAAATAAAGGTATAAATCCTAACTAAGTTTATGTACAATATTTTGGTTGTGTTGAACGAAATCATGAGTTTGTGATCTTGAATCCTATAACCTTATATCTTCATGTTAAAGGATGTTTTATGTATAGATCTAACCATTTTGGGTATTGAAAATCTTGATCAAATAAGAAAAAGGAAAATAGTTTTTGAAGCTTAAGAAAACCCTAACACTTAAATCACTTTGATTGATCACCATTTTTGTGATCCGCTAAAGAGGGGTGTTAGATATGTAAGTTAACTAATAAAACCAAATGTTGGAACTCAAAAATATTAAACGAGTGTGAAATGCTAACTATTTTAGCACAAACAGTCTACCAAGTGAAGAGAGGAAAAAACTGCTCCAAGTTAGTTCTTTCAAGGGGAAGTTTCGCCCACTTTTGTTGCTCTAAAAATTATGAGCTTTTGGGCTATTATAATACACTGAATAATCTTTCCATAGACTATAGAATTGACTAATTCCAACTTCAGAGTAAGGAGTTATGACATTTCAAAGTAGCCGCATTGAATCTATCCAAGAACTGGAAACAGATTCTGACCCGCCCCTTGCACGAAATTTCTGGACTGATTTGTTCAAAATTTGGAAAAACGTCAGGAAGTAAAAGTTATATTCCCGGACGTTAGCTTCGCGTGGGCTCAAGAATCGCTCAAAAATGTTTCAAAATGAGAGAGTTATGATTGTTTTAGCGAGAGAGGGTAAATCTAGCAAATAATGAAAAACAGTTTTGAATGTTCATTTTTGACACATTATTTTGGCAGCATAATGATCTCAGATTGAGATAGTTATATTTTTAAAAAATATTCACATATGATAAGAAAAACATATCCAAAACTGGAATCAATTCGATTAACGAGCGTCGCGTATAAAATTTGCGAAGTGGTTGATTCAAAGATAAGCAATAAATGGTAGAAAACAATAAGCGGCGTTAGCAGTGCACTTTATATTTGGTCGGTACAACAAGACTACTACTGTTAGCAAATGCTTGACATGCTTTTTGCTCGTTATTTTGATTGGTTTCGTGATCCATTTTTGTAGTTAGAAATTTCTCAAAAATAATACGCCATGAGGTCTATAACATACCAAATATTTGTTGTTATATGACTTATGGTTTGAAAATTAAAAATAGGCGAACATGCATGTAATAACTAAAATTTTAGCGACACCGAGCGTTGGCGCACCGAGAAATTTTGACGTTCGACGTTCTGAAGCACGTTCGGGCAAAAGATTAAGTTATAATAAATGTAATACAGTCCCACGAAGCGAGTTTTGACTGTAAGAGATATTTTATGCCATGAAACTTCCTTTCGGGCATAAATTAAGCAATAAAAATATGTAATTTACATATTTAAGTGAAACAAACTTTAAGGTTGCCTCTAAAATTATTTTGTAGTGCAACGAAGGGCGAGAAACCTTTAAAAATTTGTATTAATCAAAAAATGATATTTTGAGGTTTTTCGGGGTTCAAAATGAGATTTTTGAGCTTAGATTTATGTAACGAATTGTGTATATATATTTAAAGCAAAAATGCGAATATTCGTAAAACAAAAAATAAAGCGAATATACTAGCAGGATAAAATATTTATATATGAGGCAACGGTTCGTGTTGCCTCATGAACGGAAAAAATGATATAAAAATTATTTAAATTAAAAAAATAATGTAGTAAATTGAGTTTTACTATAAAATCTATGTAATAGCTGTTTAAACCCCGAATTTGCGAGCAAAGATAAAGATATTTCTAAAACAGAATATAAATGGTTTAAGATTCAAGATATAAAATATTTACATCTTAAAATGTGTGAGACCTTTATTATTTATATTAAGAAGTGATTTGAATATTATTAAATGTTTAATAATATTAGAAGATGATTAAGATATTATTAAATAATTAATAATATTAGTAATTGATTAGAATATTATTAAATGATTAATAATATTTATAAGTGAATAAAATATTATTAAATAATTAATAATATTTAGAAGTGGTGTAAATATTATTAAATGATTAATAATATTCTTAAAGGATTAATAATATTTGAAAATGATTAAGATGTTAGTAAGTGATTAAAATATTATTAAAGGGTTAGTAATATTTGCAAATGATTAAGATATTATGAAGTGATTATTAAGAAGTGAATAAAATATTATTAAGTGATTAATAATATTAGATAGAAGTTTTAAGATGATAATTAAGGGATACAAATGTTATCAAAGTATGATAATATTATTGATGGTTTAAGGTGTTATCTAATAACCATCTCATGTGGCTAAATGGTAGATGTGATGCCCCAAAAATAAGTCCACACAACTCATTCTGAGTCGCTAAATACACACCACATAATTCAAATACAAACTTCATTTATACAAATACTAATTATCGTGTAAAATACGACAAAACATACGATGTGAGTTTCAATACAAATATTGTATCGTAGATAATATCCAAACTCAAATAAAGTTCACATTTTAATTATTGTCACACTATTTTATAAAATAGTGAGGATTACTAAAATAACCATCTTGGACCATTACTCCACTCCCTGACTTGTCCCAACTACATTCTCGCCTCCTGAGAAGAACAATAGAACCAAAAGGAAAAGGGTGAGCTCAACTAGCCCAGTAAAGAATATTATACACCAAGATAATGAAGAACAAATTATCCTTAGTCCTCAACAGTGAAAAGTAATCTGATAGAATACAATAGACAATAAGTATTAGATCAGCAACTGCAGCGAAAATAGCAATCCATTAGAATAGTCAAGTAAAGCACGATGTCTACTATCTTCTCTGATTTAAAAGTTCATCATCATTATTTTATCCCTGTAACACCAATAATCAATAATTATTTTCAATCAACGAATTATCCATGCACTACGGGCCAAAGATATTCGTATGTATAACCAGTGGTCATGATCATGCCAAACAACTGTCCATCTATGCATTACGGGCCAAGGAGGACTTTCACCACAACATTTGTCTATAACGTTACAAGTCATGATTATATTAATACATAATTCCTGGTCATAATCATACCAATCAACAGTCCATCTATGCAATATGGGCCAAAAATGACTTTCACCACAATATAAGCATGAAGATGATGACAATGACATAAAGAATCAATCATGTGAGATCAAGGATAAATATTATAGATTTATAATTCAATTTATCCAGAGTTCAAGAATGTCCAAATTGTCAACATGATAATTAATTATGGAGTAAATACAAGAATGATATTCATGTATCAAAAATAATTTAGACAGAAAAGAAATCAATTTTGTCGTGAATAGTAGTACCCCATGAATAGTACCCAGTGAATAGTGCCTGAGTGAATAGTACCCCGTGAATAGTACCCCAAATAAAAATATTAAAATTTAATAAGAAAGTTCAGACCAATATTCCAACGAAACGACACTAGATGAAGCGCAAAACTCAAGGATATTCTACTAATTTCAGGGATTATAGAAGCAATACTTATCAAAGTAAGTGTAGATTTAAGAATATGAAACGAAATAATATTACTTACATACTATAGAGTATGGAAGAAAATAATATTTCTTACGAATATTGAACGAAAATAATATCTTATACCTTAGTAGAAGACTAAATCTGAGTGGTACATCGGAGATATTCTTGAGGAAATCTTGCACTATTAGTAACACTCAAAGTATTCTTATACTAGAAGGAAATACACACAATATTATAGAAGAAGAATTCTCTAATTCTGGTGTGATTTTTATTTCTTAACTAAGCAACCTATTTATAGGAGAATGGCATGACACTATTTAAGAAAATAATCACGGATGAACAGAAACGAATTCACGGGAATTCAGCTAATTTTCTGATTTTTACTATTCATCACTGTGCAATAAAATATTCTAATAAAACAAAAAATTTATATATTATATAATATATTTTAATTATAATCTAATAAAATAAATAATTATATATATATTATAAAAAGTATTCTGATTTATGTAAAAAAAATTATTTTATTACTATTAAAATAATAATAAAATAAAACTACGATAATTTTCTATCTATGATTTTGAAAAATGAGTAAGTGGGGGTCCATGTAATAAGTCAAACTTGCAACAAATACTTCATGACAAACCCCTCTATTTATATCAAAAATTGAATAATTATTTTCCACAAATCACTTATCTTCAATTAACAAATTTTTAATCTTTTAACAATTCTTCATCATTAATATTATAACTCACAATACTGACAACCAGATCATTCCCAGGAAAGATGGGGCTTTCCGATAAGGATTTTTCCTTATTGGTATGCAATTAAATAACATAACCCCTTTCCTCGACAGAACATTCAAGACATTTGTCGACGTTGGGATTTTTTAGTGTCCCTTTTCGTTACTTGTTCTTTGGTGTTCTCATGTTAATGTGAGATTTGTTTGAAAAAAAAGTGAAAAAGGTCCGACATGTGTAATGTCGACGATTTGACATTAAGAGTCGCCAGTTGGTGTTTTTAACTGGTTGCACCAATGCAACCGAAAAGGTTTGCACATTGACCCAGTGATGTTTTACTGCTAAACGGGTCTGTGAAACTGAGATTCATTAAGGTTCGGGGGCTTGATTATGCGGAGGAAAGGTGTTAGGCACCCCCTGACATTCGTGTTACCACGGTGACTGCCACTTCTCAAGGAAACTATTATATAAATGTGTGTATGTATGTGTGTGTGTGGATCAATGTAAAATTATTTGAAAGTAGTGCGAGGCCTCGTTCGTATCTATATACACAAGGTTTGAATTTATAGAAAAATTCAGTTTTAACCAAGATATAGCAATGAAGTTTTGTAAAAGAGCTTTTTCAAACCCTGTGCTCAATAGGAATTGAGACCTTTTCATACTTCAATTTTATTGTTAAATGTTCGGCTTGTTTGCTTTTATTTTCGAGCTGCGAGGCATCTTCAAGAAATTAATATACAGCAATGCCAAACTCCTTATGGGCATGAAAGCCATCCAAGGAAGTTCGTACACTGTAAATAATGTACAAGCTGCTTACAGTTGGAAAAAGTCAATCACGGGAACCGAATCTAGATTAAGTGGACTGAATCAGTGATCACATGATTCCTAGGCTCACATGATACTGCAATTTATATGGAAAGTAGTAAGCAGTTATATATATAGAAAATGATATATATATATATATATGTGTATGTGTGTGTGTGTGTGCATGATCAGCCACCGCGAAGCAAGTCCATGGGGGATCAGAAATGTAAATAAAGCAGTAAATGCTATCAACCGCCACGAAGTAAACTCCAGGCAAGACTTGAATATAAATACAGCTGTAAAAGCTTTCAACTGCCACAAAGTGAGCTCCAGGTAGGACGAAATGTAAAGAAAGTTGTAAAAGGCCACGAAGTAAACTCTAGGCCTGACAGAAATATAAATATATATATATATAAGCAAATAAATGCTCCAAACATAATTCTAGGCTCAATCGAGGCATAACTCGATAATGTTAGTCCATATAAAAATATATACATATATATATATATAGACAAAAATGAAAACCACGGACCGAAGTTCAGGCGTACGCACACAACATAACTCTCAATGTGTAGAATAGTGTGTGCCAATATGAAGAGAAAGGCTTTATAGAGTGTAAGAAGGATTATATTGGGCTGCCAATACAGACTTCTATGACTCTATATAAATAAATACTCAGCTTTCGCCGGTAAATTTATAACTGTATGTGGGCTAACAGGTGTTTAAAAAGATCAAACACTCAATATAGGGTGTGTATAAAGCAAATTGGACATGGCTTCCTCGCCTTTTTTTTAAATGGCTAGCCCAAGCTCTATATTTATAGAGTCGCTAGTCATAGTGTACTACTGCCAGTAGTCATGATTACTATTGCCAGAGTCATAGCTTACTTGCACCGCCGCCTCGGTTTCACGGGTCCCGTCGTCTCAAAGTACATGCACTCGTGCACTGTAATGTCCGCTCGAACTTACAAAACTTCAATCCGAGCATCCGAATGAGGTATATACGACCTTCTTCGGACTGCTTGTGTCGAGAGTTACACAATGACATGGAATAGAGGTTGTACGAAGTCAGGAAGAGGGGACCATGCCCATGGTCTTCAAGCTTCAAATTCTATCTAGTGTGCTGCCATGCGTAATAGTCACTCGGGATTAGAACTCCTGGTTCTTGAAGGAAATTGTTGTATGTATGTATGAAGCGTTGAGATGACGCGCAAGTGTTGAGGTAGCAAGATGACGTATGACTCCTCATCGGGGTTATCGCCGATTTGAGTTGAAAGCAGACGTTGCTCAGGGTTACATCTAAGATTGGACTGCTGCAAGTTTTGAATGCCGCAATATCATCTTATGGATGCCTGTCTGCCCGGTGTTAGCTCCGGGTCTGAGGTATGAGTGCCTCGGCAGTAGGTTTGATTGATGCTGATCGCATGTATTTGAAACAAGCATTTCCGGGGTTATCGCCAAAACTGCAACAACATTCCTTGGCGTTATCTCCAAGGACGAAACTCGGGGTTATCTCTGAGGTTGGAAATAATGTTCTTGATGTGTGTTCCGGGGTTGAGACTGATACTCCTGGTGTATGGTCCGGGGTTGAGATTGAACTTCCGGTAGTATCCGAAATGGATGTGAACTGTCTTCCAGGGTTATCTCTGAAAGACGATTCTGCCCTCCTGCAATGTTAGTAATAGTTGTGCAGAAAATTTTGAGTGTTTATAGATGCCCCTCTTTATCATATTCATGCAATTCAAGGCATGGATAAGATAAAGAATCCTAGACACTTGAAATGCAACAGATAAACATGATGCTATGTACACCAACATGATGCAAATGTATGATGTAATGTATGTAATCCTAGACACTTGAAATGCAAATGTATGATGCAACATGATGCAAATGTATGATGCAAATGTATGCGATCCAAGTCTTCAAGGATGTTGACGTTGGGGCTATCATCAAAGTCGTGAATCCTAGACACAAACTTCTACTCCATAGAGGTACCTCTTGTGTATAAGAGATCTGTAGGGAGAAAGCTTTATCTTTTTGAGGATGTGTATAACATATTTCACCATCCTGTCGGAGTTACTACCAACAGTATATATTTTGTCAAGGCTACTTGACCTTCACTAATGTGTGTATCATTGGATAGATCCCTGTTGGTGCATTGTCAAGTTTGCTTGACCTTCATTTATCTTGATATATATATCAATCGGCATATATCAATCTATTGCATCACGTCATGACTTCCCATTGGGGATACGTTGTGAGACCCCAAATTTTATTAATAAAGATTTAAATTTCTCAAAATATTTTTTTTAATATTATGGTGTAGATTTGATATAATGTTATAGTTGTTGTTAATATTTATACATTTTGCAAAGTAAGCAAGTTGTTATATAATATTTGATTGGTCGGGGAATATTCATTTTAACAGGGAATATTCGTACGATGGCACAATCATTGGTGAACCCCACAACGGATGTATTGTCGTAGTAGGAAAACGACAGAATTATCATTTTATAAAAATAACGGCGAAAGTGTTACCGTTAAAACTGTTGAACTACCCAGTAGTAAAGGTACAGTAATACGCGTGGTTGCATAATAGCACACGATATTGATTATTGATGCTTACGTAAGAAGTCACTCAATTATACTCAATTATTGCTACAGTAATTGCTGCATCATATCTCTCATATTATTTATTCAATTATTGTCACAGTATCATATGTATAATATGTTATATTATTAAATCAATAATTGAGACGACAAAGTTATTCATATTATTATTTGCAATATTGACAATGTCTAGAAGTTTTATCAAGGAGAGGTTTGGTCACCTAATTGCGCGCCAATAAGGAGAAATCCTTATCGGAAAGCCCCCTCTTTCCTAGGAACGACCTGGTTGTTAAATATTGTGAGTTAAAATATTAATGATGAATAAGTTCGTGTTGATTAAAGATGAAATTGATAGTTCCATTGTGTTGGGATTATTAGTGTTAGTGGAAACCGACATTTATTTTGATAATAACTGATGTTTGGAGGTTATATTGACCAATCAGGTAATTAATCGGATAAATGAGCAATTAATTGCTATTAATTCACACGATTATATCTATTTGTTCACATGTGGGTACTATTGAATCACATTCATTTATTATTAGGGGAGTTAGTGAAAGATTGATAATACTTGCATGACTAAGTTAAAAATGGAGGTATAGATGGAGGTACTATACTGTAATTTGTATTTTCACATATCTAGAAATATTGATTCATATGATTTACTGTTGATTCACATGCTTTACTATTAGGGGTGATGGTGCAAGTTTGATAATACTTGCAGGACTAAATTAAAAATGAAGGAAAAGAGGAAGGTATTATACTTTAATATTTCGAGCCCCAAAACATGCAATTATCGAAACTATATTTTTCTATAAATAGAAGCTCATTCCTTCATTATTTTTCACCAATTCACTAAAGCTATAGAGCAATTATTATAGAGAGAAATTATAGAGAGAAAGAAGAAGAGAAGTCCGCTACCTCACTATTCCAGTATCCACTCTTCTTTTTAGGTAAGGGGTATTATTCTTTCGTATTCATGAAGAGAGTTATTTTCTTTCAATACTCGTAAGGGTTGTTATTCCATTCTTTATTATTATGTTAGAATAACCTATCTATGCGAAGTACCGCATATATGGTGAAATTCTTATGTTATTCCATTCTTTATTATTCTATTGGAATAACCTGTTTGTGCGGTCTATTGCATGCCTGGTGAATTATGTTGTTATTCAATTCTTTATTATTCTGTTGGAATATCCTGTCTCTGTGGATTACACATGACCTTGTTATGTTCTTTATTATTCTATTGGAATATCTTGTCTGTGCGAATTACGCATGACCTGGTTCCGTTCTTTATTATTCTGTTGGAATATCCTGTCTATGCGGATTACGCATGACTTGGTTTCATTCTTTATTATTCTGTTGGAATATCTTGTTTGTGCGGATTACGCATGACCTAGTTCCATTCTTTATTATTCTGTTGGAATAACATGTATGTGCGGTCTATCGCATGCTTGATGAATTCTGTTGTTATTTCATTCTTTATTATTCTGTTGGAATAACCTATCTGTGTGGACTACCGCATGCATGGTGAAAGATCATGTGTATTCATTCCTTATTTAATTATGGAATTGATCTGTCTACGTGGATTACCGCATGACGGGTGAAACTCCATTGGTAGTTTCGTATATTCTATTATACTCGTCTGAGATATCATTTCTTTTGTACTCGTCATGGAATATCATTTTCTTTGGTATTTTTTTTACGAGTTACTATTCACGGGTTACTATTCACCCAGTTACTATTCACTCTAGTATTATTCACTCGGGTATTCGGGGTACTTTTTGTGCCGGAGTACTATTCACGATTTACTATTCATGGGTTACTATTCACCCGATTACTATTCACTCTAGTATCATTCACTCGGGTATTCGGGACACTTTTCGTGTCGAGGTACTATTTACGGGGTATTATTCTCGAAGTACTATTCACGGGGTACTATTCACCCGAAAATATATATTTCTTTTCTGTCCAAATTATTTTTGGTATATGATTATTATTCTTGAATTTTACTCTACAAAGCAGTATCATGTTGACAATTTGGACACTATTGATTTCTGGATAAATTTAATTATAAATCTTTAAAATTTATCCTTGAACTTATTTTATTGAATTATTATGTCATTGTCATCATCCTCATGCTTATATTGTGATTAAAGTCATCTTTGGCTTACGTGCATATATGGACTTGGTATGATTATGAAAGGTGGATTATTCGGTATAATCATGGCCGTAATGTAATGTAACGAATGATGTGGTGAAAGTCCTCATTGGTCTGTAGTTCATTGATGGACAGTTGTTGGTATGATTATGACCAGGGATTATTCGGTATAATCATGACCATTGATGATTACATGAATATCCTTGGCCGTGGTGCAGGGATG
The DNA here is from genome assembly GCA_020205615.1 of Panax quinquefolius. NCBI lineage: Eukaryota > Viridiplantae > Streptophyta > Magnoliopsida > Apiales > Araliaceae > Panax > Panax quinquefolius. The sequence goes on along the minus strand of CM035163.1, from coordinate 100,639,642 downwards.
ATTTGATTTTATTTATTAAGTCGAGTCTCAAATGATAAAGTTGATGAAAAACTTTTTAAATCATAGAAGATGGTAGATTTTATGCTCTACTTGACTCTTCTAATGGATTGCTTATTTTCGCTGCAGTTGTTGATCTAAAACTTGTTGTCTATTGTATTCTATTAGTTGTTATACCGTTGAAGGCTAAGGATAATTATTCTGCATTATCTTAGTCATACTATTTCTTACTAGGCTAGTTGAGCTCACCCTTTCTTTCATTGTTCTCTTCAGGAAATGAGAATATAGTTGGGACGAGTCGGGGAATGGAGTGATGGTCCAGGATAAATGGCTTTAGTAGTCCTCACTATTCTATGGAATAATGTGATAATAATTGTAATGAGGACACCATTGAGTGTGGATATTGTCTAAATAACATTATTCTTGTTTAAACTCCCAGCTATGTTTTGTCGTATTTTACACGACTATTGTATAATTAAGTTGTATTTGAATTTTGTACAATGTATCTGGCGACCCAAGATGGGTGATGTATACCTGTTTTGGAGGTGTCACAGTTGGTATCAAAGCATAGGAATATGATCCCTGGTTGAGATGTGAGACAAGAACTAGGAGGGGAGAGACGGAGAATTCCTTCGCTCGTATGACCTACCTAAGTTTATTTGGTATTTAATTGGTTGGTCAGAGTATAGGGATAATATGTGATATGTCAATTAACCCTTGTTTTGTGAAAGTGTTTGAAAATGGCATCTAAAAATGTTGAGATCAACAATGAAGCACATGAGACCATTGAGTCACCAACGATCAATACCCAGGATAATGTGCAACATGAAGATAATACTCCTCAGGTAAATAACAACACCGATCAGATGATGAATGATGAGATGTTCAGAGGCTTTATGCAATTCATGCAACTTCAGGAGAGAAAGACTCCTGTTCAAAATGCAGGTGGAAACAATGGCAACCCACTACCGGTGAGTCAACATTAAGCGATTCAAGGAGCCGGGACCGCCGGGAGTTTTTGGGAAAGCCGAAACCACTTAAAGGCGAGACGTGGTTAAAGCAGATCACCAAGATATTTGATGTCTTGGGATGCTCCGAGGAGCAAAAGGTTCCCTTCTCCACCTTTATGTTGTGTGAAGAGGCAGATTATTGGTGGGAATCTGTAATTGTACCTAGCTTGACGCACTCAAGATGTCTTGGGAGAAGTTCCAAGATCTGTTCAACGACAAGTACTTTCCCGAAAGTATTTGTCACATGAAGGAGGTGGAGTTTATCAAGTTGGAGCAAAACAATATGATCATGTCGCAATACGAGGCTAAATTTGCAGAGTTATCCCGGTTTTCATCCCATTTGGTAGATAATGAGGAGCGAATGACGCGAATGTTTCTAAGAGGCTTGAAACCCAAAATACGTCAATACCTTATTTCTCACAAATTGTGTTTGTATTCAGATGTTGTGAATAAGGCTCAGTTATTAGAGCGCGATAATGAGTCAGCACAACCAAAAGGTAATGACCAGCAACACGATACTAATAATACCGGTGGCTATGGCCATCGGAACAATAATAACCATCGTGGGGGAAATTATCATGCCAAGAATGGTAACCACTTCGGTGGTAATCATGGCCAAGATAATAGGAGTGGAAATTTCAAGAAGAGAAGGTTCAAAAACGATTGAAAGACAGCAGCACCAACACCCGTTTTCAGGGAAGGAGAACGACCACCAATTGTATGCTTCAAATGCGGAAGGGAGGGACATATCAGTCCAAACTGTGTGATGCAGTCCAAAGCATGTTACAATTGTCCAAAAGAAGGTCACCTAGCCCGATTTTGTTATGCACCAAAGTCAAGTCCAGCGGGGAGGGTGGCACCAAAGGTGGATACGGACAAAAAAAAGTCGGTGGTTTCAAGAAGAGCGTTTTTCATGACTTCTCAAAAAGCGAGTAACCCTAACGAAGTTAGCACGGGTTAGTTAATTATAAATTCTTGCGAAGTTTATACCTTATTAGATACCAGTTCTAACCATTCTTTTATCTCTCTTGCTTGCGCTCAACGTTTAAATTTTACCCCAGAGAAGTTAGACTTTGTCTTTTTGGTTGAAACTTCATTAGTAGAAACCTTCATTACCTCCACTGTTTATAAATCTTGTTGATTCAAATCAACACTTTCATGTTACCTGTCGATCTTATCTTTTTGAAAATACTTGCCCTTGATGTAATTTTAGGAATCGATTGGTTGACTACTCATCATGCCTTTTTTTATTATTTTCGTAAGGTTGTTAGCTTTCATATTCCTAACCAACCTGTTATGCAAATTCAAGCAACCGAACTACTAAAGTTAATCACTGTCATATCAAGCCATAAGTAAAGAGCCCCGATCCTTTCGTTGTTGACTTCCTTGTGTGGAATGCACCAAAGCCAGACTTTTTGTAGGGGAAGTCGTGAATAAGGGTGGCAAGTTAATAGGTATCAATGTGACATACTATCCAAGTCTTGGATGAGAGTCACAGTTTTTAAATGATATTTCTATCGTTAATAAATTTCCTGACGTATTCTCAAAGAACTTCCTGGCCTACCCCAGAGCGTGAAATCGAATTTTCTATTAACCCCAGTAAAAAACCCATTTCTAAAAACCCTTAAATATTTTTTCAACCAAAACGAATGTATAATGCGCCAAAGACGTTGGCTCGAGCTGTTGAAGATTACGATCGTACCATTCAATACCATTGTGGGAAAGCAAACGTGGTAGCTGACGTGTTGAGTAGAAGATCGTATGCATTTATGAGTGCGATGTTGTTAACATAAAGACCCATTTTGTATAACTTACAAATGATGAAGATAGAGTTAAAGACTCTAGGGACCCACGTGAAGATAACGAATATACGAGTAGAATCGACTTTAATCGATAAAGTTAAAGCCGCTCAAACTACACACCCGAAGCTGATGAATTTGAAGAAGAAGGTTCAAGAGGGCGTTATTCTAGAAGCAAGAGTTGATGAAGAGAGAAAATCGCAACCCTCAATTTTATTGGCCCATTTAAAATCCTCGACCGAGTAGGAACTATGGCCTATAGACTCGTTTTACCGCCAAGTATGTCGTGTGTTCATAACATTTTACGTATCGATGTTACGTAAATATGTGGATGACCCGAACCACATTATTGAATTAGAACTAGACGAGATAGCAGAAGATTTAACGTATGATGAGATACGTGTTAAAATCTTGGTTAAGAAGGATCATATTCGACACTCAAAGGTTATACCTCAAGAGTTGGAATATGAAATGAAGTCAAGGTATCCTCACCACTTTGGCATACCAGGTACCTATGTAAATTTTGAGGGCAAAATTTCATATGGAGGGGAGATTGTGAGACCCCAAATTTTATGAATAAATATTTAAATTTCTCGAAATATTTTTTTTAAAATTATGGTGTGGATTTGATATAATATTATAGTTGTGGGTAATATTTATAAATTTTGGAAAGTAAGCAAGTTGTTATATAATATTCGATTGGTCGAGGAATATTCGTTTTAACGGGGAATATTCGTACGACGCACACTCATTGGTGGACCCCACAACGGATGTATTGTCATAGTAAGAAAACGACATAATTATCATTTTATAAAAATAGCAACGAAAGTGTTACCGTTAAAAGCGCTGAGCTACCCTAGTAGTAAAAAAAGTACGATGAATACGCGTGGTTGCGTAGTAGCACACTACGATTGATTATTGATGCTTACGTAAGAAGTCACTCGCTTTATACTCAATTATTGTTATAGTAATTGCTGCATCATATATCTCATATTATTGATTCAATTATTATCACAGTATCATCTATATAATATGTTATATTATTAAATCAATAATTGAGACGATAAAGTTATTCATATTATTATTTGCAATATTGGCAATGTCTAGAAGTTCTGTCAAGGAGAGGTTTGGTCACCTAATTGTGCGCCAATAAGGAGAAGTCCTTATCGGAAAGCCCCCTCTTTCTTGGGAACGACCTGATTGTTTAATATTATGAGTTATAATATTAACGATGAATAAATTCGTGTTGATTAAAGATGAAATTGATAGTTCCATTGTGTTGGAATTATTAGTGTTAGTGGAAACTGACATTTATTTCGATAATAATTGATGTCTGGAAGTTATATTGACGAATTGGGTAATTAATCGGATAAATGGGCAATTAATTACTATTAATTCACATGATTATAACTATTTGTTCACATATGTGTACTATTGAATCACATTCATTTACTATTAGGGGAGTTGGTGCAAGATTGATAATACTTGCATGACTAAGTTAAAAATGGAGGTATAGATGGAGGTATTATACTGTAATTCATATTTTCACATGTCTAGAACTATTGATTCAAATGATTTACTATTGATTCACATAATTTACTATTAGGGGAGATGGTGCAACTTTGATAATACTTGCATGACTAAATTAAAAATGAAGGAAAAGAGGAAGGTATTATACTGTAATATTTCGAGCCCCAAAACGTGCAATTATCGAAACTATATTTTCCTATAAATAGAAGCTCATTCCTTCATTATTTTCACCAATTCACTAAAGCTATATAGCAATTATTATAGAGAGAAAGAAGAAGAGAAGTTTGCTACCTCACTATTCCAGTATCCAGTCTTCTTTTGAGGTAAGGGGTATTATTCTTTCGTATTCATGAAGAGAGTTATTTTTTTTCAATACTCGTAAGGGTTGTTATTCCATTATATATTATTATGTTGGAATAAACTATCTAAGCGAAGTACCGCATACATGATGAAATTCTTTTGTTGTTCCATTCTTTATTATTCTGTTGGAATAACCTGTCTGTGTGGTCTATCACATGCCTGGTGAATTATGTTGTTATTCCATTCTTTATTATTCTGTTGGAATATCCTGTCTGTGCGGATTATGCATGACATGGTTCCATTCTTTATTATTCTGTTAGAATATCCTATCTGTGCGGATTACGCATGACCTGGTTCCGTTCTTTATTATTCTGTTGAAATATCCTTTCTGTGCAGATTATGCATGACCTGGTTCCGTTCTTTATTATTCTGTTGGAATATCCTGCCTGTGTGGATTACGCATGACCTATTTCCATTCTTTATTATTCATTTGAATATCCTCATGCATGCACGGATCACGCATGACTGGTTCCATTCTTTATTTATTCTCATTGGAATAACTCATCATGCATGCGGTCTATCGCATGCCTGGTGAATTCTGTTGTTATTCCATTTTTTATTATTCTATTAGAATAACCTGTCTGTGTGGACTACCACATGCATGATGAAAGATCTTGCGTATTCATTCCTTATTAAATTGTGGAAATGATCTGTCTACGTGGATTACCGCATGACGGGTGAAAATCAATTTGCAGTTTTGTATATTCTATTATACTCATCTAAGATATCATTTCTTTTGTACTCGTCATGAAATATCATTTTCTTTGGTATTTTTTTTACGAGTTACTATTCACGGGTTACTATTCATCTAGTTACTATTTACTCTGGTATTATTCACTCTGGTATTCGGGGTACATTTTGTACCAATTCACCCGATTACTATTCACTCTAGTATCATTCACTCGGGTATTCGGGACACTTTTCGTGTCGGGGTACTATTCACGGGATACTATTCCTGAAGTACTATTCATGGGGTACTATTCACCCGAAAAATATATTTCTTTTCTGTCCAAATTATTTTTGGTATATGATTATTATTCTTGAATTTTACTCTACAAAGCAGTATCATGTTGACAATTTGGACGTTATTGATTTCTGGATAAATTAAATTATAAATCTTTAAAATTTATCCTTGAACTTGTTTTATTAAATTATTATGTCATTGTCATCATCCTCATGCTTATATTGTGATTAAAGTCATCTTTGGCTTACGTGCATAGATGGACTTGTTATGATTATGACCAGGGATTATTCGGTATAATCATGACCGTAATGTAACGAATGATGTGGTTCAAGTCCTCATTGGTCTGTAGTTCATTGATGGACAGTTGTTGGCATGATTATGACCAGGGATTATTCAGTATAATTGTGACGCCCCCAAAACAGGTATATATCACCTATTCTGAGTAGCCAAAAACATGATACAGAAAAAACTACAACTTTATTAATACAATTATCGTGTAAAATATGACAACACATAAACTGTGAGTTTAAATACAAATATTGTCTTCTAGACAATATCCACACTCAAATAAGTCCTTATTAAAATTATTGATATATTATTTTACAAAAATTATGAGGACTACTAAAACAACTTTCTAGAACCATCATTCCATACCCTGACTAGAACTCGCTACATTCTCGCCTCCTTAGAAGAAAAATGGAACAAAAAGGAAAAGGGTGAGCTCAACTAGCCCAGTAAAGAATATTATGACTAAGATAATATAGAACAAATTATCGTTAGTCTTCAAAAGGAAAAAATCTAATAGAATATAATAGACAATAAGTTTGAGATCAATATTCACAGCGAAAATAACAATTCATAGAAGAGTTACGTAGAGAATGAAATCTACTATAATCTATGAATTTAAAAGTCCATCATCAATATTTTATCCCTGTAACATCAATCAATATTCATCTTTGCACTATTGGCCAAAGATATTCATCAGTTGGTCATGTTCATCTCAACACCTGTTCATCTTTGCACTACGCCCAAAGATATTCATCAAAAATCATTAATCTTTGCACTACTGTGCCAAAGATATTCGAAGAATATCATCATTTAGATCGAGGATGATGAAAATATTTTTAAAGAAACGAATCCAGTGAAACAAAAGAACAAATTTTAAGAATTCGTACTTCAAGCAATTCAAGTTCAAAAATACTTCATAAATAATCATAGTGGAGTAAAATTCAAGAATGAACAACAAAACATAGATACAATCAAAGCTAGTATCCATAATAGATATTTTGGACAAAAAATGAAAATTTAATTTTTCTGTGAATAGTGTCGTATTCGTGAATAGTACCGTATACGTGAATAGTGCCGTATACGTGAATAGTAACCCCGACACTAAAAGACAAGAATTTCACAAGAAAAATATTACCAATATTTCGGCATAATGATATTGAAAGAAATAATATCATTTTTTAAAAAAATAATATCCTTTACCTCGAAAAGACAAAGACTTCCGACTAGAATCTTTGGATATAGTCTTTGAAGGAACTTGCACCATATAGCAACACTCAAAGTATCAAAATACTCACAAGAATACGCTCGATAATATAGAGAGAGAAAACTTTAATTTCTTGTGTGATTTTCAATTCTAACCTAAGCACCCTATTTATAGGAAAATGCTTAGAACACCAAAGTAGAAAATTTAATAAAATATTAATATATATATTAAATTTTCTACGCCCACCTTGAATCATCTAATTTCAGCATGTTTAACAACAAGTGGGGCCCACCAACCTTAACAAAAACATTTTTATTAAAAAAAATAATTAAAATTTCAAAAATCAATTATTCTAGAACTTCGGAACTTCAATAATTCATAATAAATATCCCTTTTATCAAACAATTTTGAATCTTATGTCCCATAGGAAATTCCATTCTCTACAACTTTGTAAGTTTAAGTTTTTCCAAATTCCAAGCAGAAATTAACTGAAATCCATATACGGACGATTTTACAAGCTATAATCAAATTTCAGTCAAGAAATGGGGTCCACAAACATGAAAAACATGTTTTAAATATTTTTAGTTACAAAAATACTCTTCCTCATTTATTCATATATCCCACATTCATTGTATATGCGGTACTTCGCAGACACAGGTTATTCCAACAGAATAATAAATAATAGAATAACAGAAGAATTTCACCGTGTATGCGGTACTTCGCATATATAGGTTATTCCAACAGAATAATAAATAATGGAATAACAAAAGTTTTTTTCATGAATACGAAAGAAATAATACTCCTTACCTTAGAAGAAACTGGATATAGGAGTAGTGAAGTAGCGAGAATACTTTTATTCTTTCACTCTATAGTTTCTCTCTCTAGTTTTTAAATGAATTAAGTAAAAATCTTTGAAGGAATGAGCTTCTATTTATAGGAGAATGGACCTAATAGTAACTAATTCATGAACAGTGCATTGATTTACTTTTAAACGGACGGTCCATATTAATTTACTATGCAAGATTAATAAAATATTCTAATAAAACAAAATCTTTTAAATAAAATATAATATATTCTATTTATAATCTAATAAAACGAATAACTTTATAAAAGTATTCTCATTTTATATAAAAAGATTTTACTATGCAAACACTATGCAAACACTATGCATAATAGAATATTATATATTCTATTTATAGTCTAATAAAATAAATAACTTTATAAAAGTATTCATTTTATATAAGAAGCTTTACTTTTTTTATTACATTAATAATACTAATAAAATAGAATTTATATATATATATATATATATATATATATATATATATATATAAACTTCCGTGACTTCATAAAAAGACACTTCAATATACTTAACAATATTTATCATCATTATTATAATTCATAATATTAATCGACCAGGTCGTTCCCAAAAAAGAGGGGGCTTTCCAATAAAGATTTCTCCCTATTGGCATGCAATTAGGTGACCAAACCTCTCCTTGGCAGAACTTCTAGACATCGTTAATATTTCAAATAATAATATTAATAACTCTGTCATCTCAATTATTAATTTAATAATATATAAAATATTTATAATAATTGAATCAAATAACGTGAGATATTATGCAGCAATTACTGTAGCAATAATTGAACAAAACTAAGTGACTTCTCATGTAAGCATCAATAATCAATACCGCAGCTACTACTTAACCTACGCCAGCACATTATACTTTTACTACTGAAAGTAGTTCAACAGTTTTAACGGTAAAACTAACACCGTTATTTTCATAAAAATATTTTTGTCGTTTTCTCAATCAGATAATAATTCCATTGTGGGGTCCACTAATGATTGTACCATCTTACGGATATTCCCCGAAAAAAAGAATATTCCCCGACAAATCGAATATAATATAACAACTTGCATACTTTGCAAAATTTATAAATATTACCCACAACTATCACATTATATCAAATCCACACCATAATATTCAAAAAAAATATTTCAAGAAAATTAAATCTTTATTCATAAATTTTGGGGTCTCACACAATTGGTGATACCTGTCTTGTACCCATTGGTCTTCGTTCAACTGAGCATCCATCAATACTTTGAGGGATTCCATTTCCACTTCTATGGGGAGCACTTCTTCCATCCCATAGGCTAATGAGTAGGGGGTTACCCCAGTGGAAGTACGCATAGAAGTTCTGGAGGCTAATAAAGTCAGAGGCAAGAGGTCAGGCCATCCTTTGTGATTGGCGGACATTTTCTACATGATATTCTTGATATTTTTATTAGCCGCTTCAACAGCACCATTCATCTTTGGACGGTAGATGACGGAGTTAAGGTGTTTGATGTGGAATTTACTGTATAACTCCTCCATCATCTTATTGTTGAGGTTCTTAGCATTTTCTGACACAATGACCTCTGGTTGTCCATATCGACATACGACATTGTTTCTGATGAAAGCAATGATGACTTCTTTGGTAACCCTGGGGAAGGAGGCTGCTTCTACCCACTTGGTGAAGTAGTCGATCATGGTTAATATGAATCGATGTCCATTACTGACTTTGGGCTCGATGGGCCCGATCACGTCCATCCCCCACATTGAGAAGGGCCAAGGCGAACTCATATTATGGAGTTCCCTTGGAGGGGCGTGGATGGCATTCCCATGAATTTGGCATTGATAGCACCTCTTGACGTGATCATCGCAGTCAACTTTGAGTATTAGCCAATAATGCCCTGTTCTGAGAATTTTCTTGACAAGGGGTCGCTCATGTGTGGGCCACATACTCCACCATGGATCTCATCCATGAGCCTCTGAGGTTGGTCTTTGTCCAGACATCTGAGGAGACCTAATCCTGCATCTCTCTTGTAGAGTGCATCTCCGCTCAGGTAAAATTTTATAGCAAGTCGATGGATCCGCCTCTTCTCAGTTAGGCTCACCTCAACGGGTGTAGCTCCATCTCGCAGATACTCCTTGATATGCTGATACCAAGGGTTGTGGATGGGACGTAGCTCATCCGATACTTCTCCAATATAGTTCCCATAAACTGGGGCCTTTTGCATAGAAAATGTGATGTTTGGCAGGTTTTCCTTGTTAGGTATGTGAATCATGGAGGCCAATGTTGCTAATGCATCCGCAAAATCATTCCTATTACGAGGAATGTGTAGAAAAGAGATTTCTTAAAACTCCAAAGCCATCTGTAAAACTTGCCGATGGTAAGGCAGCAAATATAATTCTTTGGTTTGATAGATTCCCGTGGATTGTTTAATCACCAATTTGGAATCCCCAAAGACAGTTAACCGCCTGATGCCCATTGAACGGGCAAGTTTTAGCCCCATGATACAGCCTTCATATTCAGCTGTGTTGTTGGTGCTGACAAACTACAATTTAACGGTGATGGGATACTGCTCCCTCGTACTAGATACTAGAATTTCTCCAGCTCCAGAGCATTCTGCATTAACAGCTCCATTAAAATACATTTTCCATGTGTGGCATGCATCGTACTGATGGTGTTGCTGAACTGTCATTACCCCTTCATCGGGGAAATATTCTTCCAAGGGTTTGTAATCCCCTATAGGTGCGGCGGCCAGTTGATCCGCAATTCCTTGACCTATGATAGATTTTTGCATCACGTAGACGATGTCAAATTGTTGTAGGATCAACTGACATCTGGACAATCAATAAATTAGTATGGGCTTACTGAACACATACTTGAGAGGATCCACGCGGGATATAAGATGGGCTGTGTGACCATGGAGATAATGATGTAACCTCATGGAAGCCCATGCCAAAGCACAAAAAGTCTTCTCAATCAAAGTGTACTTGTGTTCACTGGTGCTGAATCTTTTACCAAGGTAATAGATAGCTCGTTCTTGGCCTTTATCGTCTTTTTGCCCCAGCATACAACCCATGGCATTGTCATTAACGGACAGGTACATAAATAGGGGAACATCATCCCTAGGAGGTACCAAAATAGGAGCGTTAATCAACTGCTCTTTAATGGTAAGGAAGGCTTTCTGGCACTCATCATTCCCTTTCATGGAGGAGTTCTTCCTTAATAGCTTGAAGATGGGCTCACATGTTGCTGTGAGTTGAGAGATAAATCTACTAATGAAGTTGATTCTTCCCAAAAATCCCCGTATTTCCTTCTCTCTGTCTAAGGAATGGGCATTTCCTTGATGGCTTAGATTTTGGTAGGATCCAGTTCAATCCCTTTGTGGCTGACTAAGAAACCTAGCAACTTGCCTGATTTGACACCAAGGGCGCACTTGGCTATATTCAACTTCAAGTTGTACTTACGCAACCTGTTGAATAACTTTCTGAGATGGTCTAAGTGGTCTTCCGCCCGTTGGGATTTGACGATGATGTCATCCACATAGATCTCTATCTCTTTATGTATTAAATCGTGGAAAAGAGCCATCATAGCTCGCTGGTAGAATGCCCCGGCATTGATGAGGCCGAATGACAACCGTCTGTAGAAAAAGGTTCCCAAGGCGTGATGAAAACAATTTTCTCACGATATTCCTCGGCAACCATAATTCGATGGTACCGCACAAAGCAATCTGCAAAGGATTACATGTCATACTGAGCAGTATTGTCAATAAGAATGTGGATAAAAGGTATAGAAAAGCTATCTTTAAGACAAGCTTTGTTCAAATCCCAGTAATCCATGCAAACTCGCACCTTTCCTCCTGGCTTAGGCACGAAAACAATGTTGGATATCCACTCCGGATATGTAGACACCATGATAATGTCGGCTTGAAATTGTTTAACATTTTCTTCTTTGACTTTTAAACTCCACTCAGGTTTTAATCGCCTCAACTTCTGTCTAACTGGCTTGAATCCTTCTTTAATGGGAAGGTGATGAAGAACAATGTCAGTGGACAAACCCACCATGTCTTCATAAGACCATGCAAACACATCCTAGAATTGGGTTAATAGCACAACCATGTCATTCTGTTGGTTTGGAGTGAGGTCTGAACCAATCTAGATTAGCTTAGGGTTTTTTAAGGTTCCAAGATTGAAAGAAGTGGTTTGGTCAAGGTTGGGTTTAGGCTTATCTACGACCCATTCCTTAATCTCCTAAGGTGTCTCAATGTCCTCTTGTATGTCCATCAAGTCTGAGTCCAACTTTGCATCAAAGTTACAGCCCTAGTGGAGAGAAGGCATATCATAGCAAGTACAGTCACATCTAAATTCAGAGTCCTGAAATCAAAAGATGCTTTCACTTAATATATGAAACTATTTAATCATACAAAGTGTTAGCATTTACTGATAAAATAACTGTTAATACTGTATATAAAAGTAAGCAATTAAAGTTATCTACAGGGCAGAGGAATTTTCTGCTCGTTTTACCCTCGTCGACCAATGCATGGAGTGCTTCTCCAATTGTCGAGGGCAAAGTCCTGATGGACTGCAGTGATAGAGGGGCTGTCATTGCCTTCCTTCTCTCGAATGATAACCATGATATCTGGGTAATCATCGTCTGGGGTATATTCATGAACAATGACGCGTATGCCGGACATCATCAAAACGATGTCATATTTGCGTTTCCGTTCCCTTTCTTCCACATCGGGATCAGGAATCAGCACCTCTTTTGCTTTGAATGGTACTGGTTTGGGAAACAACATAGTCATAACATGTGCTGGCACCTTAACTAGAGACTGTATCAGCTCATGAGGTGTAGATGGAAAACATCACCGTGTGGCGGAAGTTTAAGGAACCGGCCTGTTTTTATGAGGATTCCTATGACTGGAACTGGCAGAATAGCCTAGTCCGGCTGTCCCAGTTTGACTGGACACTTGAATAGGGTGCTTAATACCCTGCTGATTTGTCCCAAGCCCTTGTCCAGGCTGATGACCCAATGACATCATTTCTTGAATAGCCGACATAACCTCGGCAAAAATCTTGGGTACGGGAAGTGGTGATCCAATAGGTCGATATTGAGTGTTGCTCACTTCTAAAGTATGAAAACTGGCCGGCTCAACTTTGGAGTTGAAATCGATGATTGGCAGATCTCCTTGTTCAGGACATTCTGGCCCAGTATTGACAGTGACTAGACTATTGTTGACAATGTACTTGATTTGTTGATGTAATATGGAGGGAACAGCTCCAGCCATGTGTATCCATGGTCTCCCTAATAGCAGGTTGTATCCTGAGTCTATTTTGAGGACATGGAAGGAGACATTAAATGTATTTGGGACAATCTCAATTGGCAGCTCAATCTTTCCGACGGAATTTCGCCAAGATCCATCGAAAGCTTTGATCACCGTATGCCTGCTTTGGATCCGCTTGCGATTGACATTCATCTTCACCAAGGTGGCATAAGGATAGATATTCAGAGATGAACCTCCATCTATCAACACTCCAGCTAACATGTACCCGGAGGATAAAAATGTGATGTGCAATGGCTTGCAATGACTAGTCCCTTCAGGAGGTATATCGTCGTCAATGAAGGATATCACATTATTGTTGGAAATGTGATCAACCATATGTTGGTATTTTTCCACATCCACTGATTTCGGTAAGTAGGCTTCTTCCAAAACCTTGAGTAAAATCTTTCGGTGATCTTCGGAAGAGAAAACCAAGTCCAGAATTGATATTTGATGTGGAGCTTCTCTTAAGCTTAGAACCACCTTGGCTTCGTTATGACCCATAGTGCGGAGAAATTTTTCAATCTTCTCCATGGGAATCTTCCCCTTTGCTTTGAGGGTAGGCTTGATAACCCTCTGAGAGAGATACAGTGGATTATCCTTCAACACTGTAGTAGTATGAGACATGGATCCTTCAGCTTTTCCATAATTCCATGGAACATTATGTAAGCTGACAACAGGATATTGTGGTCTGCAATGTAAAGAAATTAGCTCGGGTGCGGCCACTTTCAAAGGATTGTCAGCTCCATTGAGTTGAATTGCTTGAATGGGAAATGCTTTGACAGTCTCATCATCCTCATCGGATATAACTACTACTGATCTCTTCCATGTAATCCCACTCTCAAGTTGTATAGTGTTATCGTCTGCCAGCTGCAGGACACCGCTATCAATGAGATTTTGAATGAGATGGCGGAGTGCCCAGTATTCATTTGTGCTGTGACCGCGAGAATAGGAATGATACTGACACATTCCATCTGGGATAAACCGTCCTGCACGGGGATTAATTGGAGGCAGAAGGGATGTAATTCTTCCTTCATTGATCAGCATTTGAAATATTTCCTCCATAGGTTGGCCAAGATAGGTGCACTCCCTTTGATTGGCAAAATTCTGATGGGCTTTAGCATTTGCTCGCTTTACAACCTTATCCTCCATAGCTTCGCTTTCTGAACATGAGGATGGAGCATTCATAACAAACGGAAGAATATATGCATGCTCCTGCCTGATTAATTGGCGTGTGACTTGATGCTGATGGGTCACCAGTTTTGCCAATTGCTCAATTTGTTTGCAAAGAGCTTTCATCTTTCGTTCCATAGTAAACTGAAACTTTGAATAATCCCATTTATCAACACCGTCTTTGATGGTCTGAGATGGCTTGCCATTAAAACTGGAATTTTGCCCAGTGCTCTAACTGATCATGTTGACTTCTTCTTCTTTATGTTGAGGAAGAGGGTTGTCTTGTACGTGAGGTTGATCTGGTTAGGTGACTACAATCTCACCATTGTCTATCAAGTTTTGAATCTTGTGTTTTGAGGCCCAACAATCTTGAGTATCATGTCCAGGTACTCCGGCATTATAGGCACGCTTTCGAGTAGCATTAAAACCCTTACCATTAGGGTTGGCTGGTGGAGGAAGTCATGTGATTTTCTTCTGAGTGGTCAGAAGAATAAGAATATTCTCAACCGAGTCCCCTAAGGGAGTGAACGTTCGAGGTCGCTTTGCTTCTCCACTTTTAGGCAATGGAGGGTTTGAAGACTGTGCTTGGAAAGGGGAGTAGTTTCTCCTCTGTATAGGCATGTTTTAACTACCTTTCTGACCTTGTAGTATCAAGGAAACATCCTCCTCTTTCTTTTTATGGACCCTTCGGGGGTTGTTTCCATAAGATCCGGATTGGATGTGCTCAGCAATAGCTTTAAGAGCAGCTAGGTCTTGAATCTTACTGGACTTCAATCCCATCTCTCCGTGTTTGATCATTTTCAGAAAATGGTTTGCCAATACCAACTAGAACTCTTTCATAGAAAGGAGCTTCCTATACATCTATGAAAGTCATGACCATTTCTGATTCTGTCATGGAAGGAATAACTTGAGCAGCAAGGCGCCTCCACCTTTGAGCATACTCTCTAAATGACTCATTAGACTGTTTTGACCTTGGTAATTTGGTACCAGTCAGGAGCCATCTGAGATTGAAAACTTTATTGAGTGAGGAAGGCATGAGCTAGCTCTTCCCAACTATGGATCTTTGAATTGTCTAATCTGGTATACCACGAACGGGCTTCTCCAGTCAGACTCTTCTGGAACAGCTGCATTCTGAACTTCTCATTTTCCACATAAGATCCAAGTTCTCCAATGAACACTTTCAAATGTGTATAAGGATCCCCTAATTTGTCATACTTTTCAAAAGTAGGGGTTTAGAATTTCTCTGGATAATGAACATCAGGGAATATGCAAAGGTCAGTATATGAGACACTTCCATGTGTTCCAATCCCTTTGAGAACACGGATAGTTTCCTCCAATTGAAGGACCTTCTTCCTGATATCACCGGTGTCAGGATCTCCTTTGAGATGGGTGTTTTCAGGGTCTTTGTTGGTCGTATCCAACTGAGGTTCTGGAATTGTTTTTTCCAAACCTTGAGCTCCCCCTTGTGTAGAGGATTCTGTATGTGTAAGTATCTTCGTACCCTGAGTAGACTGATGCAATTCTTTAAGCAAAACAGTTAAGTCTGTAATTTGTTTACTTAATCCATCAAATTCTTCTCCGGAAACAGGATTAAAGTGGTCAAAAGAAGATATGATTCGTTGTAGGCCCGTGGCCTTTTTTGGATTTTGAGCGGGTAACATGCCCAATTGCTTCCCTACAAAAGACTTATGTAGTTTAGTCTTAGGGATAATGTAAATGTTATTATGATGTGTCCGTTTTAGGAATATAGTCCTGCAAAAACGATTGTTAATTGATAACATGGCATGCATGCACATATATTCTTCATATTTTCCATTACATATAAATGATCATGGAATGAAATTACAAGTAAATGCTTTTACAAGTAATTAAAAATGGAAAGCATAAAGAGACTTTCCTCCGTGTTTGGATTATCAGAGGTTGACCTATCTTAGGTTACTCTCGCGGCTTTTTGGCATGAAGGTTCCCAGATCATCGCAATTTATTTGACGGGAAGTTAATCCGGTCTTTCAACTGGAGTGAATTTGGGTGGTGCCTTTCCTAAGCCTCGTTGGAATTAGTCTTCCTACTAGTCCAGTAATCAAACACCGACAGGATAGCCTCCTGGTGGAGGAACCACACAACATACATTCACATACAACGTGTCTAACCGTTTATGCAAAATGATGACATGTGCGAAGCACTAATATCACAGATAGATATTTAGCAGTGCAATAAGTAAGATGCATTCGTACACATTCATCATAAATGTAAATTCAACATTCACACACAAGAATATAACAGTTTTGAAAAACTTGTAATAATGCTTAAGCCCTCTTCTTTGAGTCCCCAATGAGTCGCCACCGTCAACGCTTGGATTTTTTAGTGTCCCTTTTCGTTACTTGTTCTTTGGTGTTCTCATGTTAATGTGAGATTTGTTTGAAAAAATAAGTGAAAAAGGTCTAACATGTGTAATGTCTACGATTTGACTTTAAGAGTCGCCAGTTGGTGTTTTTAACTAGTTGCACCAACGCAACCGAAAAGGTTTGCTGTAAGACACCGAATTTTATGAAATAAAATTATTCAATTTTCCTATTTAGTAAATGGTTAAATTGATAAAAAGTTAAAGTTAAGGGTGATATATGTAAAATTTTTAAAATACGCAAGTGGTTATAAAATACTCATTTCTGTAGGGAAATATTCGTTTGGTTGTGGAATATTCTTGTTGTTAGGGAATATTCGTACAACGGCAAAGTCATTTGTGGGCCCCATAACAGAATAACTGTCGGATGAAGAAAATGACAAGTTTGAGTTTTTATAAATAACTACAGTAGTAGTACTGATTAACAATTTGTTGGAATACACGGTGGTTAAAATACATTAATATGCGTGGTTTACAGACAAGAATATACCCAGACGCATTGCAAAGATTTTTTGAATTGTTGATTTTTACGTAAGAAGGCACTACTCAATAATTGTTACAATAATTACTGTTCAATATTTTATTTTATTGGTTCAATAACTACTACGTTGATATTTTATATTATTGGTGTTTCAATAATTGTCACTGCACATTATTTCCCATTATCAGATCAATAATTCATATTATTTGAATAATATTATTAGATAGCATTATTGGCAATGTCTAGAAAGTTCTGTCAAGGAGAGGTTTGGTCACCTAATTGTGCATCAGTAAGAAGAAATCCTTATCGAAAAGCCCCTTCTTTCCTAGGAATCACCTAGTTGTCATAATTGTGATTCTGTAATATTATTTGTGAATAATTAATTATTGATTTATATGATAAGAAAATATTTATTTGATGCGGATATAAATGAAGGAATTAATGTTGAGATGTTTTTGTCGGAATGGAGGTATTAAAAATCAAATCAGTATTTTTACGATATATTGCGTGAGTTATAATTTTTAATCCGACTGTTGGATTATTGTGATTTTTGGATATGTGATACATATATAAGTTGAGTATATGTCCACAAATTTTGAACCGTTAAAAATTAACGTATGATTTGTTATGAATTTTAAGAGGTGACTGATTCAGAAATTATTTTTATAAATGTTTTTAGTGGAAAATTCTAGAAGGCGGGCCCCACTTTTTGGTTGGTGATTGAATGAATGTGCTGAATTGAATTTTCAAAGGTGATGGCTGCCATTTTTTTCAAAATGGCATGCGTATAAAATAAATTAATATTTTATTAATTTAGTCTCCTTTGGCGTTCTAGTATTTTTCTATAAATAGGCGCTTAAGTTAGAATTGAAAATCACACCAGAAACAAGTTTTCTTTCTCTCTATATTGTCGAGAGTATTTTTGTGAGTATTTAAATACTTTGAGAGTTGGTATTCAGTGCAAGGTTCCTTCGGCTTTTCATCCGATATTCCAGTCAGAAGTAATGCTCTTTTGATGTAATGGATTTTAAGGGTTATTATTTTTTTCAGTTTCGTAATGTTTTCGACCCTCAAAAATTCTGGAAAATTTTGAAATGATAATTTGATGAGTTTTCTTGATTGTGTCCAAAAATGGTGATTTTTGGATGTATAGATTAAGAGTTTTAAATTTTATGAGAAAAGACTATTTTAAAAGTAAACTCTTATAACTCCTTATGGCTAACTCCAAAATTGGTAAAATTTTTATTGGGAGTATGTGACAACCGTAATTTTGTAATTTAATTTTAATATTTATTGGATTGAATAAATATTTTTCGATGAATTAATTATTAGATTAAATAATTAATTGATGAAGTTGTGATAGATTAATTTAATTATATGAGTTACATTTATTAATTTAATGTGGAGAATTTTTATTATTCAAAATATGTGATTATGTGAGCTTATTGAATTAAAAGAAATATTTAATAAGCCTTTGTTATTTTAATTAATTTAATTATTAATTAGAGATTTAGTAATTGATATTATTATTAAATGAGAAAATTTAATCATGTGACTATGTGAAATAATGAGAAATTATTTTATTTTATTTAAATAAATTAAACTAGATATTTAGTTTATTTTATAATGGATGTGACATTTTTTTAAACTATATGATAAGGTTTTATTAAAATAATGGGTTTTGAAACCTAGTATGCTAGCCAAACATGGCCTTAATGGGAGTTGAGGGAAGTTACCCATGACTGGGTAACTGACCACAACTCGTCAGACGCTTCTTTATTATACGCCTTCCCGTCCCCTTTTCTTCATTATTTTTCCTAAGTCTAGAAAGTGTCAGAGAAAGTTTCAGAGAAAGACTCAAGAGAGAGTTGAGAATTCAGTGTTTTGGTGGAGAAGGAATTCACTTTCTAGTAAATTAATCTACGCTTGGGTAATCTCTTCAACCCAATTTATATATTTTACGTCTTTTAAGTTTCATGAATATGGCTTAAGTCTTTTGTGAATCTTTGTAAATTGGAAAGTTGTTATAAGAATATATGTAATAATTCGAGTTGTATGACATGTTTTTTATATATATATATATTGCATAATTTCATATCTTCAGTTTCATGAAATTATACAGTAAAAGATTTCAGAGTATGTTATATGGCCATATGGTCTTATACGTGTTTTTAGTATGTCAAACATAAATGGTTTTGCAAAATTTCCACTTGTATATGATTATGCATGATAAAATGAATAAAACGAAATTTGAATGGTTGGATTTGGTCTTATAACGAATCTATGGCGATGAATTTTAGAATTTATGTTCAAAACTTCAAGAACATCAAGAACAGTCCAATTTTCATGTTTTAATCCTGTGATTATGTGTTTTAATGGAATAAAATCACTCAATAGATGTTAAGTAATGATTATGTACGAATTTTAACATATGAGTATGTGTAATTTTGTGAAATTAATGTTTAGGATGTGTTGTTTTCATTTGAATTACGAGTTCGTCATGAATCGAAATTGAAATCTGGGTTTCAGCCGGCTTTAACTCCCAATCATTCATTTCATCATGTGGCATTTACCTGTAGCCATGCATATGCTTAGTCACTTGGGCCATGGCACCACTTAGCGAATAATAATCGAAATGAGTTTTTAAAAGTGTACAAGTATGGAAATGTGATAGCAACTTAGTCTAATGATTATAAAGACTTATTAGACCTAAAATGAGATGTTAAAATAAATTCTTAACATGTCCATAACACAATTACGTGTGGATTAAATGATCGAACGCATAATTAGTTTATTTTTTCTTGAAGTCTTAATTTTACACTAAGTGTAATAATTGACTAAGTATAGTCATGAATTCGAGTTAAACAAAGAGTAAAGTTATGATGTTAGTACGTTGTTATTGATTGGTATTGTGAACGTAATTGGTATGTAGGATTTAATTCAAAGAACAAGTTTGTTTAAGTGTAATCTACACACGAGGCAAGTTTCAAAACCTTATCTTGTTACATTGAGCAAGTTTTCTAACTTTACATTTACGTGGAGCAAGTTTTTTACCCTAAACTTTCGTTGAGGAAGTTCCTAACCCTACTTGTTATCGTTATATAAGTTGATTAATTCATCTTTCGATATTGAGCAAGTTCTCATTATTATTGATCAAGCCTGTCTTGTATATTAAAGTTTATTAATCTTCAAGCATGATGTTGTTATACAATAATTATTCTATTGTATACCTTTTGAGATGTTATTCAAGCTAAATATTCGTTTACTGTTAAACCTTGTTAGACTAGCGAACCCTTATTGATTTGACTAGTCCATAGTTGATGAGCGTTCTAAATTTCAGAATCCCTTGATGAATTATCTAAACCAAACTTCCTTTAGTGCGGACTCGAATGTCAAACTGAGATGAACAACCTTGTATAGAGGATTATTTACGCTTTAGCGTTAAGATATTGTGCACAGTATGGTACTAAGGACTGATCCCCCTAAGTACGAGAAGAAGAGTCCATAGTCTTATGATTGTTGAAGGTTTCAAGTAAAAACAATTGACACCCTAGGACATAGTTCAAGGTCTTATGACCCTCATAATTTCTTTTGATTCTTGTTATTCATTCTTGATTTAAAAGTTGAGCTTTATATCAGAAGTTATTATTTCTCTCGCATGTTATTATTCATTGTTATATTGTTATACTTGTGGGCAATCGTGCTCACTCTTGCGTAATAATAACATTTCAGTTAAGAATGAAAGAACAGACGAACCTTCCACTAGTAAGGGCAAGGGCAAGCTTAGCAAGTAATGATGACTGTTTTATTAATGTGGTTATGCGATGTAATTAGAGTTGATGTTACTAAGACTTATTTGTTTATGTTTTCCGCACAGATGTTTTAAGGTTAGAGTAACCTGGGATTTATTATTATTCAGTTGATGTAACCCCATAAGGGGAGAGATTTATTATTTATTTATTCTATTGCATGGTTTGCAATTTATTAATGGGTAGATAGATAGATGATGTTTGTACAGTGAACACCAAATCCAGTGGAAATGGAAGTACCGGATTTGGTGGTGTCACAGAGTACATATATATAACATAAGTATACTTTGTAAATTTTGAAATTTTTGGACAAACGTACAATTTATGATAAATGTCTAAATATTCGGCAGTTTTGGCCATGTGAAAAATAGTAAATGAATTTTAAAAATTTTGAGAAAAATATATGTTCAATATGGGACTATACTCTGCTAAATCCCAAAAAAGAAATATTTTTGGAACTGATTTGGTATTTTTCATGAAAATGGACTAGTTATGAGTAAATGAATTAAATATGTTATGTGAAGTAACAAAATTGGAAAATAGGATTTTATGGCTTGGGAATCCTATATATGGTGTATGCAGATTTTTTGATGAGGTTGTTGGTTGTTGGTGATGAAATCTTATGAGATTGGCATTTTAGGATGAGTAAATGCATTAATTAGTAAAGTGTAAACAATTAAAATAAATTGTTTATAAGTTTAAGAAATGATTGAAATATTGTGATAATATTAATAATATTAGATTATGAGATTATTAAGTGATTTATAACATTTGGATTAAGGTGTTATGAAATCATTGATTTATGAATCTTACTCTTGAAATTAAATCCATGTTTTGATAGTATTGTTTTTTTTTTATCATATATAACATTTTTATAATCTCGGTGAAGAATTTTCTCTTTGACTTGAGTGTAAAGATGGGTAGATTATTGGTATGATCGTGACTATGGGTTCCCTTTAGCTAGTAGTGCAAAGATGAATTGTTGACTAGTATTATCATGACCATTGAATTTACAATTGAATATTTTTAGCTTAAGTGCAAAGGTGAATTGATCAACATGATTATAATTATGGTTTATATAAATTCTGAAATGATTGTATATTTCTTTGAGATATGAATATCTTTTGGCCTGTAGTGCAAAGATGAATTATTGATGAATATCTTTGGCCCGTAGTGCGAAGATGACCTGTTGTTGAATATCTTTGGACTGTATTGGAAAGATGAACTGTTAATGAATATCTTCGGCCCGTAGTGTAAAGATGACCTGTCGTTGAATATCTTTGGCATGTAGTGCAAAGATGAACTGTTGATGAATATCTATGGCCCGTGGTGCAAAGATGAATTTATTCGTATGATTATGAACAGGAACTGTGATTTGGTATAACCATGATCTTTGATGTTTCAGGTAAAGACATGTGATGAAAATTATCTTCGTCTTGGATGAGAAGAGAAAATTAGAACTACAATTATGATTATGAGTTATTCACATGACTGTGAACAAAAACTGTTGATTGATATTACAGGGATAAAACATTGTTGGTGAACTTTTAACATGGAGAAGATAATTGAATTTATAGTCTATTTGACACTTCTAATGGATTGCTCGTTCCGCTGCAACTATGGTTGAAAAGTTTTATCATCTACCATATGTTCTAAATCTCTGATTTATTACTGATGAAGGCTATTGATAATTTAATTATCTTTAGTCATGATATTCTTTACTAGGCTAGTTGTGCTCACCCTTTTGCTTCACAATTCCTTCCAGGTAATAAGAGTGTAGCTGGGTCGAGCGGGGATAACAGGGGAATAGAACGGTGGTCTATAGCTGGTGAGGTTCTCCCTAAATAGTATGAAAATACTTTTATTGAGAACTTTAGATAAGTATGTCGTATTGTATACGTCATTTGATATTTAATTTTGGTGAACAACAATAGGGTGAGGCGAACCTAATGTTGGAAGGGTATTTTGCCACTATCATACAAGATGTCTAATGACATACAACCTCGTGTTATCATAAGACAGGGTTGTGCACATCCACTTGCTGAGTATATCTACGAGCACTACCTATATGGTCTTGGAGTTCTGTTGAAACATAATGTTCAATTGCAGACGGTGGAGATAGTTATATGTCAAGAGAAGACTCACCATTGGAAGGAATATGATAGTAATCTTCTCATTTTTCTTTGGGGTCTAATGGATCAACCAAGAATAATTCTCGAGTCATATGATGTCTATCATAACCAATGCGCATGACCTCCCATGTACGAAGGTTTCCTTGAGCATTTTCCAAAGATTTTAATTTCTAAAAAAGTTATTAATTGTACGTTTATGTAAGGTATCACTGTGAGGTGTTGTGCACGGTTGGGACATGAGTCACAGTTGGTATATATTTGTATCAAAACTCACAGCATATGTGTTGTTGTAGTAATAAAGTTGTAGTTGTTTTTTATACCATGTATTTGGCGACTCAGAATAGGTTGGATGGATTGAACCTATTTTGGGGGCGTAACAGTTGGTATCAGAGCTTAGGGATATGATCTCTGGCGGAGATCCGGGATTCGAACTAGGAGGGGAGAATGAGTAAATCCTTCGCTAGTGTGTCCTACCTAAGCTTATTTGTTGGTCAGTCATAATATCGGGATATTATGTGATATGTTAATTTGTTCAATTAACCCTTGTTTTGAATCTATATTCTAGAATGATATTTGAAATACAGGAGATGAGTAATGGAGAAATCATGAGGACAGAGAAGATTGAATCTGAAATGAAAGCAAGGTATTCTCAACTCTTTAAAATACCAGGTACGTAAATTTCGGGGACGAAATTTCATAAGGAGGGGAGATTGTAAGACCCCGATTTTTATGAAATAAATTATTCAATTTTCCTATTTAGTAAATGTTTAAATTCATAAAAAGTTAAAGTTAAGGGTGATATATGTAAAATTTTCAAAATACGTAAGTGGTTATAAAATACTCATTTCTGTCGAGAAATATTTATTTGGTCGTGGAATATTCTTGTTGTCAAGGAATAGTCGTACGACGGCACAGTCATTTGTGGGCCCCATAACAGAATAACTGTAGGATGAAGAAAACAACAAGTTTAAGTTTTTATAAATAACGGCGTAGTACTTACCGTTAACACTATTGGAATACCCGGTGGTTAAAATACAGTAATATGCATGGTTGCACAGTAGCACACGGTATTGCACAGTATTTTTGAATTATTGATTCTTACGTGAGAAGGCACTACTCAATAATTGTTACAGTAATTACTGTTCAATATTCTATTTTATTAATTCAATAATTGTTGCGTTGATATTTTATATTATTGTTGTTTCAATAATTGTCACTGCACAGTATTTCCCATTATCAGATCAATAATTAATATTATTTGAATAATATTACTAGATAGCATTATTGGCAATGTCTAGAAAGTTCTGTCAAGGAGAGGTTTGGTCACCTAATTGCGTGCCAGTAATGAGAAATCCTTATCGGAAAGCCCCCTTTCACCAGGAACCACACGGTTGTCATAATTGTGATTCTATAATATTATTTGTGAATAATTAATTATTGATTTATATGATAAGAAAATATTTATTTGATGCGGATATAAATGATGGATTTATTTATGTGGTTATAAATGAAGGAATTAATATTGAGATATTTTTGTCGGAATGGAGGTATTAAAAATCAAATTAGTATTTTTTACGATATATTAAGTGAGTTATAATTTTTTAATCCGAATAGTTGGATCGTTGTGATTTTTGGATATGTTATACATATATAAGTTGAGTATATGTCCACAAATTTTGAACCGTTAAAATTAACTTATGATTTGTTATGAATTTTAAGAGGTGGTGATTCGTAAAATTGTTTTATAAATGTTTTTAGTGGAAAATTCTAGAAGCGAGCCCCACTTTTTGGTTGGTGATTGAATGCATGTGCTGAATTGGATTTTCAAAGGTGATGGATGCAATTTTTTTCAAAATGGCATGCGTATAAAATAAATTAATATTTTATTAATTTAGTCTCCTTTGGCGTTCTAGTATTTTCCTATAAATAGGTGCTTAAGTTAGAATTGAAAATCACTCCAGAAACAAGTTTTTTTTCTCTCTATATTGTCGAGAGTATTTTTGTGAGTATTTAGATACTTTGAGAGTTGCTATTCAGTGCAAGGTTCCTTCAACTTTTCATCCGATAGGCCAGTCAGAAGTACTGCTCTTTTGAGGTAAGGGATTTTAAGGGTTTTTATGTTTTTCAGTTTCGTAATGTTTTCGACCCTCAAAAATTTTGGAAAATTTTGAAATGATAATTTGATGAGTTTTATTGATTGTGTCCAAAAATGGTGATTTTTGGATAAATAGATTAAGAGTTATGAATTTTATAAGAAAAAATACTATTTTAAAAGTAAACTCTTATAACTCCTTGTGGTTAACTCCAAAACTTGTGAAATTTTTATTGGGAGTACATATATATAACATAAGTATGCTCTGTAAATTTCAGAATTTTTGGACAAACGTATAATTTATGATAAATGTCTAAATATTCGGTAGTTTTAGCTATGTGAAAAATAGTAAATGAATTTTAAAAATTCTGAGAAAAATATTTGTTCAATATGGGACTATATTCTGCTAAATCCCAGAAAAGAAATATTTTTGGAACTGATTTGGTATTTTTCATGAAAATGGACTAGTTATGAGTAAATGAATTAAATATGTTATGTTAAGTAACAAAATTGGAAAATAAGATTTTATGGCTCAGAAATCCTATATATGGTATATGCAGATTTTTTGATGAGGTTGTTGGTTATTGGTGATGAAATCTTATGAGTTTGGCATTTTAGGATGAGTAAATGCATTAATTAATAAAGTGTAAACAATTAAAATAAATTGTTTATAAGTTTAAGAAATGATTGAAATATTGTGATAATATTAATAATATTAGATTATGAGATTATTAAGTGATTTATAACATTTGGATTAAGGTGTTATGAAATCATTGATTTATGAATCTTACTCTTGAAATTAAATCCATGTTTTGATAGCATTGTTTTTTATTATCATATATAACATTTTTATAATCTTGGTGAAGAATTTTCTCTTTGACTTGAGTGTAAAGATGGGTAGATTATTGGTATGACCGTGACTATGGGTTCTCTTTGGCCAGTAGTGCAAAGATGAATTGTTGACTAGTATGATCATGACCATTGAATTTACAATTGAATATTTTTAGTATAAGTGCAAAGGTGAATTGATCAACATGATTATAATTATGGTTTATATAAATTCTGAAATGATTGTATGTTTCTTTGAGATATGAATATCTTTGGCCTGTAGTGCAAAAATGAATTATTGATGAATATCTTTGGCCCGTAGTGCAAAGATGACCCGTTGTTGAATATCTTTGGCCTGTAATGCGAAGATGAACTGTTGATGAATATCTTTGGCCCGTAGTGCAAAGATGGCCTGTCGTTGAATATCTTTAGCATGTAGTGCAAAGATGAACTGTTGATGAATATCTATGGCCCGTGGTATAAAGTGAATTTATTAGTATGATTATGAACAGGAACCGTGATTTGGTATAACCATGATCTTTGATGTTTCAGGTAAAGACATGATATGAAAATTATCTTCGTCTTGGATGAGAAGAGGAGATTAGAACTACAATTATGATTATGAGTTATTCACATGACTGTGAACAAAAACCGTTGATTGATATTACAGGGATAAAACATTATTGGTAAACTTTTAACACGGAGAAGATAATAGACTTTATAGTCTATTTGACTCTTCTAATGGATTGCTCGTTCCGCTGTAACTATGGTTGAAAAGTTTTATAATCTACCATATATTCTAAATCTCTGATTTATTACTGATGAAGGCTATTGATAATTTAATTATCTTTAGTCATGATATGCTTTACTGGGCTAGTTGTGCTCACCCTTTTGCTTCACAATTCCTTTCAGGTAATAAGAGTGTAGCTGGGTCGAGCGGGGATAACAGGGGAATAGAACGGTGGTCTATACCTGTTGAGGTTCTCCCTATATAGTATGGAAATACTTTTATTGAGAACTTTAGATAAGTATGTCGTATTGTATACGTCATTTGATATTTAATTTTGGTGAACAACAATAGGGTGAGGCGAACCTAACGTTGGAAGGGTATTTTGCCACTATCATACAAGATGTCTGACGACATACAACCTCGTGTTATTATAAGACAGGGTTGTGCACATCCACTTGCTGAGTATATCTACGAGCACTACCTATATTATCTTGGAGTTTGGTTGAAACATAATGTTCAATTGCAGACGGTGGATATATTTATATGTCAAGAGAAGACTCACCATTGGAAGGAATATGATAGTAGTCTTCTCATTTTTCTTTGGGGTCTAATGGATCAACCAAGAATAATTCTCGAGTCATATGATATCTATCATAACTTATGCGCATGGCCTCCCATGTACGAAGGTTTCCTTGAGCATTTCCCAAAGATTTTAATTTCTAAAACATATATTGACTGTACCTTTATGTAAGGTATCACTGTGAGGTGTTGTGTACGGTTGGGACATGAGTCACAGTTGGTATATATTTGTATCAAAACTCACAGCATATGTGTTGTTGTAGTAATAAAGTTGTAGTTCTTTTCTGTACCATGTATTTGGCGACTCAAAATAGGTTGGATGGATTGGACCTATTTTGGGGGCGTTACATTTGCATATTGACCAAGTGATGTGACACTGCTAAACTGGTCTGTGAAACCGAGATTCATTAAGGTTCGCGGGCTTGATTATGCGGAGGTAAGGTGTTAGGCACCCCCCGACATCCGTGTTACCACAGTGACCGCCACTTCTCAAAGAAACTGTTATATGAATGTTTGTGTATGTGTGTGGATCAAAGTAGTGCGAGGCCTCGTTCGCACCTATATACACAAGGTTTGAATTTATAGAAAAATTCAGTTATAACCAAGATATTGCAATGATGTTTTGTAAAAGAGGTTTTTCAAACCCTGTGCTCAATAGGAATTGAGACCTTTTCATATTTCCATTTTATTGTTAAATGTTTGGCTTATTTGCTTTTATTTTCGAGATGCGAGGCATCTTTGAGAAAATAATATACAGTAGTGTCGAACTCCTTATGGGCATGAAAGCCATCCAAGGAAATTCGTACAGTGTAAATAATGTACAAGCTGCTTACAGCTGGAAAAAGTCCATCACGGGAACCGTATCTAGATTCAGTGGACTGAATCTGTGATCATATGATTCCTAGGCTCACATGAAACTACAATTTGTATGGAAAACAGTAAGCAGTTATATATATAAAAGCGATATATATATATATATATATGTGTGTGTGTGTGTGTGTGTGTGTGTGTGTGTGTGTGTGTGTGTGATCAGCCACCACGAAGCAACTCCATGGGGGATCAGAAATGAAAATAAAGCAGTAAATGCTATCAACCGCCACGAAGTAAACTCTAGGCGGGACTTGAATGTAATTGAAGCTATAAAAGTTATCAACTGCCACGAAGTGAGCTCCGGGCAGGACGAAATGTAAAGAAAGTAGTAAAAGGCCACGAAGTAAACTCAAGGCCTGACAGAAATTTAAATATATATATATATATATATATATAAAAGCAATTAAACGCACCACATATAAAATCCAAGCTCATCAGACAAGGTCTGACAACAGTTTATATATATAAGTATATATAAGTATATATATATATATATATATATAAGCAAATAAACGCTCCAGATATAAAATACAGGCTCATCAGACAAAGTCTGACAACAGTTTATATATATAAGTATATATATATATATATATATATATATAAAAAATAAACGCTCCAGACATAAGTCTAGGCTCATTCGAGGCATAACTCGATAATGTTAGTCCATATAAAAATATATACATATATATAAGTATATATACAGACAAAAATGAAAACCACGGACCGAAGTCCGAGTGTACGCACACAACACGACTCTCAATGTGTAGAATAGTGTGTGTAAATATGAAGAGAAAGGCTTTATGGAGTATAAGAAGGCTTACAGTGGGCTGCCAATGCAGACTTCTATGACTCTATATAGATAAACATTCAGCTCTCGCCGGTAAATTTATAACTGTATGTGGGCTAACAGGTGTTTAAAAAGAGCAAACACTCAATATTGGGTGTGTATAAAGCAAATTGGACAGGGCTTCCTCGCCTTTTCTTTTTTTTTTAAATGGCTAGCCCAAGCTCTATATTTATAGAGCTGCTAGCCATGAGTGTACTGTGGCGTACCAAGATTACTACTTCACATTGCCCGGGTTCCGCGGGTCTTGTTGTCTCGAAGTACATGCACTCGTGCACTGTAATGTCCGCTCGAACTTGCTGAACTTCAATTCGAGCATCCGAACGATGTATATACGACCTTCTCCGGACTGCTTATGTCGAGAGTTACGCAATGACATGGAATAGAGGTTGTACGAAGTCAGAAAGAGGGGACCATGCCCATGGTCTTCAAGCTTCAAATTCTATCCGGTGTGCTGCCACGCGTAATAGTCACTCGGGATTGGAACTCTTGGTTCTTGAAGGACATTCTAGTGTTTGACAAATTATTATAAAATATAATAATTTTTTGAAAATTATTATAAGCTTCCGAAAAATATTATGATTGATATTTTAATTATCTAAAATAATATTGAAGCTTTGGTACAGAGTTTTATTGAAAATAAACTCGTTTATTATCTGATAGGGTAATTAAAACCTAGTATT
This sequence comes from Panax quinquefolius, assembly GCA_020205615.1. Taxonomy (NCBI): domain Eukaryota; kingdom Viridiplantae; phylum Streptophyta; class Magnoliopsida; order Apiales; family Araliaceae; genus Panax; species Panax quinquefolius. The sequence continues at coordinate 100,609,717 of CM035163.1, read as the reverse complement.
AATACCGAGTTCAACTAGACTATACTAGTTAGACATGATAAGTATTTGTATAGGTTATAAACATTGTTGTGATTACATAATTACGTGACTAAGTGATATAATGACGTTAAATAATAGTGTTATATGTTGTGATGTGTTATGCTAATTGCTAGACCAATATTATTGATAATAGGTCTTTCAAACGCAGCTAAGTTATATTATGTAGCAGTAGTCAACAACCAAGGCATGTTTCTTTAACTCAATCTCGAGTTATTACTTGTGACACCCCCAAATCTAGGTACTTCATTCCAACAAAATTTGGTGTTCACTTTCCATTTATTCATATCTATCTACCTATATATGATAAAATTAAATAATAAATCCTCCCTTTAAATAGGGTTACATCATTAAATAAAAATCTTCCCAGGTTGTCTAACCTTAAACATCATACATGTGCGAAAATAAAATTATTACATTACATCACATCATTAATTAAAAGTTTATCATCATAACAATAAATGAAAATTACAAGTCTTCGTCACTTGTACATTTTCCCCTTTCCTTTGCTAGTTGTAGGTTCGTCTACCTTCTCAACTTTAGCTGCAATAATTATATTTATGCAAGAGTGAGCAAAACAAATGCTCACTAGATATAACAACGAATCAATAAGAATATAATAACTGCCAATGAATAGGTTCATCAAAACTGAATAGTACTCTATCAATGATAACCAAAGACTGGAATCAAAATATGAAATATATATCTAAGGGTCATAAGACCACGAACTATGTCCACGGTTACAAGTAATCTTTCAACTTTAACCTCAACAGTTATAGTGTAGGGACTTCACGTACTTAGGGGATCAGCCCTTCGTACCATATATTATGCACAAACATCTTAACGCATTGTGTATCCCCTATAATAGGGTTGTTCTTCTCAGTTTTAGAGTACAAGTCCGCACCAAAGAATGTTTGGTTTGGATAAGCATTTCAAGGGTAATTTAAAGTTTAACGTTCATCAACTAGGGGACTAGTTGAATTAAAAATGCCTAATAACACAACAGTTGTTTAATAACAACATAACATAGAACAATTGAGAATCATAGGTGAATTGACTATATATATTAAGCTCATGCTTGAAAATAACTAGAGAGCATAAGCATTGAATAAATTGAATAACATGATAAACCTTTGCTTGGACACTAGTAAGCTAGGTCTATGAGCTTGTCAAATTAGAAATTTGATTACTAAATATACACTAATTGATAGCAAGCTGGAAACAACGCTTGCTCCACATGATAATAAATTATGCAACGTGATTGAATAATTTAACACTAGGAATTAAAGTTCAAGAAACATTTACTATAAAAGAATGAACTAAAGAAACTTGTTTAACTATAAACAAGTTAGAGTAAACAAACAATGAATAGAATTCTAATAACTTAGGATTAAAACATACTAAATATAAAAAGACAAGATTTAGAAACTTGCATCATCATAAACAAACTACATACAAGAAACTTGATCAACGAAAATATAGAGTTAGAAAACATGCCTCGAGCGTAAGCAATAATATTAAAACTCACGTTCACCTACACATAGTATTAGAACCACAATACCTATTAGATATACTAACATACCATAACATATACATTTCTAGTAAAACTTGTTATTTCAGTACAAGTCTTACATTACCATTTACATTTCAAAAATTCCAAGTGTTGACTTCACAATAGTTGTCTATCATTCATTGTATATACTAAGTTATCACATAGCGCGTTCATAACTTACTAATCATTTTTATAACTTTGAATTTACTAACCACATAACACGACTCTGTTTTAACCTTGTTGTTACATGTTTATTATACTAACACATCATTAGACCAAGGTACGTTGTTATCCCAGATCTGCAGCAGCAGTAGAACTTACTATCTCGAGAATGAGTATGGGGCGCGCAATTGCGCCATACACAAGCCCGTGATCGGCAAGCAATGGCGCTATCTTTTTGGCCTTGGTATTTGGCCTTGACTCTGGGTGTTAAACAGAAGTAGAATAGATGAACAATAGCTGACTTTAGCCCAACTAACATGAATTTCACCCACCAAACAACAATATTAACACATACAATTGGTATAAAACTATTACAAACACATTTGCTTAAATATTCAACAAATTAGAACAATTTAACAACAATTTAAACTAGTTTAATTTCTTAAATTCCATATTTTCATATGAAAACTCCATTTTTTGAGTTCCTTCACAAAAATCATCACTCTAATCGTTATTCTTGTCCAAATTACTTCATTCAAACTATGTTCTCTTCGTTTCTTAACGAACTAGCATAAACAAGACTCAATTTATCGATTATCACATAAATTAAACATCATAATTGGTACTTTTACAAGCCATATAAAAATATACATAAAAACATGTATTGTTAATTCTTCTCTTCCTCTTTAACCGTAATTAGCATATAATTCATGTTTAAACATAAACTCTAGCATTACAATTACATACAAATGCGATAATACAATCATATAGCAACAATTCAAAAAGTATGGAATGCACAGAGTTTGAAGCTTCATGTTGTAAATTCATCTATACATATATATACATATATAATATGGAGATTATGGAAAATTACCTTCAATTAGCTTGCACAACATTGCTAAACACAGGATTTTGTTTAGGAAAACTCAAGAATTCTCTCTCAATTTTCTCTTAATTCTCTGTAAACCTTCTTCTCAGACTTAGCAAATAGCCAAAGCGTAAACCAAAACCCAACTGATAACCAAATGCGTAAAAAGAAACTGATATGGCCATAATAAGCCTATTCAGTTACAAATATAACGTATAAGTTATAATTATATTTTATTTATTATTTAATTTATTTAATTTAATTTACAAATTCAAAAATTAATAATCCAAAAGTTATAAGGCTTTGTTTGGCAAAACCCTTTAAAATTTGATAACTTAATATATTTAAGCCTTGTTTGGTCATAACTAATTTAAACTCCTTCAATTCTATTTTAATAAACTATTTAGTTTATAATTTATAACCACGTATTATTTATTTAGATTTCCATATCCAACATTAATCAAACAAATTAGTTACACATACTATATTTTAATTAAATATTCAACTTTAATAAATATCACAAAATTATAATTTCATTATAGTTTTATTTAATAACTTAACATACCATTTTAAATTATTATATTAAAACAACACAACAATATAACATCTCATGTTATATTACCATTCTCTAAATTACAAATTAATTTAATTTAGAATATTATCTAATAAATTAAAGTCATGGATATTTACTAATAATAACCACATCAATAAATATTTACTAACAATAATCTCAATAAAATATTTATTTAATTTAATAAATATTTTAAATTACATAACATAAAATCTTGGATTGTTACATTACTTTTCAAATATAGTAATGGATAATTATTGCTGATTATTCCACATCTGAGATTTATTATTGATTATTCGTTGTTTGTGCAAGTTCATTAATTTAAACTGAGTTTAAAATTTCAAAAGTGCAACTGGTGAATAACTATTGTTGGTTAGTCACATCTGTAAGTATTATTGTTGATTACAAATAGTGCAATTGATTTCTGTCTATTATTGAACAGTTTTTGAGCTATATCTTAGCTAATTGTTTTGGCTAGATGAATATTTGTTGAAACTTGACACGTTCTAGTATTTGAACTCAATTGTTATTGAAAGATCGATTCTAATTATTTTGGGTAGATCGAGATAGATGTTAGATGCTGAAATTATAGTATTTCTTTAAATCCAAACTATATTGTTGTGATATGAATTCTTGTTGTAAGACTGAGATAAACAACCTTTATATAAAAGGGGACTTCGTGTTCGGATATACCACTGTTGTGCGAGCTTGAGTATTATGCATAATATTAGGTACAATGAAGCTGATCACTTTATGTACTTGCAGAGGGATACAATTTAATCTTTATGGTTATCTGATACTCTTGGGTAATTCAGAGTTGAACCTTTGTTAATTACTCGATCGGTTCAAGATCCATTGGGATCGCTCAACATAAAATTTGGAAATAATCCACTTTGTTATTGCGATTATATTATCTCTTGATAATCGATTAAACCTTATTACAACTTCAAAAATATTACTCTTTCATCACTGAATTGTTATTTAGCATGAAATGCAATAAAGTTTTGTTATTGATAAATGATTTATTCAGCTAATTCAAAGTCCTTTGAATATTGTTGAAGTCATGTCGAATTTAGACTCTAATATTCTTGATTCTTATTCTTTATTGTATGCTTTAACTTTTAGAGCAAACTCGTTCCTCACCCTTCCTTAAATATAACATTTCAGCTAAGAATGAAGTGGCAAGAGGGTCGGTGAATGACAAGGGCAAAGGCAAATTGCAGGAGTAGTTAATATGAACTTTATTTATTATATTGTTTTGTATAATCCTTTTTGTATATATGAGGGTACTGTCGACGTTGGGATTTTTATTTGTCCCTTTTCTGTTCTTGTCTTTTGCTGTTCTCATGTTAGGTGAGATTTGTTTGACAAAACAAGTTGTGAAAAGGTCCGACATGTATATGTCAATGATTGTATTGTAAGAGTCGCCAGTTGGTGTTTTTAAATGGTTGTACCAACGCAACCGAGAAAAGGTTTGCACATTGACCCAGTGATGTGACACTATTAAACGGGTCTATGAAACTGAGCTTCGTTAGGGTCCGGGGACTTGATTATGCAGAGGGAAGGTGTTAGGCACCCCCCGACATAAGTTTTACCACAGTGACCGCCACTTTTCTATTAAACTATTATATGAATATGTGTATATATGGGTCAATGTGCAATTATTTGGAAGTACTGATATGCCTCGTTCGCACAAAGGGTTTGAATTTGTGTAAAAAAATAATTTTAAACAAGATATAGAAATGAGGTTTTGTAAAAAAGGTTTTCTAAACCCTTATGCTCAATAGTAATTGAGGCCTTTGATACTTCCATTTTATTAAATGTTCGGCTTGATTGCTTTTATTTTCGCGATGCGAAGCATCTTTGAGAAAATAATATATATAGCAGTGCCAAATTCCTTGTGGGCATGAGAGCCATCTAAGAAAATTCAGACACTGTGAATAATTTACAAGCTGTTTACAGCCGAAAATGTCCATCACGGGAACCGAATCTAGATTCAGAAGACTAAATATGTGATCACATGATTCCTAGGCTCACATGATGTAGCAGTTTGTATGAAAGCTATAAGTAGTTATATATATAGAAGCTGAATATATATATATATATAGACTGTCAACCACCACGAATCACCTCCATGGGTGATTGGAAATGTAAATAAAGCAGTAAAAACGATCAACCGCCATGAAGTAAACTCCAGGCGGGACGAAATGTAAATAAAGCAGTAAAAATGATCAACCGCCACGAAGTAAACTATAGGCCGGACGAAATGTAAATAAAGTAGTAAAAGGCCATGAAGTAAACTCAAGGTCTGACAGAAATGTAAATATATATATACATAAGCAATAAACACACCATATATTTTATCCAGGCTCAATCAAACAGAGTTTGATGGGTATAATATATATAAGTATTTATATATATAAAAGCAGTAAACGCTCCAGATATAAAATCAAGGCTCATCGAATAGAGTCTGACAACAGTTTATATATATATATATATATATATATAAGTAATAAATGCTCCAGATATAAATCCATGCTCATCGAATAGAGTTCGACCACAGTTTATATATAAGTGTAAGTGTATATATAAAAGCAATAAACGCTTCGGATGTAAAATCCAAGCTCATCGAACAGAGTTCAACAACAATTTATATATATATATATATATATATATATATATATATATACAAAAGGAAATAAAAGCCATGGACCGAAGTCTTGGCAAACACACCCAACATGACTTTCAATGTGATGAACGGTGTGTGCACAGTAGAAGAGAAAGGCTTAAGAAAAGCAAGAAGGCTTATAGTGGACTGCCAAAGAAGACTTCTATAGCTTTAAATGGATAAACACTCAGCTCTCGCCGACAAAAATATAACAATATATGAGCTCACAAGTGTTTAAAATGAGAAAACACTCAATTTAGGGTGTGTATAGAGCAAATTGGACAGGGCTTCCTCGCCGTTTTCTCTTAAAGAAAGGCCACCCCAAGCCCTCTATTTATAGATTGGGGAGCCTCAGGTGTACCTGCGGCAGCCGCAGATGCACCTGCGGCTGCCCAAGGTGCCCCGGGCTCTACGGGTCCCTCCCTCTCGAAGTACGTGCACGCGTTCAATATGATGTCCATTTAAACTTTTAGAACTTCAATTTAGGCCTCCGATTGAGGTGTATATGACCTTTTACGGAGTGCTATTGTCGAGAGCTACACAAATGACATGGGATTAGAGGTTGTAAGAAGTCAGGAAAATGGGACCATGCCCTTGGTCTTAGAGCTTCAATTTCAATCTGGTGTGCTGTCTTGTATAGTAGTCATTCAGGATTACAGCTATTTGGTTCTTTTAGGACACTTCTATGTATAATGTATGTTGAAATGTTTTGAGACGGCATGTATGTGGGATCGAGGTGGCAAAATGACAATTTTTCTCCTCATCGGGGTTATCTTCGATTTGGGCTGATAAAGTAGTCGTTGCTCAGGGTTATATCTATGATTGGGATACTGCAAGTACTGGATGTCCTCAGGGTTGTCTCTGAGGTATGCCTGACCTCCCAGGGTTATCTCCACATTTTGGACTAATGTCTCGGAGTTATCTCCGTGGTTGAAGCTAATTTCAAAGGTTGAAAAGAGCATCTTTGGGGTTATCTCCAGAACTACAACTGCACTCCTCGGGGTTATATCTAAGGTTGAGACTGAAATTCCCGGTGTGGTTTCCGGGATTAACTATCTCGGGTTTATCTCCGAGATTGAAAAGGTTTTTTCGGTGGGATTTCTGGAACTGGAACTATTTTGTCCTTCAGGGTTATCTCTAAAAGATGATTCTGCCCTCCTACAATGTTAGTAATAAGAATTCAAAATTTCATGTGTCTACAAAAGCCCCTCTTTATCATATTCATGTAATGCAATGGCATGGATAGGATAAAGAATACTAGACACTTGAAATGTAACAATATAATCATGATGCATTGTACAGTAGCATGATGCAAATGTATGTGGTTTGTTGGACTGTTCTCCAATAGGATGGGATGATTGTCGGCTCCCTTGACTTCTACCGGGGTTGACAGTCATTACTGACAACCCTGATGAACTGTCTTGGACATGCGATCCAATGCTCTAAGTAGCTTTCAGGATGTTGACGTTGGGGTTATCATCAAAGTCCTTAATCCTTGATACATACTTCACACTGAAGATGTATCTCTCATGTACAAGAGACTCTATGGGGATAGAGCTTTGTCTGTTGAGGATGTGTATAAAATATTCCATGATCTGTCCTCCCCGATGAGGATGTTCTTACCTGGTTCGTATCACCAGGTCTTTCTGCTACACTGTTGGAGTTACTTCCAATAGTCTAGGATGTCAGGGTTGCCTGACCTTCATTGACATGTGCATCAACTGATGAGATCCCTCTTGGGGATAATGTCAAGGCTGCTTGACCTTCGTTGACGTGTACATCAACGGATAGATTGTATGAAGACCCGCTGGGGATAAGGTTTTAAGATTACAACCCTAAATTGATGGCATCGAACCTTCGTGAGGTATCTTCGAATGTAGTTTGCAGTAGCCAGGATCTTTGGTATATTGTACCTTGTGTTTGGGCAAATTCCAATGAGTGATATGTAAAGCCACTGTTTAGCTTACGAAAACCAGGATTTCAAGCTATTCTGCTCAATTGTGTAGCATTTTTCTTCTTGATTTGGCCTTTTCAGCTTTCAAGACATCCTTTGCAACTCAAACTGGACCGAGCAGGAGGGGTGGGCCCCACCCAGGGGAGCCACAGGTACACCTGCAGCAAGTCGTGCGTGGCTTTAAAGTTGTAGTTCGCTTTCAAACTTCATTTCTAAGTTGCGCCACACAGGAAATCCGAGAGCTCTTCTTCAGATCTGCTGAGTTCGGGCATCTTTCTGCAAATTCTGTCACCGTACAAGTGTTCTACACTACCCTAGTAACGTATGCATGTCTTCTTTTTTCCAGTTTTTATCCGTTAAAAAATGACTTATCATATAAAATGCATCTAAACATATAGTAGTGAATATGCATGCTTATATAACTTGATAAAAAATGTTCAACATAGTAAATGTTAGTATTTAACCATGTTGAATACAATGATGTGAAAAAATTAACTTTTGAAACAGTCAAATTGGCACCTCTTTCTGCTATTTATTATCCTCTTTGAGGACAAATGAGCTAAGGTGAGAAAGCAAAAAAATCATGGTAATTAGGCTACCCTTACAAATTATGGCTTTGATATATGAATGCATATATAGGATGTTTATGACTGTGGGTAGGTGTGCTACTGAATGGCTACCTAGTCATGCCTTTGTGCATGTGGATTGTCCTATTTAAAAAGGAGACTGGCAAAATTTTTCCAAAAATGTAGGCATTGAGTAGTCATGCATTTTTAATGTACTGTAGACGTATGTTAAAGTAATGCATGCATGCATGTATTCATTAAAATACATTTGAAAAGAAGCTCCAGGTTAGAGTTTACCACACCCTTTCTAAGGTGATTTGGAGACTTGTTGTCCGAATATATGGATCCAGATCAGCCGAATAGTTCCTGCAGTACCACTTCAGGTGTGCAGAGGAGGGCTTCTGATGTGGCTCCACCACGCTCTGTTAGACAGCCTCGTCGTCTAGTGGAGGCGGTGATGCGTCATGTCCGGGTTGAGGTACCGGATGCTGAGGACGAGGAGGAGGATGTACCGGTTATGAACCCCACTTTTGCTGCTCATGTTCCCCATAGGGATTTTCTAGGCATTCAAGTGATGATCCCAGAGCTTCTGGGTGATATGAGTCGACACCCCTCAGTTTATTTGCACGCAAATGAGGTATAAGCTGGATTTCGATCATCCCTTTTTTCCCTATTGATGAGGAGTAAAGGTTCTGATGTTGATCTTCCTTATGATGCAGGTTCCCGGCTTCACACAGCCTAGAGGGAACAGGTTCAGCATTCAATCTACATAACAGGCTATGCATCCTGACTATCGATCGATTGTGCATGGCTGGGGTTTTGGGGCGTTCTTTTCCATCCTCCCCCGTCGTTGTCCCTTGGGTTAGCTTAGGGCATTCTTTGAGCGTTGGTTTCACCAGACTCAGTCTCTCCATTTGTTGGATTATGAAGTGATGATGATGCTGATGGATTGGTAATTTATCACCGATATGGAGTTTGGAAGGGTGCCAGTGCCATGTACGACGGACATTACCCCGACTGCTGTTAGATCCTTACTAGGAGTCCCGGCTGAGGCGCTCAAGGGAAAGACAGTCCGTACAGGTCCTTTGAGCGTAGATGCTATGAGTGGGCTGTTGAGTGAGCCCATACCCAATGATGTGAGAGTCAGGGATTGTAAGACCCCAAATTTATGAAATAAAAGTATTCAATTTTCTTATAATTGTTATTTTATTTAGTAAATGGTTAAATTGATAAAAGGTTAAAGTTATGGGTGATATTTGAATTTGTTTTACAATGTATGCAAGTTGATATAAAATATTCGTTGTGTCGGGGAATATTCATTTGGTCAGGGAATATTCTTTTTGTCAGGGAATATTCGTTTGACGACACTATAATTGGTGGACCCCACAACGGAATAACTATCAGAGTTAGAAAATGTCAGAAATATTATTTTATAAAAATAACGGCAAAACGTTTACAGTTAAACTATTGAAATACTTGGTGGTAAATGAAAGTAGTATGCACACAAGCCAATCATGTTTGATGATAAAGCATATACTTTGTAACAATCTTATTCATTTATTAATAAAAAGTATTAATTTATTAAAGGCTTTTAATTATCTACATGATGCTGTTTTATAATATGTGATAAACCCATAGTTTTAAGCAATGCTTTTAGAATAATGATGATGATCATTCTAATGAGATCTAAATACTTAGAAAGCTTAAAACTAAAATAGTTCCCAATCGTTGGATTACTAAATTGGGGATTAGTGAATCCTAAAGATTGGTACATACGCTTTGCTTTCATTGGATGAGGATGATTGATCTCATGATCATTTGTGTGGAGACACTAAAGCAAGTATGTAGGTGCTTATTAGAGAATAAGTTCACTGAACGTGGCTCGCTAAGGAATACCTAATGGAGTTTTACTTGCCAGTCAATAGGAAATCCTGTAGTGATAGTAGTACAAGTGATCCATGGACTTGAGATCATCATAGTATCTTGTGTATGATGAGTTATACTTTGACTTATTCCTTAAGACCCTTAGGGTATATCAAAGGGTATGCTTGGGTATAACAAGTTGTACATAGAGATAATATATGATCAATAAAGAATCTACCACTTCTAATAAAAGAAGAGAATGTCCTATGTGATTCGATAAATGACAACCCAAAGAGTCCTTGGCCAAAGGCGGAATGAAATTAGAAAGGAGTTTCTAATTTGCATTATTTGGAGTTGTGCATTTAAGGATCGAAATACATATAATTAAATAAAATAAGACTTGACAGTAATTCCATGTCTTATATTTAATTGGGACATTGTATGGTGGAAGGATTGAATTGTCTTTAGAACTATTTACTCAAAGGTTCTTTTATGATTAATGTTGAAATCTATATTATCTGGAAAGTCGTTGATCGCTAGGGAGGCTTATCCCTATTGTAGAATAAATATTATTTATTTAAATAAATTAATTGTTTAATTTATTTATTTAAATAAGATTAGAATTGTTCTAATTGATTTATTCACAACCTAGGTTTAATATGGAGAACCTAAAGGGTCACACCATAAAAGGAAGAATAATTATTTAAGAAGTTAATGGCATAATTGTAATAATATATTATGTATATTTAATTTAATCTATGGTGATAGAATAAATTAAATAGCTTAATATTTATTATTTAATATTTTAGAAATATTAAATATAAATTAATAAGAGGAGTCTTATTAATATTATTACAATTATTATTATTATTTTAATTTCTAAAAGAGTTTAGGAATTAATTTAATATAAGTACTCTCATTTATTCCTAATAAGATTAGGAGGAAAATTAATTAAAGGAGTTTAATTAATTGTCCCTAATAAGATTAGGGAGCCCATTTAATTAAAAGAGTTTAATTAAATAATACCTTATTTTAATAGGGTTACTTGATATCTTTATAAAAGGATTCTTATATCAGATATCAAGAATACGCAATTTCAAAAGTTGGAGAGTACGTTCTTTTCTATATAGATAGAAAAACTAGGGTTTAGCCAACCACCCATCTTCTTGAATCCTTCTTCTTCCTTGGTGGATCACCTCTAGAGGCCAAACACTTGGGTGGCTATTGTTGATCAAAGGAAGGAACCAAACCCGGTGAATTCAAGTTGAACGCGAAAGGATTTGGAGGTGAACTTGTACCTGAGGAAGCTCGATCTTCAAGGGTATGATTTTATTCTTTATCTTTTCGTTTAATTAATAATTATGCATAAAGGGTGATCCGGGTATATGGTTTGTAAAATTTTTAAACTCTGATTTTACACGTTTCTGCTTATTTATGCAATTAGATTGTGTTCTTGAATATTACAAACCTAACAGTGGCATCAGAGGCAAACCTTTATGCGAATTATTAATTGTTTTAATTTGATATGTATATTGATATGTGTTTAGAACAATTTTATTGGGCATAATTGTAATGTATAAAATTTATTTAAAAAAAAAAATATTTGCTAAATCTAAATCCGTTTTCGTTGTAAACTACCAACTGATTTTCGCTGTGTATTAATCACGTGGCCCAGGATTGATTCTTAGAATAATATATAATCAGATTATATATATTTGTTAGTAATCAAGGGATTCTAAGAGTCAGGACATGTGGTTAGTATTAATATATATATATATATATATATATTGTAGTTAAATATATATTATTATGTTCACCAAGGGATTCACCGAGCAGGACTCACCGAGCAGGACTCGTCAGGAGCTAGCACGGATTTCCGTGATTCCATGTGATTCAATTAATCACATTGTAATATATATATATATATATATATATATATACGGTTAATAATTTTATAATTAAAATAAAATTTTATTTTAATTTTAAAATAAAAGGTTTATTTTAATTTTAAAATTAGAATTTCATGCTAACTAATTAGAGTTGGAATTCGATTTCATGATAACTAATTGGAGTTGAAATTGGATTCTATTTTTCCTTAAATAAAGGAGTTTATTTTGATATGAAATTAGATTTCATATTATTCAAAATAAAAGGGTTTATTTGTGAATAGGAAAAGAATCAGTCTTTCCTTAAATAAAGGAGTTTATTTAGATATGAAATAAGATTTCATATTATTCAAAATAAAGGAGTTTATTTGTGAATAGGAAAGAGAATCCGTGTTTCCTTAAATAAAGGAGTTTATTTTGATTAAAATATAATAGTTTATTTTATTCAAAAATTGGATAAATTAAAATAAAATATTTTGATTTTGATTTAAATTTGGATTAAAACAAAGGAGTTTATTTTGATTCAAAATTAGATTTTATACTAACTAAATTTGCCCATTAAATGATATCAATATATATATTAAATATTTATTATTCATAAGATGAATGTTATTTATTGATGCATATATGATGATGTATGATAATAAATGGGATTGATTATGGACTATCGACCAATGTGATTGGATTTTATTTTAGTTGGATGCATGAATGTATAGGTTTTATTAAATGGGGTCTCACACCTCGTGCCTTCTCTAATTTTTTCTTAATGTAAATTCTATTCCTTCCTATGTACTTCCCTCGATTTGCTGATCAAGGTTTCTATTTATTTTAAATAGTTTTGTAATAGGAATAGTTAGAATTAATTTTGAAAAATTGGAGATCAAGGAGCAAGGAGTGCTTGAAGACCCGCTTTGTAATGGAGCCCGGTTTAAATGTAATAGTTATATTTAAATATTATTTCTTGCACCCCTAGGGTTTGACCTTTTTGGTTCACTTGGTGGCTCTAGTGAACCAAACTAGAATAAAAGTCGATAATCAATCCGAGTAGAATATAGTATTCTATATGTGCATGCTTATACTATATATATTATATATTATGCAAACATGCTTCGCATGTTCATTAATATAACGCGTATTTTATATATATATATGCAATGCGCTAAACAAGATCGAATAAATTAATAACAAACCCTCAATTTTTTATATTAAGTCCTAAGCGTTCAAAGATATTTGGAATATCGAACGTCAGCTTTCTAGCATGATAAAATTAATAGAGTATTAAATATTTAATATGATTTTGTTGTGTCACCACAAGGCAAGTATTAAGTATTTAAGATGTTAATTTATCACATTTGATGCTTATAAAGAAAATTGAACAATATTGTTTTGTTGTGTCACCACAAGGATGATATTTTTCTTTTTAAATATATGGAGTGCTAGGTCGGACTTAACTTGGATAATTTTGATTCTGATGTGCCACCACTTGATCAAAATAATCTAAGAGGCAAAAGAAAAGGAGTTGCATAGTTGATGTAATTGACAAAAGTTGTCTACCTATTTATTTATATATAGTTTGTTGTGTCACCACAAGGCTATATACATTTGAAATGGGATCCTTATTCTCACTAGCGGATCTTTAATTAGATTTGGTAGAACTATATATATTGATGGTAATATAGTTTGAAGAAAATAGTGGGAGATACCAATTTAAAACAAGACCTAATTTATTTTGGTAATTAATAAAAGAATGTATGTTAAAATGTTGTTAATTACAAATTCATTTACGAAATTTTACAATGTCTAAATTACTATCATCAAGGGCATATTAGATGCTAAATTAACCGTAATCAATTAAACGGATTGGTTAAGGAATTTGAGAATAGTTCTCATATTTGAAAAAAGCTATCTTATGTCATTAATACGCCTATCCTCAAAATGGTTGCGAGATAATGCCTCTGAGGAAGACATTGCTACTTTTCGAAAGTGGCAAGATGATGCATGCGATTGGCTCAATGCATCATGCTCAAGATCTATGAGTAACGAGCTTGACGTCGAGATGAAACTATGGATGCTTCTACTATATTCCTGCACATCAAGTAGTTGATGGTTAGGAAAGTAGGACTGATAGATATCGTATATCTAAGGAGCTCTTCCGTTCTAGAATGACCGATGACACTACAGTACAGATAAAAGTCCTTAACATTATCAATTTGATTGATCAATTAGGACAACATGTTTTGTCATGGATGGAGAGTTGAGCCAAGATTTGATCTTGCACTCACTCCCGGACTCCTTTCATAATTGTTGTGAATTTTTCATTTGGACAAGCTAGATATCAGCCTCGCTGATTTGCTTAACGTGTTAAAAAATGTTGAGAGTCACTTTCCAACCAAGAAAGACCATGTCTTACTGGTAGGGGCCAAAGGATCTTCTGAAAAGAAGAACGATTCAAAGAAGGTAAATAGAAAGGCATAAACAAAGGATAATAAGAACAAAACCGATACACGGATAAAGAAAGGAGCTTTCTTCCACCGCAATAAGCCCGGACAATCGAAAGAAATCATGCGAAAGCATCTTGTAGAGCTAACCAAAAGAAGCTTAGTGAAGTTTCGATTATAAATACAATTTTGTTCATAATTTAAAATAAATTTTTCTTTAAGTCAAGTTTCTACTGGGTATTGGATACTGACTTTGGTTATCATAAATATAGATTTATGAAGGACCAAATGAGTAGTAAAGCTAAACAAATATAAGTAATCCTATGTGCGGAAATGTAGCAAAAGGTTGCCATATTAGCCATAGAAACTTATAGTTTAGCAATGCCTATGGGCAAATCTATTAAGTCAATAAGTTGTTATTGTATTCCATTCTTGTTAAAAATATTATTTCCATTTTATTGTTGGACAATGAAATCTTTTGGTATTATAATTAAGAACAATTGTTGTTCTATTTATAATAATAATGTTTTGTATTGAATCGAATATTACTTAATAAATTTTGTATACTGACTTACATGAAAATAATTTTGCATATTGAACAAATTAGTATAAGAAAAGAAGATGATCATTCAAAGAGTTGAATGTGTGTATTTCTTTGAAATACAAGTATGAATTATTTGAAAGGTTCAAAGAATTGTAAGTGAAACAAATTGACAATGTATTAAGATTCTTTGATTAGATCAAGGAATAAATACTTGTGAAATAAGTTTCTAGATCATCTTAAATGGTTTTTTCATAATGGACGCCTCCTGATACACAATAATTGATTGATGTATTTGAATGGAAAAATCGTACCTTGTTAGACATGGTGCGGTCCATAATGATTTTACCGACATTCCAGTATCCTTCTAGGATAATGTCCTAGAAATGGCTGCATATCTACGAAAATGGTAACCTCAAAATCCGGCCCCAAGACTCTATAAAAGTTATGGATGGGAGGATTCCTAATCTTAAGTATGTTAAGATAAGGGGTTGTCCAACTTATGTGAAAAGGTTTCAAGGATAAGCTTGGGACAAGATTTGACATATACTGATTTGTGGGACATCCTAAAGTAAGTTTAGGGTATATGTTCTATAATTCTACTTAGCAAAAGGTGTACATTTTAAACACGCTTCTTCTAAGATAAAGGTGTTTATCATTGAAGGGCTAGTGGGAGGATTATAGATCTTGAAGAGTTCATGATCCACAAAACACTATAAGTCAAATAAGAGGAACCTGTAGATAGACCTATTGTACCACAACTGAATCGTAAATCTGGAATAGTACCGAAGATACCTGGGAGGTATGGATTCATCATAGATGATGATGATGAGGTACGCATTATAGAAGATGATGATCCAGAGTTACATACGATGAGGTAAGAGTTCTAGTGTGTAGAAAAGGGTCAGTGGGAGAGTTATGACATTTCTAGTATTATATATTGATATACTACGGATAAGGAATAACATGCCAATGCTACAATCAGTAAAGATAAAGTTGTCTAAACATTCCTCCATGAATGGTTTGGGAAGAGTATCTTAATTGGGGATAAAATCTATATAGATAGATACAAGAGGATGCTCGACTTAACCCTAGGAACGTATATTCATTTGATGCTAAAGTCGTTTAGCATGGCAAACTCCAAGAGATGTCTCATGTCGATGAGCTATGGAGTGTATCTCTCTTAATAGTCCCCACAGACTCCTGAAAAGAGAGGTCGCATGAGTGACAATCATGTATGCAATGAAATTTACGAGACCTGATGTTGATCACCATATTTTAGAGAAGTTCACTATGAGTCGTTGAAAACATCTTAAAGTGCTTAACCGACACTAAGGATGTGATCATATTCATAGTGGGTCTTAATTAAAACTAGAGGGCTTAACAGACTCAAGTTTTTCAGACAGACTAAGACGACAGAAAATCCACTTTAAGGTAAAGGGTTACCTTGAACGGTGGTGCAGTGAATTGGAAAGGTTCCAAATAGCAAAAGGTTGCTGATTTAGTGATAAAGACAAAGTATATAGCTATAAATGAAGCTGCAAGTTGATTGTTTGGATGAAAAGTTCATTACAGAACTAGGAATAGTTCCTAAGTCTCATCTTGGATCTAAACATGTGTTGTTGCACTTTCATTTGATTATGGAATCATTGAAAGATGAGAAATCACTATAGAGATAGTGGAATCTCATGAACAACATTACATATACATTAACTAAAGCTTATCCAACAACAAGATAATCGTAACTTAGAGAAGAAGAGTATGAGATACCATGACGATTGGCTTTAGTGCAAGTGGGAGATTGAAAGTAGTATGCACATAAGCCAATCATGTTTGATGATAAAGCATATACTTTGTAATAATCTTATTCATTTATTAATAAAAATGATTAATTTATTAAAGGCTTTTAATTATCTACATGATGCTGTTTTATAATATGTGATAAACCCATAGTTTTAAGCAATGCTTTTAGAATAATGATGATGATCATTCTAATGAGATCTAAATTCTTAGAAAGCTTAAAACTAAAATAGTTCCCAATCGTTGGATTACTAAATTGGGAATTAGTGAATCCGGATAGATTGGTACATACGTTGCTTGCTCATTGGATGAGGATGATTGATCTCATGATCATTTGTGTGGAGACACTAAAGCAAGTATGTAGGTGATTATTAGAGAATATGTTCACTGAATGTGGCTCGCTAAGGAATACCTAATGGAGTTTTACTTGCCTGTCAATAGGAATTCCTGTAGTGATAGTAAGTCTAAGTGATCCTTGGACTTGAGATCATCATAGTATCTTGTGTATGATGAGTTATACTTTGACTTATTCCTTAAGACCCTTAGGGTATATCAAAGGGTATGCTTGGGTATAACAAGTTATACATGGAGATAATATATGATCAATAAAGAATCTACCACTTCTAATAAAAGAAGAGAAATATCCTATGTGATTCGATAAATGACAACCCAA
Source organism: Panax quinquefolius (assembly GCA_020205615.1). Lineage (NCBI taxonomy): Eukaryota > Viridiplantae > Streptophyta > Magnoliopsida > Apiales > Araliaceae > Panax > Panax quinquefolius. Next base: position 100,592,139 of record CM035163.1, on the reverse strand, counting down.
AGAGTCCTTGGCTAAGGCGAATGAAATTAGAAAGGAGTTTCTAATTTGCATTATTTGAGTTGTGCATTTAAGGATCGAAATACATATAATTAAATAAAATAAGACTTGACAAAGAATTCCATGTCTTATATTTAATTGGGACATTGTATGGTGGAAGGATTGAATTGTACAGTAACTATTTACTCAAAGGTTCTTTTATGATTAATGTTGAAATCTATATTATCTTGAAAGTCGTTGATCGCTAGGGAGGCTTATCCCTATTGTAGAATAAATATTATTTATTTAAATAAATTAATTATTTAATTTATTTATTTAAATAAGATTAGAATTGTTCTAATTGATTTATTCACAACCGGTTTAATATGGAGAACCTAAAGGGTCACACCATAAAAGGAAGAATAATTATTTAAGAACTTAATGACATAATCGTAATAATATAGTATGTATATTTAATTTAATCTATGGTGATAGAATAAATTAAATAGCTTAATATTTATTATTTAATATTTTAGAAATATTAAATATAAATTAATAAGAGGAGTCTTATTAATATTATTACAATTATTATTATTATTTTAATTTCTAAAAGAGTTTAGGAATTAATTTAATATAAGTACTCTCATTTATTCCTAATAAGATTAGGAGGGAAAATTAATTAAAGGAGTTTAATTAATTATCCCTAATAAGATTAGGGAGCCCATTTAATTAAAAGAGTTTAATTAAATAATACCTTATTTTAATAGGGTTACTTGATATCTTTATAAGAGGAGTCTTATATCAGATATCAAGAATACGCAATTTCAAAAGTTGGAGAGTACATTCTTTTCTATAGAGATAGAAAAACTAGGGTTTAGCCAACCACCCATCTTCTTGAATCCATCTTCTTCCTTGGTGGATCACCTCTAGAGGCCAAACACTTGGGTGGCTAATGTTGATCAAAGGAAGGAACCAAACTCGGTGAATTCAAGTTGAACGCGAAAGGATTTGGAAGTGAACTTGTACCTGAGGAAGCTCGATCTTCAAGGGTATGATTTTATTCTTTATCTTTTTGTTTAATTAATAATTATGCATAAAGGGTGATCCGGGTATATGGTTTGTAAAATTTTTAAACTCTGATTTTACACGTTTCTACTTATTTATGCAATTTAATTGCGTTCTTGAATATTACAAACCTAACAGTAAAAATACAGTAATATGTGTGGTTGCATAGTAACACACAGTATTGATTATTGATGCTTACGTAAGAAGCCACTAAGTTTACTTAATTTTTGCTACAGTAATTGCTGCATAGTATCTCACTTTATTTGATTCAATTATTGTTGTAGTAACATCTTCATAATATTTTATATTATTAAATCAATAATTGAGATGAAAAAGTTATTCATATTATTATTTGCAATATTGACGATGTCTAGAATGGTCTGTCGAGGAAAGGGGTTTGGTAACCTAATTGGGCGCCAATAGGGAGAAATCCTTACCGGAAGGCCCCCTATTACCTGGGAATGATCTAGTTATCAATATTGTAAGTTATAATATTAATGATGAATAATTGTTGAAATATTAAAAATGTGTTTATTAAAGATAAGTGAATTACAAAAGTTAAAGTGGAATAATGTAAATTTGGAAAACTTTAGGGGTACTAAAGTGTAATTAATTAAATCAATCTGGACCATTGGTGGTGGTTTTAATAGTAAATCAATTTGGACTGTCGGTGGTGGTTTTAATAGTAAATTAATCTGGACCGTCGATGGTAGTTTTAAAAGTAAATCAATCTAGACCGTCGATGGTGGTTTTAAAAGTAATCAATCTGGACCGTCGGTGGGGTTTTTAAAAGTAATCAATCTAGACAGTCGGTTATGGATTTAATAATAATCAATATGGATCGTCCGTTCTAATAGTAAATCAATCTGAACCATTCATGAATCAATTACTATTTAGTGCATTCTACTATAAATAGAAGCTTAATTATTTTTTCATTCTCATCAATTCACTAAGACTCATAAGAGAAACTATAGAGAGAAAGAAGAAGAGTATTCTGCTACTTCACTATTGCAGTATCCATTCTTCTACTAAGGTAAGGGATGTTATTTTCGTTTGGTAAGAGATATTATTTGTTGTATTCGTAAGGGGTATTATTTCTTTTTTATTCATAAGGAATACTATTTTTCGTATTCATCCTTTAAAATGTCAGAATAACCTATCTACGTGGATTACGTACCGTATGACAGGTGAAAATCCATTTGTAGTTTCGTATGTTATTTCTTTTCATATTCTTAAATCTAAACTTGCTATGGTAAGTATTGCTTCGATAATCCTTGAAATTAGTGGAATATCCTTGAGTTTTGCGCTTCATCCAGTATCATTTTATTGGAATATTGTTCAGAACTTTCTTATTAAATATCAATATTTTCACTTAGGGTACTATTCACAAGTTACTATTCACCCAGTTACTACTCACTATAATATTATTCACTCAGATATTTGGGCACTTTTCATGCCAGGGTACTATTCAGGAGTTACTATTCACGGGTTTCTATTCACTAAAATATTATTCACTCGGGTATTCGGGGGCACTTTTAATCCCAAAGTACTATTCACGGGGTACTATTCCCGAAGTACTCTTTATAGGGCACTATTCACGGGGTACTATTCACCCAAAAAATTTATTACTTTTCCGTTCAAATTATTTTTGATACATGAATATTATTCTTGAATTTTACTCCACAAAGCAGTATCATGTTGACAATTAGGATATTTTTAAACTCTTGATAAATTTAAAGTCTTTAATATTTATCATTGATTTTGTTTGATTAATGCTTATATCATTGTCATCATTCTCATGCTTATAATTTGATGAAAGTCATCTTCGGCCAAGGGTGCAAAGATGGACTATTGATTATTGATTTTATAGTTATATATCTTTGGCTTACGTGCAAAGATTGACTGTTGATTATTAGATTTACAATTGTATATCTTTGGCTTACGTGCAAAGATGAACTGTTGATTGATAGCTTTGGCCCGTAAAGCAAAGATGGACAGGTGTATGACATGATCATGACCACTGGTGATACTAACGAATATCCTTGGCCCGTAGTGCATGGATAATTTGATGGTGTGATTGGTAGGTTCATGACCATAGTTGAATGTCTTTTGTCGTAGTGCACTAACAGACAATTGATTGGTATTATCTTGACCATTGATTTTATTGTTAAATATTTTTGGCCCGTAGTACAAAGATAGACAATTGATTGGTATGATCATTGTTATTACATTTGAATATCTTTAGCCCTTGGGGTAAGGATATTGATGAAACGTTCTATTAAGCTTTTGTGACAAGGAAAAATTGTTGATTTACATGATTATAAATATGAATTGTGAACTTAATTATAATCTTTAGTGGTTCAGGTGATGAAAGTTCTCTTTGACTTGGGTACAACAAAGAACTGTTGATGAGTATTACAGGAATGAAATATTAACGATGGACTTTTAATTTGGATGAGATAGTAAACAGTATATTCTACTTGACTCTTCTAATGGATTGTTGATTCCACTGTAATTATGGTTGAAAAATTTTATTATCTACCGTATGTTCTAAATCTCTAATTTATTCTGATGAAGACTATAGATAAATTAATTATCTTAGCCATGATATTCTTTACTGGGCTATTTGTGCTCACCCTTTTGCTTCAAAATTCCTTTAAGGTAATAAGAGTAGCTGGGTCGAGCGGAGATAACATGGGAATAGTGTGATGGTCCGATACTGTCGAAGTTTCTCAATACATTATAAAATGGCATGACATGCAATATATAATAATATTGAGGACCTAAGATGTGTGTGTTATATTTTATACGTCACTTAATAATTGATTTTGGTGAACAACATTAGGGTGATGAGAACTGACTTTGAAAGCGTCAAAAGTGCACCTCATTAAAATGAACATGATAGTAATCTTATCGTTCTTCTTTGGGGTCTTAAAATATTTGTTGTTGAATTTTATATGGCATTGTAATAATTTGAGTTTGAATACTGTCTACGAGACAATATTGTATTAAAACTCATAGTTTATGTGTTGTCTTATTTTGCACGACAACTCAACGGTTGTATAAATGAAGTTTGTATTTGATTTCTGTAGTGTGATATATGGCGACTCAGAATGGGTCGTGTGGACCTATTTTGGGGGCATCACAAATGGTATCAGAGCTTAGGGATATGGTCTCTGGTGGAGATCCAGGATTAGAATTAGGAGGGGAGAGACGAATAATATCCTTCACTAGTGTCCTACCAAAGCTTAATTTTCTTACCTAAGTTGACGAATTGTGATATGTAAATTAACCTTTGTTTTGAAGATGTATTTTAGAATGATATCTGAAATACAGGAGATGAGAAATGGAAAAATCATGATACAGTGGAAATAACTGGGAATGTACAATCCGAAAAGAAAGCAAGGTATTCTCATCTCTTCCAACTACCAGGTACGTAAATTTCGAGGGAGAAATTTCATAAGGAGGGGATATTGTAAGAGCCCGAATTTATGAAATAAAAGTATTCAATTTTCTTATAATTGTTATTCTATTTAGTAAATGGTTAAATTGATAAAAGGTTAAAGTTAAGGGTGATATTTGAATTTTTTAACAAAGTATGCAAGTTGATATAAAATATTCATTGTATCGGAGAATATTCGTTTGGTCGGGGAATATTCTTTTGTCAGGGAATATTCGTTAGTGGACCCCACAAAGGAATAACTGTTGGAGTTAGAAAATGATAGAAATATTTTTTTATAAAAGTAACGGCAAAACTTTTACCGTTAAACTGTTGAAATACCCGACGAGAAAAATACAGTAATACGCGTGGTTGCATAGTAGCACACAGTATTGATTATTGATGTTTACGTAAGAAGCCACTCAGTTTAATTAATTATTGCTACAGTAATTGATGCATAGTATCTCACGTTATTTGATTCAATTATTGTCGCAGTAACATCTGGATAATATTTTATAATATTAAATTAATAATTGAGATGACAAAGTTATTCATATTATTATTTGCAATATTGACGATGTCTAGAAAGTTCTGTCGAGGAAAAGGGTTTGGTCACCTAATTGCGCGCCAATAGGGAGAAATCCTTATCGGAAATCCCCCTCTTACCTGGGAATGATCTGATTGTCAATATTGTAAGTTATAAATTTAATGATGAATAATTGTTGAAATATTAAAAATGTGTTTATTAAAGATAAGTGAATTACAAAATTTAAAGGAGAATAATGCAAATTTGGAAAACTTTAAGGGTACTAAAGTATAATAAGTTAAATCAATCTGGACCATTGGTGGTGGTTTTAATAGTAAATAAATCTTTACCGTCAGTGGTGGTTTTAATAGTAAATCAATATGGACCGTCGATGGTGGTTTTAAAAGTAAATCAATCTTTACCGTCATTGGTGGTTTTAAAATTAAATCAATCTGGACCGTCGGTGGTTGTTTTAAAAGTAATCAATCTGGACTGTCGGTGGGCGTTTTAAAAGTAATCAATCTAGACTGTAGGTTGTGGTTTTAATAGTAATCAATATGGACCGTCCGTTCTAATAGTAAATCAATCTAGAATGTTCGTGAATCCGTTACTATTTAGTCTAATCTCCTATAAATAGAAGCTTACTTCTTCTTTCATTCTCACCAATTCACTAAGACTCACAAGAGAAGCTATGGAGAGAGAAACTATAGAGAGAAAGAAGAAGAGTATTCTGCTACTTCACTATTGTAGTATCCAGTCTTCTACTAAGGTAAGGGATGTTATTTTCGTTTGGTAAGGGATATTATTTGTTGTATTCATAAGGGATATTATTTATTGTATTCGTAAGGGGTATTATTTCGTTCGTATCATTAGACTATTTCTTGACCTTGGTAATTTGGTATCGGTTATGAGCCATCTAAGACTGGAAGTTGTACTGTCTGAGGAAGGCATGAGCTAGCTCCTCCCAGCTGTGTATCTTAGAATTGTCTAATCTGTAATATCATGATCAGGCTTCTCCTGTTAGACTCTTTTGAAACAGCTGCATTCTGAGCTTCTCATCCTTGGCATAAGATCCGAGTTCTCCAATGAATACCTTCAAATGTGTGTAAGGATCCCCTAACCCATCATACTTTTCAAAGTTAGGATTCTTTAACTTTTCTGGATAATGCACACCAGGGAATATATAAATGTCAACATATGAAACACTCCCGTGTGCTCCAATTCCTTTGATTTAATGAATGGTTTCTTCTATTTGAAGGACTTTTTTCTTGATATCACCGGTGTATGGATCTTCTTTGAGATGGGTGTTTTCAAGGGTTTTATTGGTTGTATCCAACTGAAGTTCCAAAAATTTTCTATCCAAACCTTGGGTTCCTCCTTATGTAGAGGATTCTGTATGTTTGGGTATTCGCGAACCCTAAGAAGACTCGTGTAGTTCTTTAAGCAGAACAACCAAATATATTATTTGTTTGCTTAATCCATAAAACTCTTCACAAGAGACAGAAGAAGTATTAGACTCGTCAGATGAAGACATAATTGGTTGTAGGCTCGTGGCCTTCTTAGACTTTGATCGGGTAACAGGCCCAATTATTTCCCTACAAAAACTTATGTAGTTTAGTCTTAGGGAATGTATCAATGTTTACATGCTATCATAATTTGTCCATTTTTAGGAGTATTATCCTGCAAAATGGGTGTCAGTTGATAACATGCCAATCTCTAATATGCATGTGCAAATATTCTTCATATTTTCCATTACATAAAGTTTGACATGGAATGAAATTACAAGTAATTGAAAATGGAAAGAATAAAGACACTTTCCTCCTCATTTGGTTTATCAGAAGCTGACCTATCTTAGGTTACTCTCACGGCTTTTTGGCATAAAGGTTCCAAAATCATCACAATTTACTTGATGGGAAGTTAATCCGGTCTTTCAACTAGAGAGAATCTGGGACCTTTCTTGAGCCTCGTTGGAATTAGTCTCCCTACGAGTCCAGTAATCAAACACCGACAGGATAGCCTCCTGGTGGAGGAACCACACAACATACATTCACATGCAATGTGTCTCACCGTTGTGGGAATGATGACATGTGCGAAGCACTAATATCACAAATAGATATATTGCGGTGCAGTAAGTAAAATGCATTCGTACACATTCATCAAAAATGTAAATGCAACATCCACACACAAGCATATAATAGTTTCAAAAAGCTTGTAGTAGCGGTTTAAGTCCTCATACTGGTGTCCCCAGCAGAGTCGCCACATTTCAACGTCGGGATTTTTATTTGTCCCTTTTCTGTTCTTGTCTTTTGGTGTTGTCATGTTAGGTGAGATTTGTTTGAAAAAACAAGTTTTAAAAAGGTCCGACATGTATATGTCGACGATTGGACTGTAAGAGTCGCCAGTTGGTGTTTTTAAATGGTTACACCAACGCAATCAAGAAAAGGTTTGCACATTAACCCAGTGATGTGACACTGCTAAACGGGTCTGTGAAACTGAGATTCGTTAGGGTCCGGGGACTTGATTATGTGGAGGGAAGGTGTTAGGCACCCTCCGACATCCGTGTTACCATGGTGACCGCCACTTTTTAATTAAACTGTTATATGAATATGTGTGTGTGTGTGTGTGGGTCAATGTGAAATTATTTGGAAGTGGTGCTATGCCTCGTTCGCACCTATATACAAAGGGTTTGAATTTGTGTAAAAATTCAATTTTAAATAAGATATAGCAGTGAGATTTTGTAAAAGTGGTTTTTTAAACCCTTATGCTCTATAGTAATTGAGGACTTTGATACTTCCATTTTATTAAATGTTCGGCTTGATTACTTTTATTTTCGAGATGCAAAGCATCTTCGAGAAAATAATATATATAGTAGTGTCGAACTCCTTGTGGGCATGAGAGCCATCTAAGGAAATTCAGACATCGTGAATAATGTACAAGCTGTTTACAGCCGAAAATGTCCATCATGGGAACCAAATCTAGATTCAGAAGACTGAATTTGTGATCACATGATTCCTTGGCTCACATGATGTAGCAGTTTGTATGAAAGTTGTAAGTAGTTATATATATAAAAGCTATAATTTAAAGGAACCACTGATCCTATTGAAGCCCAAACTTGGGTGAAGGAGATGGAGAAGTCATTTATTATTGCGAGAGTAGCAAAGGATCAAAAGATCGCTTTTGCTACCTATTTGATGAAGGGATAAGCTAATTATTGGTGGGAAACAAATCAGGCTAGAAATGGGACAACAGTAGTAACGTGGATGAGGTTTAAGGAGTTGTTCTGTGAGAACTATTTTTCGCCAAGTATGCAAGCCAGGATGGAAGTGAATTTTTTTGAATTAAAGCATGAGAACATGTCGGTTTCAGAGTACGCCTCCAAGTTCAACGAGTTGGCAAGATTTACACCTCATCAGGTGGATACAGAGGCATAAAAATCGCAGAGATTTGAGAATGGATTTAAGCCAAGAATATTTAACAAGGTAGCCATGTTGCAGATCAATATATTTGCGACAATGTTAGAAAAAGCGATCATTGTTGAAGGAGGAAGTGAAGCTGCATCCAGATATCATCAGGAAGAGAAGAAGAAAATGAATGAAGGTGATAGTACTGGAGGAAGTAATCCCAATAAGCGAAAATGGAGTGATAATACCCAATAGGGGAACAGGCCAGGAGAGAAAAGGAAGGGAGGTGAGCCGTGTGGGGTTTTTGGAAAGAATCATCCAGGAGTTTATTTGAAGGGTAAAGGAGTTTGTTTTAACTACGGCCAAGAGGGACACATGTCTCCCAATTTTCCCAATCCAAAGAAGATACAAGGTTGTTTTCTATGTGGATCAACATATCATTTGGTTCGGAATTATCCAAAGAAGAATGCAAATAAGGGAAGTATCAACAAGGGTTCTAGTAGTGGAACACTTATAATCAAAGGACCTAATCAGCCGAGAAGACCAACGACACGTACATTCAACATGACGATTCAAGATGTAGTGGTTGCACAGGAGTTGGTGACAGTTAAAGATTTTTTTCAGTAATATAATTATGACCCAAATTAAATGGGACTTCTAAATAACTAAATTACATAAATTGGCAATTAAAAAAAAAAAAAATCTAAAGCCAACAATAAGGGAGGAGGGGGGATGCATCACATGGTTAAATGAATCTTCCTCTCATTTGTCCAAATTGTTTACTAGCTCCAATCTATGTGTTGCCCAACACTTTTATTCACATGTGCAAGTAATCCAGGGCTAGCAAGCAAATTAATGGGTAGATACATTCCTTGCATTATTACACTAAGCAAATTCAAATTCTTCACTTCTCTCTCTCACGTTCCAAGTTGCTAAGAAAAAAAAACAAAATAATATAGAGAGAAAGGGGGATGCAGATTTTGGCAGTCATAGGGAGTCTAGGAGGGGTCTTGGATCTTCATATAACTTAAACTCGTAAGCTACTTTGAAGGAACAAGAAGGATTGCAAGAAGAAAAAGGTAAGAAATTGAAAATTTTCAATTTTTGTGCTCTTTTGTTAGATCTTTATGAACCAAGCAACTTTTGTTTTGGATCCTTAAAAACTCATGATTTATATGAGTATTGGTATTTTATATGTGTATCAAAGTATTTTTAAAATCAAAAGTTAGATCCAAAGTGAGAAAATTAAGTTTTGTACCAAAAGGTTTAAGAAAAAGTTTCCTTTTTATGCTATATATATTTTATCTTAGATTTGTTTTTGGGTTCATGTGATAAATGGTATAAAATATGTTATCATGCTAGATACATGAGTTAAGGGAAAAACCCCTTTGAAATCACTCAAATATGTTAATAAATGAACAAGTTATGAATTAAATCCCTAACTACCCTAATTGTTGAACATAAGCTACTGATCAGTCATTTCTGTCAATTTTTCTGGGACCAAAACAGAACCAAAATGGATATTTGATATATGGAAACTGTAGTTCGGGAAAGAAAAAATCCAACGATACCTATTGGACCTAAATCTGATTTGTAGATTTCGTTTTATAATCGTTTCCGTTAAGGACCCCAAATTTGAAAAATGAACCAACTGTTGAAGAAAACCTTGTTGACTAGTCACTTTGGGCCTGATTTCTGGGACCTAGAAAGATTGGAATTTAGTGTTTGATAAATTAAAACTGTAGTTCAAGAAGATACGGATCCAATGAGTCTGACCGGGACTCAATCGGAATTGTGGATCTCGTAATACAAGTGTTTCTGTAAAAGATTCCAAAACTGAAAAATGTCTACAAGGCATGTAATGGTCAGTCGGTAGTGGCCTGTTTTCAGGGTGCTATACTGGGCCAAATGGATTATTTCTTGAGCCTAAAACGTAGCTCGGGAAGTCACGGTTCTAATGATACCAAGTGGGCCTAAATTAGACTTGTTGAATTTTAGTCTACAAGCGTTTCCGTGGAGGACCCCAACTTTAGACGAAAATTATAGAATAAATAGAAAATAAATATTAGAAATTCATAATAAATTTCTAAAAATTATTTTAAAGCCTAAAAATAGGTTTCTATTAATTTTGAATATATTTTATTAATATTTAATATTTTTGGAATATTAATGGTATTTAATTATAATATTAAATAAATTACCTAAAAATGATTTTACTATTTGAAAAATCATTTGAAAATATATTATGGTATATAAGAAAATATTTGAAGTTAATTTTAATGACTTTTAATATTTTGTGAGAAATTTCATTAATTAATTAATATTAATGATAATTGATTTATTTAATGAATATATTAAATAAATTGTGGAAAATAGAATTAATGATTTAAAAATCATATAAAAATGATTTAAGTGTTATAAAATATTTTAAGTTATAAAATATAACTTTTGATATTTTTCATGAAATATATTAATATTTAATATTAATGGAAATTATTTAATAATAATTTTAATTACTTTAAAATCTTTTAAAAGCGCAATAATAAAGTATTAAAAACACTTTGAGATATTATAAATATTTTATAATATCATGACATGTATTTCATTAATATTTGATATTAAATAAATATTAATGATAATAGAATAATATGGTAATTAAATCATATAAATATGATATTAATGATTAAAATATCATGATAAATGGTAATAATTATCTGAAAACTATTACGAGCTTATGAAAAATATTTTGACTGATAATAAATTATCTAAGATATTTTTGAACCAGTTTAGACAAAGTCATAGTGATATTAGGCTCGAGAATTGTCCGACTAGACCGTCGGTATGTCAAAATTGTACCGAACTCAACTCAGATTAAAATAGTTTGATTTAATAACGAGTCTTAGGTAGTTTGTGGACTTATAGGTTTATGTGTTATGTGTTTAGGATTATTTTAAAACTGTATATAGCAGTATTATACTGTGATGATATTATTCTAATATTTAGAGATCGGTATTATCTATATTAGGTATTCAAATAAAGCTAAATAGGTTGCGTAACGGTAATCAACGGAACAGGCAAGTTTTCCTTAACTCAACTTCAAGTTGTTTATTTAAATATGCTTATGGATAATCATTGCTGATTACCAAGTCTATGAATTGTTGAATCGTACTCTATGCATATTGCATGTATTCATCAGGTATGAAAGGCTGATCACCTTCATTACCATTCGGTCCAGATATAGTTGTTTATGTTCAATGTTCGTTCAACTATGAAAATTTGTTCATGCTAGTTCACAATTATATTGTAGAATTTTAGCTAGCTTGTTCTTCAATTCTTTCCATCATGATATATCCTTAATTTATTGAACTTAAACTTGGTGGGCAAACTTGTTGCTCACTCTTGCTATATCATGATAAACATTGCAAATTAGGTGAATATGTCGGATACAGATCAAAAAGTCAAAGACAAGTTCAGCTTGGGATTATATACGTGCAACTAAACTTATAACAGTAATGTATGCTAATAACATTGAATGTGGGTAGTGTAAGAACCCAAATTTTTATAAATTATTAAAATAAGAATTTAGTAAATAAAATTCTTAAGGCATGAGAAGGGTTCGGATAAGAGTATTTATATATAAATATATATGCATTGTGAGGTCTGTGGTATTGTGTTGCATGGGGTAATATAAACCATGCAATAAGTGATCTCTGTGTTTAATAAATATAATATTATTATATATTTGTTATTTATTGAAGAGGCGAGTTATTTGAAGTAAAGAAGATGGGTAGAAATTTATCTATCGATATTAAATAATTTATGTGAAATTATTTTATCATAGTAAGTTGGTGACATTAAATGTCTTTGATAATCACCAATTTCTTGAGTATGTACGAGTAAGTATCAAGTCTAAGGTAGTACAACCGTACCCTTTAATAGTGGATATGTAGGAGCTGGGCTAAATGATTCTTTTAGCGAGAGGAGGTATATACGAATTAGTAACCGATCTAACTCACTGTGAAAATAGTGTAGACGAGACGGAAACTAATTTGTTGGTTGTATGTGGGAAATCACTCAGTGTACTATATTGAATACTATTAAAGACTCGACGCGTGCTAGGTTTAGACTTGTATGCGTATACATTGTCGACGAGAGAAGAAAGTCGATATATCTTTAGATAAATATTGGTTAGAGATTTATTGATTAATATTGAGATATAGTTAAATGTATAGATTAATGAAATTATGTTGAGACAATTTATAGAAAGGAAAGAGAAATAATTATAGTATGTTTCTAATAAAGGATATTAAAATAAATTGTAGCATTTGATGATTTTAATAAAAGGGGAATAATATTTTGAAATTACCTTATAGGTAATGTGTGTGATTAATTAATATGGTAAATATATTAAAACCTATTTGTTATATAAGTTGATGGAAACAATTTATCATAATAGGAAATAAACTTATTTTCTATATATAGTGTGTGACGCCCCCAAATTCAGGTACTTGAAACCCGAACTCGTTGCTTCAGAATACCATTTCTATGAGCGGAATAATACTAAAAATAATAACAATAATATAGATACCACACTTAGTTTACATATTTATCAGAGTTTAAACCCAAGTACATAATCTTTAATACATTCATTACATGATACCTGATAGATAATATATATCATCCTTAATAAAGTTCAACTATTACATAAAATAGCAACAACTTATTCTGCAACCTTCTCTTTCCCTTTGTTCTTAGCCGAGCCTTCTGGTTGTTCACGCTTAGCTGAAAAAATTTAAATTAAGCAAGGATGAGCATTTGGGTGCCCAACAAGTAATAGCAATTATAAATATTAGCTAAAAGGATTAAATATTTTCTTTGTACGACACTTCTACAATGAATCAATAGTTGTGAAATAAACTGAACCAATAATAATATATTAATTCTATATCAAATTTTTGAAACTACGTACTGACTATATCTGGGGATTAGTCGACAGACTATGAACTTTGTTTTCTATTTTTGAAAAGGTTAGACAGAACTTCATCTGTAAACCATCATAACTTACGGGAAAAGGGGTGATCAGGACATTCTGCCCTGTATTAATCAATATTACATGAAAGAACAATATTATCGTTCATTTATCTACCTTTGGCACACAAAAAGTTTTCCCAAGTACGGGATGTTCATACATAGTCGGGATTCCAAACCAAAACAATTCGGTTGGATAATAGTAAGGTTTTATCTTGTTCAACAAGAATCTATAAGTTTGTGTCTAGCCAAATCAATTAGCTTAGACGGCTTTTAAGTTAACATATACATACTGGACATTTATAAATGTGTATCAACATGTGATTAAATACAATGACTATCCATGTGAGGACACTTGTATAACCATATATAGAAATTAACAAACAGAATAAATATTTGAATTATAATATAATACCATGTTGATAAATAATGATCGGATATAATATATATAAAAATTAGGTTAATAATCTAGCAAAATAATAATATAATTCTGAAACTTTCTTACTTATGTCCATTGCATAAAGAAAATGCAAAGGTAGGATACTTGCCTGAGCTACTGCTTACTAGCATGCAACTTAGTTTTATCTTTTATATCAGAACCTATCAATAATAAGATCATTTATTTGATTAGAATAATATATCTTATCACATAGTACTGCTATTTGCAGTCAACACATAACCTAATTACATTGTCACATACATTTAACAGTAATTGGATCACAAACAAACACGTATCGAGTATAATTATCTAAGTCTAGATCAATTTTTGAAACATGCCTGTGTACCGACGACTTTATCGAGTAAATATCGAGTTTAAAACTCTATTTTGTAGTTCAATATTCGATTAGATATATTAAATATCAGTCGTGTTATTCTTCATAGCCTTATAATAATTTTTAAACAATTATTATAATTTATCATGATTCTTCCAACACTGAAATCATTTTTAAATGATTTAAATACTAACTAATTCTATTATCATTAATATTTAATTAATATTAAATTATTAATGAAACCATTGTCAAAATATTAAAGTTATTTATGATAACTCAAAATAATTTTAAAATATTTTTATTACCCTTAAATGATTTTTAAAACATTTAAAATTATTTTTAAATAATTATCATTAATATTTAATTATTAATGTATTATTTATCAAAATATTAAAAGTCATTAATTATAACTTAAAATATTTTTAATTCATTTATTTCTTTTTAAATGATTTTTAATTCAATAAAACCATTTTAAAACTATTTATATAATTATTAAATAAAACTAATAACATTAATATTAAATTATTAATGAAATTTACCTTTAAATATTAAAAGTTATATTTTATAACATCAAATATTTTTAAACTATTTATTTTCATTTAAAATGATTTTTATAATATTAAAATCATTTTTAATTAATTTATTTAATATAATTATTAAATAAATCTAATATCATTAATATTAAATAATTAAAGAAATTTGTCTCAAAATATTAAAAGTTATATTTTATAACTTAAAATATTATTAAATACCTTTTATCATTTAAAATGATTTTTAATATATTAAAATCATTTTTATTAATTTATTTAACGATTTATTAAATAAATTAAATATTAATATTATTTAATTTAATACCAATATTTATGGAAAATATGTCAAATTATTAAAAGTTAATTTTTAAAATTATTTTTAGAGTTTTTAATAATAAATTTCTATTTTAAATGATTTTTAGAAAATAAATTAATTAAAATAAATAAAACTGTCGTTATAGCCTTTAGCGACATAATATGTCGCCTTAGGTGTTCTTGAAGCTCAAAAACATTCATATGCCAGTTTCGGGTGACCTACTTTGACCAAGCATTAAACACTGATCATGTTGTTTCTGGGCAAGATAATGATTAGAGGTTGTAGTACTAATGTAATACTACATGCTACAACAATAATCATAATCATACAATACATAACAAAGGAGATCTGGGCATCCAAAGTGGTTGTCAGAGTTGTTCTTCATTTTCCGGGTTACCCAGAAATGAAGAACAGTTCGACTGGCTAGTTTTGGGCTTCCACAACTTGCTTCTCATGTAATGTTTTTGAGATATAAGACTTGCATTGTGTAGACAACATGTAGGTGTACATATCTATTACATAAAATCATCATAACAACAACACAACAAGAAGATATAAGTCGGTCAACCCTTGTCAGAAATAAGGTTCAAACGTTTTCTAGGTTACCTAGAAAACAGTCCTCATGATCTTTTTGCCTACTTTGGCCGACCACTATATTCAACCTACTTAATTTTTAGGAGATTTTAAGGCATAAACATATAGTCCATATACCAGACTACATCATGGATGCAACAAAAACAAAAAACAAACAAACAAAAGCAAGATCAACGCTCATGAAAACCTTGTCAGGCCCTTTCTGGCCAGTTTCTGGGTTACCCAGAAATGCCCAGTCATGTCTGGTCAATGTGGTTTGACCACAAATAGCTTTCAACATATGATAGATCTGACCCTGATTCAAGTTCTAGATCATAGACCACATAACATACTACAAATATCAATCTTCAAAACAAAAAAACCATAAACAGAAAGAGATCTACATTACCTGACATTTGGTTGTCAGACAACAAAAAAATATTTTTCTAGATTTTGAAAAGTACTAGATCTGAGCCTATAGATGTTATGGATCTAACATCTATCTACCCATATCACTTAATAACACTATATTCAACATGTTTTAACATAAAATCATAACATATAACATATCAAGCATGATCAAATTCTAGGTTAGGGTTTTATACCTTGATGAACAATCTCTTGAATCTAAGCCTCTGATTTGGTAATGGAATTCATGGGGCTTGATTTGGGGACTGGTCCACTACTATATTTTGTAGTTTTAGAAGAGAAAGGGTCTTGGATGAGTATAAGTGTATGAATGAGCAAAAATGTGCACTTTTCTCTCTCTTTACCTATTTATATAACTTGGATACATTGAATCTAACTTGCAAGGTGTCAAAGAGGGTAAGATTAGATGAGTTTTAGGGCATGTGCTATAATCTAGAGTGGTGACTTTACAAGATATGGCAAGATTTGCAAGCAAGCTTAACAAAGAATGTGCATAAGGGTATTTTGGTCATTTGCATTGAAATTTTAATGTTATTCTTGTCCATGACACTTGAATCTAGGTTTTAATCAATGGATTTTAAACCTTAAGGTTTCCCAAATAATTTTTAGGGTTTGAAACATTATATTTAAAGTTTAATAAAATTTTAATTAAAACTTACTAATTAAAATTAGGGGTTTTAATAGAAAATTAGGGTTTTAAAAATACTTAGGGTTTTCTTGATATTATCAGGGTCCCCCAAATTATGAATTAGGGTTTTCTAATTAACATTATAATTTACTAAAATAATAATTAGGGTTATCATTTTAGCAATTAAAGTTTTAAATTGAAAATTAGGGTTTCTAGAAAATAATTAGGGTTTACCTAATTAGCATAATATAATAATTGTCATTAATTACGTACCACAATTTCTTACCAATCGAAAACTCTGGTATAAGTTTCAAGTTAGGGTTGAACGAATTAGTACTAGGGTTTTGACATTATACACCATAATTGACCAACCATTATCAATACGTACATTCAGTACATATTTATAGCACTAAAATAAAAATAATAATTTATATTAATTATTCTCTTTCCTTATTCCAAATCCAGAATTAGGATTTGGATTCCATATCTGATATATCTTTCAAATTCGTACCATAATTAGTTAAATTAAAATAATTAACTTAACTAATTTAAATAAAATAGTTATTATAATAATACTAATAATCATTTCATATATTAATTAAATAATATATAAATTTATTTTCATGGAAAAATAAGTACTAAAATCATTTCTACTATAAAATTTATTACTATAATAATATACTTTATAATAATCAATAATTCTAAAATAAAATTATTTGAAATTATAAATGTAATAAATAAATTTTATTTATCACAAAAATACATACACATTACCCGACACATATTCCTGCCGTTAAAATAAATAAATAAAAAATTTAGATGCAGAATTTCTTATTTATTTATACAGAAAATATCAGGTTATTACATTCACCCTCACTTATAAAGATTTCATCACCGGAATCACCATTTTAAAACACATACATATAGGGGTACATACATACACAATCATTGCAAGTAGACCTCGATCATAATTGATCGAACTAATCTTTAACTATTCAGCATAAAGCTTGTCTATCTGATTATACGAAAATTTGATTTCTAAAAGAACTCAAATTTCTCCTTCAAAATTTCTTTATAAAATAATTTACTATATATAAGGAAATCATATATATGAAAATAAAAGTTATACGAATAATACCTAGAGTTCCATCACCAGCTTCCAGAGTATCCTGGACCATCATGTTGTAGACTCTCGCGATTGATTTCGTTGGCTTGCTAGATGACGTTAGTCCCGTGATCGCCAGAGTCCCGCTGCTCTTGCCAGTAGTTATACTCCCTGCCTCCATTCTCCTTTTCAGGAAATCTTTCACCTTGTGCTCCATTGACCCGCAGATAAAACAACCAGTGTTCATCCTTGGATTAGGGCAGTTGGGAGAGATATGGCCCTCCTGCCCGCACTTATAGCATACAAACTTTCCCTTCAGACACTCACCTGTATGGTTCTTCCCACATTTTCCACACTGAACTACCTGCTTCTTCATACCTTCCTGCTTCACCTAAACTTTTCCAAAATTGCTCCTTTTTCTCTTTGCACCCCTATTCCCACTATTACTTTCCACCTTCACAGCTCCTACGACTTTGCCTTTGTTCCTCCTCTCCTTGTTATAGAGGCTCATGGACTCACTCCCTTCTTCGGCTATGATAGCATTTTCCATTAGGGCTGCAAATGTAGAGATCTGCAACACGACCACCTTGTTGTAGAGCCAGGGTATTAATCCCAGCTCAAACCTTATCGCCTTCCTAGACTCCGTATAAACTTGATGTAGAGCAAACCTAGCCAACTCATTAAACTTTGCGGCGTACTCTAACACCGTCACGTTTGTAAGACCCCAACTTATTATAAATAAAATTGAATTTTCCTCTATTCATTATTCTAAATTAATAAGTTGTTAATTTGATATAATGCTTTAGTTATGGGTGCAATGTGCAAATTTTATAAAATAAGCAAGTGGTTATAAAATATTCATTTCTGTCGAGGAATATTCGTTTGGTCGTGGAATATTCTTGTTGTCGGGGAATATTCGTACGACGACGCAACCATTTGTGGGCCCCATAACATAAAATGGTTGGATGAAGGAAAACAACAAAGTATGGGTTTTTATAAATAACGGCGTAAATGTTACCATTAACACTGTTAGAATACCTTGTGGTTAAAATACAGTAATACGTGTGGTTGCATAGTAGCACATGGTATTGCACAGTATTTTTGAATTATTGATCCTTACGTAAGAAGGCATTACTCAATAATTGTTACAGTAGTTATTGTTCAATATTTTATTTTATTGATTCAATAATTGATGCGTTGATAGTTTATATTATTGTTGTTTCAATAATTGTCAACACGCACAATTTTCCATTATCGGATCAATAATTCATATTATTTGAATAATATTATTAGATCGCATTATTGGCAATGTCTAGAAAGTTCTGTCAACGAGAGGTTTGGTCACCTAATTGCGCGCCAGTAAAGAGAAATCCTGATTGGAAAGCCCCCTCTTTCCTAGGAACGACCTTGTTGTCATAATTGTGATTCTATAATTTTATTTGTAAATAATTAATTGTTAATTTATATGACAAGGAAATATTTATTTGATGTGGATATAAATGATGGATTTATTTATGTGGTTATAAATGAAGGAATTAATGTTGAGGTGTTTTATCAGTATTTTTGTCAGAATGGAGGTATTAAAAATCAAACTAGTGTTCTTGAGATATATTGTGTGACTTAAAATTTTTAAACCGACCGTTGGATCATTGTGATTTTTGGATATGTTATACATATATAAGTTGAGTATATGCCCGCAAATTTTGAACCGTTAAAAATGAATGTATAATTTGTTATGAATTTTAAGAGGTGACTGGTTCAGAAATTGTTGAAGTTTCTGAATTTATCATTTTGGTGGACCCCACTTTTGGTTGGTGAGAAATGTGCTCAAATTGAATTTCAAATGTGGTGGGTGGCAATAGTAGGAGGTAAAAGCCATCGGTGCGGTCAGTCAAGTCTGTCTTGACATGCTAAGTTAAATTGAAAATTGAAAATCACACCAGAAACAAGTTTTCTCTCTTTCTCTCTCTATATTATCGAGCATATTCTTGTGAGTATTTTGATACTTTGAGTGTTACTATATGATTCAAGTTTCATTCCGCATCATATCAGATATTCCGATCAGAAGTACTGTTTCTTTGAGGTAGAGGATGTTATTTATTTTTTGTAATGATGTTATTCTTTCAATATCATTATACCGAAATATTGGTATGGATTTTATTATGGAATTTCTACCTTTTTGTGTCGGGATTACTATTCATGTATACGATACTATTCACGTATACGACACTATTCACGAATATGAAACTATTCACCAAAAAATGAAATTTTTCTTTTTTGTCCAAGATATCTATTATGGTTACTATCTTTGATTGTATTCATGTTTTGATCTTTATTTTTGAATTCTACCTCACAATTGGTTATTATGGAGTATTATTGAATTTAGATAAACCGAAATACGAATCCCTAATATTTGTCCTTCTGTCTCACTGAATTCATTCTCTAAAATATTTTTCTTCATCCTCTGTCATTAAAAGGTGATACATGATGAATATCTTTGCCCTATAGTGAAAAGATGTATGATTACCTGATGAATATCTTTGGCCCTTCGTGCAAAGATGAACAGGTGTTGAGATGAACATGACCGATTGGTGATACAAATGAATATCTTTGGCCTGTAGTACAAAGATGAATATTTGATTAAAGATGTATATTGATTGATGTTACAGGGATAAAATATTGATTATGGACTTTTAAATCTTAGAAGATAGTAAAACTCATTCTCTACTTGACTCTTCTAATGGATTGTTGTTTCCGCTGCAGTTGTTGATTTAAACTTGTTGTCTATTACATTCTATCAGATTTTTCCTTGTTGAAGACTAATGATAATTGTTGTATATTATCTTAGTCATAATATTCTTTACTAGGCTAGTTGAGCTCACCCTTTTCGTTTTTGTTCCATTTTTCTTCTCAGGAGGTAAGAACATAGCAGGATCTAGGCGGGGTATGGAGTGATGGTTCTAGAAAGATATTTTAGCAGTCCTCATTATTTCTGTAAAATAGTGTATGAATAATTGTAATTAGGACTTATTTGAGTGTGGATATTGTCTAGAAGACAATATTTGTATTTAAACTCACAATATGTGTTGTCGTATTTTGCACAACAATTGTATTACTGAAGTTGTAGTTTGCTTTCTGTACCATGTATTTGGTGACTCAGAATGG
Source organism: Panax quinquefolius (assembly GCA_020205615.1). Classification (NCBI taxonomy): domain Eukaryota; kingdom Viridiplantae; phylum Streptophyta; class Magnoliopsida; order Apiales; family Araliaceae; genus Panax; species Panax quinquefolius. The sequence goes on along the minus strand of CM035163.1, from coordinate 100,571,185 downwards.
GTGTTGTATACCTATTTTGGGGGCGTCACAGTTGGTATCAAAGCTTAGGGATATGATCCCTGGCTGAGATGTGAGACTAGAACTAAGAGGGGAGAGACGGGTAAATCATTCGCTAGTGTGTCCTACCTAAACTTATTTGTTGGTCGGTCATAATATAGGGATATTATGTGATATGTTAATTTATTTAATTAACCCTTGGTTTATGGCAGTATTTAAGAATGGCAGCTGAGAACATTAACAATGGAGTGTATGAGACTGTGGAAACACCTTTAGTCACCAATTAGGAGAACGTGGAACAGGAAGGAAATATTCCACCTGTAAACAACACTAACGAGCAAACGATGAATGATGGGATGTTTAGAAACTTTTTGCAGTTCATGCAAAATCAGACGAGGGAGACTCGTGTACAAAATATGGGTGGAAATGATATCAACACACGGTTTATCACAGCCAAGTAGTTCAAGGAGTTGGGACCACCAAAATTCTTTTGAAAGCCAGATCCGATTAAAGCGGAAACAAATTACCAAGATATTCGATGTCTTGGGATGCACGGAGGAACAAAAGGTTCCATTCGCCACCTTTATGTTCCATGGTGAGGCAGATTACTAGTGTGAATCTGGGAAGCGTACCCAACCTGCTGCACTCAATATGTCTTGGGAAACATTTCAGAAACTTTTCAATGACAAGTACTTTCCTGAAAGTATTCGTCACATGAAGGAGGTAGAGTTCATCAAGCTGGAGCAAAACAATATGAACGTGTCGCAGTACGAAGCTAAGTTTGCCGAATTGTCCCGATTTGCATCCCATTTGGTTGATAATGAGGAAAGAATGATGCGAATGTTTCTACGAGGTTTGAAACCCGAAATACGTTAATACCTCATTTCTCACAAACTTTGTTTATATTCAGAAATGGTAACCACTTCGGTGGTAATCATGGCCAAGATAATAGAAGAAATAATTAAAGTGTAAATTTCAAGAAGAGAAGATTTAACGATGACGGGAAGACGTTGGCAGTAGCACCAGCACCAACTACAAATTCTAAGGGAGGAGAACGACCGCCAGTTAGATGCTACAGATGTGGAAAGGAGGGACATATAAGTCCAAACTGTTCACAGCCTTCTAAGGTATGTTATAATTGTGGAAAGGAAGGTCATATAGCTCGAGATTGTTCTGTAGCGAAACCAAGTCCAGCTGGGATAGTGGCAGCAAAGGCGGATACGAACAAAACAAAGTTGGCGGTTTCTAGAAGAGCGTTTGTCGTGACTGCCTAAAATGCAAGAAACCCGAATGAAGGTATCACGCGTTAGTTAATTATAAGTTCTTGCAATGTTTATACCTTACTAGATACCGGTTCTACCCATTCTTTTATTTCTCCTGCTTGTGCTCAACGTTTAAACTTGACTCTAGAGAAATTAGACTTGGACTTATCTGTGGGAACTCCGTTAGGAGAAACTTTTGTTACATCCACTCTTTATAAATCTTGCTTAATCCAAGTTTGCACTATCACATTACCTGTTGATCTTATCTCTTTAAAGGTACTTGCATTTGATGTGATTTTAGGGATTAATTGTTAAACTACTCATCATGCCAAAATTGATTATTTTCGTAAGGTTGTTAGTTTTCATATTCCTAACCAACCTGTTATGCAAATTCAAGCAACCAAACCATTGAAGTCAAACACTTTTATATCAAGCCATAAAGCCATTCGTTTATTGAAAAATGGATGTCAAGCTTTCTTAGCCCATTTCATGGATTTAAACAAAAATACGTCAGATTTAAATATTATTTCTGTTGTTAGTAAATCTCCTGACGTATTTCTTGAAGAACTTCCTGGCCTACCCCCAGAGCATGATATTGAATTTTGTATCGACTTTGAACCCAGTACAAAACCCATTTCTAAAATCTCATATTGAATGGCTCCTATTGAACTTCAAGAGTTAAAAACCCAAGTACAAGAGTTGGTACCCGAGCTTCTATCTGGTGACTTCCTTTGTGGAATACACCAAAGCCAGACTCTCCGTAGGGGACACTATATTTGTGTGGTGGTAAAATGATAGGTGCCATTGTGACGTTCTATCCAAGATTGGGATATGAGTCACAGTGGAGAGCAACCTAAGTCAGTAATCGAAATATCTAGCTTTCTAGGCTTAGCTGGTTACTATCAGAGATTTGTCAAAGGATTTTCTCGAATCACTACTCCGTTAACTTAGCTGACTCGGAAAGATACAAAATTTGTATGGAGCGAGGAATGCAAGAGATTTTCCAAGAGCTCAAGAGGCGACTCATTTCGGCACTTGTTCTGACCATACCATCTTGGAAAAGCAAACGTTGTAGCTGACGTATTGAGTAAAAGATCGTATGCGGGTACGAGTGCGATGTTGTTAACACAAAGACCCATTTTGTACGACTTACAAAGGATAGAGATAGAGTTAAAGACTCCAAGTACCCACGTGATAATATCAAACATACGTGTAGAACCAACTTTAATCGATAAAGTTAAAGCTGCTCAAGCTACACACCGAAGCTGATGAATACAAAGATGAAGGGGCAAGAAGGCATTATTCTAGAAGTAAGAGTCGATGAAGAGATGAAAGCTCAAACCTTCGATTTATTTGAAATCCTCGATCGAGTAGGAATTGTGGCCTATAGACTAGCCTTAACGCTAAGTATGTCGCGTGTTCATAACGTTTTTCACGTATTGATGTTATGTAAATATGTGGACGACCCAAACCACATTATTGCGTTAGAACCAGACAAGATAGCCGAGGATTTAACGTACGAGGAGGTACCTGTCAAGGTCTTGGATAAGAAAGAGCATGTCCTACGCACAAAGGTTATACCACAAGTTAAGATTTTGTGGAGGAAACAGGCTATTGAGGAAATGACCTGGGAGTTGGAATCGAAAATGAAAGTGAGGTACCCTCACCTGTTTGAAACACCAGGTACGCACGTCAATTTTGAGGATTAAATTTTATAAGGAGGGGAGGTATTAAGACCCTAACTTATTATAAATAAAATTGAATTTTCCTCTATTCATTATTCTAAATTAATAAGGTGTTAATTTGATAAAATGCTTTAGTTATGGGTGAAATGTGCAAATTTTATAAAATAAGCATGTGGTTATAAAATATTCATTTCTGTCGAGGAATATTCGTTTGGTCGTGGAATATTCTTGTTGTCGGGGAATATTCGTACGACGACGCAACCATTTGTGGGCCCCATAATAGAAAACGGTTGGATGAAGGAAAACGACAAAGTATGAGTTTTTATAAATAACTTGACAGTAATTATTCTGAATTAACACTTTGTTGGAATACCTTGTGGTTAAAATACGATGTCTGGCGCGTGGCACAAGCAGACACGGTATTGCAGTATTTTTGAATTATTGATCCTTACGTAAGAAGGCATTACTCGATAATTATTACGATGAATTCTTGTTCAATATTTTATTTAATTGATTCAATAATTGTTTGCGTTGATAGTTTATATTATTGTTGTTTCAATAATTGTCACTGCACAGTAATTCCCATTATCAGATCAATAATTCATATTATTTAAATAATATTATTAGATAATATTATTGGCAATGTCTAGAAAGTTCTGTCAAGGGGAGGTTTGGTCACCTAATTGCGTGCCAGTAAAGAGAAATCCTGATTGAAAAGCCCTCTCTTTCCTGGGAACGGCTTGGTTGTCATAATTGTGATTCTGTAATATTATTTGTGAATAATTAATTATTTATTTATATGATAAGAAATATTTATTTGATGTGGATATAAATGATGGATTTATTTATGTGGTTATAAATGAAGGAATTAATGTTGAGGTGTTTTATCAGTATTTTTGTTGGAATGGAGGTATTAAAAATCAAACTAGTGTTCTTGAGATATATTGCGTGAGTTATAATTTTTAATCCAACTGTTGGATCGTTGTGATTTTTGGATATGTTCTACATATATAAGTTGAGTATATGTCCACAAATTTTGAACCGTTAAAAATGAACGTATGATTTGTTATGATTTTTAAGAGGTGACTGGTTCAGAAATTTTTGAAGTTTTTGAATTTATCATTTTTGTGGAAAATTCTAGAATTGGTGGACTCCACTTTTGGTTGGTGAGAAATGTGCTCAAATTGAATTTCAAATGTGGTGGGTGGCAATAGTAGCATGTAAAACCATCAGGTAGCAGGTCAAGTCTGCTTCGGCATGCTAACATTTTCCTATAAATAGAGGGCTAAGTTACAATTGAAAATCACACCAGAAACAAGTTTTCTCTCTTTCTCTCTCTATATTATCGAGCTTATTCTTGTGAGTATTTTGTTACTTTGAGTGTTGCTATACGGTGCAAGTTTCATTCAGCATCATATCCGATATTCCGATCAGAAGTACTGTTTCTTTGAGGTAAAAGATGTTATTTTTTTTGTAATGATGTTATTCTTTCAATATCATTATACCGAAATATTGGTATGGATTTTATTGTAGAATTTCTACCTTTTTGTGTCGGGGTCACTATTCATGTATACGACACTATTAACAAATACGACACTATTTACCGAAAAATGAAAATTTCCCTTTTTGTCCAAGATGTCTATTATGGTTACTATCTTTGATTGTATCCATGTTTTGATCTTTATTTTTGAATTCTACTTCACAATTGGTTATTATGGAGTATTATTGAATTTGGATAAACCGAAATACGAATCCCTAATATTTGTCCTTCTGTCTAACTGGATTCGTTCTCTAAAATGTTTTTCATCATCCCCAGTCCTTAATAGTGATGAATATCTTTGGTCTATAGTGCACAGATATATGATTACCTGATGAATATCTTTGGCCCGTAGTGCAAAGATGAACAGGTGTTGAGATGAACATGACCGACTAGTGATACAAATGAATATCTTTGGCCTGTAGTGAAAAGATGAATATTTGATTAAAGATGTATATTGATTGATGTTACAGGGATAAAATATTGATGATGGACTTTTAAATCTTAGAAGATAGTAGAACTCATTCTCTACTTGACTCTTCTAATGGATTGTTGTTTCCACTGCAGTTGTTGATCTAAAACTTGTTGTTTATTACATTCTATCAGATTTTTTCCTGTTGAAGACTACTGATAATTTGTTGTATATTATCTTAGTTATAATATTCTTTAATGGGCTAGTTGAGCTCACCTTTTTCCTTTTTGTTCCATTTTTCTTCTCAGGAGGTGAGAACATAGCAGGATCTAGTCGGGGTATGAAATGATGGTTCTAGAAAGATGTTTTAGCAGTCCTCACTATTACTGTAAAATAGTGTATGAATAATTGTAATGAGGACTTATTTGAGTGTGGATATTGTCTAGAAGACAATATTTGTATTTAAACTCACAGTATGTGTTGTCGTATTTTGCACGACAATTGTATTACTGAAGTTGTAGTTTGCTTTCTGTACCATGTATTTGGTTACTCATAATGGGTGTTGTATACCTATTTTGGGGGCGTCACAGTGTTCTCCTACTTTAACTCCAGAAATTTCACCTCCATTCTCGCCTGCTGATGAGTAGCTTTTTAGCCTATGATTTATGTTCGTTTAGCTTGTTATATTGTTAGTTTTTGTTACTTTCATGTTACTTTTGATGGGTTTTATGCTTGTTGTAGGATAATCCATGGGCCTTTCAAGATGTAAGCATTGGAGAAGTTTTCAAGTAATTTTTGGACTTTCTGACTACACAGCGCGGGGCGCGCTGTGGTTTCTGAGTAACATAGTGCGGGGCGCGCTAGTGCATGGTTGGCCACTGACTGGTTAACGCGGATTACGCTACAAAAGAGCAAGGCCTAGCGCGGGGCGCTCTGTTACGGGGATTTGAGCTGGGCAGGTTTTGTTTGATAAGGAGAATGGGCAGTCTTATGATCTATACATTCTTTATGTAATACATTTATAATAGGTTTGTGTTATGGTGGATATTGCATATTCTTGGGAGTCTTTGATTGACTTGTTGGTTTTGAAAAGAATTTGGACTTCTTTTAGTTTTTCTTGGGAATGAGTTAGATTTAGATTAGGATTTATGGTATGGAGCTGAAGTGAGGGAATTTATACTACGTATTAAAAAGAAAAAAAAAGGGATCATCCAGAAGACACACACTTTTGGGAACAAGATTGAAGAACAAGAACGTGGAGGAATAAACAAGAGGAAGATTTTCACGAAGATTGTAGAATTGAATTCAGAGATGGATGGTGTATTATTATTCTTCTATAATTTTAATTTGTGTAATTGGGATGATGTTTTCTTTTATTTATTCAGTAGTTAATTCATTTATTATGAGCTAACTTACTTTTTAGGTTAATGATGGATCCTTGAGTGGAACAATGATTATGTAGCCTTGATTTTCCAGTTTAATAATTTATTTTCCAGTTTATCTATATTAATTTGAGCTTGAATTTATGAATTGCCTGATCAATAATTCTTTGTGGAAGTGTATGGAATCGAGAGAGCATATAAGAATCAAGACTTAGTTAATATAGCATGTGTTCATGAATTTTGTGAATAGCAGAATCTTGATGAATGTTAAGGTAGAGATATGCTTAACATCACATGTAATCAGATAGGGAACTTAATCTTAAACCTTCTTTAATTATAATTCATATAGAGATATAGTGAGTTAGTTGATTAAGATGTTTAACTTGTTTCTATCTAATTTGTGAATTTAAGATAATACAGTATTAGTGCATCGAGAGGTGGCTAGTACTACATTCGTGTCCTTGATTAATAAACTGGGATAGTGAGTTGAATTGGAATAAAGGTGTAGAAATCAGGGTGAAGCTTAAGGTGAAATCAGAAGCCTAATTCTCCAATAATTGTTTGAAAATTCCGTTTTTAATATTTGTGGTTCTTTTTTGATAATTTAGATTTTATATTTTTGATTATTTATGTGGATAGTTTAATAAAATTAGGAGTAATAGGAAATTGATAATTGTGAGGTTAAATTTCTTACTAATTTGTCTATGTGGGAATGATACTCTACTCATTACTATATTACTTGTTGACCACGTATACTTGTGTGTTGTGCGTATATAGATTTTACCCAATAAGTTTTTGGCGCCATTGCCGGGGAGAATTTAGTATAGATCTTAATATTTTTACAATATCAGTTTAAGTAGTCCAGTTTTACTTAAACATTGTTATTTTTGTTTTGACCTCTTATTTCAGGTTTTTGAAGTAGTTTATGCAAACTCGGTACAAAAATCCAGACTTGCTGCCTTTTGAGGACGACATTGAGAATCGGTTCTAGAGGTTAAGTAGGTGGATCAAGAAAACGAGGCAAGACTTTGAAAATTCTTAGAAAGAAGAGGCAATGGCAGCTGAAGATCAGAAAGCGTTAAGGGACTTCGCCACACCTGGGGTGGTGAATCTGCAATCGAGCATCACCAGTTCGTAATTGCTTTCAAATACATTCGAAATCAAGCCTGGGACAATTCAGATGATCCAGAATTCAGTTCAGTTTGGGGGATTGGCAAATGACGATCCGAATGAACATCTAGTCAGATTTCTAGAGATTTGCGACACCTTCAAGTATAATGGGGTATCGGAAGATGCGATGAGAGTTCACTTGTTCTCATTCACCTTATGGGACAAGGCGAAGAGTTGGTTAGACTCGCTACCGCCGGGATTGATAACGATGTTTAAGCAGCAACATGGGGAGTCATTGTATGAGGCATGAGAAAGATATAAAGAATTGCTCAGTAAGTGCCCGCATCATGGATTGCCTAGGTGGCTGCAAATGAATCCATTTTATAACGGACTACATGGGAATCTCAGCACCAGTATTGATGCAGCGTCGGGTGGAGTGTTCATGGCTAAGAGTTATGAGGAGGCCTATAATTTGATTGAGACCATGGCGGCTAATAACTACCAGTGGCCCACAGCAAGAATGACATAGGCAAAGGCGGCTGGGATTTTAGAAGTCGATGGGGTGAGAGCAATACAAGCACAAATTTCTGCGTTGTCCAAGAAGTTGGATGCCATGACAGGGGCTCAGGTACAGCAGGTGGCGGTTGTGTGTGAATTGTGTGCGGGTGACCATCCTACAGATCAGTGCGCAATTAATCACGCGTCCGTGCAATTCGTAGATAGCTACAACAGGGATCCACAAAATATGTACCAAAACACTTACAACCAGGGGAATGGGAATCACCCAAATTTCTCTTGGAGCAATAATCAGCAACATCAAGCACCACGACCATCATATCCCCCAGGTTTTTTGAATCACCAACAACCGGCTCAACATCAGGAAAGAAAATCAGATTTAGAGGAGTTGTTATCGAAGTACATAACTAGCAATGAGGCAGCGATGAAAAACCATGCAATGGCCATCAAGAATTTGGAAAATCAGATGGGGCAAATTTCCTTAACATTAAATAACATGCCACAAGGGACCCTACCGAGTGATACAGAGAGAAATCCGAAGGGAAACCACGAACAGTGTCAGGAAATTACATTGAGGAGTGGAAAACATCTCGTTGGTAATGATGTAGAAAACTCAGCGATATCGGATAAAAACTTGATGACAACAAAGTGGTTGAAGGAAATAAGGTTGAGGAAAAGTATAGTAAGAAAACAAAGTTAGATGACAAGCCAGTTGTATATCCTCCACCACCATTTCAGTAGAGGGTTCAAAAATAGAAATTAGATAAGCAGTTCGCGAAGTTTTTGGAAGTTTTCAAGAAACATCAGATTAACATCCCGTTTGCAGAAGCCCTAGAGTAGATGCCGAGTTATGCGAAGTTCATGAAAGGGATTTTGTCAAGGAAAAAGAAATGGGAAGACTTCAAAACAGTGGCATTAATAGAGGAGTGTAGTGCGGTGTTACAACAGAAGTTGCCACCAAAGCTGAAAGACCCGGGGAGTTTCACTATTCCATTCACAATCGGGAACATGTCATTTAATAAGTGTTTGTGTGATTTGGGGGCGAGTGTGAACCTTATGCCCTTATCATTATACACAGAATTGGGTTTGCCTGCGCCAAAGCCTACGAATATTTCATTGCAGTTGGCTGATAGGTCAGTCACATATCCGAGAGGCATAGTAGAGGACATATTGGTTAAAGTGGATAAGTTAATATTCCCCGTGAACTTTATTATTTTGGATTTTGAAGAGGATAAGAACATCCCGATTATCCTAGGGAGACATTTCTTGGGTATGGGTAGGACACTCATCGACGTACAAAAAGGTGAACTTACTATGAGGTTCCAAGATCAGGAAATCAAATTTAACGTGTTTAAGGCCATGAAATTCCCTACGGATGAGGAAAAATGCTACTGGATGGATATAATTGAGCAGATTATCAATGAAGTCATGGGCAAGAGTTTGGTCAACGATCCATTGGAAACAACATTATTGGGGGATGAAGAGTTCGATGACCTGAAATTTGTGGACTACTTGCAGATGTTAGATTCATTGCCACGAGTTAGCCAATTTAGATCACTATTTAAACCATTGCATACGGAGGAGAAAGCCACAACAAGGATGAAACCATCATTGGAGGAGCCACCAACTCTGGAACTCAAGCCACTCTATAAACATCGCAGGTATGCGTATTTGGGCAATTTAAATTCTTTACCTGTCATTATTTATGCCGCACTTAACGATTTACAAGAAGAAAAGTTGTTGAGGGTGCTTGGGGAACATAAATCAGCGATAGGATGGATGATAACTGATATCAAGGGAATCAACCCTTCATTTTGCATGCACAAGATTCTGATGGAAGACGATGCAAAATCGACGGTGGAGCAACAACGTCGAATTAACCCAATTATGAAGGAAGTTGTAAAGAAGGAAATTCTGAAATTATTGGATACCAGTATCATCTACCCGATTTTCGACAGTAAGTGGGTTAGTCCGGTCCTGTGTGTGCCAACAAAGGAGGGAATGACCGTGGTACATAATCAGGATAACGAGCTAATTCTGACAAGAACAGTGACATGTTGGAGGGTTTGCATTAACTATATGAAGTTTAATATGGTAACCCAAAATGATCATTTTCCGTTGCCCTTTATCGATCAAATGTTGGACAGATTGGCAGGACATGAGTACTACTGTTTATTGGATGGATACACGGGCTATAATCAGATCGTTATCACTCCGGAGGATCAAGAGAAGACTACATTTACGTGCCCTTACGACACATTCGCATTCAGGAGAATGTCGTTCAGTTTATGTAATGCACCTGCTACCTTCCAGCGGTGTATGATGGTCATCTTCTCAGACATGGTGGAGAAAAACGTGGAAGTCTTCATGGATGACTTTTCTGTCTATGGCGACAATTTTGATACTTGCCTAGTGAATTTGGTGATGATGCTACAGAGATGCAAAGACACGAACCTTGTACTTAACTGGGGAAAAATGCCACTTCATGGTTGAGGAGGGCATAATTTTGGGTCACAAGGTATCGGCTTAAGGATTGGAGGTTGACAAAGCGAAGCTGGAAATAATCGAGAAACTGCCTCCACCAAGCTCAGTATAGGGAATTAGATGTTTTCTGGGAAATGCTGGATTTTACAGGAGATTCATAAAAGACTTCTCTAAAATTGCAAAACCCTTATGCAATCTTTTAGAGAAGGATTCCGTTTTCAGTTTTGATGAGTGTAAGTCAGCTTTTGAGTTGTTGAAGAAAAAGTTGACTACATCCCCCGTGATTGTCGTACCAGATTGGAATATGCCTTTCGAGTTAATGTGTGATGCAAGTGACTATGCAGTTGGGGTTGTTTTGGGTCAACACCGAGAGAAGGTGTTTCACGCCATATATTATGCAAGAAAAATGCTCACAGAGACTCAAATGAATTATACAACTATGGAAAAGGAACTTGTAGTGGTGTATGCGTTTGACAAATTCCGAGCATACTTGATCGGGACTAAGGTGATAGTCTACATAGATCATTTGGCTATTTGGTACTTAATTGCGAAAAAAGATGATAAGCCATGCCTTATCCGATGGATTGTCCTTCTACAAGAGTTTGATCTAGAAATAAAGGAGAGAAAGGGGACGGAGAATCAAGTCACCGATCATTTGTCTAGGCTAGAAAATCAAGGAAAACTGAATGATGACAAGTGTGAAATCAACGAATTATTTCCTGATGAGTAACTATTTGGGATAAATTCAGAATTCCCATGGTACTCAGACTTTGTGAATTATCTAGTGAGCAACATTCTACCTCCTGATCTTACACGAAAACAGAAAAAGAAGTTTCTTCATGACGTAAAATGGTACATGTGGGATGAACCTTATCTATTCAAGCAGTGCGCCAAAAAATGATTAGAAGGTGTGTGCCCTACATTGAATTGAAGAACATCTTGTATGAGTGTCACTCGTCTGCATATGGTGGACATTATGGTAGTGAGAGGACATTAGCAAAGGTGCTACAATATGGGTTTTATTGGCCCACGTTATTTAAGAACGACCACCAGTTTGTCAAAACATGTGATAGATGTCAAAGGGTGGGCAATATTTCGAAAAGGAATGAGATGCCACTACAAACAATTCAAGAAGTTGAAATTTTTGATGTATGGGGCATAGATTTCATGGGGCCATTCCCTTCGTCACTTAACAATCAGTACATTCTGTTCGCAGTGGATTACATATCAAAATGGGTTGAAGCCGCAACACTCCCATTGAACGATGCCAAAGTGGTTCTAAGATTCTTACAGAAAAACATCTTTACGAGGTTCGGGTTGCCGAGAGCTATTATAAGTGATGAAGGTAGTCACTTCTGCAACAAAGCGTTTACAGCTCTATTGGCAAGGTATAAAGTCAACGATAAGGTAGCAACGACTTATCATCCCCAAACTAGTGGGCAAGCTGAGGTGTCGAACAGGGAAGTAAAGAGAATTTTGTAAAAGGTGGTAAACCCGAATAAAAAGGATTGGTCTCTTAAGTTGGATGACGCACTATGGGCCTACCAGACTGCGTATAAGACACCGATCGACATGTCACCATAACAATTATTGTATGTGAAAGCTTGTCACTTACCGGTTGAGTTACAACACAAGGCTTATTGGGCTATTCAGAAAATAAACTTCGATCAAGCAGTGGTGGGGGAAAAGTGACTACTTTAGCTAAATGAGCTTGACGAATTCCGACTGCAAGCGTACGAGAACTCACAGTTGTACAAGGAAAAGGTCAAGAGATGGCACGATAAAAAATTGATACAAAGAATGTTCGAGCATGGGAAATCGGTCCTATAGTTCAACTCACGGTTGAGACTGTTCCCAGGAAAACTAAAATCAAGGTGGTCGGGTCCATTCACCATCAAAACAGTTTTCTCGCATGGCGCAGTTGAACTTTACAGTAGAAATCCATTGGAGACTTTCAAGATCAATGGCCAAAGGTTAAAGCATTACTGGGGTGGTGATTCAAACTGGGATGTCGTCAACATTACCCTCACCAACACATAGTGATACAAGAGGCACCGTCGGGCTAACGACGTTAAACCTAGCGCTACTTAGGAGGAAACCCAAGCTCTAAACTCTTTCTCTTAGTTATTATTTACATCTTAGTTTATAATCTAACTTAAATATGCGTGTTTTATAGAAGATTAACTACATCTTTTGAAAAGTTGCAGGTAACTCAAGAAAAAAAAGTCACGTGCGATCGCTTCCCATAGCGCCGGCGCGCTTACTCAAACTTTAACACACAGTGCGAACGCCACTACCACCCCAGGAAGTTACTGATATAACAGTGCGGACCGTGTCATTTCGCCAATCCCATAGCGTGGAGCGCGCTATAATCAATGTACAAGGAGTGAGGGACTAGCCAATGCTGCACTAAGCCACTGTATTCCTAGCGCGAACTGCGCTACCAAAAGTATAATCCCAGCGCGGGATGCGCTACTACGCCAGCATCTATTGTTTACATAGCTCGAGGCGCGCTGTCTCCTGCCAATACCTAGCGCGGACCTCGCTGCTAGGGAACACCAGATGTTAAACCGATTTAATTGGAGTGTCCTAAACCATAACAACTTCATCTCTCCTTAATACACTCAACTTCTCCACTTCTCCTACACCCTTCACACTCCCACTACTCCATAACTCCTATAACCTCCATTACACCATCTATACCTCTCCTTCTCCTTTTCAACTTCCATTCCAATTAAACCCGTATATCTCCATCTCCTAACCCAGATTGGTTCTCCATCCCCTATATGAAGCCCAACTATCCAAGAAGTCAAATTCCTATCAATCATAAACACTACACTCCAATTCTAAATCTAATCCCTTCCTTGCACAAATTCATTCAAATTGGGATATCTTTACAAAGAGGGAAACACAAAATCATTAAAGGTAAGCACAACTTACTTCATCATCCATATTCTTCTCTTTTATTGATATCAATTTGAGTGGAAAGTCTTTAAAATTAAGTGCCCAAGGAGTGGGTTGTGTGATTTTGAAAATTTGGATAGCAAAATAACACCAATCAACCAATTTTGGGGGAAATATTTAGTCCGTCCACCAACTGTTTGATAAAAGTCCAGAACCAGACTTTGAGTATAACATCACCTGAAACAACATGTCCTCCCACAAAAGATAACGTCCATCAACCTCCACTACTCGACCTCAATATGATCATACAAAATTTGTTAGTGAAAGGGTCGTGGAAAGATTCAAGTCATCGATCGATAAGAAGAATTTGGTGCTAGAACGTGGATTGAAGCCGAATGCTAATTTGGATGGCAATATGGCTTTGCAAATTGTAGAGCGTAATTGGTTTCAGTTAGTAGAACAACCACTTCTAGCGGCGATCAACATAGTAAAAGAGTTTTACGCCAATGCAATGGAACATGTCAATCACGTAGCCATGCTTCGGGGCAAACCGGTGGCATTTCATGCCGATGCTATCAATGCTTATTTTGGGTTAGAGGCACCACAAGCTGACCGATTTGAAGATGGGTTGCCCAAGCTAGATGAGTTGATTGTCAGATTATGCAAACCAGGGACTCAATTGGTAATTCAAGCCAGAACGAATGAAAAGATAAGTTTTCCCCAATCAACACTTAGTCGATATGGTAAAGCATGGCATGCATTTATGTGTGCTCGTCTAATGCCCACTCGCCACCAAAACGATGTAACTAAGGCACGAGCTCGGTTATTATATGGGATTGTTCACCACCACTACTGTGAGATCCCAAATTTTATGAAATAAAAGTATTCAATTCTCTTATAATTATTATTTTATTTAGTAAGTGGTTAAATTGATAAAGGGTTAAAGTTAAGGGTGATATGTGAAAAATTTTCAAAGTAAGCATATTATCATAAAATACCCACTGGTAAAAGTACAGTAATACGTGTGGTTTCATAGCAGCACACGATATTGATTATTGATGCTTACATGAGAAATCACTTAATTATACTCAATTATGGCTACAATAATTGTTGCATCATATCTCTCATATTATTGATTCAATTATTGTCACAGTATCATCTACATATTATGCTATATTATTAAATCAATAATTGAGACGACAAAGTTATTCATATTATTATTTGCAATATTGACAATGTCTAGAAGTTCTGTCAAGGAGACGTTTGGTCACCTAATTGTGCGCCAATAAGGAGAAATCCTTATTGGAAATCCCCCTCTTTCATGGGAACGACCTGGTTGTTAAATATTGTGAGTTATAATATTAATGATGAATAAGTTCGTGTTGTTTAAAGATGAAATTGATAATTCCATTGTGTGGGAATTATTAGTGTTAGTAGAAATCGACATTTATTTTGATAATAATTGATGTCTAGAGGTTATATTGACCAAACGGATAATTAACCGGATAAATGAGCAATTAATTGCTATTGATTCACGATTATAACTATTTGTTCACATGTGTGTACTATTGATTCACATTCATTTACTATTAGGGGAGTTGGTGCAAGATTGATAATACTTGCATGACTAAGTTAAAAATGGAGGTAGAGTTGAAGGTACTATACTATAATTAATTTTTTCACATGTTTAGAACTATTGAGTCACATGATTTACTATTGATTCACATGATTTACTATTAGGGGAGGTTGTTCAAGTTTGATAATACTTACAGGATTAAATTAAAAATGAAGGAAAAGAGGAAGGTATTATACTGTAATATTTTGAGCCCCAAAACGTGCAATTATCAAAACTACATTTTCCTATAAATAGAAGCTCATTCTTCCTTCATTTCTCACCAATTCACTAAAGATATAGATCAATTATTATAGGAAGAAATTATAGAGAGAAAGAAGAAGAGAAGTCTGCTACCTCACTATTCTAGTATCCAGTCTTCTTTTGAGGTAAGGGGTATTATTCTTTTGTATTCAAGAAGAGAGTTATTTTCTTTTAATACTCCTAAATGTTGTTATTCCATTCTTTATTATTATATTGGAATAACCTGTCTATGCGAAGTACCGCATACATGGTGAAATTTTTCTGTTATTCCATTCTTTATTATTCTGATGGAATAACCTGTCTGTGCGGTCTATCGCATACCTGGGGAATTCTGTTGTTATTCCATTCTTTATTATTCTATTGGAATATCTTGTCTATACGGATTATGCGTAACCTAGTTTCGTTCTTTATTATTCTGTTGGAATATCTTGTCTGTGCGGATTACGCATGACCTGGTTCTATTCTTTATTATTACATTGGAATATCACATGCGTAATGGATTACGATAACTTTTATTCCGTTCTTTATTATTACTGTTGGAATAACTTGTGCGTGTTGTCTTCATCGCATGGTCAGGTGAATTCTTACATTATTCCATTCTATATTATTCTCATTGGAATAACTTTTATACATGAGGATTACCGCATGCACGGGTGAATAATCCATTGTATTCATTCCTTATTAAATTGTGGAAATGATCTCGCTCACGTGGATTACCGCATGGCGGGTGAAAATCCATTTGCGATTTAGATATTCTATTATACTCATCTCGAGATATCATTTCTTTTGTACCCGTCATGGAATATCATTTTCTTTGGTATTTTTTTACGAGTTACTATTCATGGGTTACTATTCACCCAGTTACTATTCACTCTAGTATTATTCACTCAGGTATTTGGGGCACTTTTTGTGCCAGAGTACTATTCACGAATTACTATTCATGGGTTACTATTCACTTGATTACTATTCACTCTTGTATCATTCACTCGGGTATTCGGGACACTTTTCGTGTCGGGGTACTATTCACGGGGTACTATTCACCCAAAAAAATATATTTCTTTTTTGTCCAAATTATTTTTGGTACATGAATATTATTTTTGAATTTTACTCTACAAAGCAGTTTCATATTGACAATTTGGACGTTATTGATTTCTGGCTAAATTAAATTATAAATATTTAAAATTTATAATTGAACTTGTTTTATTGAATTATTATGTCACTGTCATCATCCTTATGTTTATATTGTGATGAAAGTCATCTTTGGCTTACGTGCATAGATGGACTTGGTATGATTATGACCAGGGATTATTCGGTATAATCATGACCGTAATGTGACGAATGATGTGGTAAAAGTCCTCATTGGCTTGTAGTTCATTGATGGACAGTTATTGGTATGATTATGACCAGGGATTATTTGATATAATCATGACCATTGATGATTACATGAATATCCTTTGTCGTGGTGCAGGGATGATTTGATTTTATTTATTAAGCTGAGTCTCAGCAATAAAGTTGATGAAAAACTTTTTAAAACATAGAAGATAGTAGATTTTATGCTCTACTTGACTCTTCTAATGGATTGCCTATTTTCACTGCAGTTGTTGATCTAAAACTTGTTGTCTATTGTATTCTTTCAGTTGTTATACTGTTGAAGGCTAAGGATAATTTATTCTGCATTATCTTAGTCATAATATTTCTTACTGGACTAGTTGAGCTCACCATTTCTTTCATTGTTCTCTTCAGGAAATGAGAATATAGCTGGGACGAGTCGGGGAATGGAGTGATGGTCCAGAATAAATGGCTTTAGTAGTCCTCAATATTCTACAGAATAATGAGATAATAATTGTAATGAGGACACCATTGAGTGTGGATATTGTCTAGATGACAATATTCTTGTTTAAACTCTCAGCTATGTTTTGTCGTATTTTACACGACTGTTGTATAATTAAGTTGTAGTTGAATTTATGTACCATGTATCTGGCGACTCAAGATGGGTGATGCATACCTATTTTGGGGGCATCACAACTACCGTGTGAATAACTCAATTGCATTCTATAGTGTCGATGTGGGGGGGTGTATTCAAGAGTCCATTGACCGGGTGTTACGTGGGAGTACTACGGGAGGTTTACTTCAATGTTTCCTAATCACTAATTTATGCCGTAAAGCTGGTGTGCAGTGGCAACCTTCTGAGCCAATCCAATAACTGATGGCTATAATCGATCATGCTACTATTGAGAGGTACAAGGCATGGGAAGGGGCAAGATCACACCCACGTGGTGAAGGCTACATTATGATCCGCCAACCCTCACCCCCAATTGGTGCGGAACAGTCTCGGGGCTCAAGGAATCAATTTATTTGGTTGGCCCAACATTATGATTTAATGCATTAGTACAATGCAAATGCATTCAACACGCTTGCTGATGCATTTTCCCATTGCAATCCTAATGTTCAACTGGTGGTTATGCCTGTTCCTCCTATCCTGCCAACATATCCTCCTTCGGACGACGACGAGCAGTAACTCATTTTCAGGGAAGTCCTCATACTTTTATATGAATTATTTGACGTAATGAGGACATTACTTGATTTAAGTTTGGGGGATTATGTTTTCTGCCTAGTAATTTGTTTTCTGCCTACTAATTAATGAATTTTTTTAGTTATAACTTAGTCTTTATAATTGTGCGTATCCATGGCATATCTAATAATATATATATATATATATATATATATATATATATATCTGCATGTAGTTACATGCATCCAGTTGATAGATTGTATAGGTTTGTTCTTGGCCAATGATGAGATTGGAATTCGGTAAACAAGTACAATGCCAATTAAGGGAACTTTGATGTAATTTCTTGTTATATGTTGAATCTTTTTTTTGTTTGAAACTAGTATAATAAGGAATGCACGGGAAAACCAACTTGTTGATTGATTACGTTTAAATTGATTCATAATGGGACCCTAAAGGATAATGCTAGTTTGAATGAAAGAATGACACGAACAAGTAGTAATAGCTATAGTTAGATAAGAACCTAAGTTTGGGGGAATATTTGGGGCATATAAGCTATAAAAAAAAGAAGAAGAAAAAAAAAGAAAAAAAAGTATGAATAAACACCGTGGTAACAGTTTGAGATGTAATGGTTGACAAGGAATTGTGGATTGGTTTTGTTATGAAGTGTTGACATGTTTACTTAATTTTTCTGAGGCCGTATGAGTAAACTATCATCACTGTCTTAATATAGGATTCGTAGTTTTTAGTGATAGATGCATTGCATTGCATTTTGCTTGAGGACAAGCAATGTTCATGTTTGGGGGAATTTGATGAGTAGGTTTTTAACCTATGATTTATGTTCGTTTAGCTTATTATATTGTTAGTTTTTGGTACTTTCATGTTACTTTTGATGGGTTTTGTGCTTGTTGTAGGATAATCAGTGGGCTTATCAAGATGTAAGCATCGGAGGAGTTTTCAAGCAATTTTTGGACTTTCTGACTACACACAGCGGCTATTTATGTGGTCTGGAAAAGTAACATATATAATGTGGGACGCTAGTGCATGGTTGGTTATTGACTGGTAGTACCTTATCACTACCAAGAAAAGAGAGTAAGACATAGCAGCAAAGGCTACCGTTATTCTGAGGATTTGAGTCAAGGTGTTTTGTTTGATAAGGAGAATGGGCAGTCTTATGAACTATAAATTCTTTATGTAATACATTCATAATAGGATTGTGTTATGGTGGTTATTGTATATTCTTGGGAGTATTTGATTGACTTGTTGGTTTTGAAAATTTTTTTGACTTCTTTTAGTTTTTCTTGGGAATAAGTTAGAGTTTGATTAGGATTTATGATATGGAGCTGAAGTGAGGGAATTTATACTATGTGTTAAAAAGAAAAAAAAAAGGATCATCAAGAAGACACACACTTTTGGGAACAAGATTGAAGAACAAGAACTTGGAGGAATAAAGAAGAGGAAGATTTTCACGAAGATTGCAGAATTGAATTCAGAGAAGGGCGGTGTATTATTATACTTCTTTAATTTTAATTTGTGTAATTGGGATGATGTTTTCTTTTATATATTCAGTAGTTAATTCATTTATTATGAGCTAACTTACTTTTTAGGCTAATGATGGATCCTTGAGTGGAACAATGATTATGTAGCCTTGATTTCCAGTTTAATAATTTATTTTCCAGTTTATCTATATTAATTTGAGCTTGAATTTATGAATTGCCTAATCAACAATTCTTTGTGGAATTGTATGGAATCGAGAGAGGATATACGAATCAAGACTTAGTTAATATAGCATGTGTTCATGAATTTTGTGAATAGCAGAATCTTGATGAATGTTAAGGTAGAGATATGTTTAACATCACATGTAATCAGATAGGGAACTTAATCTTAAGCCTTCTTTAATTATAATTCACATAGAGATATAGTGAGTTAGTTGATTAAGGTGTTTAACTTGTTTCTATCTAATTTGTGAATTTAAGTTAATACAATATTAGTGCATCGAGCGGTGGCTAGTACTACATTTGTGTTCTTGATTAATAAACTGGGATAATGAGTTGAATTGGAATAAAGGTGTAGAAATCAAAGTGAAGCTTAGGGTGAAATCAGAAGCCTAATTCTCCAATAATTGTTTGAAAATTTAGTTTTTAATATTTGTGGTTGTTTTGTGTTAATTTATTTAATGATAATTTAGATTTTATAATTTTGATCATTTATTTGGATAGTTTAATAAAATTAGGAGTAATAGGAAATTAATAATTGTGAGGTTAAATTTCTTACTAATTTATCTCTGTGGGAACGATACTCTACTCATTACTATATTACTTGTTGACAACGTATACTTGCGTGTTGTGCGTATATAGATTTTACCCAACACCTGCATACTAGCTGATAGATAGTTTTCAAAAAATAAAGTCTTAAACCTAGCCCATGTGACTACACCTTCTCCTGCCCTCGCTTGATTTACTTCCCACCAAAAGTTAGCCTCCCCTTTCATCATATAGTCGGCAAAGCGGTCTTTTGCCCCTCATCTACCCTAGCAATTATGAACGCCTTCTCTATCTCCTTTACCCAAGTCTGGGTTTCTATAGGGTCAATAGTTCCCCTGAATTCTGGTGGTTTGACTGCTTTAAATTCTTTGAAATTCGCTAAGCGATTGTATGGTTGGTTCCCTGCGACTGGTATTCCCTGCTGCATAGCCTGAGCTACCATGTTCATGAAATTCTTCATTGGATCTGGTTGTTGCTCCCCAACGTTGTTGACAGATTCTTCTACCCTTTGATTTCGAGTTTGACATCTTGGTTGCATTATCTGATTAAATAGAATCATAAATTTAACTTACATTTTAAACCTTATTGTATAATTTTAACATATCAAACTTATTTTATAAATCAAACATAGATTCATATTCATTCAGCTAATTCATAGTACTTTTACATAACACATACTGTTATCCCTTAGTGAAAACAAAAGTCAGGATTTATTGTTACAACTTATACAGAAGTTGAGAATATTACATTATACATGCATACTATTCATATATATTATATTAAACATACCTACACAACAGAACCTATATTACCTATTCACTAGGCCTTTTTCTTGGATAACCTTTTACCTGATAACCTTCCAATCCACAAATAAAACATGCACCTGGTTTATAATTGGGACTATAAAGAGAGGTATGTCCCTCATAACCGCAAATGTAACATATCATTTTCCATTTCTTCTTATCGGATTTTCCTAAGTCGTGGTCTTTTATCTTTCTTTTCCCCTTCTTGCTCGTAGCTACACACGATTTATTGCTTGTGGCTCCCATCTGATCAATTTGGATTTTAAGCTTATCTTTTTCTTCCATTTTTTTCTATTAAGGCTTTTTGCAATTAACAATTTAGTAGCTTTTCTATTTCCCACACCTTTTCCAGAGAAGAAATTGTGTTCCTCAGATTCTGCACCTTCGTTGATGCTTGATCCGCTTTAACTTTAGTGTCTGAATCACTATCTATCAGTTCCACCATTTTCGGATATGGTACTACGTTTTCCACGATAACTACCTCCTCCGAGTTGTTTTCATTTTGAGCCTCTATTTCAGCTATTGGCTTCGATATTAGCTCGGGTGTATGGAATTGATCCTTCTCCATGCTATAAGCATATAACAAGCCTTTTCCACCTAACATCTACACACATAAATTATCCTGATTAGCATATAGTATATACACATAGCAAATAATAGTTTTATACAAGTTATCTTTTATTTTGTGTGACGATAAATGTATTCAATTCATGTCCTTTTAAACTCTATATGAGTTATTTATATTTTCAACGTTTCCCTCTGTTCTAAGGTTATACCCTAAGGTCTATCCCACCTAAGGTTTTTAACCCTAAAGCTCTGATACCAAATTGCCCCCAAATTCAGGTACTTAAAACCCGAACTCGGTGCTTCACGATACCATTTCTATGAGCGGAATAATACTAATAATAATAACAATAATATAGATACCAAACTTAATTTTCATATTTATCAGAGTTTAAACCCAAGTACGTAACCTTTAATACATTCATTACATAATACCTGATAGATAATGTATATCATCTTCAATAAAGTTAAACTATTACATAAAATAGAACCAACTTATTCTGCAACCTTCCCTTTCCCATTTGTTCTTAGCCGAGCCTTCTGGTTGTTCACACTTAACTGAAAACATTCAAATTAAGCAAGGATGATCATTTGGGTGCCCAGCAAGTAATAGCAATTATAAATATTAGCTGAAAGGATTAAATATTTTCTTTATACGACACTTCTACAACGAATCAATAGTTGTGAAGTCAACTAAACCAATAATAATATATTAATTCTATATCAAATTTTTGAAACTACGTACTGACTATATCTAGGGATTAGTCGACAGACTATGAACATTATTTTCTATTTTCGAAAAGGTTAGACAGAACTTCATCTGCAAACCGTCATAACTTACGGGCATGGGGGTTGATCAACCCATTATGCCCTGATCAGTACTACATGCAAGAACGATATTATCTTTCATTTATCCGCCTTTGGCGCACAAAAACTTTTCCCATGTACGGGATGGTCATACTTAGTCGGGATTCCAAACCAAAATAATTCGGTTGGATAATAGTAAGGTTTTATCTTGTTCACCAAAAATTTATAAGTTTGTGTCTAGCCAAATCAATTAGCTTAGACGGCTTTTAAGTTAACATATACATATTGAAAATTTATAAATGTGTATCAACATGTGATTAAATATATAGAAATTAACGAATAAAATAAATATTTGAATTAAAATATAATACCATGTTGATAACAATGATCGGATATAATATATATAACAACAAGGTTAATAATCTGGCACAATAATAATATAATTCTGAAACTTTCTTATTTCTGTCCATTGCATAAAGAAAATGCAAAGGTAGGATACTTGCTTGAGCTGCTACTTACTAGTATGCAACTTATTTTTATCTTTTATATCACAACCTATCATTAATAAGATCATTTATTTGATTAGAATAATATATCTTATCACATAGTACTGCTATTTGCAGTCAACACATAACCTAATCACATTGTCACATACATTTAATAGTAATTGGATCACAAACAAACACGTACCGAGTCTAATTATCTAAGTCTAGATCAATTTCTGAAACATGCCGGTGTACCGACGACTTTATCGGGTGAATATCGAGTTTAAAACTCTATTCTATAGTTCAATATTCGATTAGATATATTAAATATCAGTCGTGTTATTCCTCATAGCCTTATAATAATTTTTAAACAATTATTATAATTTATCATGATTTTTCCAACACTGAAATCATTTTTAAATGATTTAAATACTAACTAATTCTATTATCATTAATATTTAATTAATTTTAAATTATTAACGAAACCATTGTCAAAATATTAAAGTTATTTATGATAACTCAAAATATTTTTAAAACATTTTATTACCTTTAAATGATTTTTAAAACTTTAAAAATCATTTTTAAATAATTATCATTAATATTTAATTATTAATGTATTATTTATCAAAATATTATAAGTCATTAATTATAACTTCATATATTTTTAATTCATTTATTTCCTTTTTAAATGATTTTTTAATTCGATAAAACCATTTTAAAACTATTTGTATAATTATTAAATAAAACTAATATCATTAATATTAAATTATTAATCAAATTTACCTTTAAATATTAAAAGTTATATTTTATTGTAGACACTCGAAATTTTCTGCACACCTGTTACTAACATTGCAGGAGGGCAAATTCGTCTTTCGGAGATAACCTTGAAAGACAACTCATAATCCATTTCGGATACTGCCGGAAGTTCATTCTCAACCCCGGAACACACACCGGGGGTATCATTCCCAACTCCGTAACACACACCAAAAACATCATTTCCAACCTTGGAGATAACCCCTATGAGACCCCAAATTTCATGAATAAAGATTTAAATTTCTCGATTTTTTTTTAATATTATGGAGTAAATTTTATATAATGTTATAGTTGTGGGTAATATTTAGAAATTTTGAAAAATATGCAAGTTGTTATATAATATTCGATTGGTCGGGGAATATTCGTTTTAACAGGGAATATCCGTATGACGGCGCAATCATTGGTGGACCCCACAATGGAATTATTGTCGGATTTAAAATACGACAAAAATATTTTTATGAAAATAACGACGAAAGTTTTACCGTTAAAACTGTTGAACTAATCAGTAGTAAAAGTACAGTCATACGCGTGGTTGCATAGTAGCACACGGTATTGCTTATTGATGCTTACGTGAGAAGTCACTCAGTTTTGTTCAATTATTGCTACAGTAATTCTTGCATAGTATCTCACGTTATTTGATTCAATTATTGTCGATATTTTATATATTATTAAATCAATAATTGAGATAACAAAGTTATTAATATTATTATTTATAATATTAACGATATCTAGAAGTTCTGCCAAGGAGAGGTTTGGTCACCTAATTACGCGCCAATAGGGAGAAATCCTTATTGGAAAGCCCCCTCTTTCTTGGGAACGACTTGGTCGATTAATATTGTGAATTATAATAATGATGATAAATGTTGTTAAATATATTGAGGTGTCTTTTTATGAAGTCACGGATGTTTATATATATATATATATATATATAAATGTTGTTTTATTAGTATTATTAATGTAATAAAATAGAAAAACTTTTTATATAAAACAGAATACTTTTATAAAGTTATTTGTTTTATTAGACTATAAATAGAATATATTATATTTTATTATGTATAGTGTTTGCATAGTGCTGCATAGTGTTTACATAGTAAAATCTTTTTATATAAAACAAAATACTTTTATAAAGTTATTCGCTTTTATTAGATTATAAATAGAACATATTATATTTTATTTAAAAGATTTTGTTTTATTAGAATATTTTACTAATAACGCATAGTAAATCAATCTGGACCGTTTCATGAATTAGTTACTATTCACCCATTCTCCTATAAATAAAGCTCATTCCTTCATTATTTCTTACGAATTCACTTTGAAACTCTGAGAGAAGAAACTATAGAGAGAGAAGAAGAAAATATTCGCTACTTAACTACTCCTATATCCGGTTTCTACTAAGGTAAGGGTTATTATTTCATCGTATTCATGAAGAGAACTTCATTATTCTATTATTTATTATTCTCATTGGAATAACTCAGATATACCTGACTACCCTATACTTGGTGAAATTCTTCATTTATTCCATTCTTTATTATTATGTTGAATAACTTGTCTATGCGAAGTACCGCATACTTGATGAAATTCTTCTGTTATTCAATTCTTTATTATTATGTTGGAATAACCTGTCTATGCCAAGTACCGCATACATGGTGAAACTCTTCTGTTATTCAATTCTTTATTATTATGTTAGAATAACCTGTCTATGCGAAGTACCGCATACATGGTGAAATTCTTCTGTTATTCCATTCTTTATTATTCTGTTGGAACATCCTATCTGTGCGTTTACGCATGATCTGGTTCCGTTATTTATTTTTCTGTTGG
The DNA here is from genome assembly GCA_020205615.1 of Panax quinquefolius. NCBI lineage: Eukaryota > Viridiplantae > Streptophyta > Magnoliopsida > Apiales > Araliaceae > Panax > Panax quinquefolius. The sequence goes on along the minus strand of CM035163.1, from coordinate 100,545,957 downwards.
AACATCCTATCGGTGCGAATTTCGCCTGACCTAGTTCCGTTATTTATTATTCTGTTGGAATATTCTGTCTGTGCGTTTAACCTGGTTCCGTTATTTATTATTCTCTTGGAATAACCTGTCTGTGCGGTTTATCGCATGCCTGGTGATTTCTTTTGTTATTCCATACTTTATTATACTCAGTTGGTTAAAGTTTTGGCTTTTATACTCCATGAAATTAGTGGAATATCCTTGATATTTGCGCTTCATCAAGTATCTTTTCATGAAAATATTCTTCTGAGCATTCTTGAGTTTTACCCCCACAAAGCAGTATCATGTTAACAATTTGGACGTTATTGGTTCCTGGATAAATTAATTCTTGAACTTGTTTTATTGAATTCTTATATCATTGACATCATCCTCATGTTTATATTATGCTGAAAGTCATCTGTGGCTTGTAGTGCATAGATGGACTTGGTATGATTATGACCAGGGACTATTCGGTATAATCATGACCGTAATGTTACAAATGATGTGGTAAAAGTCCTCATTGGCCCGTAGTGCATTGATGGACAGTTGTTTGCATGATCATGACCATTGATGAATACACAGATATCCTTCGCCCATAGTGCATGGATAATTTGTGGTCGTGATACTAATGAATATCCTTTGCCGTAGTACAGGGATGATGTGGATTATTTATTAAGCTGAGTCTCAGCGATAAAAATTGATGAAAACATTTTAAATCATAGAAGATAGTAGATTTTATGTTCTACTTGACTCTTATAATGGATTGCTAGTTCCGCTGCAATTAAACTTGATGTCTATTGTATTTTATCACTTTAACACTGTTGAAGGCTAACGATAATTTATTCTGCATTATCTTAGTCATAATATTTCTTACTGGGCTAGTTGAGCTCACCCTTTCTTTCACTGTTCTCTTCAGGAAATGAGAATATAGTTGGGACGAGTCGGGGAATGGAGTGACGGTCCAGATGATAGCATTAGTAGTCCTCACTATTCTGTTAAATAGTGTGATAATAAATGTAATGAGGACTCCATTGAGTGTGATATTATCTAGATGATAATATTCTTATTAAGACTCTCAATTTATGTATTGTCGTATATTACACGACGGTTGTATAATTAAGTTTGTATTTTTATTCTGTACCATGTATTTGGCGACTCAAGATGGGTGATGTATACCTATTTTGGGGGCGTCACAACCCCGAGTTTCATCTTTGGCAATAACACCGAGGAATGTTGTTGTTGTTCCGGTGAAAACCCCGGAAATGCTTGTTTCAAATGTAATCAGCTTCAATCTCAGACCTCCTGCCGAGGCACTCATACCTCAGACCCGGAGCTAACACCAGGCAGACAGGCACCCTCGCAGATGACATTGCGACATTCAAACACTTGCAACAGTCCAATCTCAAATATAACTCAGAGCAACGTCTACTTTCAACTCAAATTGGCGATAACCCCGATGAGGATTCAAACGTCATCTTGCTACCTCAAACATCTGCACGTCATCTCAACCATTCATACATACATACATACAACAATGTCCTTTAAGAACCAAGGAGTTCCAATCTCAAGTGACTATTGCGCATTGCAGCACACCGGATAGAATTTGAAGCTTGAAGATTATGGGCATGGTCCCCTCTTCCTGACTTTTTTCAACCTCTAATCCCATGTCATTAAATAACTCTCGACGTAAGGGGTTCGAAGAAGGTCTTATATACCTCATTCGGACGCTTGGATTGAAGTTCTATAAGTTCGAACGGACATCACAGTGCACGAGTGCACGTACTTCATGACGACTGGACCCACGGAACTCGGGGCACCTTGGGTAGCCGCAGGTACACCTGCGGCTCCCCCTTCTATAAATAGAGGGCTTGGGGTAGCCAGTTAAAAAAAAGAGAAAAAGGCGAGGAAGCCCTGTCCAATTTGCTCTGTACACACCTTATATTGAGTGCTTGCTCTTTTTAAACACTTGTTAGCTCACATATAGCTATACATTACCGGCAGGAGCTGAGTGTTTATCCATCTAGAGTCATAGAAGCTGCATTGGCAGCCCACTGTAACCCTTTTTCATACTCTATAAAGCCTTTCTCTTCATCTTTGCACACACTATTCTACACATTGAGAGTCGTGTTGCGTGCGTATGCCCGGACTTCAATGCATGGTTTTCATTTTTGTCTGTATATATATATACTTATCTATGTATATATTTTATATATGGACTAACATTATCGAGTTATGCCTCGATTGAGCCTAGACTTATCTTTGGAGCGTTTACTTATATATATATATATTTACATTTCTGTTAGGCTTGAAGTTTACTTCGAGGCCTTTTACTGCTTTATTTACATTCAGTCCCGCCTGGAGTTTACTTCGTGGCGTTTGATCGCATTTATTGCTTTATTTACTTTTCCGATCCCCCAAGGAGTTGATTCGTGGTGGTTGATCATGCATATATATATATATATAACTACTTACTACTTTTCATACAAACTGCAGTACCATGTGAGCCTAGGAATCATGTGATCACAGATTCAATCTACTGAATCTAGATTCGGTTCCCATGATGGACCCTTTTCAGCTGTAAGCAACCTCTACATTATTTACAGTGTACGAATTTCCTTAGATGGCTATCATGCCCATGAGGAGTTCGGCACTGCTGTATATTATTTTCTCGAAGATGCCTCGCATCTGGAAAATAAAAGCAAACAAGCCGAACATTTAACAATAAAATGGAAGTATGAAAAGGTCTCAATTCCTATTGAGCACACGATTTGAAAAACCTCTTTTTATAAAACTTCATTGTTATATCTTGGTAAAACTGAATTTTTCTATAAATTCAAACCCTGCGTATATAGGTGCGAACGAGGCCTCACACTATTTTCAAATAATTGCACATTGATCCACACACACATTCAGATAACAGTTTCTTGGGAAAGTGGCAGTCACCGTGGTAACACGGATGTCGAGGGGTGCCTAACACCTTCCCTCCGCATAATCAAGCCCCCGGACCCATAATGAATCTCGGTTTCATAGACCCGTTTAGCAGTGTCAAAACATTGGGTCAATGTGCAAACCTTTTCGGTTACGTTGGTGCAACCAGTTAAAAACACCAACTGGCGACTCTTAACAGTCCATCGTCGACATTATACATGTTGGACCTTTTTCACTTGTTTTTTCAAACAAATCTCACCTAATAATGAGAACACCAAAGAACAAGTAACGAAAAGGGATAACTAAAAATCCCGACGTCGACAGGTGGAGACTCTGCTGGGGTCTCCAGTAAGAGGGCTTAAGCCGCTATTACAATCTTTTCAAAATTGGTATATGCTTGTGTGTGAATGTTGTATTTACATTTTATGTTGAATGTGTACGAATGCATTTTACTTATTGCACTGCTAAATATCTATCTGTGATATTAGTACTTTGCACATGTCATCATTTTCATAAACGGTGAGACACGTTGTATATGAATATATGTTGTGTGGTTCCTGAAAGTAGTATGCACACAAGCCAATCATGTTTGATGATAAAGCATATACTTTGTAACAATCTTATTCATTTATTAATAAAAAGTATTAATTTATTAAAGGCTTTTAATTATCTACATGATGCTGTTTTATAATATGTGATAAACCCATAGTTTTAAGCAATGCTTTTAGAATAATGATGATGATCATTCTAATGAGATCTAAATTCTTAGAAAGCTTAAAACTAAAATAGTTCCCAATCGTTGGATTACTAAATTGAGGATTAGTGAATCCGGATAGATTGGTACATACGTTGCTTGCTCATTGGATGAGGATGATTGATCTCATGATCATTTGTGTGGAGACACTAAAGCAAGTATGTAGGTGCTTATTAGAGAATAAGTTCACTGAACGTGGCTCGCTAAGGAATACCTAATGGAGTTTTATTTGCTGTCAATAGGAATTCTCAGTAGTGATAGTAATCAAGTGATCCTTGGACTTGAGATCATCATAGTATCTTGTGTATGATGAGTTATACTTTGACTTATTCCTTAAGACCCTTAGGGTATATCAAAGGGTATGCTTGGGTATAATAAGTTGTATACATGGAGATAATGTATGATCAATAAAGAATCTACCACTTCTAATAAAAGAAGAGAAATGTCCTATGTGATTCGATAAATGACAACCTAGTAGTCCTTGGCAAAGCGAAGTAATGAAATTAGAAAGGAGTTTCTAATTTGCATTATTTGAGTTGTGCATTTAAGGATCGAAATACATATAATTAAATAAAATAAGACTTGACATAAATTCCATGCCTTATATTTAATTGGGACATTGTATGGTGGAAGGATTGAATTGTGCGGTAACTATCTCTACTCAAAGGTTCTTTAATGATTAATGTTGAAATCTATATTATCCGGAAAGTCGTTGATCGCTAGGAGGGCTTATCCTATTGTAGAATAAATATTATTTAAATAAATTAATTGTTTAATTTATTTATTTAAATAAGATTAGAATTGTTCTAATTGATTTATTCACAACCTGTTTAATATGGAGAACCTAAAGGGTCACACCATAAAAGGAAGAATAATTATTTAAGAAGTTAATGGCATAATCGTAATAATATATTTAGTATATTTAATTTAATCTATGGTGATAGAATAAATTAAATAGCTTAATATTTATTATTTAATATTTTAGAAATATTAAATATAAATTAATAAGAGGAGTCTTATTAATATTATTACAATTATTATTATTTTAATTTCTAAAGAGTTTAGGAATTAATTTAATATAAGTACTTCATTTATTCCTAATTGGATTAGGAAGGAAAATTAGTTAAAGGAGTTTAATTAATTATCCCTAATAAGATTAGGGAGCTTAATTAATTAAAAGAATTAATTAATTAAAACCCAATTCCTTAATTGTTAAGGTGGGTTGCCCACATCTATAAATAAGAGGAGTCTTATTATGGGTGGCGTGGGTTGTTGACTTTAATAAAGTACGTAATAATTCCAAGTTGTTGGGAGTATGCCTTTTCTATAGAGATAGAAAACTAGGGTTAGCCATAACACCCATCTTCTTGAATTTTATTCTTCCTCAGCGGATCACCTCTAGAGGCCAAACATATGGGTGGCTAACGTTGATCAAAGGAAGGAACCAAACCCGTGGATTCAAGTTGAACGCGAAAAGGATTGGAGGTGAACTTGTACCTGAGGAAGCTCGATCTTCAATGGTATGATTCTCATTCGTTATCTTTTTCGTTTAATTAATAATTATGCATAAAGGATGATCCGGGTATATGGTTTGTAAAATTTTTAAACTCTGATTTTACCACGCTTCCGCACTTTTTTTGCAATTTGATTGCGCACATGAATATTACAAACCTAACAGTGGTATCAGAGCCAAATCTTTATGCGAATTATTAATTGTTTTAATATCTATATTGATATGTGTTTAGGTTAATTTAATTGGGCATAATTTAATTGTATAAAATTTATTTAATAAAAAAAAATCTTTAATTAAAATAAAAGAGTTTATTTTCATGTAAGTCAAGTATACAAAATCCATTAAGTGATATTCCAGTCCTATACAAAACATTATTATTATAAATAGAACAACAATTGTTCTTAATTATAATACCAAAGATTTCATTGTCCAACAATAAAATGGAAATAATATTTTTAACAAGAACTGGAATACAATAACAACTTATTGACTTAATAGATTTGCCCGTAGGCATTGCTAAACTATAAGTTTCTATAGCTAATGCAGCAACCTTTGCTTCATTTTCACATATAGGATTACTTATCTTTGTTTAACTTTCTACTTCTGCTTGGTCCCTTCATAAATCTATATTTATGATAACCAAAGTCGGTATCCAATACCCAAGTAGAACCTTGACTTAAAGAAAAATTTATTTCAATCATGAACAAAAAGCGTATTATGGCAAAACTTCACTAAGCTTCTTTGGTTAGCCTCTGCAAGATGCTTCTCAGCTTTCTTTCCAAAGGTCCGGGCTTATTGCGATGGAAGCAAACTCCTTTGCTATCCGTGTCGCTTTTATTCTTATTATCCTTTGTTTACGCCTTTCGCTTTACCTTCTTTGAATCGCTCTTCTTTTGAGAAGATCCTTTTGGCCCTACCAAGTAAGACTTGGTCTTTCTTGGTTGAAAGTGACTCTCAACATTTTTCAATATGTTAAGCAAATCAAATAAAGTCGATATCTAGCTTGTTCATATGAAAAATTCACAACAATTATGAAAGGAGTCCGGGAGTGAGTGCAAGATCAAATCTTGGCTCAACTCTCCATCCATGACAAAACATGTTGTCCTAATTGATCAATCAAATTGATAATGTTAAGAACTTTTGTCTGTACTATAGTGCCATTGGCCATTCTAGATCGGAAGAGCTCCTTAGATATCTGATATCTATCAGTCCTACTTTCCTCACCATCAACTACTTGATGTGTAGGAATTTAGTAAGAGCATCCATAGTTTCATGCTGACGCTGAAGCTCGTTACTCATGGATGCGAGCATGATGCATTGAGTCAACTGTGCATCATTTTGCCACTTTCTAAAAGTAGCAATGTCTTCCTCAGAGGCATTGTCTGCAACCATTGCAGGGATAGGCGTATTAAGGACATAAGATAGCTTTTCAGCTATGAGAACTATTATCAAATTCCTTAACCAATCCATTTAATTTCGATTACAGTTAATTTAGCATCTAATATATGCTTCATGATGATAGTAATTTTAGACATTGTAAAATTTCAGAAATGAATTTGTAATTAACAACATTTTAACATACATTCTATTATTAATTACCAAAATAATTTAGGTCTTGTTTTAAATTGGTATCTCCCACTATTTTCTTCAAACTATATTACCTCACTTATATAGTTCGGCAAAATCTAATTAAAGATTTGCTAGTGAGAATAAGGATCCCATTTCAAATGTATATAGCCTTGTGGTGACACAACAAACTATATATAAATAAATAGGTAGACAACTTTTGTCAATTACATCAACTATGCAACTCCTTATCTTTTGCCTCTTAGATTATTTTGATCAAGTGGTGGCACATCCGAATCAAAATTATCCAAGTTAAGTCCGACCTAGCACTCCATATATTCAAAAAAGAAAAATATCATCCTTGTGGTGACACAACAAAACAATATTGTTCAATTTTTTTTATAAGCATCAAATGTGATAAATTAACATCTTAAATACTTAATACTTGCCTTGTGGTGACACAACAAACTCATATTAAATATTTAATACTTTATTAATTTTATCATGCTAGAAGGCGACGTTCGATATTCCAAATATCTTTGAACGCTTAGGACTTAATATAAAAATTGAGGGGTTTGTTATTAATTTGTCTCATCTTGTTTAGCGCGCATGCACATATATATATAAAATACGCGTCATATTAATGAACATGCGAAGCATGTTTGCATAATATATAATATATATATAGTATAAGCATGCACATATAGAATACTATATTCTACCCGGATTGATTATGGACTTTTATTCTAGTTTGGTTCACTAGAGCCACCAAGTGAACCAAAAGGTCAAACCCTAGGGGTGCAAGAAATAATATTTAAATATAACTATTACATTTAAATTCTGCTCCATTACAAACGGGTCTTCAAGCTCCTTGCTCCTTGATCTCCAATTTTTCAAAATTAATTCTAACTATTCCTATTACAAAACTATTTAAAATAAATAGAAACCTTGATCGCCAAATAAGGGAAGTACATAGGAGGAAGATAGAATTTACATTAAGAAAAATTAGAGAAAACGAGGTACGCAGACCCCATTTAATAAAACCCATACATTCATGCATCCAACTAAAATAAAATCCAATCATATCGTCAATAGTCCATAATCAATCCCATTTATTATCATACACATCACCATATGCATCAATAAATAACATTCATCTCATGAATAATAAAAACATTTAATATATATATTGATATCATTTAATGGGCAAATTTAGTTAGTATAAAATCTATTTTTGAATCAAAATAAACTCCTTTATTTTAATCCAAATTTAAAATCTATTTTTTTTTTTGAAGCGAGAATTACTTGCTTTATATATATATATATATAGTTAACATATATATATAATATATATTACTTAATATATATATACATATATATATATTCTTAATTATTATATAATTAAAATAAAAGTTTATTTTAATTTTAAAATAAAAGGTTTATTTTAATATTAAAATATAAAGTTTTATTTTAATTTTAATAATTTTATAATTAAAATAAAAGGTTTATTTTAATCTTAAAATAAAAGGTTTATTTTAATATTAAAATAAAAGGTTTATTTTAATATTAAAATAAAAGATTTATTTTAATTTTAAAATTAAATTTCATGCTAACTAATTAGAGTTGGAATTGGATTCCATGCTAACTAATTGGAGTTGAAATTGGATTGCCTAATTTCCTTAAATAAAGGAGTTTATTTAGATATGAAATAGGATTTCATATTATTCAAAATAAAAGAGTTTATTTGTGAATAGGAAAGAAAATCCGTATTTCCTTAAATAAAAGAGTTTATTTAAATATGGAATAAGATTTCATATTATTCAAAATAAAGGAGTTTATTTATGAATAGGAAAGAATATCCGTGTTTCCTTTAATATTTTTTTATGGAATTGATTCTATAATTAATTAAAATAAAAGAGTTTATTTTAATTAAAGATTTTTTTTATATATATATGGAATTGGATTCCATAATTAATTAAAATAAAGGAGTTTATTTTGATTAAAAATTTTGATTAAAATAAAATAGTTTACTTTATTCAAAATTAGATAAATTAAAATAAAATAGTTTTATTTTGATTTAAATTTGGATTAAAATAAAGGAGTTTATTTTGATTCAAAATAGATTTTATACTAACTAAATTTGCCCATTAAATGATATCAATATATATATTAAATGTTTATTATTCATGAGATGAATGTTATTTATTGATGCATATGGTGATGTGTATGATAATAAATGGGATTGATTATGGACTATTGACCAATATGATTGAATTTTATTTTAGTTGGATGCATGAATGTATGGGTTTTATTAAATGGGGTCTGCAGACTCGCTTTTCTCTAATTTTTCTTAATGTAAATTCTATCTTCCTCCTATGTACTTCCCTCGATCACGATCAAGGTTTCTATTTATTTTAAATAGTTTTGTAATAGGAATAGTTAGAATTAATTTTGAAAAATTGGAGATCAAGGAGCAAGGAGCGCTTGAAGACCCGTTTGTAATGGAGCCCGAATTTAAATGTAATAGTTATATTTAAATATTATTTCTTTTTTTAGGGGTTTGACCTTTTGGTTCACTTGGTGGCTCTAGTGAACCAAACTAGAATAAAAGTCCATAATCAATCCGGGTAGAATATAGTATTCTATATGTGCATGCTTATACTATATATATATTATATATTATGCAAACATGCTTCGCATGTTCATTAATATGACGCGTATTTTATATATATATGTGCATGCGCGCTAAACAAGATGAGACAAATTAATAACAAACCCCTCAATTTTTATATTAAGTCCTAAGCGCTCAAAGATATTTGGAATATCGAACGTCGCTTTCAACATGATAAAATTAATAAAGTATTAAATATTTAATATGAGTTTGTTGTGTCACCACAAGGCAAGTATTAAGTATTTAAGATGTTAATTTATCACATTTGATGCTTATAAAGAAAATTGAACAATATTGTTTTGTCAGGTCACCACAAGGATGTTATTTTTCTTTTTTGAATATATGGAGTGCTAGGTTCGGACTTAACTTGGATAATTTTGATTCTGATGTGCCACCACTGATCAAAATAATCTAAGAGGCAAAAGAAAAGGAGTTGATAGTTGATGTAATTGACAAAAGTTATCTACCTATTTATTTATATATAGTTTGTTGTGTCACCACAAGGCTATATACATTTGAAATGGGATCCTTATTCTCACTAGCAAATCTTTAATTAGATTTTGCCGAACTATATAAGTGAGGGTAATATAGTTTGAAGAAAATAGTGGGAGATACCAATTTAAAACAAGACCTAAATTATTTTGGTAATTAATAATAGAATGTATGTTAAAATGTTGTTAATTACAAATTCATTTACAGAATTTTACAATGTCTAAAATTTACTATCACTGCGAAGCATATTAGATGCTAAATTAATTAGGCCGAATTAAACGGATTGGTTAAGGAATTTGAGAATAGTTCTCATAAATTGAAAAGCTATCTTATGTCCTTAATACGCCTATCCTCGCAATGGTTGCGCATAATGCCTCCGAGGAAGACATTGCTACTTTTAGAAAGTGGCAAAATGATGCACAAATTGGCTCAATGCATCATGCTCATCCACGAGTAACGAGCTTCAAATACACAAGATGAAACTATGGATGCTCCTACTATATTCCCGCACATCAAGTAGTTGATGGTGAGGAAAGTAGGATCGATAGATATCGATATCTAAGGAGCTCTTCCGATCTAGAATCTACAAGACGTTATTTTTTTTTTTTAATGGGCAAGTACACGGAAATCGAAAAAAGAAAAATAAAACCGTTGGTCTATGATTGATATCAAGTCAGCAACAATCATGTAATCATGATTAGCACATGCACGCACGGAAATCAATGGCATGATTGGCCAATGATAAGTAAATGATAGCATGCACACAAATCAAGCGCATTTGATTAGCGAAATGACTATGCGAGCCTGCTTTTCCTATTGTTATAACGCATTTTATCACGAAGCATGTTAACAAATTAAAAAAAAAAAAAAAGGGACCGCACGGTTTTATATATATATATATTATTCTCAATAATTTTATAATTAAAATAAAAGATTAATTTTAATTTTAAAATAAAAGGTTTATTTTAATATTAAAATATAAAGTTTATTTTAATTTTAAAATTAAATTTCATGCTAACTAATTAGAGTTGGAATTGAATTCCATGATAACTAATTGGAGTTGAAATTGGATTTTATTTTTCCTAAAATAAAGGAGTTTATTTGTGAATAGGGAAGTAAATCCATCTTTCCTTAAATAAAGGAGTTTATTTAGATATGAAATAAGATTTCATATTATTCAAAATAAAGGAGTTTATTTGTGAATAGGAAAGAGAATCCATGTTTCCTTAAATAAAGGAGTTTATTTAAATATGAAATAAGATTTCATATTATTCAAAATAAAGGAGTTTATTTGTGAATAGGAAAGATAATCCGTGTTTCCTTTAATATTTTTTTTTTACATGGAATTGATTCCATAATTAATAAAAATAAAATAGTTTATTTTAATTTAAGATTTTTTTATTACATGGAATTGATTTCCATAATTAATTAAAATAAAGGAGTTTATTTTGATTAAAATTTTGATTAAAATAAAATAGTTTATTTTATTCAAAATAGGATAAATTAAAATAAAATAGTTTTATTTTGATTTAAATTTGGATTAAAATAAAGGAGTTTATTTTGATTCAAAAATAGATTTTATACTAAATAAATTTGCCCATTAAATGATATCAATATATATATTAAATGTTTGTTATTCATGAGATGAATATTATTTATTGATGCATATGGTGATGTGTATGATAATAAATGGGATTGATTATGACTATCGACCAAATGCGATTGGATTTTATTTTAGTTGGATGCATGAATGTATGGGGTTTTATTAAATGGGGTCTCATGCACTCGCCTTCTCTAATTTTTTCTTAATGTAAATTCTATCTCTTTCCTATGTACTTCCCTCGATCACGATCAAGGTTTCTATTTATTTTAAATAGTTTTGTAATAGGAATTTTTAGAATTATTTTGAAGAATTGGAGATCAAGGGGCAAGGAGCGCTTGAAGACCCGTTTGTAATGGAGCCCGAAGTTTAAATGTAATAGTTATATTTAAATATTAATTCTTGCACCCCTAGGGTTTGACCTTTTGGTTCACTTGGTGGCTCTAGTGAACCAAACTAGAATAAAAGTCCATAATCAATCTGGGTAGAATATAGTATTCTATATGTGCATGCTTATACTATATATATTATATATTATGCAAACATGCTTCGCATGTTCATTAATATGACGCGTATTTTATATATATATGAGCATGCGCTAAACAAGATGAGACAAATTAATAACAAACCCCTCAATTTTTATATTAAGTCCTAAGCGTTCAAAGATATTTGGAATATCGAACGTCGCCTTCTAGCATGATAAAATTAATAGAGTATTAAATATTTAATATGAGTTTGTTGTGTCACCACAAGGCAAGTATTAAGTATTTAAGATGTTAATTTATCACATTTGATGCTTATAAAGAAAATTGAACAATATTGTTTTGTTGTGTCACCACAAGGATGATATTTTTCTTTTTGAATATATGGAGTGCTAGGTCGGACTTAACTTGGATAATTTTGATTCGGATGTGCCACCACTTGATCAAAATAATCTAAGAGGCAAAAGACAAGGAGTTGCATAGTTGATGTAATTGACAAAAGTTGTCTACCTATTTATTTATATATAGTTTGTTGTGTCACCACAAGGCTATATACATTTGAAATGGGATCCTTATTCTCACTAGCAAATCTTTAATTAGATTTTGCCAACTATATATAAGTGAGGGTAATATAGTTTGAAGAAAATAGTGGGAGATACCAATTTAAAACAAGACCTAAATTATTTTGGTAATTAATAAAAGAATGTATGTTAAAATGTTGTTAATTACAAATTCATTTACGTAATTTTACAATGTCTAAAATTTACTATCATCAAAGCATATTAGATGCTAAATTAACCGCACCAAATTAAATGGATTGGTTAAGGAATTTGAGAATAGTTCTCATAGTCAAAAGTCATCTTATGTCCTTAATACGCCTATCCTCGCAGAATGGTTGCGCATAATGCCTCCGAGGAAGACATTGCTACTTTTAGAAAGTGGCAAGATGATGCATAGTTGGCTCAATGCATCATGCTCAAGTCCACGAGTAACGAGCTTCAAACACAAGATGAAACTATGGATGTTTTACTATATTCCCCGCACATCAAGTAGTTGATGGCGAGGAAAGTAAGACCGATAGATATCGATATCTAAGAAGCTCTTCCGATCTAGAATGGCCAATGGCACTATAGTGCATAAAAAAGTTCTTAACATAATCAATTTGATTGATCAATTAGGACAACCGATTTTGTCATGGATGGAGAGTTGAGCCAAGATTTGATCTTGCACTCACTCCCTAACTCTCTTTTAATTGTTGTGAATTTTCATATGAACAAGCTAGATATCGCCTTTGGCGATTTGCTTAACATGTTGAAAAATGTTGAGAGTCACTTTCCAACCAAGAAAGATCAAGTCTTACCGGTAGGGGCCAAAGGATCTTCCGAAAAAGAAGAACGATTCAAAGAAGGTAAATAGAAAGGCATAAACAAAGGATAATAAGAACAAAATCGATACACGGATAGCAAAGGAGTTTGCTTCCACTACAATAAGCTTGGACACTGGAAAGAAACTGCAAAAAGCATCTTGCAGAGGCTAACCAAAGAAGCTTAGTGAAGTTTCTGCATAATACAATTTTGTTCATGATTGAAATAAATTTTTCTTTAAGTCAAGGTTCTACTTGGGTATTGGATACCGACTTTGGTTATCATAAATATAGATTTATGAAGGGACCAAGCAGAAGTAGATAGCTAAACAAATATAAGTAATCCTATGTGCGAAAAATGAAGCAAAGGTTGCTGCATTAGCTATAGAAACTTATAGTTTAGCATCGCTTACCGCAAATCTATTAAGTCAATAAGTTGTTATTGTATTCCAATTCTTGTTAGAAACATTATTTCCATTTTATTGTTGAACAATGAAATCGTGGTATTATAATAAAGAACAATTGTTGTTCTATTTATAATAATAATGTTTTGTATAGAACCGAATATTACTTAATAAATTTTGTATACTTGACTTACGTGAAAAATTATTTTGTAAATTGAACAAATTAGTATAAGAAAAGGAGATGATCATTCAAAGAGTTGAATGTGTGTATTTGTTTGAAATACAAGTATGAATTATTTGAAAGGTTCAAAGAATTCGTAAGTGAAACAAATTGACAAAGTTTTAAGATTCTTTGATTAGATCAAGGAATAAATACTTGTGCAATAAGTTTCTAGATCATCTCAAATGGTTTTCTCATAATGGACACATCCCGATCGCAATAATTGATTGATGTATCCGAATGAAAATCATACCTTGTTGGACATGGTGCGATCCATAATGATTTTACCGACATTCCAAAGATCCTTCTCGGGATAATGTCCTAGAAATGGCTACATATCTACGAAAAAGGTAACCTCAAAATCCAAATTTCAAGACTCCATAAAAGTTATGGATGGGGAGGATTCCTAATCTTAAGTATGTTAAGATAAGGGTTGTCCAACTTATGTGAAAAGGTTTCAAGGATAAGCTTGGGACAAGATTTGACATGCATACTGATTTGTGGGACATCCTAAAGTAAGTTTAGGGCATATGTTCTATAATCCTACTTAGCAAAAGGTGTTTGTTGCATGAAACACGCTTCCTTCTAAAATAAAGGTGTTTATCATTGAAAAGGCTAGTGGGAGGATAATAGATCTTGAAGAGTTCAAGAACCACAAAATACTATAAGTCAAATAAGAGGATCCCAGTAGATAGACCTATTGTACCACAAACCGAATCAAATCGAATAGTACCAAGATACCGGGAGGTATGGATTCATCATGGATGATGATGATGAGGTACACATCATGAAGATGATGATCCGAGTTACATTCGATGAGGTAAGACTTCTAGTGTGTACAAAAGGACACAAGGGGGGCGCCAGTGACATTCCTAATATTATATGTTGATATACTACGGATAAGGAATGACATACTAATGCTACAATCAGTAATGATAAAGTTGTCTAAACATTCCTCCATGAATGGTTTGGGAAGAGTATCTTAATTGAGGATAAAAAAAATCTATATAGATAGATACAAAAGGATGCTCGACTTAACCCAAGGAACGTATATTCATTTGATGCTAAAGTAGTTTAGCATGGCAAACTCCAAGAGATGTCTCATGTTGATGAGCTATGGAGTGTATCTCTCTTAATAGTCCCCACAGACTCCTGAAAAGAGAGATCACATGAGTAACTATCATGTATGCAATGAAATATACGAGACCTGATGTTGATCGGTCATATTCTGGAGAAGATCACTGTAAGACAGTGAAAAACATCTTAAAGTTCTTAACCAGCACTAAGGATGTGATCATACATGGTGGGTCTGAATTAAAACTAGAGGGCTTAACAGACTCAAGTTTTTCAGACAGACCAAGACGACAGATAAATCCACTTTAAGGTAAAGGGTTACCTTGAATAGTGGTGCAGTGAATTGGAAAGGTTCCAAACAACAAAGAGTTACTGGTTTAGTGATAAAGACAAAGTATATAGCTATAAATGAAGCTGCAAGTTGATTGTTTGGATTAAAAGTTCATTACAGAACTAGGAATAGTTCCTAAGTCTCATCTTGGATCTAAACATGTGTTGTGGCACTTTCATTTGATTATTAGAATCATTGAAAGATAGGAAATCACTATAGAGATAGTGGACTCTCATGAACAACATTACATATCCATTAACTAAAGCTTATCCAACAGCAGGATAATCGTCACTTAGAGAAGAAGAGTATGAGTTACCATGACGATTGGCTTTAGTGCAAGTGGGAGATTGAAAGTAGTATGCACACAAGCCAATCATGTTTGATGATAAAGCATATACTTTGTAACAATCTTATTCATTTATTAATAAAAAGTATTAATTTATTAAAGGCTTTTAATTATCTACATGATCTTTGTTTTATAATATGTGATAAACCCATAGTTTTAAGCAATGCTTTTAGAATAATGATGATGATCATTCTAATGAGATCTAAATTCTTAGAAAGCTTAAAACTAAAATAGTTCCCAATCATTGGATTACTAAATTGGGGATTAGTGAATCCGGATAGATTGGTACATACGTTGCTTGCTCATTGGATGAGGATGATTGATCTCATGATCATTTGTGTGGAGACACTAAAGCAAGTATGTAGGTGCTTATTAGAGAATAAGTTCATCGAACGTGGCTCGCTAAGGAATACCTAATGGAGTTTTATTTGCTGTCAATAGGAATTCTGTAGTGATAGTAGTACAAGTGATCCTTGGACTTGAGATCATCATACTATCTTGTGTATGATGAGTTATACTTTGACTTATTCCTTAAGACCCTTAGGGTATATCAAGGGTATGCTTGGGTATAATAAGTTGTACATGGAGATAATGTATGATCAATAAAGAATCTACCACTTCTAATAAAAGAAGAGAAATGTCCTATGTGATTCGATAAATGACAACCCAAAGAGTCCTTGGCGAAGCGTAATGAAATTAGAAAGGAGTTTCTAATTTGCATTATTTGGAGTTGTGCATTTAAGGATCGAAATACATATAATTAAATAAAATAAGACTTGACAAAGTAATTCCATGTCTTATATTTAATTGGGACATTGTATGGTGGAAGGATTGAATTGTCAGAATTCTATCTACTCAAAGGTTCTTTAATGATTAATGTTGAAATCTATATTATCCGGAAAGTCGTTGATCGCTAGGAGGCTTATCCTATTGTAGAATAAATATTATTTAAATAAATTAATTGTTTAATTTATTTATTTAAATAAGATTAGAATTGTTCTAATTGATTTATTCACAACCTAGGTTTAATATGGAGAACCTAAAGGGTCACACCATAAAAGGAAGAATAATTATTTAAGAAGTTAATGGCATAATCGTAATAATATAGTTAAGTATATTTAATTTAATCTATGGTGATAGAATAAATTAAATAGCTTAATATTTATTATTTAATATTTTAGAAATATTAAATATAAATTAATAAGAGGAGTCTTATTAATATTATTACAATTATTATTATTTTAATTTCTAAAAGAGTTTAGGAATTAATTTAATATAAGTACTCTCATTTATTCCTAATTGGATTAGGAAGGAAAATTAGTTAAAGGAGTTTAATTAATTATCCCTAATAAGATTAGGGAGCTTAATTAATTAAAAGAATTAATTAATTAAAACCCAATTCCTTAATTGTTAAGGTGGGTTGCCCACATCTATAAATAAGAGGAGTCTTATTATGGGTGGCATGGGTTGTTGACTTTAATAAAGTACATAATAATTCCAAGTTGTTGGGAGTATGCCTTTTCTATAGAGATAGAAAACTAGGGTTAGCCATAACACCCATCTTCTTGAATTTTATTCTTCCTTGGTGGATCACCTCTAGAGGCCAAACATATGGGTGGCTAACGTTGATCAAAGGAAGGAACCAAACCCGGTGGATTCAAGTTGAACGCGAAAAGGATTGGAGGTGAACTTGTACCTGAGGAAGCTCGATCTTCAAGGGTATGATTCTCATTCGTTATCTTTTTCGTTTAATTAATAATTATGCATAAAGGATGATCCGGGTATATGGTTTGTAAAATTTTTAAACTCTGATTTTACCACGCTTCCGCACTTTTTTTGCAATTTGATTGCGCACATGAATATTACAAACCTAACAGTTCCTCCACCAGGAGGCTATCCTATCGGTGTTTGATTACTGGACTCGTAAGAAGACTAATTCCAACGAGGCTCAGGAAAGGCACCACCCAGATTTGCTCCAGTTCAAAGACCGGATTAACTTCCCATCAAGTAGATTGCGATGATCTAGGGACCTTCGTGCCAAAAAGCCGCGAGAGTAACCCTAAGATAGGTCAGCCTCTAATAATCCAAACGCGGAGGAAACTCTCTTCATGCTTTCCATTTTCAATTACTTGTAAAAGCATTTACTTGTAATTTTATTCCATGTTCATCCATATGTAATGGAAAATATGAAGAATATCTGTGCATACATAATATGTTATCAATTAACACCCATTTTTGAAGGACAATATTCCTAAAATGGGCACATTATGATAACATTTACATTATCCCTAAGATTAAAATACATAAGTCTTTTGTGGGGAAGCAATTGGGCTTGTTACCCACTCAAAATCTAAAAAGGCCACGAGCCTACAACCAATCATGTCTTCTTCTGACCAGTCTAATCTTGTTTCTCGAGAAGAATTTGATGGATTGAGTAAACAAATTACAGACTTGGTTGTTCTGCTTAAAGAACTGCATCAGTCTACTCAGAGTACAAAGATACCTACACATACAGAATCCTCTGCACAAGGAAGATCTCAAGGATTGGAAAAATCAATTCCAAAACCTTAATTGGATACGACCAACAAAGACCCTGAAAACACCCATCTCAAAGGAGATCCAGACACCGGTGACATCAGGAAGAAGGTCCTCCAAATAAAGGAGACTATCCGTGTTCTCAAAGGGATTGGAACACATGGAAGTGTTTCATATGTTGACCTTTGCATATTTCCTGGTGTTCATTATCCAGAGAAATTCAAAACCCCTGATTTTAAAAAATACAACAGATTAGGGGATCCTTATACACATTTAAAAGTGTTCATTGGAGAACTTGCATCTTATGCAGAAAATGAGAAGCTCAGAATGCAGCTGTTCCAGAAGAGTCTGACTAGAGAAGCCCGTTTGTGGTATACCAGATTAGACAATTCAAAGATCCATAGCTGGGAAGAGCTAGCTCACGCCTTCCTTACTCGATACAGTTTTCAATCTCAGATGGCTCCTGACCAGTACCAAATTACCAAGGTGAAGAAACATTCTAATGAGTCTTTCAGAGAGTAGGCTCAGAGGTGGAGGCGCCTGGCTGCTCAAGTTATTCCTTCCATGGTGGAGTTAGAAATGCTCATGACTTTCATAGACATACAGGAAGCTCCTTTCTATGAGAGAGTTTTAGCTGCTATTGGCAAACCATTCTTTGAAATGATCAAGCATGGAGAGATGGCTGAGATGGGATTGAAGTCTGGTAAAATTCAAGACCTAGCCACTCTTAAAGCAGTTGCTGAGTACATCCAATCTGGATCTTATGGAAACAACCCCCGGAGGGTCCATAAAAAGAAAGAGGATGATGTTTCCTTAATACTACAAGGTAAGAAAGGCTGTCGGAGCATGCCTATACAGAGGAGAAACTACTTCCCTTTACAAGAATAATCTTCAAACCCTCAATTGCCTAAAAGTGTTGAAGTAAAGCACCCTCGAACGTTTACACCCTTTGAGGGCTGTAACTTTGATGCAAACTTGGACTCAGACTTGATGGAAATACAAGAGGACATTGAGACACCTCAGGAGATTAAGGAATGGGTCGCAGACAAACCTAAACCCAACCTTGACCAAACTACTTCTTTCAATCTTGGAACCTTAGAAAGCCCTAAGCTAATCTAGATTGGTTCAGACCTCACCCCAAACCAACGGAATGACATGGTTGTGCTATTAACCCAATTCCAGGATATGTTTGCATGGTCTCATGAAGACATGGTGGGTTTGTCCACTTACATTGTTCTTCACCGCCTTCTAATTAAAGAAGGATTCAAGCCAGTTAGGAAAAAACTCAGGCAATTGAAACCTGAGCGGAGTTTAAAAGTTAAAGAAGAAATTGTGAAACAATTTCAAGCTAGCATTATCATGGTGTCTACATATCCGGAGTGGATATCCAACATTGTTCCCGTGCCTAAACTAGGAGGAAACGTGCGAGTTTGCGTGGATTATCGGGATCTAAACAAAGCTTGCCTTAAAGATAGCTTTCCTGTACCTTTTATCCACATTCTCATTGACAATACTGCTCAGCACAACATGTACTCCTTTGCAGATAGCTTCGCGGGTTACCATCAAATTATGGTTGCTGAAGAAGACCGTGAGAAAATTGCTTTCATCACGCCTTAGGGAACCTTTTGCTACAGACGGTTGTCATTCGGCCTCATCAATGCTGGGGTAACCTACCAACGAGCTATGATGGATCTTTTCCACAATTTAATGCACAAAGAGATAGAGATCTATGTGGATGACATCATCATCAAATCCCGAAGTGAGGAAGACCACTTAGACCATCTCAAAAAGTTATTCAACAGGTTGCGTAAGTATAACTTGAAGTTGAATCCAGGCAAGTGCGCCTTTGGCATCAAATCAGGCAAGTTGCTAGGTTTCCTAGTCAGGCAAAAAGGGATTGAGCTAGATCCCACCAAAATACAGGCCATCAAGAAAATACCAATTCCTCAGACAGAGAAGGAAATACGAGGATTTTTGGGAAGAATCAACTTCATTAGCAGGTTTATCTCTCAACTCACAATAACCTGTGAGCCCATCTTCAAGCTATTAAGGAAGAACTCCTCCGTGATATGGAATGATGAGTGTCAGAAAGCCTTCCTTATCATTAAAGAGCAGTTGGTTAACGCTCCTTTTTGGTACCTCCCAGGGATGATGTTCCCCTATTTATGTACCTGTCCATCAATGACAATGGCATGGGCTGCATGCTGGGGCAAAAAAATGATAGAGGCCAAGCACGAGCTATCTATTACCTCAGCAAAAGATTCAGAGTCAGTGAACACAAGTACACTTTGATTAAGAAGACTTGTTGCGCTTTGGCATGGGCTTCCATGAGGTTACAACATTACCTCCATGGTCACACAACCCATCTCATATCCCGCGTGGATCCTCTCAAGTATGTGTTCAGTAAGCCCATACTAAATTGTCGACTGTCCAGATGGCAGTTGATCCTACAACAATTTGACATCGTCTACATGACGCAAAAGTTTGTCAAAGGTTAAGGAATTGCTGATCAACTGGCCGCCGCACCTACAGGGGATTACAAACCTTTAGAAACATACTTCCCCGATAAAGGGGTAATGACAGTTCAACAATACCATCAATACGATGATGTCCACCCATGGAAAATGTATTTTGATGGAGCTGTTAACACAGAAGGCTCTAGAGCTGGAGTAGTTCTAGTATCCAGTACGGGGGATCAATGTCCCATCGCCGTCAAATTGCAGTTTGTCAGCACCAACAACACAACTGAGTATGAAGGCTGTATCATAGCGCTAAAACTTGCCCGTTCAATGGGCATCAGGCGGTTAACTGTCTTTGGGGATTCGGAATTGGTAATCAAACAATCCACGGGAATCTATCAAACCAAAGAATTACATTTGATGCCTTACCATCGACAAGTTGTACAGATGGCTTTGGAGTTCGAAGAAATCTCCTTTCTACACATTCCTCGAAATAGGAATGATTTTGCGGATGCACTAGTAACGTTGGCCTCCTTGATTGACATACCTAACAAGGAAAACATGCCAAACATCACATTTGCCCAGCAAAAGGCCCCAATTTATCGGAACTACGTCAGAGAAGTATCGGATGAGCTACCTTCCGTTCACCACTCTTGGTATCAGCATATCAAGGAGTACCTATGAGATGGATTTACACCAGCTAAGGCGAGCCTAACTGAGAAGAGGCGGATCCATCGACTTGCTATGAAATTCTACCTAAGCGGAGATGCAATCTACAAGAGAGATGCTGGATTAGGTCTCCTTAGATGTATGGATAAAGACCAAGCTCAGGGGCTCATGGATGAAATCATGGTGGAGTATGTGGCCCACACATGAGCGGCCCCTTACTTGTCAAGAAAATCATCAGAACAGGGCATTATTGGCTCACACTCAAATCTGACTGTGATGATAACGTCAAGAGGTGCTATCAATGCCAAATTCATGGGAATGATATCCATGCCCCCCAAGGGAACTCCACAATATGAGTTCGCCATGTCCTTTCTCAATGTGGGGAATGGATGTGATCGGGTCTGTCGAGCCCAAAGCCAGTAATGGACATCGATTCATATTCACCACGATCGATTACTTCACCATGTGGGTAGAAGCAGCCTCCTTCCCCAAGGTTACCAAAGAAGTCATCATTATTTTCCTCAAAAACAATGTAGTCTGTCGCTATAGACAACCAGAGGTCATTGTGTCAGACAATGCTAAAACCTCAACAACAAAATGATGGAGGAGTTATGCAGTAAATTCCACATCAAACACCTTAACTCACATCTCTGAGTCCAAAGATGAATGGTCTTTGTTAGGCGGCTAATAAAAATATCTAGAAGATCATGCAAAAAATGTCCGCCAATCACAAAGGATGGATTGACCTCTTGTCTCCGACTTTATTAGCCTACAGAACTTCCATGCGTACTTCCACTAGGGCAACCCCCTACTCATTAGCCTATGGGATGGAAGCAGTGCTCCCCATAGAGGTGGAAATGGAATCCCTCAAACTGTTGATGGATGCATAATTGAATGAAGACCAATGGGTACAAGACAGGTATCACCAATTGTCTTTGATAGACGAAAGGCGAACTGCGACAATCTTCAATGGTCAGTTATATCAGCAAAGGATCGCATGATCCTATAACAGAAAAATCTGGCTACGGTAGTTCAAACAACATGACTTGGTTTTGAAGAAGATCATTAACAACCAAGGTCAATCTAAGGGAAAATTCGCTCCTAACTGGGAAGGCCTGTTTGTTGTCACGGAGGTATTGACAGGAGGTGCTCTCAGACTATAAGAAATGGATGACAATGAATTTCCACAGCTTATGAACTTGGACACTGTGAAACGGTACTATATCTGAAGTTACCATCAAGCAAACATCCTGGTATTGATCATCTAATTACCAGTCATTCCGGTTTTTTAACCCTCTTTTTACAAACTCTTTTGCCCCTCAGGGAAACATACACTTCAAACCAGCAGCCTGATTTCACCTCATTTCAAACCTTTCACACAATTTTGGTTATCCTAAACACGAGATTTAACCTTTCACACCTGCAATTTATCCTAAATACGGGATTAAACTTTTCTACACTTGCAGTTTGTCCCTATTATGGGAACAAACATTCTTTTCCCCGCAGTATAGCCTGCGCACGGGATTCACACTTCCTTTTGGCTATGATTCGTCCCTCGGGGAAAACTACGTCGACCTGATCTCCCTGATACACGGGAGTACGTAGGCAACCATATTCTATATGGCCCGGTCACAATAAAAAAATAATAATAACATTTCTGCCCTTTCTCTACAACAACAAAAACATTTCTACACCCATTTACCTTTCTCATTCAGCGTTGAACCTCTTACACCAGGTTCGAACTACGCAGACTTGATCTCCTCTTCAATAGGATTACATTGGCATCCATTTATGGTTCAGTCTAACCCCTACCAGAATAAAAATACTTGTCACACGGTACTATGATCAACCTTCAATCCACTACATTTCATCGGCTTCAGACCAAGGGGATGGAATTACCCAACCTCTCCTCACAAATAGGAGATTCGGTGACCATCTAAGCTGCAGTTGTGCCTCAAAGAGCAATACCAATCCATAAAAGATGGAATTAACTAGGCTTCTCATAAATAAAAGTACTGGTGACCATTTGTGGTATGATCAATCTTCGAGAGGAAAAGCCACATTCCTATCCATATTTCCATATAGAAACTAGTCCCAAGACACCAAAGATGGTAGGGATATATACAGATCAATGACCCTCTCTAAGAGATCCTGTGATGGCTCAATGTCCACATATCAAGGACAAGTTCAGAATGCATCAAGATCACAAGCCCTGAAGAAACAGGCAAATATCAAGCAAATATCATGGCACAACTAGAAGGGAAGTAAATCAAAATATATTTCTCTGTCATATATAATACAATTTGATATATACATCTGTGTTGTACATGACAAAATGGCTAAGATAGTCTGTGTAGAAAAATACAAAGCTATCTACGGATCTATGTGTATGCGGACTATCAGATAAGGCATAGCATCCCTCTCTGAAGGAGGTAAAGCTGCGAGCTCCTGCCCAAGGGTATCTACACGAGCTAGTAGATCCGAGGCTGACTGAATGATGGCACAATGCTCATCGATGTACGCACTCATATCGACAAGGATACCAGTCGTCTGGGATCTCACGGAAGCACTGTCTACAACGGCCACATCTCTAGCCGATAGGGCAACATCCCTCTCCACGATCTCTGGCTGATCTAGCCTCGTCCCTCTCTAATAGAGCGGCTTCTCTCCCATCAAGAGCTATCAACATCGCGACCCTAGCCTGATCTCTCTCATAGGTCATCAGATGTAGGCTCTGCTCCAAATACTGTGTTGAATACTGAGTAACAGTGGCACTCGGGGTGGGAGAATCCATCACATATGCTGGCAGCCCAACAGTCAAGTTCCATCGATGGGAATGTCAGCCTCCTCCATAGGCTCCTCATCGTCGGACTCTGTGACACCCCCAAATTCAAGTACTCCATTCCCACAAGATTTGTCGTTCACTTACCAAAACCATTATATCTAACTACCCATCATAAAGGATAAAGACATAATTTATATAACTTAAATGATAATCTTTCCCATTAAAGGGTTACATCATCACCAAAATAATCCCAGGTAATGTAACCTTAAATTTATTACATCAGTTTGCAAAATACATCGTAAAATAAAATAAGTCTCATAACGTAAAACATTTAAATTAATTTCCATAAGCCTTCAGCACTTGGACAGTTTGCCTTTTCCTTTGCTAGTAAATGGCTCATCTACTCTTTCAACCTTAGCTGTAGTGTTAATTGCAAGAGTGAGCAAAAAAATGCTCACTAATATAGAAAGTAGTAATGATAACAATATGAGAGTGAACAACGATTGCTTAACAACAATGAACTTGTTCTACGAATCAAAAATAGAAAACAAGTTCAAACTTTAATTGTCTGAGGGTCTTAAGACCACGATCTATGTCTCCGGTATTTAGGTATTATTACATTAACCTTAAGAGTCATTAGACTATACAGACTCTTCTTAACGTACTTAGGGGGATCAGCCCTTTGTACCATGTATTGTGCACAAACATCTAAATGTTACACGTACAAAAACCCTTATGATAGGGTTGTTCGTCTCAGTTTGAATTTAGAATTTCCGCACTAAAAAAGTTTAGTTTGGAACTAGCTTATCAGTGTTTCTAAAATTTTAGAACACTTATTCAATTTCCATCAATAAAGGTTTAATACAAAAATGTATAACTGAACAAGGCTATCAAGGTCTAAGATCGGATATCAACAATATATAATTGAATAGACATGATAATCATGCAAAGTGCTATAACCAAAAGAGTTAGAACAATTTCCATTGAATCAGTGTATTAGAACAATATATGCTTCGAATGATAATAAGGAAAGTAAAACTCGATTGATGTAACGAATTAGGTTACAAGAGCTTGTACAATCATACACGAGATAGAATCAATAGGCTTGCTTAACTTCAATGTAAAATTTTAGGAATAAAGAGATTGCTTGACTTAAAGATAGCATAGTTATGAAAAAGGTGTAATTGTAATTGAGATAGGGTAAATAAACTTGTTCAATAATCACAAGGTAGAGTTAGGAAACTTGCCTCAAGCGTAAGCTACACTATTAAAACTCGCGTTCACCTACACATTTTAGTGGAATCACAATATCTATTAGATATGCTAACATACCATAACATGTACAATTCTTGCTAATCTTATCATTTAAGCACAAGTCTTTCATTACCATTTACATTTCAGAAATTCCAAGTGTTTTGCTTCGCAACACTTGTCTAACCTTCATTGTATAAACTAAGTTATCACATAACACGTTCATGACTTATAAATCATTTTTACAACTTTGAATTTATAATTCACATAACACGACTCTATTTAACCTTGTTGTTACACATTTGACACATTAACATAGTCATTAAGCCATGATATAATGAATGACCAAAGTCTGTGAAGTAGCGAGACTTTCTTGTCATGATTAGTTCAAATCTTTGGCCTACGCCGCATGAGCTTTTATCTTGGATAATAAGCGGCATACCACAGGCATCAACGCTACGCTTACTTAAGATGCAATTGACGACATCAAGACCCTGTACCAATAATGGCCATGCAATGATGCACCGATTCGATTTAGCGTAAACTTCAAATTAGACTCTACTTTCAAAGCCAAAAATCACTATTCCACAGAATTTTACTACACTTCAACATCTAAAACTTTGTAATATCACAACTAAGCATGCTAAACATCATTTTATATACAAAACATCACGCATACATGAATTTAAAGAATCAAAACTATAATTTTTTCCAAATTTCTTCATTTTTACACTTTTAACGAATTCGATCGCCACAAATTCGTTTCTTAATCAATCGACATGATTTAAACTACGCCGCTTTTGTTTCTTATCATATTAACATAATCCAATAACAAATTACAGATTATAACATATATAGAGCATCAACTTTTGTACTTTCTAAGCCATATAATAAGAACATAAACACTATTATTTCATTTTCTTCTTACAATTCAATTTTATGAATTTGATAACAAATATCAAGTATACATGATGATTAACAGAGTTTTGCAAAACTATATGAACATATATATATACCACAATTCATGTGATTTCCAATCACATAGAATATATATATATATATATATATATATATATATATATATATATATATATATACTAAAACTAAAAGCTAAAATGGGGATAGTTTATACCTTGATTAGCAAAACAATTAGCAAACCCTTCTCTTCCACTTGATAATCACATAATAACTTCTCTCAAGCTCTCACTCTCAATCTCCTCTATGCTTATCTTCTTATCTCAAACCTTCTCTGTATATTCTATATTGTCTAGCCTTAGGGAAAAATAAGATGTGTAGGAAAATATAACTGACCTCTCCCACGATCCCTTCCGTTAGAAAAATAAAAAGTTTGCGTCAGTTGAATAAGCCAAAGGCTACAAGGCCCTGTTTAAAAAACCTCTTTTTTAAAACTTCATTGCTATATCTTGCTAAAACTAAATTTTTCTATAAATTCAAACCAAACGTATATAGGTGCGAACGAGGCCTCGCACTACTTTCAAATAATTGCACATTGATCCACACACACATATTCATATAACAGTTTCTTTGGAAAGTGGCGGTCACCATGGTAACACGGATGTCGGGGGGTGCCTAACACCTTCCCTCCGCAAAATCAATCCCCCGGACCCATAATGAATCTCAGTTTCACAAACCCATTTAGTAGTGTCAAAACACTAGGTCAATGTGTACACCTTTTTCGATTCGTTAGTGCAACCATCAAAAAAACTTATCAATGGCGACTCTTAATACCCAATCGTCGACATTATACATAGGACATTTTTCACTTGTTTTTTCAAACAAATCTCACCTAACAATGAGAACACCAAAAACAAGTAACAAAAAGGGACAACTAAAAATCCCGATGTCGACATTTATAACTTCAAATATTTTTAAACTATTTATTTTCATTTAAAATAATTTTTTATAATATTAAAATCATTTTTAATTAATTT
The DNA here is from genome assembly GCA_020205615.1 of Panax quinquefolius. NCBI lineage: Eukaryota > Viridiplantae > Streptophyta > Magnoliopsida > Apiales > Araliaceae > Panax > Panax quinquefolius. The sequence continues at coordinate 100,518,556 of CM035163.1, read as the reverse complement.
ATTTAATATAATTATTAAATAAATATAATATCATTAATATTAGATAATTAATGTAATTTGTCTCAAAATATTAAATGTTATATTTTATAACTTAAAATATTATTAAATACCTTTTATCATTTAAAATGATTTTTAATATAATAAAATAATTTTTTATTAATTTAATTAATGAATTTATAAAATAAATAAAATATTAATATTATTTAAATAAATACCAATATTTATGAAAAATATGTCAAATTATTAAAAGTTAATTTTTATAACTTTAAATAATTTTTGGAATTTTTAATAATAAATTTATATTTTTAAATGATTTTTAGAAAATAAATTAATTAAAATAAATAAAACTGTCGCTATAGTCTTTAGCGACAGAATCTGTCGCCTTAGGTGTTCTTGAGGCTCAAGAACATTCATATGACAATTTCGGGTGACCTACTTTGACCAAGCATTAAACACTGATCATGTTTTTCTGGGCAAGATAATGATTAGAGGTTGTAGTACTAATATAATACTACATGCTACAACAACAATTGTAATCATACAATACATAACAAAGGAGATCTGGGCATCCAAAGTGGCTGTCAGAGCTGTTCTTCATTTTTTGGGTTACCCAGAAATGAAGAACAGTTCGACTGGCTAGTTTTGGGATTCCACAACTTGCTTCTCATGTAATGTTTTTGAGATATAAGACTTGTAGTGTGTAGACAACATGTAGGTGTACATATCTATTACATAAAATCATCATAACAACAACACAACAAGAAGATATAAGCCGGTCAACCCTTGTTAGAAATAAGGTTCAAACTTTTTCTAGGTTACCTAGAAAATAGTCCTCATGATCTTTTTGCCTACTTTGACCAACCACTGTGTTCAACCTACTTATTTTTAAGGAGATTTTAAGGCATAAACATAAAGTCCATATACCAAACTACATCTTGGATGAAACAAAAATAACAAACAAACAAACAGAAGAAAGATCAAGGCTCACAAAAAGCTTGTCAAGCCCTTTCTGGGCAGTTTCTGGGTTACCCAGAAATGCCCAGTCATGGCCGGTCAATGTGGTTTGACCACAAATAGCTTTCAATATATGATAGATATGACCCTGATTCAAGTTCTAGATCAATAGACCACATAACATACTACAAATATCAACCTTCAAAACACAAAAACCATGAGCAGAAAGAGATCTACATGACCTGACATTTGGTTGTTAGACAAAAAAAAAATATTATTCCTGATTTTGAAAAATACTAGATCTGAGCCTATAGATGTTATGGATCTAACATCTATCAACCTAGATCACTTAATAACACTATATTCAACATGTTTTAACATAAAATCATAACATATAACATAGCAAGCATGATCAGATTCTAGGTTAGGGTTTTATACCTTGATGAACAATCTCTTGAATCTAAGCCTCTGATTTGTGAATGGAATTCGTGGGGCTTGATTTGGGGACTATTCCACTACTATATTTTGTGGTTTTAGAGAGAGGGGGTCTTTGATGAGTATAAGTGTATGAATGAGTAAAGATGTGCACTTTTCTCTCTCTTAACCTATTTATATAACTTGGATAGATTGAATCTAACTTGCAAGGTGTCAAAGAAGATAATATTGGATGAGTTTTAGGGCATGTGCTATAATCTAGAGTGGTGATTTGACAAGATATGGCAAGATTTGCAAAAAAGCTTAATAAAGAATGTGTATAAAGGTATTTTGGTCATTTGCATTGAAATTTTAATGGTATTCTTGTCCATGACACTGGAATCTAGGTTTTAATCAATAGATTTTAAACCTTAAGGTTTCCCAAATAATTTCTAGGGTTTGAAATATTAAGTTTAAAGTTTAATAAAATTATAATTAAACATACTAATTAAAATTAGTGTTTTTAATAGAAAATTAGGGTTTTAAAATACTTAGGGTTTTCTTGATATTATTATGGTTCCCCAAATTATGAATTAGGGTTTCCTAATTAACATTATAATTTAGTAAAATAATAATTAGGGTTACCATTTTAGCAATTAGGGTTTTAAATTGAAAATTAAGATTTCTAATTTACAATTAGGGTTTCTAGATAATAATTACGATTTACCTAATTAGCATAATATAATAATTGTCATTAATTACGTACCAAAATTTCTTACCAATCAAAAATTTTGGTTTAAGTTTCAAGTTAGGGTTTAGCGAATTAGTACTAGTGTTTTGACATTATACACCATAATTGACCAACCATGATAAATACGTACATACAGTACATATTTATAGCATTGAAATAAAAATAATTTGTATTAATTATTCTCTTTCCTTATTCCAAATCCATAATTAGGGTTTGGATTCCATATCTAATATATCTTTCAAATCGTACCATAATTAGTTAAATTAAAATAATTAACTTAACTAATTTAAATAAAAGAGTTATTATAATAATACCAATAATGATTTCATATATTATTTAAAAAATATATAAATTTCTTTTCATGGAAAAATAAGTTCTAAAATCATTTCTACTATAAAATTAATTACTATAATAATATACTTTATAATAATCAATAATTCTAAAATAAAATTATTTGAAATTATTCATGTAATAAATAAATTTTATTTATCACAAAAATACGTACACATTACATTCTACACATATTCCTATGTTTAAAATAATAAAAAATTTAGATGCAAAATTTCTTATTTATTTATATAGAAAATATCGGGTTATTACAATGTATGTATGCCATATCGTCTCTATGTAAATATTTTAATAATACATAGGTATTATATTAAGAATAATATCTTGAGAAAATGAGTAAATCGTTTTTTTTATGATTAGTTCTTATATTTAGAGAAAACATGATAAAAGTATCATATGTTATGTTATGGTGAAATACATAATAGTAATGTATTTCCAAGAGGGTTAAAGTTAAAAGAAAACAAAGTTATTTTAATTTACTAAATAACTTGATTTATTATATTCATGAATGTTATAAAGAATATTTAAATATCTTCATTCATGGTATATTTATATATGTGAACCTTGTAATATTACAGCTCGATGTAAATTGAACATATCATAAATAGTAATGTGGTGGGAAATGAATAAGTAATGAAAATGAGAATAAGATTATTGTAAGCTTGTGTGAGATGCCTTGTGTGGCAAAGTGATGGAATAAGCATTCATTAAATAATTTAATAAATGAATAATTGAAGGAATTAAATTGTATGAGCAATGGTTTTATATTATATAGTAGTTACATCTATATGATATGAAATGAAGTAGAACTTCAATGGTGACTATATAATATAGGAACTATTTGAATACATACGTATAAAGGCTTGTATGTTAGCATTATGTACAAGTGAGATAATAAACTATACATGGATTATATGTATGGTTAATATCTACTACCTTGAAATATTTATTATGTAAATGATATTGTGACATTAAGTTATAGATAATGTATGGTTGATATGTGTATAAGATATAACATAAGAATAAGAGTTGTGTATAAGTGTATAATCTAGTGTTGCAAACATGTTGAGTAACGGAGATTGTCCCAAAATTAGTGTCCCATTTGCTCTCACTTCTCAGTCACGTGTTTGGCAAAGGCTAAGGCCTATTCCTCTTTTCTTCTTCCAAGCTAAAGCTAGAAATCTAGATGACAATGATGAACAAGGGAGTGGGCAAAATGATGTAAATCAACTACCATCTAATAACTCCTTGTTAACCTTCATACAATCCTTCAATCCATGTGTTTAATTTAGTGGGAGTTGACAATATATGTGTTTTTGTTTCTCTATAAATGCAACCAAACTCCTTCTATTTTCCATTGTTGAGAATTGCTAAGTGTGAGATTGAGAGCATACAAGTGTTCTAAGAACTTGAAAGTTCAGTAGTATTGGGGGCAATTAGAGGTTTGGAGTGCTATAGATAGCAAATTGAAGCCATCAAGAGGTAATGAATCTAATGTTAATGCTTTTGATTTCTTAAGTTTTCAATCACTAGAAATGTCATGAAAAAGTAGCTTTTGAGTCACAAAAATGATGTCTAAGGATTGTTATAATCCATGAATTGTTGTTAAATATTGTTAATATTATCAAATGCAAAAAAATAGAAGTTAAACGAGCCAATTTAGTTGAGAAATGAATTCGTAGTGAATGAATTCGCTAAATTGTCAAAACATGAACAATTAGTATGAACATGAGTTATAAATTCATATATTGGTTAGTTAATGTTTATGTTAGTTGATGGGTATTTGGTATGTTGTAGTTTTATGAGTTACGAATTCGTAGAATCGAAAACGGACTAATTTCGATATGTATAACTCAAATTATGAAGGTTAGAAAGAAGTTTGGCATGATAACTCGTAGCAGGGGAAAGGAAATTTTCCAATTCCAGCAGCTAGGCCTGCCCCGGCAGGCTATTTTTAAGGCAAAACTATAAGACCCCAATATTTTTTAATAAAGATGATTTTTCTATAAATATCATTTTTAAATATTATGGAATGAATTTGATATAATGTTATAGTTGTGGGTAATATTTATAAATTTTGCAAAGTACGCAAGTTGTTATATAATATTCGATTGGTCGGGGAACATTTGTTTTAACAGGGAATATTTGTACGAAGACACAATCATTGGTGGACCCCACAACGGAATTATTATCGAATTGAGAAAACGACAAAAATATTTTTTATGAAAATAACGACAAAAGTTTTACCGTTAAAACCGCTGTTGAACTACTTTCTGATTAGTAAAAATACGATGTCTGGCGTGGTTGCGTAGTAGCACGGTATTGATTATTGATGCTTACGTGAGAAATCACTCGGTTTTATTCAATTATTGCTACGATGAATTGATCTGATATCTCACATTATTTGATTCAATTATTGTCGATATTTTATGTATTATTAAATCAATAATTGAGACGACGAAGTTATTAATATTATTATTTGCAATATTAACGATGTCTAGAAGTTCTGTCAAGGAGAGGTTTGGTCACTTAATTGCACGCCTATAGGGAGAAATCCTTATTAGAAAGCCCCCTCTTTCCTGGGAACGACCTGGTCGTTAAATATTGTGAATTTTAATAATGATGATAAATGTTGTTAAAAATATTGAAGGGATTTTTTTTATGAAGTCTTTGATGTAAATTTTGTTATTTTATGGACTCCCATTTACCTATTTTTAAAAATAATCGGTAGAAAATTATTCAGTATAATAAAGGTGGGGTCCACATGCGGGGCCCACGATTGAAAATGACATTGGGGGTAGGGGAGTTATGTTAGTCACGGGAGGGAATTAATATCATTAGTATATATATATATATATATATATATATATATATATATATATGTTAAATGTATATGATATATAATATATGTATGTTATATATATATATAATTATAATTGTGGGGCCCACAGTTGGATGATATGATTTTGGTGAAAAAGTTGAATTGTTGGGAGTTTTTCCAAAAGATGTTCACGGGTGGATTGGTTTTCAAACCAACATGTGGTTATATATATATATTATTTTTTTTGTTTTACTTATTGATTGCATTGAATTTAAGTAACCGAAGGTTTCGTATGCTGCCCGTGAAGTTTTTTTTTTTAATGTTGCATCCGTGATAAATTCCTAACAGTGCCCTTCCATTCTCCTATAAATAGGATGCTTAGTTAGAATTGAAAACACACCAGAAATTCAGAGAATTCTCTTCTATAATATTAAGCGTATTTCTTTAGAGTTATAAGAAGCTTTGAGCGTAGTGCAAGTTTTCTTCAAGAATATCCTCGCCCTACTAGAGAGAATACTCTTCTTTTACGGTAAGGGGTATTATTTCTTTTGTATTCATGAAGAGAACTTCTATTATTCCATTCTTTATTATTACATTCAAATAACTTTTGTATCTGGACTACCTTATACTTCTTTGAAATTCTTACATTATTCCATTATTTATTATTATGTTGGAATAACTTTCTGCATCTTGATCTATCGCATGCATGGTGAATTTCATTGGTATTTCATTCTTTATTATTACATTGGAATATCACATGCGTAAGTTTTTACGCATGACTGGTTCCATTATTTATTATTACATTGGAATATCCTCGCTGCGTTCGTTCTGGCACGACTGGTTCCGTTATTTATTATTCTGTTGGAATAACCTGTCTGTGCGGTCTATCGCATGCATGGTGATTTCTTTTATTATTCCATTCTTTATTATACTAAGTTGGTTAAAGTTTGGCTTTTATACTCCATGAAATTAGTGGAATATCCTTGATATTTGCGCTTCATCCAATATCTTTTCATGGAAATATTCTTCTGAGCATTCTTAAGTTTTACCCCACAAAGTAGTATCATGTTGACAATTTGGACGTTATTGGTTCCTGGATAAATTAATTCTTGAACATGTTTTTATTGAATTCTTATATCATTGTCATCATCCTCATGTTTATATTATGTTGAAAGTCATCTGTGGCCTGTAGTGCATAGATGGACTTGGTATGATTATGACCAGGGATTATTCGGTATAATCATGATCGTAATGTTACAAATGATGTGTTAAAAGTCCTCATTGACCCGTAGTGCATTGATGGACAGTTGTTGGCATGATCATGACCATTGATGAATACACGAATATCCTTGGCCCGTAGTGCAAGGATAATTTGTGGTCGTGATACTAATGAATATCCTTGGCCGTAGTGCAGGGATGATGTGGATTATTTATTAAGTTGAGTCTCAGCGATAAAATTGATGAAAAACCTTTTTAAATCATAAAAGATAGTAAATTTTATGTTCTACTTGACTCTTCTAATGGATTGCTAGTTTCGCTGCAGTTAAACTTGATTTCAATTGTATTTTATTAGTTTAACACTGTTGAAGGCTAACGATAATTTATTCTGCATTATCTTAGTCATAATATTTCTTACTGGGCTAGTTGAGCTCACCCTTTCTTTCATTGTTGTCTTCTGGAAATGAGAATATAGCTGGGACGAGTCGGGGAACGGAGTGACGGTCCAGATGATAGCATTAGTAGTCCTCCCTATTCTGTTACATAGTGTGACAATAAATGTAATGAGGACTCCATTGAGTGTGGATATTGTCTAGATGACAATATTCTTATTAAAACTCTCAGTTTATGTATTGTCGTATATTACACGACGGTTGTTTAATTAAGTTTGTATTTGTATTCTGTACCATGTATTTGGCGACTCAAGATGGGTGATGTATACCTATTTTGGGGGCGTCACAAAAACCCCCGCCCCGCCGGGGGGGGGGGGTGGTCTAATGTGCAGATGTTGAGAAAAATCTAAAAGGACATGTTTTACTAAAATAGCCATAACATTTTCATATGAACTCCGATTGAGGAGATTCAAGATGATCCGGAACGAGAACGAATAGACCTACAACTTTTATTATTCAAGTTTTTCAATTTGAGGGGTCAAAATGTCATCTTTGTGACTGTTATGTATTTAGAGGCGATCAGAGGGTGTCGAATGAGCACATACGCAGGTATAGTGCTCCCGACGATGGAATATGTTATTCTAAGTGATGTAACATTAAAATCCATGATATTATAAATGACATATAAAATTTCCTTGCTTATAATAGAAAGCATTGTCATGACTTAGTATGTGATTTGAAAAGAAACTTAAAGATTTTGAAAAACAAACCTTTTGGAAACTTATGTCCTATAAGTTTTGAACTTAGTGGTTTATATACATGATTGAGTTCAAATATAAATGAGCATGATATGGTGTTTATAGTGTCTTGTTCATGATCAAACTTGTTAGACCTTGTGTTTGAGAAGTATCCAAGAGAAACTTGATATATTAGAACTAAGGTGCATGAATGCTACATGAGGTAGGTTCTGAACTTGAGAAGATGTTATCATGACTTAGTTATTTATGATAAGTGTTTTAAAAGTTGTCTTATATATGCTATACTACATCATTCATGATAAAATGATTTCAAAGACAAACTCCATTATCTTTTGTAAACCAAGTATTAAAACATGAATGATATGTGCACTCAACTAGTAAAGTATGACATAAGTTATTTAAGCATGTTTTAAAAGTATAAACTATGCTATGTCTACGTAAATGAGATAGATACATATGAGCATGCTATTAGAGGCTTATTAGTACCAATATAGGGTTTAAAATCAAATATCATCGAATCTTGTTAAAGAAAGTTATTAAGCTTTATTGATTGAAATAAGTTATTATGGAACTAAGTAGTTTGATTGAGAACTTGAAAATAGATCACAACCTACTTGATGTCAAGTACGTATGGTTAAGGTATACTTATACATGCCTAGCTATTTTAAGAGTATGATGAGAAAGTGAAATGAAGGTTTTACAAACCTAGTTAGGAAACGATGTAATATTTATTATTATATTAAGAGCATATGAAATGTATGACTGATGGATATGAATCTATGATTATATAACTGTGTAGGAATACACGCAGTGCAGATAAGCTTTAAGTAGTTAAGTCGTAATTGATAAACTACGAATCAGGCAAGTCTTTCAGTTCCTATTTGATATATGAATTTGATAACTGTTATTTGAACTTTATTATGTTATGCAAATGTTGATGTATATATATGAAATGCATATGAAATATGTATGAAATTTGAAAGTTAATATTTGATGATATGCTTGTGAAGTAAATCTCTATGCCTGTTATGTGAGAAGTAACATGCATAGTAAATATTAATTGATTATGAATAATGAGCTGAATATGTTATTATATGCTATGTGCTGCATGAAAATTGTTAGAATAACTGGGCTGTCGAGCTCACCCTTGCAAATAACCACTTTTACAGGTTAAGGATACACGATAAAGGTTATGTGCTACTTGATTGATAAAGTCCAATAGTATCAAATGAGATTGATTTATTATTTAACTAGATGCTCTTGAACCATATTTAGGTTCTAGTAGATGTACATGATAGTAGTTTATAATGTGTAATACATGTTAAGTTGTACTATGTTATACATAGAGGAGTTTGAATCGAGATGTAAAGATTTATACAGTAATTTGGATAGACTGAATCATAACATAATTTGATTCAAGGATATGTAATTGATTCGAGTTAAGAAATCAATAAAAGATTATTTTTCAAAGGAGATTGAAAAAGTTTAAGTTATTCCGCATATTTATATAACATCGAATATGATGTAAACCAGGAATGGTAAATGACCAAGATTAGAAACTTAAAAAAGTTTGGGGTCATTACACAGATCCTGGAAATGGAAATAATTTATATTCTAAATTGTAATAAGCAAAGTTATTTTTATTAAGTTATGAATAAAAGATATAAATAGTTTGACGATAATAGTATCATAGCGGACCAAATCCGGGGTTCGAATGGAGTCGGATTTGGGGGCGTCACAGGTTTGTATCAAAGCTATAGGTTATAAACTTTAGGAAAGAGTACCTTAGGCTATAACCTGAGAGAGAGAAAGATAAAGATTAATATATATATATAAGCAAAGATTCAAAGAAGAATCTGGAAGTATCTAGAGAATGAGAATTCAGGAGTTTCCTAACTCTGGTAATAAAAATGTTAAGATGATGTCTATAAGATGAAGATGAGAAAGATAATAAGAATGAACTCGAATTGAGTTTAGTAGATAATGGGAAAGGACCCTAAGTTAACCAATGATCACGACGTGATCAGAATGAGCTATAAAGTGATAAATAGTCTATAACAATTAAGTGTGTATAGTTTGATGCTATAAGAGAATGTACTATGAAATGGTACGATATGAACTCATGAGGAGTTGTATATGATGAGATATGAAGAATTTGTATCGAGCAAATAGTAAGTTAAGAGTGAGATAGAGTTAAGTAGGACTTCAATTGAGGACCCATGACAGCAGCTGAGTTGTATGATTCCTTGTTATGGGCGGGGAATTGTACTTAGTGTAAAAACCACTTAGTTCTTGAACTGATAATAATTGAAATGTCTGTGTCGTGCTATTTGCTATATACCTGTTGAGAAGGTGATTCTTTTCTCATATGTATAACAAATAGATAGGTTATAGTTAGAAAATATAAAGTTAAGTTACGAGTTTTAAAACTCATACTTATGGTACGTTCGTGACTCATAATTATATGAAATGTTTTTGAACCCCTCAACGAATGGACGCCTATGGTCTGACTAGGGTAAGTTCCTAAACTCATATGATTATGGCAAGTTCCTGGATTTCCAAAGTGTGGTAAGTTTGATGAACTATATCGGGTATATATATGTTATGAAATTAGAAATTTTGGTATAGTGAGCATTGATTGTGTTAAAATGAAGCAATGGGGTAAAGATTGAAGTTGATGGAGAAACATGAATTTTCTAAATCATCTAGCTCTGCTAGATTTTCAAAATTTATTGACTTCGTGCTGATATTTGCACTTCTATTTTCTTGAAAAACATTGGATCATGTGATTGAACCAATGATGTTTAAAAATAATACCGTTATTCTTATTTCTATGCTAATTGTTTCGGCTAAGAATAAAATAATTTGAAAATTTTCAAAATGTATTTCTGACCATGTGCATCATTTGATATGGTGTTGAAAATGATAAACGATGGAGTCATCAATGCAATCGAACCTAGTGTTAGTTGTGATCGAAAGTTCGTCAGCCCACTATGGTATGATGTAATATGACAAAGTCACATAATTGTGGAATCCTCAACGTACTACTTATCTGGTACGGTATCATAACGTCATAAAAGAATTTTTGGTTTTCTTTTAAATTATGAAGAATGTCAATTAAGTTGGCTCAATTATTTCGATCGATGTCCGAATTGTTGATAAAAGTCTAACCTATTTGATTCGGCTAGACGGCTGTTGGAAAATATTTATGGAATTCAAGCATTCTTGAGTATTTGTGCCAAACCAGATTGCTCTGGTGCGGATTCAGATGTTGAAAAGCTGAGGTGAACAACCCTATAAGGGGGCATGTTTTTGGAGACAATGGTTCTGAACGTAACGCATATAGTCGTTACAACACACTACATTGCAGCCCAACATAGTGGTACAATAGGTTGGCCACCTAGTGTACATGTGGAGGGTGTTTTCAGTCTTTGTGATTGATAAACACTCTGATTTGCTGTGTGAAGGATTGTGTTGAAGCAGTAGTAAACCTAGAGACGAGTTCACGGTCTTGTGACCCCTCAGCATAAGTTGGAATCTAAGTTATTCATACTACTTCTCGATTATTGAAAAATCGTGGAAGATTCTTATTCTTCTGAAGGATGAATGTAGTAAGTAGAATGTTCCTTAGAAAGGATAATGTGGTAGAATGCAAGAGAGAAAGTTATAATAAAACTTCCAAAAAGAGAATGGATAAAATTATTTAAAAGAATATGTAATATTTGGAATAGCATCGAGTAGAGGAGGTTTTGGTGATTCCGAGGACGAAATATTTATAAGAGGGAGAGGATGTAAGAACCCGAATTTTTTGAAATTATTAAAATAAGAATTTATTAAATAAAATTCTTAAGGTATGAGAAGGGTTCGAATAAGAGTATATATATAAATATATATGCATTGTGAGGTCTGTGGTATTGTGTTGCATGGGGTAATATAAACTATGCAATAAGTGATCTCTGTGTTTAATAAATATATTATTATTATATATTTGTTATTTATTGAAGAGGCGAGTTATTTGAAGTAAAGAAGATGGATAGAAATTTATTTATCGATATTAAATAATTTATGTGAAATTATTTTATCATAGTAAGTTGGTGACATTAAATGTCTTTGATAATCACCAATTTCTTGAGTATATACGAGTAAGTATCAAGTCTAAGGTAGTACAACCGTACCCTTTAATAGTGGATGTGTAGGAGTTGGGCTAAACGATTCCTTCAGAGAGCAGAGGTATATACGAATTAGTAACCGATCGAACTCACTGTGAAAATAGTGTAGACGAGACGAAAACTAATTTGTTGGTTGTTTGTGGAAAACCACTTAGTGTACTTTATTGAATACTATTAAAGACTCGACGCGTGCTAGGTTTAGACTTGTATGCGTGTACGTTGTCGACGAGAGAAGAAAGTCGATATATCTTTAGATAAATGTTGGTTAGAGATTTGTTGATTAATATTGAGATATGGTTAAATGTATAGATTAAAGAAATTATGTTTTGACAATTTATAGAAAGGAAAGAGAAATAATTAAATTATATTTCTAATAAAGGATATTAAAATAAATTGTAGCATTTGATGATTTTAATAAAAGGGGGAATATTATTTTGAAATTACCTTATAGGTAATGTGTGTGATTAAGTAATATGGTAAATATATTAAAACCTATTTGTTATATAAGTTGATGGAAACAATTTATCATAACAGAAATGAACTTATTTTCTATATAAAGTCCATGCGTGTTGTCATGCATGTAAATATTTTAATAATACATAGTATTAAATTAAGAATAATATCTTGAAAAAATGAGTAAATCATTTTATTGTGATTAATTCCTATATTTAGAGAAAACATGATAAAAGCATCGTATGTTATGTTATGGTGAAATACATAATAGTAATGTGTATTTCCAAGAGGGTTAATGTTAAAAGAAAACTAAGTTATTTTAATTTACTAAATAACTTGAGTTATTGTATTACGGAGAATGTTATAAAGAATATTTAAATATCTCCATTCATGATATATATATATATATATATATATGTGTGTGTGTGTGTGTGTGTGAACTTTGTGATATTACATTTCGATGTAAATTGAACATATAATAAATAGTAATGTGGTGGGAAATGAATAAGTAATGAAAATGAGAATAAGCTTAATGTAAGCTTGTGTGAGATGCCTAGTGTGGAAAAGTGATGGAATAAGCATTCATTAAATAATTTAATAAATGAATAATTGAAGGAATTAAATTGTACGTGCAATGGTTTATATTATATAGTAGCTACATCTATATGATATGAAATGAAGTAGAACACTTCAATGGTAACTATATAATATAGGAAGTATTTGAATACATACTTATAAAGGCTTGTATGTTAGCGTTATGTATAAGTGAGATAATAAAATGTACATGGATTATATGTATGGTTAATATCTACTACCTTGAAATATTTATTATGTAAATGATATTGTGACATTAAGTTATAGATAATGTATGGTTGATATGTGTATAAGATATAACATAAGAATAAGAGTTGTGTATAAGTGTATTATCTAGTGTTGCAAACATGTTGAGTAATGGAGATTGTCCCAAAATTAGTGTCCCATTTGCTCTCACTTCTCAGTCACGTGTTTGGCAATGGCTAAGGCCTATTCTTCTTTTCTTCTTCCAAGCTCAAGTTAGCAATCTAGATGACAATGATGAACAAGGGAGTGGGCATAATGATGTAAATCAACTACCATCCAACAACTCCTTGTTAACCTTCATACAATCCTTCAATCCATGTGTTTAATTTAGTGGGAGTTGACAATATATGTGTTTTTGTTTCTCTATAAATGCAACCAAACTCCTTCTATTTTCCATTGCCGAGAATTGCTAAGTGTGAGATTGAGAGCATACAAGTGTTCTAAGAACTTGGAAGTTCAGTAGTATTGAGAGCACGTAGAGGTTTGGAGTACTATAGATAGCAAATTGAAGCCATCAAGAGGAATTGAATCTAATGTTAATGTTTTTGATTTCCTAAGTTTTCAATCACTAGAAATGTCATGAAAAAGTTGCTTTTGTGTCACAAAATTGATGGCTAAGGATTATTATAATCCATGAATTCTTGTTAGATATTGTTAATATAGTTAAATGCGAAAACAACTGAAGTTAAACGAACCAATTTGGTTGAGAAACAAATTCGTAGTGAACGAATTCGTTAAATTGTCAAAACAAGAACAATTAGTATGAACATGAGTTATAAATTCATATTTGGGTTAGTTAATGTTTATGTTAGTTGATGGATATTTGGTATGTTGTATTTTTATGAGTTACGAATCCATAGAATCGAAAACGGATAAATTTGGACATGTATAACTCAAATTATGAAGGTTAGAAAGAAGTTTGGCATGATAGCTCCTAGCAGGGGAAAGGAAATTTTCCAATTTCAAAAGCTCGGCCCACCCCAACGGGGTATTTTTAAGCCAAACCCCCCACCCCGGCGTGGGGGGGGGGGTGGTCTAATGTGCAAATGTTTAGAAAAATCTGATAGGGCATGTTTTACTAAAATGACCATAACCTTTTCATACAAACTCCGATTGAGGAGATTCAAGATGATCCGAAACGAGAACGAATAGATCTACAAGTTTTGTTCCTTAAGAATTTCAATTTGAGGTCTTTAGGAAGGATCAAAATAGTCATCTTTGTGACTGTTATGTATTCGTAGGCGATCGGAGGGTGTCGAACGAGCACATACACAAGTATAGTGCTCCCGACGATGAAATATGTTGTTCTGAGTGATGTAACATGAAAATGCATGATATTATACATGACATATAAAATTTCCTTGCTCATAATAGAAAGCATTTGCTTGTCTTAGTATGTGTTTTGAAAAGAAACTTAAAGATTTAGAAAAACAAACCTTGTGGAAACTTATGTTCTATAAGTTCTGAACTTAGTGGTTTATATACATGATTGAGTTCAAAAATAAATGAGCATGATATGGTGTTTATAGTGTCTTGTTCATGATCAAACTTGTTAGACCTTGTGTTTGAGAAGTATCCAAGAGAAACTTGATATATTAGAACTAAGGTGCATGAATGCTACATGAGGTAGGTTCTGAACTTGAGAAGATGTTATCTTTTGTAAACCAAGTATTAAAACATGAATGATATGTGCACTCAACTAGTAAAGTATGACATAAGTTATTTAAGCATGTTTTAAAAGTATAAACTATGCTATGTCTATGTAAATGAGATAGATATATGTGAGCTTGCTATTAGAGGCTTATTAGTAGCAGTATATGGTTTAAAAGCTTATATCATCGAATCTTGTTAAAGAAAGTTGTTAAGCTTTATTTATTGAAATAAATTGTTATGCAACTAAGTAGTTTGAATGAGAACTTGAAAATAGATCATAACCTACTTGATGTCAAGTACGGATGGTTAAGGTATACTTATACATGCCTAGCTATTCTAATAGTATGATGAGAAAGTGAAATGAAGGTTTTACAAATCTAGTTAGGAAACGATGTAATATTGATTATTATATTAAAAGCGTATGAAATGTATGACTGATGGATATGAACCCATGATTATATAACTGTGTAAGAATACACGCAGTGCATATAAGCTTTAAGCAGTTAAGTCATAATTGATAAACTACGAATCAGGCAAGTTTTTCAGTTCCTATTTGATATATGAATTTGATAACTATTATCTGAGCTATATTATGTTATGCAAATGTTGATGTATATATATGAAATGCATATGAAATATGTATGAAATTGGAAAGTTGATATTTGATGATATGCTTGTGAAGTAAATCTCTATGCCTGTTATGTGAGAAGTAACATGCATAGTAAATATTAATTGATTATGAATGCATGAACTGTATATACTATTATATGCTATGTGCTGCATGAGTATTATTAGAATTGCTGGGTTGTCGAGCTCACCCTTCCAAATAACCACTTTTACAAGTTAAGGATACACGGTAAAGGTTACGTGTTACTTGATTGATAAAGTCCAATAGTATCAAAGGAGATTGATTTATTATTTAACTAGATACTCTTGAACCATGTTTAGGTTCTAGTAGATGTACATGATAGTAGTTTATAATGTGTAATACATGTTAAGTTGTACTATGTTATACATAGAGGAGTTTGAATCGAGATGTAAAGATTTATACAACATAACATAATTTGATTCAAGGATATGTAATTGATTCGAGTTAAGAAATCAATAAAAGATTATTTTTCAAAGGATATTGAAAAAGTTTAAATTATTCCGCATATTTATATAACATCGAATATGATGTAAGAAAGGAATAGTAAATGACCAAGATTGGAAACTTATAAAGTTTGGGGTCATTACACAAATCCTAGAAATGGAAATAATATATATTCAAAATTGTAATAAGCAAAGTTATTTTCATTAAGTTATGAAAAAAAGATATAAATAGTTTGACGATAATAGTATCAAGGCGGACCGAATTCGGGGTTCGAATGAAGTCGGATTTGTGGGCATCACAGTTAGGATATTGATTCAGGTATTATGTGAAGGTTCTCGACCTTGGGATTAGTGTGTAATATTTAATCTATAAATAATTTATGTTTATATCTTCCGTAATAGATATAGAAATAGTATACCAGATCCTTGGTGATTAGTACCAGGATCTAGGGATGCTACAGATTCTAAGGACGGAATCCTTATAAGGAGGGGAGAATGTGAGGACCCAAATTTTTAAATAATATAATTTTTAATTTTTTTTATTTAATATTGATATTAATTATCAACATTGTGTTGAGTATATGTGATACGAGCTTAGCAAGATGGTCAAACAATGTGTTGACTGAGTAATATGAGTGAAGTCTTGTTAAACAACTGATGAAAATCCTAACCCTAGTTACAGACAGGGATTCGATAGTTAATACAATGATTATAATTGTGTTTATGAGTATGTGTTTGTATAGTATATGATTAATGATCAACAGTTGATTAGATAAGGTGTAACCTTATGAAACCTTAATGTGGATTAGAAACCCTAATCTATAATTAGTAAACCCTAACAATTAGTTAGGAACCCTAATTTTTATTTTAGGAACCCTAAACCCTAATTGTGATTATCAAACCCTAAGGGTTATGATTAAAGGTAAGCATGTCAATTGACTAGAATACCTTTAAAATCATGAAAGGAAATTTCCAAAATACCCTTTTGAAGGTGAAATGACCAAAACACCCTTTACTTAACTTTTAAGTTAAGAGATATGTTAAATCTAATGACTCACGATTGTGGATAATAACCATGTGCTCTAAATTTATTCTAGATCTGATGTTTAAGTGCCACCTTTCAAGTTTTAGATTCATTGAATCAAGTATGAGAGATTAAAGAGAGAGAGAATATCAAAACAAAAGCCTCATTTGTATCCAAACACTTAGCCAAGTTTCTCTCACACCTAAGCCACGAAATTTACAAGTGATTCAGTCCCTAGATAGGTCTCTAACACCTCAAGATCAGCTTAGGAAAGCCAAGATCAAAGCTTGTTCAAGAGAGGTATAAACCCTAACTTGAGTTTAATCTTGTATACTAAGATAGATTATGTATTATAAGATGTTATTTAGTGATCTATGATGTTATATCATAGATCCATAACATCAAAGTGTGACGCCCCCAAAATAGGTATACATCACCCATTCTGAGTTGTCAATACATGGTACAGAAACAACTATAACTTTATTATTACAACATATAAACTGTGAGATTAAATACAGATATTGCCATCTAGACAATATCCACACGCAAATAAATCCCCATCATAATTATTGATACATTATTTTACAAAAATGGTGAGGACTACTAAACAACTCTCTCTAGAACCTTCATTCCATACCCCGACTAGTACTCGCTACATTCTCGCCTCCTAAGAAGAAAAATGGAACAACAAGGAAAAGGGTGAGCTCAACTAGCCAAGTAAAGAATATTATGACTAAGATAATATACAACAAATTATCGTTAGTCTTCAACAGGGAAAAATCTAACCTTCATTCCATACCCCGACTAGTACTCGCTACATTTATCAGAAAAATTCGAATCTCATAAGTTTTTAATGGTTTAGTTGCTTGAATTCGTACAACAGGTTGGTTAGGAATATGAAAACTAACAACCTTACGAAAACAATCAATTTTGGCATGATGAGTAGTTAACCAATCAATCCCTAAAATCACATCAAAAGCAAGTATCTTTAAAGAGATAAGGTCAATGCGTAAAGGTGATGGTGCCAACTTGAATCAAACAAGATTTATAAACGATGGATGTGATGAAAGTTTCTCCTAACGGAGTTTCCACGAGATAGATCAAAGTCTAATTTCTCCGAGTCAAGTTTAAACGTTGAGCACAAGTAGGAGAGATAAATGAATGGGTAGCACCCCAGATCAAGTAAGGTATAAACTTCGCAAGAATTTATAAATAGCTTACCCGTGATCACCTCGTTTGGGTTCCTCGCATTTTGACCAATCACAACAAACGCTCTTCCAGGAACCGTTGACTTTGACTTTTCTGGGACGATCTTGTGAGTCACCGTCCCCATTGAACTAGGTTTCGTTCTCGTATAATCTCGAGCGATATGTCCTTCCTTTCCCAAATTATAGCATACCTTGAACTATTGTGGGCGGTTTGGTGATATGTCCCTCTTTCCGTGTTTATAGCATATGATCGATGGGTGGTCGTTTTCCTCCCTAGAACCCGATTCTGCAGACGCGACCGTCGTCTTCACATGGTCGTTGTTAAATCTCCTCTTTTAAAATCTCCTCCTCGACTCGCTTCTTCTATTTTCATGGCCATGATTACCACCAGAGTGTTTACCATTTTGTCCGTCTGCTTTTCTTTCTCCATTGGTTATCGTTATTACATTGATCGCTATCTCGGTATGATCCTGTTATGGTCCCTCGGTTGAACATACTCGTTATCTCGCTCTAACAATTGAGCCTCAATTAACAACATCTGAATAGAGAGAAAATTTATGAGAAATGAGATCTTGGCGTATCTTGGGTTTCAAACCTCTAAGAAACATCCGCGTTATATGTTCCTCATTCTCCACCAAATGAGGTGAAAACTCGGATAACTCTGCAAACTTTGCCTCGTCTTTGGGACACCGCTCATGTTGTTTTGTTCTAATCGATGAACTCCACTTCCTTCATATATGACGAACACTTTCAAGAAAGTATTTATCATTAAATAGTTTCAAACGTCTCCCAAAACATCTTTGAGTCTTGGTTTGATGTGTATACGCTTCACGAGACTCCACGATGATCCGCCTCGCCACTAACATAAAGGTGGCGAATGGAACCTTCTGTTCCTCCGTGCATCCCAAGACATCGAATATCTTGGTAATTTTCTTGACCCGTGTTTCCGCCTTACATGATCGGATCGCTTTCCCTTAAATTCGTGGTCCCAACTCTTTGAATCGCTTGGGCGTGACAACCCGTGAATTGCTATCATTTCCTCCTATATTTTGAACACGAGTCTCCTCGTTGCGATTTTGCATGAATCGCAAAAAGCTTCTAAACATCCCTCGTTCATCATCTCGCTTTCGGTGGTGTTGTTCACGGGAGGAACATTGCCCGACTGTTACGCGTTCTCCTCGTTGGTGAGTATAGGCGTTTCCACGGTCTCATTTCCATTGTTAATATTCTCAGTCGACATTATCAAATACTGTCATAAAACAAGGGTTAATTAAGGAAATCAATATATCACATAATATCTGTATATACTGACCAACTAACAAATAAGCTTAGGTAGGATACACTAGCGAAGGATTCACTCGTCTCTCCCCTCCTAGTTCTATTCCCCGATCTCCACCAGAGATCATACCCCTAAGCTCTGATACCAACTGTGACGCCCCCAAAATAGGTATACATCACCCATTCTGAGTTGTCAATACATGGTACAAAAACAACTACAACTTTAGTATTTCAACATATAAACTGTGAGTTTAAATACAGATATTTCCATCTAGACAATATCCACACGCAAATGAATCCCCATCATAATTACTGATACATTATTTTACAAAAATGGTGAGGACTACTAAACAACTCTCTCTAGAACCTTCATTCCATACCCCGACTAGTACTCGCTACATTCTCGCCTCCTGAGAAGAAAAATGGAACAACAAGGAAAAGGGTGAGCTCAACTAGCCCAGTAAAGAATATTATGACTAAGATAATATACAACAAATTATCGTTAGTCTTCAACGAGGAAAAAATCTAATAGAATACAATAGACAACAAGTTTTAAATCAATATTCGCAAATGAAATAATAATTCATTAGAAGAGTTAAGTAGAGAATGCAAACTACTATCTTCTATGTATGAATTTAAAAGTTCATCGTCTATCTTTTATCCTGTAACATCAATCAATATATATCTGGAATCAAATATTCATCTTTTACACTACAGGCGAAGATATTAATCGATTAATCATGTTCATCTAAACACTGCTTCATCTTTTGCACTACGGGCGAAAGATATTTATTAGAAATCATTCATCTTTTACTTTCTGGCCAAAGATATTCAATAATATCATCATTTAAGACTGAGGATGATGAAAAATATTTTAAAGAAACGAATCCAGTGAAACAAAATGACAAGGATTAAGGATTAAATATTCGTACTTTGTTTTATCCATGTCCAAAATTACCTCAAAAATAATCATAATGGTGTAAAATTCAAGAATGATCAAAACATGGATACAATCAAAGCTAGTATCCAGAATAGATATTTTGGACGAAAAGGAAATTTTTCATTTTTCGATGAATAGTGTCGTATTCATGAATAATAAGACAGATATCGTGAATAGTGCCAGTATCGTGAATAAGTAACTCAGACACCAAAAAGTTCCAAATTTGATAAAACTTCGGATCAATATTTCAAAGATAATGATATTGAAGAAATAATATCATTACAAAAAAAAAATATCCCTTATCTCACAAAGACAGTACTTCTAGTTGAAACACCGGATATAGGCTATGACTTGAACTTGCACCGTATAGCAATACTCAAAATATACTCAAAATACTCACAAGAATAATACTGGGTAATATAGAGAAAAACTTGAGTTTTGGTGTGATTTTCAATTCTAACCTAAGCACCTATTTATAGGAAAATCTTAGAACACAAAGTAGAAAATTTAATATAATATTAATATATATAAAATTTTTCCTCGCACACTCTTATAAACTGAAATCAGCTCATTTCAACAACCAACCAAGCCCACCAAACATATCAAAACGTTTTCTAATTTAAATTATTTTAAATTTCCAAAATCAACTATTTGAACTTGAACTTCAATAATTCATAATAAATATCCTTTTATCAGAAAAATTCGAATCTCATAAGTTTTTATAGAAATCCAATTCTCTACAACTTTGCGAAGAAAGTTTTTCAAATTCCAAACAATTAATCGAAAATCCACAAGCAGAAGCGATTTTACGGTATAATCAAATTTCGATTCGATAAATGGGGTCCACAATGAGCATGTTTAACATGTTTTAAACATTTATTGCAACAAAAATACTCTTCCTCCTCGTATACTCATATATCCCACATTAGTTGTAAAAATATCACCATTATTATATTATTAAAATAATATATTTAAATGAATTATTTTATCGAGAAAAAGATAAAATATTAATTTTCAACAATTGTCACATTAAAATTTTCTCCATCTATATCCACATAAAATCAATATTTTCCTCATTATATAAATCAATAATTAATTATTCATAAATAAGATTACAGAATCACAAGATCTTGTGACCAGTAGTTCCGAGAAAGAGGGGGGCTTTCGATAAAAATTTCTCCTTCTTGGCGCCTTGATTAGGTGACCAAACCTCTCCTTAGATGAACTTTCTAGACATTGCCAATAATGTTATCTACTAATATTATTCGGATAATATGAATTATTGCTTCGATAATGAAAAATCTTGTAATAATGATTATTATTGAAACAATGATATATAAAATATCAACGCAAACAATTATTTAATTAATAAAATCTTTGAGCGATAATTCACGTAACCATTATTATTGAGTAGTGCCTTCTTACGTAAGAATCAATAATTGGTGCAATACTGGTAATCTTCTTGTGTTTTTAACCAATAGGTATTTTAACGATGATATTAATTGTAATAACAACTACTGCCGTTATTTTAAACAACTTATATTTGTCGTTTTCTTCATCCAATCGCTTTTTCAGTTATGGGGCCCACAAAAGATCATGGCGTCGTCACGAATATTCCCAAGCGATGAAGAATATTCCACGACCAAACGAATATTCCCCGACAACAATGAATATTTTATAACCACTTGCTTATTTTGAAATATTTGCGTATTTTACCCATAACTATCCACATTAATCAAATCAACCCTTACTATTTCAAAATAGAGAAAATTAAATTTCATTAATAATAAGTTGGGCTCTTACAACCTCCCCTCCTTATGAAATTTCGTCCTCAAAATTGACGTACGTACCTGGTGTTTCGAAAAGGTGAGGATACCTCACTTTCATTTCCATTTCTAACTCCCAGGTCATTTCCTCTATAGCATGGTTCCTCTACAAAACTTTAACTTGTGGTATGACCTTCATGCGTAGGACATGCTCCTTCGTATCCAAGATCTTAACAAGTACCTCCTCATATGTTAAGTCTTCGGCTATCTCGTCCGGTTCTAACTAAATAACGTGGTTCGGGTCTTTCACATATTTACGAAGTACAGATATGTTAAACACATTATGAACACGAGACATACTAGGAGATAACGCAAGTCTATAGGCTACATTTCCTGCTCGGTCAAGAATTTGAAATGGACCAATAAATCGTGGATTGAGCTTTCCTCTCTTCCCAAATCTTGTAACTCCCTTCCATGGAGCAACTCATGACAATACATGATCCCCTATACTAAATTCCACGTTCTTTCGATGAAGATCCGCATAACTCTTTTTATCGATCTTGTAGTCGTTTGTATCGTTAATCGAATCATTTGGATCTTTTCCGTGATCATACGTACCAACTTGGGTCCCAACAATGTTGTTGCTTCACTCACCTCATCCCAACATATTAGAGAGCGACATTTTCGTCCATATAATGCTTGAATGGAGCCACACCTATACTTGCACGATAAGCTGTTGTTGTAGGAGAATTCCACCAATGGTAAATACTTATCCCAACGTCCTTGAAGTCTAGGACCACACGGTCTTAATAGATCTTCAAGAGTTTGAATAGTCCTCTCGATTGTCCGTCTCGTTTGAGGATGGTATGCTTAAATCAAATAAATCAAATCCGTGCCCATAGCTTTTTGCAAGCTAACCCAAAATTTTGAAGTGAATCTTGGGTCACGATCCAAACTATGGATCTTGGCATGCCATGCAATCTCACAATCTCATCTACGTACATACGAGCAAGGCGTTCAAGGAATAAGTCTCCGTGTCGGTAGAAAAATGAAGCGGACTTGGTTAATCTATCAACAATAACCCAAATATCATTGATGCCTTGAGAAACCGTAGGAAGACAAGTATGTAAAATCCATGGTAATGTGTTCCCACTTCCATTTCGGAATCTCAAGTGGTTGCAACGGACCCTTAGGTACTAGATGCTCCGCCTTTACACGTTGACAAGTTAAACACATTGAGATAAACTTTGCAATCTCTCTTCTCATATTGTTCCACCAAAATGTATGTCGAAGATCACGATACATTTTGGTACTTCCAGGATGGATTGCAAATGGTGTATTGTGTGCCTCCATCATAATCTTGTACTTCAAATCAGAGTCGTTAGGAACACAAAGTCTAGAGTGGACTCGAAGTATTCCTTCTTCATCAATTCTCACTTCTGGAATAACACCTTCTTGTACTTTCTTCTTCATACGCATCAGCTCCGGGTCGGTGGCTTGAGCAACCTTAACTTTTTCTATTAAAGTTGGCTCTATGCGTATACTTGACATCATCACACTCATTCCTGCATATGATCTTCTACTCAACGCGTCAGCTACCACGTTCACTTTTCCAGGATGGTATTGAATAGTGTGGTCGTAGTCTTTCAATAGCTCGAGCCAACGTCGCTGTCGCATGTTGAGTTCTTTTTGAGTGAAGAAATATTTGAGGCTTTTATGGTTTGAATATATCTCCACTTTCTCCCCATATAGATAGTGCCTCCATATCTTTAGCGTGAAAACGACTGCTGTCAACTCTAGATCATGAGTAGGATAATTCCTCTCATACTCTTTAAGTTATCGCGAGGCATAGGCTATGACTTTCCCACGTTGCATGAGAACACATCCTAACCCTTTGCCTGAAGCATCGCTGTATATAACAAATCCATCCAAACCAGATGGTATTGTTAGAAACAGTCTTAAAATAAGTCTCCTCTTAAGCTCTTGAAACTCTTCTCGCATTCTTCGCTCCAAACGAATTTTGTATCCTTCCGAGTTAGGCGAGTTAATGGAGTAGCGATTAGAAAAAACCTTCCACGAATCTCAGATAATAACCAACTAGACCCGAAAAGCTACGTACTTGATCCGCAAACTTGGTTGCTCCCAACTTTGTATTGCTTCAATCTTAAATCGGGTCCATGGATACTCCATGTTTTGACACCACGTGCCCAAAATGCTACTTCCTCAAGCGAACTCGCATTTCTTCAATTTGGCATATAGTTTGTTTTCACGAAGCCTTTAGAGTACCGACTTCAAATGGTGCTCATGATCTTCACGACTTTTGGAATATATGAGGATGTCATCAATAAAGACAACAACGAATTGATCCAAATATTCCTTGAATACTCGATTCATCATATCCATGAAAGCCATGGGAGCATTAGTCGATCAAGAAAGACATGACTAAGAATTCATAATGCCCATCCGAGTTCTAAAAGGCGGTCTTTGGAATATCCTCGATTCTAATCTTGGTGATGATATCCGAGCGAAGATCGATTTTTGAAAAGAATTGTGCCCTTACAACTGGTCAAAAACAAGTCATCAATACGAGGTAGAGGATACCTATTCTTGATGGTGACATGGTTCAATTCAGATAGTCGATACAAAGTCGCATACTCCCGTCTTTCTTCATTACTGAATAAAACAGGAGCACCCCAAGGAGATGTACTAGGGCCAATGAAACCGATGTCCAACAATTCCTATAGTTGGACCTTTAACTCTGAAGTTCAATAGGAGCCATTCGATATGGGGTTTTAGAAATGGGCTTTGTACAGGGTTCAAGATCAATAAAGAATTCAACTTCACGTTACGGGGTAGACCAAGGAAGTTCTTGAGAAATCGTTAGGAAAAGTCAATAACAACAGAATATTATTCAAATTTGGCGTGTCTTTATTCAAATCCATAACATGGGCTTAGAAAGCTTGACATCCGTTTTTCAATAAGCGAATAACTTTATGATTAGATATGACGGTGATTGATTTTAATGGTTTAGTTGCTTGAATTAAATCATAAACGGGTTGGTTAGGAATATGAAAACTAACAACCTTACGAAAACAATCAATTTTGGCATGATGAGTAGTTAACCAATCAATCCTAAAATCACATCAAAAGCAAGTATCTTTAAAGAGATAAGGTCACGGGTAAGGTGATGGTGCCAACTTGAATCAAACAAGATTTTTAAAGCGATGGATGTGATGAAAGTTTCTCTAACGGAGTTTCCACAGATAGATCAAAGTCTAATTTCTCCGAGTCAAGTTTAAGCGTTGAGCACAAGTAGGAGAGATAAATGAATGGGTAGCACCCAGATAAGTAAGGTATAAACTTGTGAGAATTTATAAATAGCTTACCCGTGATCACCTCGTTTGGGTTCCTCGCATTTTGACCGATCACAACAAACGCTTTTCCAGGAACCGTTGACTTTGACTTTTCTGGGACAGTCTTGTGAGTCACCGTCCCCGGTGAACTAGGTTTCGTTACCGTACAATCTCGAGCGATATGTCCTTCCTTTCCCAAATTATAGCATACCTTGAACTATTGTGGGCAGTTTGGACTGATATGTCCCTCTTTCCCGTATTTATAGCATATGATCGGTGGTCGTTTTCCTCCCTTAGAACCAGTTACCGCCGGCACTGTCGTCTTCACATGGTCGTTGTTAAATCTCCTCTTTTTAAAATCTCCCCCTGACTCGCTTCTTCTATTTTCATGGCCATGATTACCACTAGAGTGGTTACCATTTTTGTCCGTCTGTTTCTTTCTCCGCTGGTTATCGTTTTTCTATTGACTGCTATCTCTGGTATGATCCTGGTTATGGTCCCTCGGTTGAACATACTCGTTATCTCGCTCTAACAATTGAGCCCTGTTAACAACATCTGAATAGAGAGAAAATTTATGAGAAATGAGATACTGACGTATGTCGGGTTTCAAACCTCTAAGAAACATCCGCGTTATATGTTCCTCATTCTCCACCAAATGAGGTGAAAACCTGGATAACTCTGCAAACTTTGCCTCGTACTGGGACACCGTCATGTTGTTTTGTTCTAATCTGATGAACTCCACTTCCTTCATATGACGAACACTTTCAAGAAAGTATTTATCATTAAATAGTTTCTGAAACGTCTCCCAAGACATCTTTGAGTCGGTGGTGGATGTATACGCTTCACGAGACTCCCACCAGATGATCTCCGCCTCGCCACGGAACATAAAGGTGGCGAATGGAACCTTCTGTTCTCCGTGCATCCCAAGACATCGAATATCTTGGTAATTTTCTTGACCCATGTTTCCGCCATGATCGGATCTGGCTTTCCCTTAAATTCGGTGGTCCCAACTCTTTGAATCTTTGGTGTGTGACAACCCGTGAATTGCTATCATTTCCTCCTATATTTTGAACACGAGTCTCCTCGTCGATTTTGCATGAACTGCAAAAAGCTTCTAAACATCCCTCGTTCATCATCATCGCTCGGTGGTGTTGTTCACGGGAGGAACATTGCCACGACTGTTGCGCGTTCTCCTCGTTGGTGAGTATAAGGCGTTTCCACGGTCTCATTTCCATTGTTAATATTCTCGATCGACATTCTCAAATACTTCATAAAACAAGGGTTAATTAAGGAAATCAATATATTACATAATATCTGTATATACTGACCAACTAACAAATAAGCTTAGGTAGGATACACTAGCGAAGGATTCACTCGTCTCTCCCTCTGATTTCTATTCCCCGATCTCCACCGGAGATCATACCCTAAGCTCGATACCAAACCGTGGCGCCCCCAAAATAGGTATACATCACCCATTCGAGTTGTCAATACATGGTACAAAAACAACTACAACTTTAGTATTTCAACATATAAAGCTGTGAGTTTAAATACGAGATATTTCCATCTGACAATATCCACACGCAAATAAATCCCCATCATAATTATTGATACATTATTTTACAAAAATGGTGAGGACTACTAAACAACTCTCTCTAGAACCTTCATTCCATACCCCAGACTAGTACTCGCTACATTCTAGCCTCCACGAGAAGAAAAATGGAACAACAAGGAAAAGGGTGAGCTCAACTAGCCCGATAAAGAATATTATGACTAAGATAATATACAACAAATTATATCGTTAGTCTTCAACGAGGAAAAATCTAATAGAATACAATAGACAACAAGTTTTAAATCAATATTCGCAGTGAAATAATAATTCATTAGAAGAGTTAAGTAGAGAATGCAAACTACTATCTTCTATGTATGAATTTAAAAGTTCATCGTCTATCTTTTATCCTGTAACATCAATCAATATATATCTCGAATCAAATATTCATCTTTTTCTACGAGCCAAAGATATTAATCGATTAATCATGTTCATCTAAACACTGTTCATCTTTGCACTCTGGGCCAAAGATATTTATTAGAAATCATTCATCTTTTTGCTCTGAGGCCAAAGATATTCAATAATATCATCATTTAAGGGCGAGGATGATGAAAAATATTTTAAAAAAAAGCGAATCCGGTGAAACAAAATGACAGGATTAAGGATTAAATATTAGTACTTTGTTTTATCCATGTCCAAAATTACCTCAAAAATAATCATAATGGTGTAAAATTCAAGAATGATCAAAACATGGATACAATCAAAGCTAGTATCCGAATAGATATTTTGAGACGAAAAGGAAATTTTCATTTTTTAGATGAATAGTCTTGTATTCATGAATAGTCTTAGTATCGTGAATAGTCTTAGTATCGTGAATAAATAACTCAGAACACCAAAAGTTCCAAATTTGATAAAAACTTGGATCAATATTTCAACATAATGATATTGAAGAAATAATATCATTCTGAAAAAAAATATCCTTATCTCACAAAGATGATTTCTAGTTGAACACCTGATATAGGCTATGACTTGAACTTGCACCGTATATAGCAATACTCAAAATATACTCAAAATACTCACAAGAATACGCTCGATAATATAGAGAAAACTTGATTTACGGTGTGATTTTCAATTCTAACCTAAGCACCTATTTATAGGAAAATGCTTTAGAACACCAAAGTAGAAAATTTAATATAATATTAATATATATAAAATTTTCCCTCGCTTTTACTCTTATAAACTGAAATCAGCTCATTTCAACAACCAACCAAGCCCACCAAACATATCAAAAACGTTTTCTAATTTAAATTATTTTAAATTTCCAAAAATCAACTATTTGAACTTGAACTTCAATAATTCATAATAAATAGCCCTTTTATCGGAAAAAATTGAATCTCATAAGTTTTTATAGAAATCCAATTCTCTACAACTTTACGGAAGAAAGTTTTTCAAATTCCAAATGAAATTGAAAGAAATCCACAAACAGACGATTTTACAAAGCTATAATCAAATTTCGATCGATAAATGGGGTCCAATCGATGTTTAACATGTTTTAAACATTTATTGCAACAAAAATACTCTTCCTCCTCGTATACTCATATATCCCACATTCGTTGTAAAAATATCACCATTATTATATTATTAAAATAATATATTTAAATGAATTATTTTATCGAAAAAAGATAAAATATTAATTTTCAACAATTGTCACATTAAAATTTTCTCCATCTATATCCACATAAAATCAATATTTTCCTCATTATATAAATCAATAATTAATTATTCATAAATAATATTACGAATCACAATCTCGTGACACTGTAGTTCAATGTAGGAAAGAGGGCTTTCGATAAGAATTTCTCTCATTCTTGGTAGCCTTGATTAGGTGACCAAACCTCTCCTTAGATAGAACTTTCTAGACATTGCCAATAATGTTATCTAATAATATTATTTAGATAATATTAATTATTAGCTTCGATAATAAAAATATTGTGTAATGACAATTATTGAAACAATGAATGATATAAAATATAAACGACAATTATTAAATCAATAAAATCTTGAGCGATAATTCGTAACCATTATTGAGTAGTGCCTTCTTACGTAAGAATCAATAATTGGTGCAATACCGGTAATAGCTCTTGTTTTTAACCATAGGTATTTTAACGATATTAACTTGAGTAACAACTTCTGCCTGTTATTTTTAAACAACTTATATTTGTCGTTTTCTTCATCCAATCGCTTTCCAGTTATGGGGCCCACAAAAGATCGCTACGTCATTAATTGCGAATATTCCCAGAAACGAAGAATATTCCACGACCAACGAATATTCCCAAACAACAATGAATATTTTATAACCACTTGCTTATTTTGAAATATTTGCGTATTTTACCCATAACTATCCACATTAATCAAATCAACCCTTACTATTTCAAAATAGAGAAAATTAAATTTCATTAATAATAAGTTGGGCTCTTACAACCTCCCCTCCTTATGAAATTTCGTCCTCAAAATTGACGTACGTACCTGGTGTTTCGAAAAGGTGAGGATACCTCACTTTCATTTTCGTTTCTAACTCCCAGGTCATTTCCTCTATAGCATGGTTCCTCCACAAAACTTTAACTTGTGGTATGACCTTCGTGCGTAGGACATGCTCCTTCCTATCCAAGATCTTAATAAGTACCTCCTCATATGTTAAGTCTTCGGCTATCTCGTCCGGTTCTAACTCAATAACGTGGTTCGGGTCTTTCACATATTTACTGAAATACGAGATATATTAAACACATTATGAACACGAGACATACTCGAGAGAAACTTGTGAGTCTATAGGCTACATTTCCTACTCGGTCAAGAATTTGAAATGGACCAATAAATCGTGGATTGAGCTTTCCTCTCTTCCCAAATCTTGTAACTCCCTTCCATGGAGCAACTCGTAACAATACATGATCCCCTATACTAAATTCCACGTTCTTTCGATGAAGATTCGCATAACTCTTTTGTCGATCTTGTGCCGTTTGTATACGTTGTCGAATCATTTGGATCTTTTCCGTAGTCATACGTACCAACTTGGGTCCCAACAATGTTGCTTCACTCACCTCATCCCAACACATTAGAGAGCGATATTTTCGTCCATATAATGCTTCGAATGGAGCCACACCTATACTTGCCTGATAACTGTTGTTGTAGGAGAATTCCACCAATGGTAAATACTTATCCCAACTGCCCTTGAAGTCTAGGACACAGGGTCTTAGTAGATCTTCAAGAGTTTGAATAGTCCTCTCTGATTGTCCGTTTGTTTGAGGATGGTATGCCGAACTGAATCGTAAATCCGTGCCCATAGCTTTTTGCAAGCTAACCCAAAATCTTGAAGTGAATCTTGGGTCACGATCCGAAACTATGGATACTTGCATGCCATGCAATCTCACAATCTCATCTACGTACATACGAGCAAGACGTTCAAGGGAATAAGTCTCCCGTATCAGCGAGAAATGAGCAGACTTGGTTAATCTATCAATAATAACCCAAATATCATTGATGCCTTGAGAAACCGTAGGAAGACCTGTAACGAAATCCATAGTAATATGTTCCCACTTCCATTTCGGAATCTCAAGTGGTTGCAACGGACCCTTAGGTACTAGATGCTCCGCCTTTACACGTTGACAAGTTAAACACATTGAGATAAACTTTGCAATCTCTCTTCTCATATTGTTCCACCAAAATGTATGTCGAAGATCACGATACATTTTGGTACTTCCAGGATGGATTGCAAATGGTGTATTGTGTGCCTCCATCATAATCTTGTACTTCAAATCGTAGTCGTTAGGAACACAAAAGTCTAGAGTGGACTCAAGTATTCCTTCTTCATCAATTCTCACTTACGAATAGCACCTTCTTGTACTTTCTTCTTCATACGCATCATTTCAAGATTGGGTGGCTTGAGCAACCTTAACTTTTTCTATTAAAGTTGGCTCTGTCGTATACTTGACATCATCACACTCATTCCTGCATATGATCTTCTACTCAACGCGTCGGCTACCACGTTAAGCTTTTCGAGGATGGTATTGAATAGTGTGGTCGTAGTCTTTCAATAGCTCGAGCCAACGTTGTCGCATGTTGAGTTCTTTTTGAGTGAAGAAATATTTGAGGCTTTTATGGTTTGAATATATCTCCACTTACTCCCCATATAGATAGTGCCTCCATATCTTTAGCGTGAAAAGCAATTGCTTTTGACTCTAGATCATGGTAGGATAATTCCTCTCATACTCTTTAAGTTATCGCGAGGCATAGGCTATGACTTTCCCACGTTGCATGAGAACACATCCTAACCCTTTGCCTGAAGCATCGCTGTATATAACAAATCCATCCAAACCAGATGGTATTGTTAGAACAGTGCCAAATAAGTCTCCTCTTAAGCTCTTGGAAACTCTTCTCGCATTCTTCGCTCCAAAACGAATTTTGTATCCTTAGGAGTTAGTTGAGTTAATGGAGTAGCGATTCGAGAAAACCCTTCCACGAATCTCCGATAATAACCACTAGACCCGAAAAGCTACGTGCTTGATCACCGACTTGGTTGCTCCCAACTTTGTATTGCTTCAATCTTAAATCGGGTCCACGGATACTCCATGTTTTTGACACCGCGTGCCCAAGAAATGCTACTTCCTCAAGCGAACTCGCATTTCTTCAATTTGGCATATAGTTTGTTTTCACGAAGCCTTTAGAGTACCGACTTCAAATGGTGCTCATGATCTTCACGACTTTTGGAATATATGAGGATGTCATCAATAAAGACAACAACGAATTGATCCAAATATTCCTTGAATACTCGATTCATCATATCCATGAAAGCCATTGCGAGGAGCATTAGTCGATCCGAAAGACATGACTAAGAATTCATAATGCCCATCTGGAGGAGTTACGAAGGCGGTCTTTGGAATATCCTCAATTCTAATCTTGGTGATGATATCCGAGCGAAGATCGATTTTTGAAAAATTGTGCCACTTGTAATCGGTCAAACAAGTCATCAATACGAGGTGAGGATACCTATTCTTGATGGTGACATGGTTCAATTCACGATAGTCGATACAAAAATCGCATACTCCGTCTTTCTTCTTTACGAATAAAACAGGAGCACCCCAAGGAGATGTACTAGGACAATTCCTATAGTTGGACCTTTAACTCCTGAAGTTCAATAGGAGCCATTCGATATGGGGTTTTAGAAATGGGCTTTGTACCAGGTTCAAGATCAATAAAGAATTCAACTTCACGTTACGGGGTAGGCCAAGAAGTTCTTGAAATCGTTAGGAAAGTCGATAACAACAGGAATATTATTCAAATTTGGCGTGTCTTTATTCAAATCCATAACATGGGCTAAGAAAGCTTGACATCCGTTTTTTAATAAGCGAATAACTTTATGATTAGATATGATAGTGATTGATTTTAATGGTTTAGTTGCTTGAATTAAATACAACAGGGTTGGTTAGGAATATGAAAACTAACAACCTTACGAAAACAATCAATTTTGGCATGATGAGTAGTTAACAAATCAATCCCTAAAATCACATCAAAAGCAAGTATCTTTAAAGAGATAAGGTCAACGGTAAAGGTGATGGTGCTAACTTGAATCAAACAAGATTTATAAGCGATGGATGTGATGAAAGTTTCTCCTAACGGAGTTTCCATAGATAGATCAAAGTCTAATTTCTCCTGAATTCAAGTTTAAGCGTTGAGCACAAGTAGGAGAGATAAATGAATGGGTAACTGCCGGTGTCAAGTAAGGTATAAACTTCATAAGAATTTATAAATAGCTTACCGTGATCACCTCGTTTGGGTTCCTCGCATTTTGACCCGATCCACAACAAACGCTCTTCCGAGAACCGTTGACTTTGACTTTTACGGGACGATCTTTTGAGTCACCGTCCCCATTGAACTAGGTTTCATTCTGCGTGTACTGATCTCGGCGATATGTCCTTCCTTTCCCAAATTATAGCATACCTTGAACTATTGTGGGCGGTTTGGTGATATGTCCCTCTTTCCGTATTAATAGCATATGACCGGTGGTCGTTCTCCTCCCTTAGAACCGATTCTTCTTTAAAGACTGTCGTCTTCACATGGTGGTTGTTAAATCTCCTCTTTTAAAATCTCCTCCCCGACTCGCTTCTTCTATTTTCATGGCCATGATTACCACCGGAGTGGTTACCATTTTGTCCGTCTATTTCTTTCTCCATTTGGTTATCGTTATTCTGTTGACTGCTATCTCTGGTATGATCCTGGTAATGGTCCCTCGGTTGAACATACTCGTTATCTCGCTCTAACAATTGAGCCATGTTAACAACATCTGAATAGAGAAAAA
The DNA here is from genome assembly GCA_020205615.1 of Panax quinquefolius. Lineage (NCBI taxonomy): Eukaryota > Viridiplantae > Streptophyta > Magnoliopsida > Apiales > Araliaceae > Panax > Panax quinquefolius. The sequence goes on along the minus strand of CM035163.1, from coordinate 100,485,229 downwards.
TTTATGAGAAATGAGATCTTGGACGTATCTTGGGTTTCAAACCTCTAAGAAACATCCGCGTTATATGTTCCTCATTCTCCACCAAATGAGGTGAAAACTGGATAACTCTGCAAACTTTGCCTCGTCATGGGACCGTCGTCCATGTTGTTTTGTTCTAATCGATGAACTCCACTTCCTTCATATGATGAACACTTTCAAGAAAGTATTTGTCATTAAATAGTTTCTGAACGTCTCCCAAGACATGTTGAGTGCGGTTTGGATGTATGCGCTTCACGAGACTCCCCGATGATCTGCCTGCGCCACGGAACATAAAAGTGGCGAATGGAACCTTCTGTTCCTCCGTGCATCCCAAGACATTGAATATCTTGGTAATTTTCTTGACCCATGTTTCCGCCGTGATCGGATCTGGTTTTCCCTTAAATTCGGTGGTCCCAACTCTTTGAATCTTGCATTTGTGACAACCCGTGAATTGCTATCATTTCCTCCTATATTTTGAACACGAGTCTCCCTCGTGCGATTTTGCATGAATCGCAAAAAGCTTCTAAACATCCCTCGTTCATCATCTCATTTCGTGGTGTTGTTCACGGGAGAACATTGCCGACCTTTTGCGTTCTCCTCGTTGGTGAGTCAAAGAGCGTTTCCACGGTCTCATTTCCATTATTAATATTCTCGATCGACATTCTCAAATCTTTGTCATAAAACAAGGGTTAATTAAGGAAATCAATATATCACATAATATCTCAGATATATCTTGACCAACTAACAAATAAGCTTAGGTAGGACACACTAGCGAAGGATTTACTCATCTCTCCTCCTAGTTCTATTCCCCGATCTCCACGGAGATCATACCCTAAGCTCGATACCAACCGTGGCGCCCCAAAATAGGTATACATCACCCATTCTGAGTTGTCAATACATGGTACAAAAACAACTACAACTTTAGTATTTCAACATATAAAGCGTGAGTTTAAATACGAGATATTTCCATCTGAGACAATATCCACATGCAAATAAATCCCCATCATAATTATTGATACATTATTTTACAAAAATGGTGAGGACTACTAAACAACTCTCTCTAGAACCTTCATTCCATACCCACGACTAAGATACTTTCGCTACATTCTCGCCTCCTGAGAAGAAAAATGGAACAACAAGGAAAAGGGTGAGCTCAACTAGCCCGATAAAGAATATTATGACTAAGATAATATACAACAAATTATCGTTAGTCTTCAACGGGAAAAATCTAATAGAATACAATAGACAACAAGTTTTAAATCAATATTAGCAATGCGAAATAATAATTCATTAGAAGAGTTAAGTAGAGAATGCAAACTACTATCTTCTATGTATGAATTTAAAAGTTCATCGTCTATCTTTTATCCTGTAACATCAATCAATATATATCTGGAATCAAATATTCATCTTTTTCTACTGAGCCAAAGATATTAATCGATTAATCATGTTCATCTAAACACCTATTCATCTTTGCACTACGGGCCAAAGATATTTATTAGAAATCATTCATCTTTGCACTACAGGCCAAAGATATTCAATAATATCATCATTTAAGACTGAGGATGATGAAAAATATTTTAAAGAAACGAATCCAGTGAAACAAAATGACAAGGATTAAGGATTAAATATTAGTACTTTGTTTTATCCATATCCAAAATTACCTCAAAAATAATCATAATGGTGTAAAATTCAAGAATGATCAAAACATGGATACAATCAAAGCTAGTATCCGAGAATAGATATTTTGACGAAAAAAGAAATTTTTCATTTTTCGATGAATAGTCTTAGTATTCATGAATAGTATAGTATATCGTGAATAAGACCGTATCATCGTGAATAGTAATTCAGACACCAAAAGTTTCAAATTTGATAAAAACTTGGATCAATATTTGAAAGATAATGATATTGAAGAAATAATATCATTACAAAAAAAAATATCCCTTATCTCACAAAAAACAATTTTTAGTTGAAACAACAGGATATAAAGCTATGACTTGAACTTGCACCGTATAAAGCAATACTCAAAATATACTCAAAATACTCACAAGAATACGCTTTCGTATAATATAGAGAGAAAACTTGATTTTACGGTGTGATTTTCAATTCTAACCTAAGCACCCTATTTATAGGAAAATCTTTAGAACACCAAAGTAGAAAATTTAATATAATATTAATATATATAAAATTTTCCTCGCACACTCTTATAAACCTGAAATCAGCTCATTTCAACAACCAACCAAGCCCACCAAACATATCAAAAACGTTTTTCTAATTTAAATTATTTTAAATTTCCAAAAATCAACTATTTGAACTTGAACTTCAATAATTCATAATAAATAGCCCTTTTATCGAAAAATTCGATCTCACAAATTTTTATAGGAAATCCAATTCTCTACAACTTTGAGAAGAAAGTTTTTCAAAATTCCAAATGAAATTGGTACCAAATCCACAACAGGCGATTTCTATTTATAATCAAATTTCGATCGATAAATGGGGTCCACCAGACATGTTTAACATGTTTTAAACATTTATTGCAACAAAAATACTCTTCCTCCTCGTATACTCATATATCCCACATTCGTTGTAAAAATATCACCATTATTATATTATTAAAATAATATATTTAAATGAATTATTTTATCGAGAAAAGATAAAATATTAATTTTCAACAATTGTCACATTAAAAATTTTCTCCATCTATATCCACATAAAATCAATATTTTCCTCATTATATAAATCAATAATTAATTATTCATAAATAATATTACGAGAATCACAATCTTGGGTAACGGTAGTTCCTCAGGAAAGAGTGGGCTTTCCATAAGAATTTCTCCTTCTTGGGCGCGTGATTAGGTGACCAAACCTCTCCTTAGACGAACTTTCTAGACATTGCCAATAATGCTATTTAATAATATTATTCAAATAATATGAATTATTGCTTCATAATGAAAATCTTGTAATGACAATTATTGAAACAACAACAATATAAAATATCAACGCAAAGAATTACTAAATTAATAAAATCTTGAGCGATAATTCTGTAACCATTATTGAGTAGTGCCTTCTTACGTAAGAATCAATAATTGGTGCAATACTGGTGTGCTACTCTGTGTTTTTCACCACCGAGTATTTTAACGATAATAGATGAACAACTACTAGTTATTTTTAAACAACTTATATTTGTCGTTTTCTTCATCCAATCGCTTTCAGTTATAGGGCCCACAAAAGATCTATGCCGTAAATTTAAATATTCCCAATGCAAAGAAGAATATTCCACAACCAAACGAATATTCCCGACAACAATGAATATTTTATAACCACTTGCTTATTTTGAAATATTTGCGTATTTTACCCATAACTATCCACATTAATCAAATCAACCCTTACTATTTCAAAATAGAAAATTAAATTTCATTAATAATAAGTTGGGCTCTTACAACCTCCCTCCTTATGAAATTTAAGTCCTCAAAATTGACGTGACGTGCACGGTGTGTTTCAAAAGGTGAGGATACCTCACTTTCATTTTCGTTTCCAACTCCCAGGTCATTTCCTCTATAGCATGGTTCCTCCACAAAACTTTAACTTGTGGTATGACCTTCTTGCGTAGGACATGCTCCTTCCTATCCAAGATCTTAACAAGTACCTCCTCATATGTTAAGTCTTGACTATCTCGTCCGGTTCTAACTAAATAACGTGGTTCGGTCTTTCACATATTTACTGAAGTACGAGATATATTAAACACATTATGAACACGAGATATACTCTGAGGTAACGCATGAGTTTATAGGCTACATTTCCTACTCGGTCAAGAATTTGAAATGGACCAATAAATCATGGATTGAGCTTTCCTCTCTTCCCAAATCTTGTAACTCCTTCCATGGAGCAACTCGCAACAATACATGATCCCCTATACTAAATTCCACGTTCTTTCGATGAAGATCCGCATAACTCTTTTGTTGATCTTGTGCCATTTGTATACGTTGTCGAATCATTTGGATCTTTTCCGTAGTCATACGTACCAACTTGGGTCCTAACAATGTTGCTTCACTCACCTCATCCCAACATATTAGAGAGCGACATTTTCGTCCATATAATGCTTCGAATGGAGCCACACCTATACTTGCTTGATAACTGTTGTTGTAGGAGAATTCCACCAACGGTAAATACTTATCCCAACTGCCCTTGAAGTCTAGGACATAGGGTCTTAATAGATCTTCAAGAGTTTGAATAGTCCTCTCTGATTGTCCGTCTGTTTGAGGATGGTATGCCGAACTGAATCGTAAATCCGTGCCCATAGCTTTTTGCAAGCTAACCCAAAATCTTGAAGTGAATCTTGGGTCACGATCCGAAACTATGGATACTGGCATGCCATGCAATCTCACAATCTCATCTACGTATATACGAGCAAGACGTTCAAGGGAATAAGTCTCCCGTATCGGCAAGAAATGATCAGACTTAGTTAATCTATCAACAATAACCCAAATATCATTGATGCCTTGAGAAACCGTAGGAAGACCCGTAACGAAATCTATGGTAATGTGTTCCCACTTCCATTTCGGAATCTCAAGTGGTTGCAACGAACCCTTAGGTACTAGATGCTCTGCCTTTACACGTTGACAAGTTAAACACATTGAGATAAACTTTGCAATCTCTCTTCTCATATTGTTCCACCAAAATGTATGTCGAAGATCACGATACATTTTGGTATTTCCAGGATGGATTGCAAATGGTGTATTGTGTGCCTCCATCATAATCTTGTACATCAAATCAGAGTCGTTAGGAACACAAAGTCTAGAGTGGACTCGAAGTATTCCTTCTTCATCAATTCTCACTTCTGGAATAGCACCTTCTTGTACTTTCTTCTTCATACGCATCATTTCAAGATTGGTGGCTTGAGCAACCTTAACTTTTTCTATTAAAGTTGGCTCTGTCGTATACTTGACATCATCACACTCATTCCTGCATATGATCTTCTACTCAACGCGTCGGCTACCACGTTAAACTTTTCGGGATGGTATTGAATAGTGTGGTCGTAGTCTTTCAATAGCTCGAGCCAACGTCGCTGTCGCATGTTGAGTTCTTTTTGAGTGAAGAAATATTTGAGGCTTTTATGGTTTGAATATATCTCCACTTTCTCCCCATATAGATAGTGCCTCCATATCTTTAGCGTGAAAACGACTGCTGCCAACTCTAGATCATGAGTAGGATAATTCCTCTCATACTCTTTAAGTTATCGCGAGGCATAGGCTATGACTTTCCCACGTTGCATGAGAACACATCCTAACCCTTTGCACAAAGCATCATTGTGATATAACAAATCCATCCAAACCGGATGGTATTGTTAGAACAGTCTTAAAATAAGTCTCCTCTTAAGCTCTTGGAAACTCTTCTCGGCATTCTTCGCTCCAAGCGAATTTTGTATCCTTCCGAAGTTAATTTGAGTTAATGGAGTAGCGATTTGAGAAAACCCTTCCACGAATCTCCGATAATAACCGCCTAGACCCGAGAAGCTACGTGCTTGATCCACCACTTTGGTTGCTCCCAACTTTGTATTGCTTCAATCTTCGCTCGGTCCACGGATACTCCATGTTTTGACACCGTGCCCAAGAAATGCTACTTCCTCAAGCGAACTCGCATTTCTTTAATTTGGCATATAGTTTGTTTTCACGAAGCCTTTAGAGTACCGACTTCAAATGGTGCTCATGATCTTCACGACTTTTGGAATATATGAGGATGTCATCAATAAAGACAACAACGAATTGATCCAAATATTCCTTGAATACTCGATTCATCATATCCATGAAAGTCATAGGAGCATTAGTCGATCCGAAAGACATGACTAAGAATTCATAATGCCCATACCGAAGTTCTACGAAGGCGGTCTTTGGAATATCCTCGGTTCTAATCTTGGTGATGATATCCGAATCGAAGATCGATTTTGAAAAGAATTGTGCCTCTTGCATCGGTCAAACAAGTCATCAATACGAGGTAGAGGATACTAATTCTTGATGGTGACATGGTTCAATTCCGATAGTCGTCTGAAGTCGCATACTCCGTCTTTCTTCTTTACTGAATAAAACAGGGAGCACCCCAAGGAGATGTACTAGGGCCGAATGAAACCGATGTCCAACAATTCCTATAGTTGGACCTTTAACTCCTGAAGTTCAATAGGAGCCATTCGATATGGGGTTTTAGAAATGGGCTTTGTACGGGTTCAAGATCAATAAAGAATTCAACTTCACGTTACGGGGTGAAGCAGGAAGTTCTTAAGAAATCGTCGGAAAAGTCAATAACAACGGAATATTATTCAAATTTGGCGTGTCTTTATTCAAATCCATAACATGGGCTAAGAAAGCTTGACATCCATTTTTCAATAAGCGAATAGCTTTATGATTAGATATGACGATGATTGATTTTAATGGTTTAGTTGCTTGAATTAAATACAACGGTTGGTTAGGAATATGAAAACTAACAACCTTACGAAAACAATCAATTTTGGCATGATGAGTAGTTAACCAATCAATCCCTAAAATCACATCAAAAGCAAGTATCTTTAAAGAGATAAGGTCAACGGTAAGGTGATGGTGCCAACTTGAATCAAACAAGATTTTTAAGCGATGGATGTGATAAAAGTTTCTCTAACGGAGTTTCCACGAGATAGATCAAAGTCTAATTTCTCCGAGTCAAGTTTAAACGTTGAGCACAAGTAGGAGAGATAAATGAATGGGTAGCACCGTTATCAAGTAAGGTATAAACTTCGCAAGAATTTATAAATAGCTTACCGTGATCACCTCGTTTGGGTTCCTCGCATTTTGACCGATCCACAACAAACGCTCTTCCGAGGCAGCTTGACTTTGACTTTTACGGGACGATCTTTTGAGTCACCGTCCCCATTGAACTAGGTTTCATTCTGCGTCTGATCTCGGCGATATGTCCTTCCTTTCCCAAATTATAGCATACCTTGAACTATTGTGGGCGGTTTGGTGATATGTCCCTCTTTCCCGATTAATAGCATATAATGGGTGGGTGGTCGTTCTCCTCCCTTAGAACCGATTCTTTTCAAGACTATCGCGTCTTCACATGGTCGTTGTTAAATCTCCTCTTTTAAAATCTCCTCCCGACTCGCTTCTTCTATTTTCATGGCCATGATTACCACCGAGTGGTTACCATTTTGTCCGTCTATTTCTTTCTCCGCCGGTTATCGTTATTACATTGGCTACCGCTATCTCTCGGTATGATCCACGGTAATGGTCCCTCGGTTGAACATACTCGTTATCTCGCTTTCTAACAATTGAGCCTCGTTAACAACATCTGAATAGAGAAAATTTATGAGAAATGAGATCTTTTGACGTATCTGGGTTTCAAACCTCTAAGAAACATCCGCGTTATATGTTCCTCATTCTCCACCAAATGAGGTGAAAACACGGATAACTCTGCAAACTTTGCCTCGTCTTTGGGACACCGTCATGTTGTTTTGTTTTAATCGATGAACTCCACTTCCTTCATATACGACGAACACTTTCAAGAAAGTATTTGTCATTAAATAGTTTCTGAAACGTCTCCCAAGACATGTTGAAAAGCGGGTGGATGTGTGCGCTTCACGACTCCCACCGATGAGTCCGCCTCGCCACGGAACATAAAGGTGGCGAATGGAACCTTCTGTTCCTCCGTGTATCCCAAGACATCGAATATCTTGGTAATTTTCTTGACCCATGTTTCCGCCATGATCGGATCTGGTTTTCTCTTAAATTCTGGTGGTCCCAACTCTTTGAACTTCTTGGCTGTGACAACCCGTGAATTGCTATCATTTCCTCCTATATTTTTGAACACGAGTCTCCTCGTGCGATTTTGCATGAATCTGCAAAAGCTTCTAAACATCCCCTCGTTCATCATCTCGCTCGGTGGTGTTGTTCACGGGAGGAACATTGCCCGACTGTTGCACGCTTCTCCTCGTTGGTGAGTCTGAGGCGTTCCACGGTCTCATTTCCATTGTTAATATTCTCGATCGACATTCTCAAATACCGCATAAAACAAGGGTTAATTAAGGAAATCAATATATCACATAATATCTCAGATATCTTGACCAACTAACAAATAAGCTTAGGTAGGACACACTAGCGAAGGATTTACTCGTCTCTCCCTCCTAGTTCTATTCCCGATCTCCACCGGAGATCATATCCTAAGCTCGATACCAAGCGTGGCGCCCCCAAAATAGGTATACATCACCCATTCTCGAGTTGTCAATACATGGTACAAAAACAACTACAACTTTAGTATTTCAACATATAAATCGTGAGTTTAAATACGATATTTCCATCTAGACAATATCCACACGCAAATAAATCCCCATCATAATTACTTGATACATTATTTTACAAAATGGTGAGGACTACTAAACAACTCTCTCTAGAACCTTCATTCCATACCCGACTAGTACTTCGCTTACATTCTACGCCTCCACGAGAAGAAAAATGGAACAACAAGGAAAAGGGTGAGCTCAACTAGCCCAAAGAAAGAATATTATGAGTAAGATAATATACAACAAATTATCGTTAGTCTTCAACAGGAAAAAATCTAATAGAATCTGATAGACAACAAGTTTTAAATCAATATTCGCAATGGAAATAATAATTCATTAGAAGAGTTAAGTAGAGAATGCAAACTACTATCTTCTATGTATGAATTTAAAAGTTCATCGTCTATCTTTTATCCTGTAACATCAATCAATATATATCGGAATCAAATATTCATCTTTTACTTACTGAGCCAAAGATATTAATCAGTTAATCATGTTCATCTAAACACTGCTCATCTTTGCTTTACGGGCCAAAGATATTTTTAGAAATCATTCATCTTTTGCACTCTGAGGCCAAAGATATTCAATAATATCATCATTTAAGGCGAGGATGATGAAAATATTTTAAAGAAACGAATCCAAAGAAACAAAATGACAAGGATTAAGGATTAAATATTAGTACTTTGTTTTATCCATGTCCAAAAATACCTCAAAAATAATCATAATGGTGTAAAATTCAAGAATGATCAAAACATGGATACAATCAAAGCTAGTATCCGAATAGATATTTTGACGAAAAGGAAATTTTTCATTTTTCGATGAATAGTCTTAGTATTCATGAATAATCTGAGTATCGTGAATAGTCTTAGATATCGTGAATAAATAACTCAGACACCAAAAGTTCCAAATTTGATAAAAACTTGGATCAATATTTCATCATAATGATATTGAAGAAATAATATCATTACTGAAAAAAATATCCCTTATCTCACAAAAGACAAGATTTAGTTTGAAACACAGGATATAAAGCTATGACTTGAACTTGCAATCAGTATTGCAATACTCAAAATATACTCAAAATACTCACAAGAATACGCTCGGTATATAGAGAGAAAAAACTTGAGTTTAAAGTGATTTTCAATTCTAACCTAAGCACCTATTTATAAGAAAATGCTTAGAACACAGTAGAAAATTTTAATATAATATTAATATATATAAAATTTTCCTACGCATACTCTTATAAACTGAAATCAGCTCATTTCAACAACCAACCAAGCCCACCAAACATATCAAAAACGTTTTTCTAATTTAAATTATTTTAAATTTCCAAAAATTAACTATTTCGGAGCTTTGAAACTTCAATAATTCATAATAAATAGCCCTTTTATCAGAAAAATTCGAATCTCATAATTTTTTTATAAGAAATCCAATTCTCTACAACTTTGCAGAAGAAAGTTTTTCGAAATTCCAAACAGAAATTGACCGAAATCCACAAACGGGCGATTTTACAAGCTATAATCAAATTTCAGTCAATAAATGGGGTCCACCGACATGTTTAACATGTTTTAAACATTTATTGCAACAAAAATACTCTTCCTCCTCGTATACTCATATATCCCACATTCGTTGTAAAAATATCACCATTATTATATTATTAAAATAATATATTTAAATGAATTATTTTATCAGAAAAAGATAAAATATTAATTTTCAACAATTGTCACATTAAAATTTTCTCCATCTATATCCACATAAAATCAATATTTTTCTCATTATATAAATCAATAATTAATTATTCATAAATAATATTACAGAATCACAAGATCTTGCAACTGTAGCCGCTCCCAGGAAAGGGGGACTTTCCAATAAGAATTTCTCCTTCTTGGCGCCATGATTAGGTGACCAAACCTCTCCTTATGTAACTTTCTAGACATTACCAATAATGTTATCTAATAATATTATTCGATAATATGAATTATTGCTTCAATAATGAAAATACTGTAATGACAATTATTGAAACAACAATGAATATAAAATATCAACGCAGTTAATTATTAAATCAATAAAATATCGAAGCGATAATTACATGTAACCATTATTGAGTAGTGCCTTCTTACGTAAGAATCAATAATTGGTGCAATACCGTGTATTTCTTGTGTTTTAACCAAGAGTATTTTAACGGTATTAACGGTGATATAAATCATGTGTTATTTTTAAACAACTTATATTTGTCGTTTTCTTTATCCAATCGCTTTCAGTTATGGGGCCCACAAAAGATCAAGTAAATTTAAATATTCCCAAACAAAGAAGAATATTCCACGACCAAACGAATATTCCCCGACAACAATGAATATTTTATAACCACTTGCTTATTTTGAAATATTTGCGTATTTTACCCATAACTATCCACATTAATCAAATCAACCCTTACTATTGCAAAATAGAGAAAATTAAATTTCATTAATAATAAGTTGGGGTCTTACACAAAGTGCTCAAAAATCAAGTTTTTTAAACTGTTAAGAACCCTAGTTCTATGGTCTGACAACCGAATGTCAGAGGCCATAGATCTAGATATGTTTATGATTTGTCTTATTTGATGTAAGAGAGTTGTAGTATGTGTCGACGTCGGGATTTTTATTGTTCCCTTTTTTGTTTTTTTCTTTTGGTGTTTCTCATGTTAGGTGAGATTTGTTTGAAAAAACAAGTTGTGAAAAGGTCCGATATTTATATGTCGACGATTTGACTATAAGAGTCGCTAGTTGGTTTTTTAAATGGTTGTACCAACACAAACGAGAAAGGGTTTACACATTGACCCAATGATGTGATACTGCTAAAAAGGTCTGTGAAATCGAGATTCAATAGGGTCCGGGGACTTGCTTATGCAGAGGGAAGGTGTTAGGCACCCCACCGATATTTGTTTTACCACGGTGACCGCCATTTTTTAATTAAACTGTTATATAAATGTGTGTGTGGGTGGGTCAATGTGCAGTTATCTGGAAGTATTGCTATACCTCATTCGCACCTATATACACAGGATTTGAATTTATAAAAAATTTCAGTTTTAAAGAAGATATAACAATCAGGTTTTATAAGAGAGGTATTTCAAACCCTGTGCTCAATAGTAATTGAGGCCCTTAATACTCCCATTTTATTAAATGTTCAGCTTGATTGCTTTTATTTTTTTCGAGATGGGAAGCATCTTTGAGAAAATAATATATAGCAGTGCCGAACTCCTCATGGACATGAGAGCCATCTAAGGAAATTCAAACATCATGAATAATGTACAAGTTTCTTACAGCTGAAAATGTCCATCACGGGAACCGAATCTAGATTCAGTAGACTGATTCTGTGATCACATGATTCCTAGGCTCACATGATGCCGTAATTTATATAAAAGCAGTAAATAGTTATATATATAAAAGCTGTAAATATATATATACAGACATGATCAACCACCACGAAGCACCTCCATGGGGAATCGAAAATATAAATATATAAAAGATATATATATATATATATACATGATCAAAATGAAGCGCCTCTATGAGGGATCAGAAATTTAAATAAAGCAATAAATACGATCAACCGCCACGAAGTAAACTCTAGGCGGGACTAAATGTAAATAAAGCAGTAAAAACGATCAACCGACACGAAGTAAACTCCAGGCGAGACAGAATGTAAATAAAGTAGTAAAAGGCCACGACGTAAACTCCGTGCTGACGATGTAATTTAAATATATATATATATATATATATATATATATATATATATATAGCGGTAAACCCACGGATATATATCGATCCCGCTTTCGGTTTATCATTTCAAATGATTTGTCGCTATATATATATAAAAGCGATACGCATCAATGTAAAATTCAAAATTCGGGCTCATCCAATAGAGTCCGACAACAGTTTATATATATATATATATATATATATATATATATATACATAAGCAATAAACGCTCTGGATGTAAAATTCAGGCTCATCGAACAGAGTCCGACAACAGTTTATATATACAAGTATATATATATAAAAGAAATAAACGCTTCGGATGTAAAATCCAGGCTCATCGAACAGAGTCCGACAACAGTTTATATATATAAGTGTATATATATATATATAAGCAATAAACGTTTCGGATGTAAAATCCAGGCTCATTGAATATAGTTCGATAACAACTCATATATATAAGTATATATATATATATATACAAAAGAAAATCAAAGCCATAAACCGAAGTCCGGGCATACTCACGCAACACGACTCTCAATGTGAAGAACGGTGTGTGCAAAGATGAAGAAAATGGCTTTAAAGTGTGTAAGAAGACTTACAGTGGACTGCCAAAGAAGACTTCTATAGCTTTAAATGGATGAACACTCGGCTCCCGCTGGTAAATATATGACTGAATATAAGCTCACAAGTGTTTAAAATGAGAAAGCACTCAATTTAGGGTGTGTACATATCAAATTGGACAGGGCTTCCTCGCCGTTTTCTCTTGAAATATGTCCACCCCAAGCCCTCTATTTATAGAGGTGGAGCCACGGGTACACCTATGGCAGCTGTAGATGTATCTACGACTGCCCAGTCTGCCCCAGGCTCTGCGGGTCCCGTTGTCTCAAAGTACGTGAACGCGTACAACGTGATGTCCGCTAGAACTTGCATAACTTTAATTCGAGCTTCTGATTGAGGTGTATAAGACCTTTTACAGAGTGATGTTGTTGAGAGCTACGCCATGACATGGGATTAGAGGTTTTCAGAAGTCAGGAAGATGGGAACATGCCCTTGGTCTTCAAGATTCAAATTCTATCTGGTGTGCTGCCTTGCGTAGTAGTCAATCGGGATTGGAACTTCTTGGCTCTTGTGGGACATTGTTGTGTAGAATGTATGTTGAGATGTGTTGAGATGGCGCAATGTGGGATCGAGGTGGCAAAATGATGATTTTGCCCCTGACTGGGGTTATCTCCATTTTGGGCTAATAAAATAATTGTTGCTTACAGTTATCTCTGAGATTGGGCTGCTACAAGTACTGGATGTCCTCAGGGTTGTCTCTAAGGTGTGCCTAACCTCCCGAGGTTATCTTCGGGTTTGGAGCTGAGTGCATCAGTGTGAGTCCCGAGGTTGAAGCTGACTGCATAGGTTGAAATGAGCATTTTCGGAGTTATCTCCAGAACTGCAACTGCACTCCTTGGAGTTATCTCCAAGGTTGACATTATCTTTCCCGGTGTTATTTTCGGGACTGAGACTGAGTATCTCAGGGTTATCTCTGAGTTGAAATAGCCTTCTTCGGTGTGATTTTCAATATTGGAACTACATGCCTCGAGGTTATCTCCAAGGTTGGAACTGACACTTCCGGTGTTATTTCCGGGAATGAGCTGTACTGTCATCCAGGGTTATCTCTGAAAGATGATTATGCCTTCCTATAATGTTAGTAACATGTGTACAGAAAATTTTGAGTGTCTACAGATGCCCCTCTTTATCATATTCATGCAATGCAATGGCATGGATAGGATAAAGAATAATAGGCACTTCAAATGAAACAAGATGATCATGATGCCATGTACAACAACATGATGCGAATGTATGTGGTTTGTTCGATTGTTTTCCAACATGGTGGGATGATTGTCGGATCCCCTTAACTTCTACTGGTGTTGACAGTTATTACTGACAACCTCGATGAACTATCTTAGACGTACAATCCAATGCTCTTAGGAGCTTCCAGGATATTGACGTTGGGGTTATCACCAAAGTCCTTAATCCTTGATACAGACTTCACATTGAAGATGCATCTCTCATGTACAAGAGATTCTATGGGAATAGAGCTTTCTTTATTGAGGATGTGTATAACATATTCCATCATCGGTCCTCCCCAAAGAAGATGTTCTTTCCTGGTTTGTACCGTCAGGTCTTTCCGCTACTCTGTTGGAGTTACTGCCAACAGTCAATGTTGTCAGGGTTGCTTGACCTTCATTGACATGTGCATCAATGGATGAAATCCATATTGAAGATAATGTTAAGGATACTTGACCTTCATTGACATGTGCATTAACGGATGAATTGTATAAAAACCCACTGGGAAAAGATTTTAGGGTTAGGACCCTGCATTGATGGCATCAGACCTTCGTGAGGTATTGCCGAATGTAGTTTGCAACAGCTGAGATCATTGGTATAGTGTACCTTGTGTTTGGGTGAATACCAATGAATGATATGTAAAGCCACAACTTGACCCATGAAAACCAGGATTTCAGGCTATTCAACTCAATCGTGTAGCACTTTTATTCCTTATTTGTCCTTTTTAGCTTGTGAGAAATCCTTTGAAACTCGAATTAGACCGTGTCGAAGGGGTGGGCCCCACCTAGGGGAGCTGCAGGTACACCTGCGCCACAAATTGGTAGATTTAAGGTACTTGCCTGCTTTTCATAAGTCATTTTTATATTGCGCTGTGAAGGAAATCCGAGAGCTCTTCTTCAGATTTGCTGAGTTCATGCGTCTTTCTGCAAATTCTATCACCGTACAAGTGTTCTACACTGTCCTGGTAACATATGCATCTCTTCTTTTCTAGTTTTTATCTGTTGGAAAATGACTTATGATATAAAATGCATCTAAATACACAGTAGTTAATATGCATGCTCATATGATGTGATAAAAAATATTCAACATAACAAATGTTAGTATTAAACCATGTTGAATGTAGCGCCCCCAAATCCTGGTATCTTCCAACCCGACATATGGTGAAATACAGAACTACCATTCATACATTCATTCAATTGAAAAGCCTCAAAAGAACGAACATGACTTCTATATATTCAAAGTAATATTTACATTTCCCAGGTTCTATACCCATTACAAAGCTTCTTTGTCATAATATCAAAATACATTACAACAATAAACATATACTATTACATAGACCAATTAACGATCTGCCTTAGCCTTTCCTTTATCCTTATTCGATCCTTCGGGACGTTCAGTCTTAGCTGCATTCATATAGTTCAAGCAATAGTGAGCATAACTAGCTCAGCAAGTATAACAATTCAATAACAACATGCTTGACACATAAGAATCGTATATCTTCAATAACTGAACAATAGTTATGAAGTACTATTGATGATTCAAAATAGCACTTCATCTTTCTTTCAAAATGTTTTACAATAATAACAATATTCAGTAAAACATTAACTCCGGTCCATAACCTTGAGCATTTCATTCTTCTTTGAAAAGGACAACCCGGCACTAAGTTCGTAAGTCTGATATTACTTACGAGCACTTCTAGGTGACCAGCCTATTGTACTCTATGTTGATCAACACTACATTCATTAAACGTATGTACGTTTAATTTGTGGCAACCTCACGTGCCTTTCGTTTGACTACAAAACATTTGTTTATCATACTCAGTCTTCTTTTGAAAACCATATCAGGTAGTTGACAAAAGATAATAACATTTGATAATAGTTGGATAGATTATCATTAATCCACAAAATACATTAAGTCTAGCCAAAAGAGTTGGCTTTAACTCCATCATACATCAATTCATGCGTAAGGATACATGGATTTCAAAACTTATTCAGATTGAAATGAGACAAGAGTTAAAATACTTGCCTTTAGCGTCTGCTACGATATACTTACTTTATGTTCGAATCTTTCAAGTCTCTACAACACATGTTCACATAATGCCTCATATTAGGTCATATATAATCAAGTATGTATATGACTATATCTTACCCTTCATCTCAATATAATTATTTATTAGATTTATTTACTATTAATTCCAGTGTGTTATTCTACTTGCATTCATAGTTGAAATAGATTATCATCAACCTTTATGCACTATCCTTAAGGTTTAAAAAAGTTTTAACAATGTTACTTCAAGTTCCTTAAGGCGTGTTTATTTTGAATCAATTACATTCCTTTCTTTGTACTCATTTTTATTGTTTACTATCTTTGATCAAGGACTGGCTATTTCACCTTTCACCTTTAACTTTCTGTAACTTTCGTCTTTGCAAGACGAGTTAGCAATATCTACACAGATCGGGACTTCGGCATGCACATGAGTCCTTAACCTTCATGTCACGCTGCGGTGTCATTTAGCACTGTGCTCGGTTTCAGTCTCGCACTGCGGCATGAAAAATTAGCCTTGGGCTGCCGCCGCGGCACTAGCTCTGTGCACCAAAAAATTTTTACAGACTTCAAATTTTACGAACTTCTCGGGCTCATAACTTCTTCGTTATAAGTCCGAATTGGCTCGTTCAAAAGCCTACGGTTCAAAAATTACATACTCTACACGTTCATGCAAGAATTTTATCTATTTGACTTTGATTTGCTAAAAAATCACCTATTGGTTCATTTTTATAGAAAACGATAAACGTTCGTGAACGTTCAACGCTCGTTTCTTTGTTCTTAGTCAGAATTCAGTCATTTTCAAGTACGCAACTCTAGAATGCCAAATATGACTTGTCTCTATTGAAAACCAATGTTTCTGAGTTCAAACACAAAATTTGACTTTTATTTTGAGAATTTCACGAATTCGACGATTATCGTCTAATCGTGCAATTTCCGGCAAATCTTCATTACCTATTATTTGTTCATTACTTCAAATAAATTCAATTCATCATATGAACATCTCAACATACTTACTACATTAATTTATTTTCATGTTGGATTTTGACTTATTCTTTCATGAGCTTATAACTTATTAAAGTATAAACTACTTATAGCTTCATTGTTCATAACTTATGAAAGTTAAGGTCTTTTTAATCACCATACTTATATGTTCTCAACATATAATATCATTCATGTATACATGATACATATTCATACAAGTTCTTCACTTTCATACTACTTCTTAATATAAACTCATATTAAGTTCGTATAACTTCTTCATAAGTTCATAACTTATACAAGTGTAAATGACTTATTTCCGACTTATACGGCTTAAGTTCATTGTTTAATCATTCTTCTTACTTCTTAACATCCATGTTCCTTAATCCATACTTTTCTTATCAACCAATCATGGTAGAGATAGAAGATAAATGGAGAAGAAGTCTTACCCTTTGAAGTTCTTATAAAGTAGTCTTCTTCTTCTTACAAATGGAAGTAACTTATTGTTACTTATTCTCTCTAACACTTAAGCACTTTATAAGTTTGTTGGATTATTTGAACAAGTAAGAAATGGCTAGCATTCTCCTTCTATTTATAGAATTCCCAAAGTTAGGGTAGTTTGGTTAATATACCAACCCACTTCCTTAAGCCACCTCCTTACTATTCATTACTTGGTTAATACAACTCTTATCCCTTACTTGGTCATTACACATTATGCTTGATCACCAAGATTAACCACATTAACATTGTAACGAGAGGAATTGTTGAGTTGTGATTCCAAAGACATAATCCTTTTAAGAGGGGAAAGATGTGACAATCGAGATTTTGTAATTTAATTTTAATATTTATTGGATTGAATAAATATTTTTGATGAATTAATTATTAGATTAAATAATTAATTGATGAAATTGTGGTAGATTAATTTAATTATATGTGTTGTATCAATTAAATTAATGTGGAGAATATTTTTATTCAAGTATGCAATTATGTGAGCTTATTGTATTAAAAGAAATATTTAATAAGCCTAATAGTATTTTAATTAATTTAATTATTAATTAGAGATTTAATAATTTGACATTATTAATAAAGGAGAAATTTAATTATGTGACTATGTGAATTAATGAGAAATTATTATATTTTATTTAAAATAAATTAAATAAGATATTGGATTTATTTTATAAAGGGGTGTGACATTTTCCAAACTATATTATAAATGTTTTATTAAATTAATTGGATATAAGCCTTTAAGGCTAGCCAATGAGGCCTTAAGAATAGTTGGGGGTAGTTAAACCACGTATGGAGTAACTGATCTCAACTCTGCGCATAAAGGATCAGTTTTATTTCATTTTACGTATTCTTCATTAAGTGTTCACTGAGAGCCAGAGAGATTTCAGAGAGAAAATTTATAATTTTGAGGAAATTGTGAGTGTGTGATTGAAGAAGAGTTAAGAAGGATTCATCTCCTGACAAATCTACACTAAGCTTTAGGTAATCTCTTCAACCCAATTCCTATTTTACGTCATTTAGTTTTTATGAAAATGGCTTTCAAGTTTCTGTTAAATCTCTATAAATGGGAAATTGTGTTGTTATATGGATATATGTAATAATATGATTAGCATAACATGTTTTATTATATATTATATAGGTTTCCATATCACCAGTTTCATAATATTATAACGTATGGCTTCAAAAATTACAGAGTATAGAATATGGCCATATGGCCCTTATACGTGATTTTAATATGTCAAACATAAATTATTTTATAAAATTTCCACTTGTATTCAATTATGAATGCTAAAACAAAGAAAACAAAACTTGAATGGATGGATTTGATGTTATAACGAATCCGTAGTGTTAAATTTTATGTTTTTGTTCAAAACCTTCAAGAACATCAAGAACAATGAAATTAAATGTGTTGATTTTGAAAATTATTTGTTTAAACTTGTTAAAACCATACTAGAAGGGTTAAGTATTAGTTATTTGTGTGTTACAATGTTTGGGTATGTCTAAATTCGTGTAAAAATATGTTAATTGGGTGTTTTGGCCATGTTCTACAATTTTTCGCGAATTGCAGTTCATAATCTGGTCCTCCTCACTTGTCACCGATTGCATGTATAATAACCACGCCATGCATTAGCTACATACAGAACGCTTTGTCCAGTACTTGCAATTACGCCATACCATGCAGCAATTGAGAATGAACTATAAGGTGCCACCGCAGCGCCACTCTGCAGTTTGTCCAAGAATGAGCATTTTAATGATTTTATTTTAGAGACTATAATAGTAACCTAATCTAATGAATATAAAAATGTATTCGTCATATAATGAGATATTAAAATAGGTTCTTATCATGTTAATAAGACATTTACATGTTGATTGAATTGTTGATTATCTAATTAGCTTGTTGTTCGTATAGTGTAATATTACTGTGAAAACAAGTATGGTAATTTGACTAAGCATAGTCATAATTCGAGTTTAAACAAAAAGAATGATCTTGTAATGATTAGTACGTTATAATTGACTAGTATTTTGAACGTAAATGATATATAGGATTTAAATCAAGGAACGAGTTTAATTAAAGTGTAATCTACTCACGAGGCATGTTTCCTAACCCTACTTGTTATCGTTATATAAGTTGATAAATTCAGCTTTCTACATTGAGCAAGTTCTCATTATTATTGATCATGTCTGTTTTGTTATATTAAAGTTTATTAATCTTCAAGCATGGTACTGTTATACAATACTTATTCTAATGTATACCTTCTGAGATTTTATTCAAATTGAAATATCAGTTACTGTTAAACATTGTTAGACTAGCGAACCCTTATTGATTCGACTAGTCCATAGTTGATGAGCGTTCTAAATTTCAGAACCCTTGATGAATTATCAAATCCAAACTTCCTTTGATGCAGACTCTAATGTCAAACTGAGATGAACAACCCTGTATATGGGATTACTTATTCATTAGCGTTAAGATATTGTGCACAGTATGGTACTAAGGGCTGATCCCCCTAAGTATAAGAAGAAGAGTCCACAGTCTTATGACTGTTAAAGGTTTCAAGTATAAACACTTGATAACCTAGGACATAGTTCAAGGTCTTATGACCCTCAGAAGTTCTTTTGTCTCTTGCTATTCATTCTTGATTCAAAAGCTGAGTTTCATATTTCAGAAGCCTTTAATTTATTCGCATGTTATTATTCATTCGTTATATTGTTATACTTGTGGACAATCATGCTCACTCTTGCATAATAATAGCATTGTAGTTAAGAACGAAAGATCAGACGAGCCTTCCACTAGTAAAGGCAAAGGCAAGATTAGCAAGTAATGAAGAGTAGTTATTTATGTGTTTATGTAATGATATTCAGGATTAATGTTATTTAAAGATTTATTATTTGTTTATGATTCCGCACAGATGTTTAAGGTTAGTTTAACCTGGGATTGTATTTATTATGCAGATGGTGTAACCCCATAAGGGGAAGATTTATTTATTATTTCTATCTATTGCATGGTTTGCATTTTTTTATGGGTAGATAGATAGATGATATTTGTACAGTGAACACCAAATCCTGTGGAAATGGAAGTACCAGATTTGGTGGTGTCACAGGTTGGTATCAAAGTTGTAGTTTATAAACCTTAGGTGGGGAAACAACCTTAGGTAGTAGCCATGTAGGAGATTGAGAACATAGTAGTGCTAAACTCTTATCGAGTTATAAGAAATGAATTTCTAAAATTCATTGAACATAATAAAAGACTTTATGTGCTTATATGTTAAATTATGTGTTCGCTAGCATTGATTGGTAACTAAAACTTAAAATTTTGTTGTCAGGATGTCGGATGTTGGAGGAGCTAGTCGAGCTGGGGGGGGGGGGGGGGAGGAACCTCGAGTACCTACAGAGGAGGAGCCCCGAGACATTCATATCATCAGGGAATAGTTGGTACAGAGAGAGCCATCTCCTTTGATCATTGTTGTTGGTCAAGAGTACGAGCCTGAGACTGATCCAGAGGAGGATTCTGATGAAGAAGAGGAGGAAGAGGAGTTTCCACTGAACTCCATTGATGCTGAGATGTATGATGCGCTTTATGATCGTAACATAGAGTTGCAGGACAATTGCTCAGAGTCAAGGAGAGGGTCATTATTCAAATTTACCATCGAATGTAAGGATGGGGAAATTGTGACTCTTCACACACGTTTAGGAAACGTGGAGTGGGATTTGGTTCACGAGAAGGGTCAAACTGAGGAGAAGACCAAAGAAATAGAGACGTTGAAAAAGGATTTGAAAGAGAGCTCAGAAAGACTGGCATTAGCTGAGGAGGGCTGGGTAAGAGAGTCACGTCGTGCTGATCTTTCTGAAGAGGATTGTCGTGCAATGAAGGCTAAGCTTGGGGAGACGTACACCATATTTCACAATGCAATGTATGCAGCCCGGGATTGAGTTATGAAGTATCCAATCCAGTTTGAAGGTCTACCATCATATATGCTAGATCGCAGGACAATGTCTCACATTATGGAAGAAGAACGTGGCAAGGATATTCAACGCCTTAACAGGCAGTGATAGAATTAGTTTGATTATGTGAAAACTATCTGGTAGTTTAAGATGTAAATTCCGATGTGTTTATAAACAAAGGAATATTTTAATGTTTTAAATCCTGTAGATTCTTTATCTCGGGATAGTAGATGTAAATAGTTGTGATGCTATCTTATGATGTTTAAACTTTTGAATTTGAATGAAAATGTCAGAGCTTATTTGAATTGATGTGTTAAGTGAATTATGATTAAATGTTTAGTTAAGCCATAAATGTTTAAGGTATTGAATAAAGACCTAATAAGCGTATATTCTTAACAGAAATATGTCGCCTAGAAGAAGACAAAATCGTCAACAAGCTCATGAAGAACCAATGAATAACAACAATGACGCCAATGCTAACCCTGTTCAACAGTTGGTGAACCTATTAGCCGGAGCAATTAACAATCAACCACCAGCTCCACCAAACACCTCGTTCAAGGATTTCAAGGCGGTGGAACCGCCAGAGTTTAAGGGTTCCATAAACCCAATCGAGGCACAAACCTGGGTTATGGAGATGGAGAAGGTGTTCGATGTCGCCAAAGTAAGGGAAGACCAGAAGACCGCGTATGCAACATTTATGTTGATGTCTGAAGCCAGTTATCAGTGGTAGGAAAACAAAGTACGGGGAGGTGAAGGTGTAATAACTTGGGAGAGATTCAAAGAGATGTTTTTCGAGATGTACTTTCCGACCAGTTCACAAAATCAGATGGAAGTTTGGTTTCTAGAGTTGAAACAGGGGAGTATGTCCGTAGCTGATTATGCGGCAAGGTTCAATGAGTTGGCTAGGTTCGCCACATACCTAGTGCATACCGATGAGAGGAAGGCAAGACGATTCGAGCAGGGACTGAAGCCCTGGTTGTATAGTAAGGTGTCAATGTTCCAATTGAACACTTTTACTAGAGTGTTAGAGAAGGCCATACTCGCTGAGGGTGGAAGCGATGCGGTAACGAAATATAATCAGGATTAGAAGAAGAAAAAGAGTGAGAATGAAGGTAATAACAAGACTGGTGGGAGTAGCACTGGGGGTAGTCATAATCAGAAGAGGAAGTGGTTTGATAACTCATCGGCTGGAAGTCAACAAGGAGGGCAGAAGAAGAAGATCGAAGCGTGCCTAACCTGTGGAAAAACTCAGTTGGGAGTTTGCATGAAAGGGAAGCGAGTATGCACAATTGTGGTCAGGAAGGCCATATAGCACCAAACTTTCCAAACCCAAAGAAGGTTGCCTGCTTCACTTGTGGCTCAAAGGACCATCTTGCAAGGGATTTTCCTAAGAATCTGGAGGAACATGATCAGGAGGGAATAGAGGAAACAGTGGTGGAAGCACTCTGACTATCGCAGGACCAACTGCAACCAACCGACCGACCACCAGAACATTCAACATGACAGTACAGGATGCAATGCAGTCTCACGATGTGGTGTCAGGTATCATTCAGATCAATAAAGTTAATGCTTATATATTATTTGATTCGGGTGCTACTTGTTCATTTATATCCGATGACTTTGCTAAGAACTTAGAATTGCTTAAGGATGAGTTAGAATACCCCATGAACATAGAAATTGCGAATAGAGAAATCATCCCTATTAAGTATGTGCATAAGAACTGTAGAGTTGATATTAACGGTAATATCATGAACGTAGATCTTATCCCTATTCGACTTGGAGAATTGATATTTACAAGCATGAAGAAATTTCAGTAGCGAAGGTATTATTTAAATTAGAAGTTGTTGTTTGAATGATATTGTACTAATGCGATATAAGTTTGAACAAAATTTTAAAAATATTTTGCAGGTTGTATTGATTCTTAGCAAGCTTGCTAAATTTAGAAGTCTTTACTTCTCTTGGAACATGATGTATTATTTGTCGGTATATTTTCTTTTTTATTCTTATTTCTTTCTAACTTAAATTTTTGTTTGAGAACACATGTTTGATAAAAGTAGGAACTTTTCTTGAAGAGAAAAGGGAGGTAGTAAGAATGAAGTGGGATTTGGATTTTGTAGTAGAGTATGGATTTGGCTATCCAATTATGGGGCGGTAATTGACTACCAGAAAAAGCATGTTAACCTTATGACTCCGTCAAAGGTTGTGTTTTATGGTAGCAAGTCACCTAGACAAGCGAGTTGTCTGACGATGATGTAGGCTAGGAGGTTGTTAAGGCAAGGCTGTGTAGGATATCTAGCTTACATAGTCGATAGTCGTAAAGAGAATCCGAAAATAGATGAGATACCAGTAGTGAGAGATTTCGCAGACGTATTTTTGGATGATTTTCCATGACTTCCACCAGATAGAGCAGTTGAATTCGTGATCGATTTGGCTCCAGGAACGGCTCCAATATCGAAGGCACCATACCGAATTGCGCTAGTAGAGATAAAAGTACTGATGGTCTAACTTCAAGAATTACTGGACAAGAAGTATATCCAACCAAGAGTATCACCGTTGTGACGCCCCCAAAATAGGTCCAATCCATCCAACCTATTCTGAGTCGCCAAATACATGGTACAGAAAACAACTACAACTTTATTACTACAATTGTCGTGTAAAATAGAACAACACATATACTGTGAGTTTTAATACCAACTGTGACTCATGTCCCAACTATGGACAACACCTCACAGTGATACCTTACATAAAGGTGCAATCTAGAACTGTTTTAGAAATTAAAATCTTTGGGAAGTGCTCAAGGAATCCTTCGTACATAAGAGGCCATAAATCTAAGTTATGATAGATATCATATGCCAAGAGAATTATCCTTGGTTGATCCAATAGACCCCGAAGAAAAATAAGAAGATTACTATCATGTTCCTTCTAATGGTGAGTCTTCTCTTGACATAAAACTATCTCCACCGTCTGCGATTGAACATTATGTTTCAACCCAACTCCAAGATCATATAGGTAGTGCTCGTAGATACACTCAGCAAGCGGATGTGCACAACCCTTTCTTATGATAACACGAGATTGTATGTCCTTAGATATCTTGTATAATAGTGACAAAACACCCTTCCAAAGTTGGGTTCACCTCACCCTATTGTTGTTCACCAAAATCAATTATTAAGTGACGTATAATATACGACACACACATCTTAGGTCCTCAATACGATTATATATTGTATGTCATGCCATTTTATAATGTGTTGAGAAACTTTGACAGTCTCGGACCACCATACTATTCCCCTGTTATCCCCGCTCGACCCAGCTACACTCTTATTACCTGAAATGAATTGTGAAGCAAAAGGGTGAGCACAACTAGCTCAGTAAAGAATATTATGACTAAAGATAATTAAATTATCAATAGCCTTCATCAGTAATAGATCAGAGATTTAGAAAATATGGTAGATGATAAAACTTTTTAACCATAGTTGTAGCGAAACGAGCAATCCATTAGAAGAGTCAAATAGACCATAAAGTATATTATCTTCTCCATGTTAAAAGTCCACCAACAATGTTTTAACCCTGTAACATTAATCAACAGATCCTGTTCACAGTCAGGTGAATAACTCATAATCATAATTATAGTTGTAATTTTATCTTCTCATCCAAGACGAAGATATTTTTCATCACATGTCTTTACCTGAAACATCAAAGATCATGGTTATACCAAATCATAGTTCCTGTTCATAATCATACTAATAAGTTCATCTTTTCACTACGGGTCAAATATATTCATTAACAGTTCATCTTTGCACTACATGCCAAAGATATTCAACAACAGGTTATCTTTGCACTACGGGCCAAAGATATTCAACAACAGGTCATCTTTACACTACGGGCCAAAGATGTTCATCAACAATTCATCTTTGCACTACAGGCCAAAGATATTCATATCTCAAAGAAATATATAATCATTTTAGAATTTATATAAACAATAATTATAACCATGTTGATCAATTCACCTTTGCACTTAAGCTAAAAATATTCAATTATAAATTCAATGGTCATGATCATACCAGTCAACAATTCATCATTGCACTACTGGCCAAAGAGAACCTGTGACGCCCCCAAAATTAGGTATACGTCACCCATCTTGGGTCGCCACTTACATGGTACATAAATTCAAATACAAACTTACTAATATAAGCGCTAAATGTACAATACGACATAAACTGTGAGTTTGAATACAAATATTGTCTACTAGATATTATACAAACTCAAAAGGAGTCCTCATTACAACTATTATCACACTATTTCACAGAATAGTGAGGACTACTAATGCTATCCTCTGAACCATTACTCCGCTTCCCAGACTCGTCCCCACTATATTCTCATTTCACAAGAGAACAAAGAAAAGAAAGGGTGAGCTCAACTAGCCCGAAGAAGAAATATTATGACTAAGATAATGCAGAATAAATTATCATTAGCCTTCAACAGTGTTAAACTGATAAAATACAATAGACAACCAGTTTAACTGCAGCGGAATATGCAATCCATTAAAAGAGTCAATTAGAAAATAAAGTCTACTATCTTTTAGGTTTTAAAAGGTTTTTCATCACTGTTATAGCTGAGACTCAGCTTTAATGAATAAACCACAATATCTAATCATCCCTGTACCACGGTCAAGGATTTTCATCAAATTATCAATGGTCATGACTATACCGAATCACCCCTGGTCATAATCATACCAAAAACTATCCATCACTGCATTACAGGCCACTGAGGACTTTTATCACATCATTTATAACAAGCCATGATTATACCGAATGATCCATGGTCATAATCATACTAAGTTCATCTATGCACGTAAGCCAAAGATAACATAATATATCATGAGGATGATGACAATGACATAATAATTCAATAAAACAAGTTCAAGAATTATTTTATCCAGGAATTAGTAACGTCCAAATTGTCAACAAGATCTTTGTTTTGTAGAGTAAAATTCAAGAATGATCGGAAGAATATTTTCATGAAAAGATCTTTGGATGAAACGCAAATATCAAGGATATTCTACTAATTTCATGGAGTATAGAAGTCAAAGTTTTAACCAAACTGGGTATAATAAAGAAT
This sequence comes from Panax quinquefolius, assembly GCA_020205615.1. Lineage (NCBI taxonomy): Eukaryota > Viridiplantae > Streptophyta > Magnoliopsida > Apiales > Araliaceae > Panax > Panax quinquefolius. The sequence goes on along the minus strand of CM035163.1, from coordinate 100,458,756 downwards.
GGAATAACAAAAGAAATCACCACGCATGCGGTTGCCGCGTAGACAAAGTTATTCCAACGAATAATAATAACGGAACCGAGGTCGTGAAATTCACACCGACAGGATGATCCAACGTAATAATAAATGCTGAATAATAAACAATGGAACCCGTGTCCAAAGTAAAACACACGAATGTGGATATTCCAATGAGAATAATAAATGCGAATAATAAACAATGGAACCAGTCCTGTGTAAACACACGAGACATGATATTCCAATGAGAATAATAAAGAATGGAATAACGTAGAAGATCACCAAGTATAGGGATTCCATGATACAAAGTTATTCCAACGAATAAATAAGGATGGAATAACATAAGGATTTCACCAAGTATAGGGTATCTGGCGTATACTGAGTTTATGTATAGGGTATGCCACTTTTACAAAAGTTATTCCAATGAATAATAATGAATGGAATAACGAAGTTCTCTTCATGAATAAGAAAGAATAACACCCCTTACGAATACAACAAATAATATCCCTTCTGGTAAAAGACACTGGATATCAAAGTAGTGAAGTACCAGAATACTCTTCTTCTTTCTCTCTATAGATTTTCTCTCTATAGATTTTCTCTCTATAGCTTCTCTTTATAATTTCTCTCTAGAGTTTCAAAGTGAATTAAATAAGAAAATAATGAAGGAATGAGCTTCTATTTATAGGAAAATAGAATGCATAGTAATTAATCCATGAAACGGTCCATTGATTTACTTTAATCGATGGTCCATATTTAAAGCAAAATCTTTTAAATAAAATATCATATATTCTATTTATATAAAAACATTTTACTATGCAAACACTATCCAATACTATGCAAAACACTTTATGCAAAACACTATACAACACTATGCATAATAAAATATAATATATTCTATTTATAGAATAACTTTAATAAAGTATTACATTTTATATAAAAAGATGTTTCATTTATTACGTTAATAATACTGAATAAAACAAAACGCGTCATTATCGTATAATAATTCATATTATTAATCGACAATAATGGAATCAAACTGAGTGACTTCTCACATAAGCATCAATAATCAATATCGTGTGCTACTATGCAACCACACGTATTACTGTACTTTTACTACCGAGTAGTTCAACAGTATCAACGGTAAAACTTCCGTCGTTATTTCAATAAAATATTTTTGTCGTTTTCAATCCGACAATAATTACATTGTGGGTCCACCAATGATTGAGCCGTTGTACGAATATTCCCTGCTAAACCGAATATTCCCCGACCAATCGAATATAATATAACCACTTGCATACTTTGCAAAATTTATAAATACTACCCACAACTATAATATTATCTCAAATTCACACCATAATATTAAAAATTATTTCGACAAAATTTAAATCTTTATTGATAAAATCTGGGGTCTCACAGAACCCATAGTCATGATCATACCAATAATCTACCCATCTTTACACTTAAGTCAAAGAGAAATTTCATCACCGGAATTATAAAAATATTATATATGATAATAAAAACAATACGATCAACAACTGCATTTAATTTCAACAGTAAGATTCATAAATCAATGATTTCATAACACCTTAATCCAAATGTTACAAATCACTTAATAATCTCATAATCTAATATTATTAATACTACCACAATATTTTAATTATTTCTTAAACTTATAAATAATTTAGTTTAATTGTTTACACTTTACTAATTAATGCATTTAATCATACTAAAATGCCAAACTCATAAGATTTCATCACCAATAACCAACAACCTCATGAAAAATCTGCATATACAATATATAGGATTCCCAAGCCATAAAAATCCTATTTTTCAATTCTGTTACTTCACATAACATATTTAATTCATTTACTCATAACTAGTCCATTTTCATGAAAAATACCAAATAAGTTCCAAAAATATTTTTTTTTCTGGGATTTAGCATAATATAGTCCCATATTGAATATATATTTTTCTCTGAATTTTTAAAATTCATTTACTATTTTTCACAAGGCCAAAACTGCCGATTATTTAAACATTTATCATAAATTGTACTTTTGTCCAAAAATTCAAAAATTTACAGAGTATACTGATATTATATAGATGTACTCCCAATAAAAATTCACCAATTTTTGAGTTAACAACAAGGAGTTATACGGGTTTACTTTTAAAATAGTTTTTTCTCATAAAATCCATAACTCATAATCTATACGTCCAAAAATCGCCATTTTTGGACACAATCAAGCAAAATCATCAAAATATCATTTCAAATTTTTTCAGAATTTTTGAAGGTCGGAAAAATTACGAAACATAATAAACATAATAATCCTTAAAATCCCTTACCTCAAAAGAGCAGTATTTCTGACCAGAACATCGGATGTAAAGCCGAAGTAAACTTGCACTGAATAGTAACTCTCAAAGTATCTAAAAACTTACAAAAATATGCTCGACAATATAGAGAGAAAGAAAACTTGTTTCTGGTATGATTTTCAATTTTAACTTAGCCCTCTATTTATAGGAAAATGTTAGCCCGCCGAAGCAGACTTGACATGTAACCTGATGGCTTTACCTGCTACTATTGCCACCCACCACATTTGAAATAAAATTTCAGCACATTTCTTTACCAACCATAGGTGGGGCCCACGCATTCTAGAATTTTCCACCAAAATGATAAATTCCGAAACTTCAACAATTTTTGAACCAGTCACCTCTTAAAATTCATAACAAATCATACGTTCATTTTTAACGGTTCAAAATTTGTATATACTCAACTTATATATGTATAACATATCCAAAAATCACAACGATCCAACGGTCGGATTAAAAATTATAACCCACGTAATATATCTCAAGAACACTGGTTGAATTTTTAATACCTCCATTCCGACAAAATACTGATAAAATACCTCAACATTAATTCCTTCAATTATAACCACATAAAATAAATAAATCCATCATTTATATCTGCATCAAATAAATATTTCCTTATTAATAATTTATTATTCATAAATAATATTACAGAATCACAATAATGACAACCAGACAGTTACTAGGAAAGAGGGGGCTTTTCGATAAGGATTTTTCCTTACTGGCGCGCAATTAGGTGACCAAACCTCTCCTTAGACAACACTTTCTAGACATTGCCAATAATGCTATCTAATAATATTATTCAAATAATATGAATTATTGATCTGATAATGGGAAATATTGTGCAGTGACAATTATTGAAACCACAATAATATAAAATATCAACGCAACAATTATAGAATCAATAAAATAAAATATTGAGCGAAAGAATTATCGTAACAATTATTGAGTAGAGCCTTCTTACGTAAGAATCAATAATTCAAAAAAAGCGCAATATCTGCAAGCTACTCTTTGTGCGACCATGTGTATTCATCGTATTTTAACCACCTTGTATTCCAACGTGTTAATATCAGAATAACTACATCGTTATTTATAAAAACTCAAACTTGGCATTTTTTTCATCCGACGGTTATTCATTATTATGGGGCCCACAAATGGTCATTTTATGGCAATCGTATTTAATATTACGAAAATAGTATGCACACAAGCCAATCATGTTTGATGATAAAGCATATACTTTAGAATAATCTTATTCATTTATTAATAAAAAGTATTAATTTATTAAAGGCTTTTAATTATCTACATGATCTTTGTTTTATTATATGTGATAAACCCATAGTTTTAAGCAATGCTTTTAGAATAATGATGATGATCATTCTAATGAGATCTAAATTCTTAGAAAGCTTAAAATTAAAATAGTTCCCAATCATTGGATTACTAAATTGGGGATTAGTGAATCCTGGATAGATTGGTACATACGTTGCTTGCTCATTGGATGAGGATGATTGATCTCATGATCATTTGTGTGGAGACACTAAAGCAAGTATGTAGGTGCTTATTAGAGAATAATTTCAATTTGAACGTTGGCTCGCTAAGGAATACCTAATAGAGTTTTACTTGCTGTCAATAGGAATTCTGTAGTGATAGTAGTACAAGTGATCCTTGGACTTGAGATCATCATAGTATCTTGTGTATGATGAGTTATACTTTGACTTATTCCTTAAGACCCTTAGGGTATATCAAAGGGTATGCTTGGGTATAATAAGTTGTATACATGGAGATAATGTATGATCAATAAAGAATCTACCACTTCTAATAAAAGAAGAGAAATGTCCTATATGATTCGATAAATGACAACCCAAGTAGTCCTTGGCATAAGGCGTAATGAAATTAGAAAGGAGTTTCTAATTTGCATTATTTGGTGTTGTGCATTTAAGAGTCGAAATACATATAATTAAATAAAATGAGACTTGACGAAATTCCATGTCTTATATTTAATTGGGACATTGTATGGTGGAAGGATTGAATTATACGGTAACTATTTACTCAAAGGTTCTTATATGATTAATGTTGAAATCTATATTATCCGAAAAGTCGTTGATCATTTAGGGAGGCTTATCCTATTGTAGAATAAATATTATTTATTTAAATAAATTAATTGTTTAATTTATTTATTTAAATAAGATTAGAATTGTTCTAATTGATTTATTCACAACCTAGGTTTAATATAGAGAACCTAAAGGGTCACATCATAAAAGGAAGAATAATTATTTAAGAAGTTAATGGCATAATCGTAATAATATAGTTAAGTATATTTAATTTAATCTATGGTGATAGAATAAATTAAATAGCTTAATATTTATTATTTAATATTTTAGAAATATTAAATATAAATTAATAAGAGGAGTCTTATTAATATTATTACAATTATTATTATTTTAATTTCTAAAAGAGTTTAGGAATTAATTTAATATAAGTACTCTCATTTATTCCTAATAGGATTAGGAGGGAAAATTAATTAAAGGAGTTTAATTAATTATCCCTAATAAGATTAGGGAGCCCATTTAATTAAAAGAGTTTAATTAAATAATACCTTATTTTAATTGGGTTACTTGATATCTTTATAAGAGGAGTCTTATATCAGATATCAGATAATACGTTATAATTGCAAGAGTTGGAGGTACGCTCATAGAAAAACTAGGGTTTAGCCAAACATCCATCTTCTTGAATCCTTCTTCTTCCTTGGTAGATCACCTCTAGAGGCCAAACACTTGGGTGGCTAACGTTGATCAAAGGAAGGAACCAAACCCGGAGAATTCAAGTTGAACGCGAAAAGATTTGGAGGTGAACTTGTACCTGAGGAAGCTCGATCTTCAAGGGTATGATTTTATTCTTTATCTTTTCGTTTAATTAATAATTGTGCATAAAGGGTGATCCGGGTATATGGTTTGTAAAATTTTAAAACTTTGATTTTTACACGTTTCCGCTTATTTTTGCAATTTGATTGCGTTCATGAATATTACAAACCTAATAGTGGCATCAGAGCCAAACCTTTATGCAAATTATTAATTGTTCAAATTTGATATGTATGTTGATATGTGTTTAGAACAATTTAATTGGGCATAATTTTATTGTATAAAATTTATTATAAAAAAAAACACAAAAAACAAAAACTATTCGTGAAACTGTTTTTTTTTTGAAAATCAATTTTTCGCGATTGATTCTTGATCATGGTTATTCTATTATGGTTACTTGATAATGTGATTCTCGGATCCTGTATAATTGTTACTTTATGTTTCCTATGTATATATGATTGATATATATGTTTCCAATGAGAATGTTTCACATGTTGGTTATTAACATAATGATTATCTTGATTATATATATTTTTATGATATATGTATATTATAAAAGTTACTAGTTAGGATCACATGGTTGCTATAGTGAATCATTAAGGGATATTCCGGAGATTTGGTTTATATTATATATATATATATATATATATATATATATATATATATATATATTAAACTTAACTATTTTATAATTAAAATAAAAATTTTATTTTAATTTTAAAATAAAAGGTTTATTTTAATCTAAAAATAAAAAGGTTTATTTTAATTTTAAAATTTAGATTTCATGCTAACTAATTAGAGTTGGAATTGGATTCCATGATAACTAATTGGAGTTGAAATTGGATTCTATTTTTCTTAAATAAAAGAGTTTATTTAGATATGAAATAAGATTTCACATTATTCAAAATAAAAGAGTTTATTTGTGAATAGGAAAGAGAATCCAAATTTCCTTAAATAAAGGAGTTTATTTAAATATGAAATAAGATTTTATATTATTCAAAATAAAAGAGTTTATTTGTGAATAGGAAAAAAGAATCGATCTTTTCTTAAATAAAAGAGTTTATTTAGATATGAAATAAGATTTCATATTATTCAAAATAAAGGAGTTTATTTGTGAATAGGAAAGAGAATCCGTGTTTCCTTTAATAAAGGAGTTTATTTATTTTATTTTTTTACATGGAATTGGATTCCATAATTAATTAAAATAAAGGAGTTTATTTTGATTAAAGATTTTGATTAAAATAAAATAGTTTATTTTATTCAAAATTGGATAAATTAAAATAAAATAGTTTTATTTTGATTTAAATTTGGATTTAAATAAAGGAGTTTATTTTTATTCAAAATTAGATTTTACACTAAATTTGCCCATTAAATGATATCAATATATATATTAAATGTTTGTTATTCATAAGATGAATGTTATTTATTGATGCATATGATGATGTGTATGATAATAAATGGGATTGATTATGGACTATTGACCAAATGTGATTGGATTTTATTTTAGTTGGATGCATGAATGTATGGGTTTTATTAAATGGGGTCTGCGTGACTCGTCTTCTCTAATTTTTCTTAATGTAAATTCTATCTCTCTCTATGTACTTCCCTTATTCACGATCAAGGTTTCTATTTATTTTAAATAGTTTTGTAATAGGAATGGTTAGAATTAATTTTGAAAAATTGGAGATCAAGGAGCAAGGAGCGCTTGAAGACCCGCTTTGTAAAGGAGCCCGGGTTTAAATGTAATAGTTATATTTAAATATTTTTCTCTTACCACTAGGGTTTGACCTTTTTGGTTCACTTGGTGGCTCTAGTGAACCAAACTAGAATAAAAGTCCATAATCAATCCGGGTAGAATATAGTATTCTATATGTGCATGCTTATACTATATATATTATATATTATGCAAACATGCTTCGCATGTTCATTAATATACGCGTATTTTATATATATATGTGCATGCTGCGCTAAACAAGAAGATGAGACAAATTAATAATAAATCCCCTCAAATTTTTTTTATATTAAGTCCTAAGCGTTCAAAGATATTTGGAATATCGAACGTCGCCTTCTAGCATGAAAAAATTAATAGAGTATTAAATATTTAATATGAGTTTGTTGTGTCACCACAAGGCAAGTATTAAGTATTTAAGATGTTAATTTATCACATTTGATGCTTATAAAGAAAATTTTATAATATTGTTTTGTTGTGTCACCACAAGGATGATATTTTTCTTTTTTGAATATATGGAGTGCTAGGTCGGACTTAACTTGGATAATTTTGATTCGGATGTGCCACCACTTGATCAAAATAATCTAAGAGGCAAAAGACAAGGAGTTGCATAGTTGATATAATTGACAAAAGTTGTCTACCTATTTATTTATATATAGTTTGTTGTGTCACCACAAAGGCTATATACATTTGAAATGGGATCCTTATTCTCACTAGCGAGATCATTAATTAGATTTTGCGAACTATATATATTGAGGTAATATAGTTTGAAGAAAATAGTGGGAGATACCAATTTAAAACAAGACCTAATTTATTTTGGTAATTAATAAAAGAATGTATGTTAAAATGTTGTTAATTACATATTCATTTACTGATTTTTACAATGTCTAAATTACTATCATCATGCGAAACATATTAGATGTTATTTAACCTAATCCGTATTAAACGGATTGGTTAAGGAATTTGAGAATAGTTCTCATAGTCGAAAAGCTATCTTATGTCCTTAATCGCCTATCCTGCAATGGTTACGAGATAATGCCTCTGAGGAAGAGATTGCTACTTTTAGAAAGTGGCAAGATGATGTACAGTTGGCTCAATGCATCATGGTCGCATCCATGAGTAACGAGCTTCAACGTCAGCTTGAAACTATGGATGCTCTTACAAAATTCCTGCACATCAAGTAGTTGATGGTTAGGAAAGTAGGACTGATAGATATCTGATATCTAAGGAGCTCTTCCGTTCTAGAATGACCGATGACACTACAGTACAGATAAAAGTCCTTAACATTATCAATTTGATTGATCAATTAGGACAACATGTTTTGTCATGGATGGAGAGTTGAGCCAAGATTTGATCTTGCACTCACTCCCGAACTCCTTTCACAATTGTTGTGAATTTTTCATATGAACAAGCTAGATATCAGCCTCGCTGATTTGCTTAACATATTGAAAAATGTTGAGAGTCACTTTCAACCAAGAAAGATCAAGTCTTCTTGGTAGGGGCCAAAGGATCTTCCGAAAGAAGAACGATTCAAAGAAGGTAAATAGAAAGGCATAAACAAAGGATAATAAGAACAAAACTGATAAGGATAGCAAAGGAGCTTGCTTCCATTGCAATAAGCCTGGACACTGGAAAGAAACTGCGAGAAGCATCTTGCAGAGGCTAACCAAAGAAGCTTAGTGAAGTTTGATTCTGTACGCTTTTTGTTCATGAATGAAATAAATTATTCTTTAAGTCAAGGTTCTACTTGGGTATTGGATACCGACTTTGGTTATCATAAATATAGATTTATGAAGGGACCAAGCAGAAGTAGAAAGCTAAACAAAGATAAATAATCTTATGTATGGGAAATGAAGCAAAGGTTGCTGCATTAGCTATAGAAACTTATAGTTTAACACTGCCTACGGGCAAATCTATTAAGTCAATAAGTTGTTATTGTATTCCAATTCTTGTTAGAAACATTATTTCCATTTTATTGTTGGACAATAAAATTTTTGGTATTATAATTAAGAACAATTGTTGTTCTATTTATAATAATAATGTTTCAGTATAGAACCGAAAAGATTACTTAATGGATTTTGTATACTTGACTTACGTGAAAAATTATTTTGTAAATTGAACAAACTAGTATAAGAAAAGGAGATGATCATTCAAAGAGTTGAATGTATGTATTTGTTGAAATACAAGTGTGAATTATTTGAAAGGTTCAAAGAATTGAAAGTGAAACAAATTGGCAAAAAGTATTAAAATTCTTTGATTAGATCAAGGAATAAATACTTGTGCAATAAGTTTCTAGATCATCTCAAATGGTTTTTCTCATAATGGACACCTCATGATACGTAATAATTGATTGATTTATCTGAAAGGAAAAATCATACCTTGTTGCACATGGTACAGTCCAAAATGATTTTACCGACATTCCAGTATTCTTCTGGGATCATGTCCTAGAAATGGCTGCATATGTACGAAAAGGTAACCTCAAAATCCAGCCCCAAGACTCCATAAAAGTTATGGACAGGGAGGATTCCTAATCTTAAGTATGTTAAGATAAGGGGTTGTCCAACTTATGTGAAAAGGTTTCGAAGGATAAGCTTGGGACAAGATTTGACATGTACAGATTTGTTGGACATCCTAAAGTAAGTTTAGGGTATATGTTCTATAATTCTACTTAGGAAAAGGTGTTTGTTACGAAACACGCTGCCTTCTAAGATAAAAGTGTTTATCATTAAAAGGGGCTAGTGGGAGGATAATAGATCTTAAAGAGTTCAAGAACCACAAAATACAATAAGTCAAATAAGAGGAACTCAGAGATGAGCGTATTATACCACAACCCCAATCAGAAATCGAATAGTATCGAAGATACACGGAGGTATGGATTCATCATAGATGATGATGATGAGGTACACATCATAAAAGATGATGATCCAGTTACATTCGATGAGGTAAGTGTTGTAGACACTCAGAGAAATGGATTGAAGCAAGTTTCTCAAATATGGAACATTCGTTTTGATGAGGTAATCAAAAGAGTTTGATTTTATCAAAATAAGAATGAACATAGTGTGTACAAAAAAGGGTCGATTGGGAGCATCGTGACATTCCTAGTACTATATGTTGATATACTACGGATAAGGAATGACATACCAATGCTATAATCAGTAAAGATAAAGTTGTCTAAACATTCCTCCATGAATGATTTGGAAGAGTATCTTAATTGGGGATATAAATCTATATGGATAGATTTAAGAGGATGCTCGACTTAACCCAAGGAACGTATATTCATTTGATGCTAAAGTCGTTTAGCATGGAAAACTCCAAGAGATGTCTCATGTCGATGAGCTATGGAGTGTATCTCTCTTAATAGTCCCCACAGACTCCTGAAAAGAGAGGTCGCATGAGTGACAATCATGCATGCAATGAAATGTACGAGACCTGATGTTGATCAGTCATATTATGGAGAAGTTCACTATGAATCAGTGAAAACATCTTAAAGTGCTTAACCCAAGCACTAAGGATGTGATCATATTCATGGTGGGTCTAAATTAAAACTAGAGGGCTTAATGCACTCAAGTTTTTCAAATGCAGACAAGATGATGAAAAAATCCACTTTAAGGTAAAGCGTTATCTTGAATAATTAGTGCGATGAATTGGAAAGGTTCCAAACAAAGAAAGAGTTTCGGTTTAGTGATAAAGAGAAAGTATATAGCTATAAATGAAGCTACTGAAGTTGATTGTTTGGATTAAAAGTTCATTACGTAACTAGGAATTGTTCCTAAGTCTCATCACGGATCTAAACATGTGTTGTGGCACTTTCATTTGATTATTAGAATCATTGAAGATGGGAAATCACTATAAAGATAGTGGACTCTCATGAACAACATTACATATCCATTAACTAAAGCTTATCCAACAACAGGATAATCGTCACTTAGAGAAGAAGAGTATGAGATACCATGACGATTGGCTTTAGTGCAAGTGGGAGATTGAAAGTATTATGCACACAAGCCAATCATGTTTGATGATAAAGCATATACTTTGTAACAATCTTATTCATTTATTAATAAAAAGTATTAATTTATTAAAGGCTTTTAATTATCTACATGATGTTGTTTTATTATATGTGATAAACCCATAGTTTTAAGCAATGCTTTTAGAATAATGATGATGATCATTCTAATGAGATCTAAATTCTTAGAAAGCTTAAAACTAAAATAGTTCCCAATCATTGGATTACTAAATTGGGGATTAGTGAATCCGGATAGATTGGTACATACGTTGCTTGCTCATTGGATGAGGATGATTGATCTCATGATCATTTGTGTGGAGACACTAAAGCAAGTATGTAGGTGCTTATTAGAGAATAAGTTCAATTTGAACGTGACTCGCTAAGGAATACCTAATGGAGTTTTACTTGCTGTCATATAGGAATTCTGTAGTGATAGTAATCAAGTGATCCTTGGACTTGAGATCATCATAGTATCTTGTGTATGATGAGTTATACTTTGACTTATTCCTTAAGACCCTTAGGGTATATCAAAGGGTATGATTGGGTATAATAAGTTGTACATGGAGATAATGTATGATCAATAAAGAATCTACCACTTCTAATAAAAGAAGAGAAATGTCCTATGTGATTCGATAAATGACAACCCAGTAGTCCTTGGCCAAGGCAGAATGAAATTAGAAAGGAGTTTCTAATTTGCATTATTTGGTGTTGTGCATTTAAGAGTCGAACTACATATAATTAAATAAAATGAGACTTGACAGAAATTCCATGTCTTATATTTAATTGGAACATTGTATGGTGGAAGGATTGAATTGTACGGTAACTATTTACTCAAAGGTTCTTTTATGATTAATGTTGAAATCTATATTATCGGGAAAGTCGTTGATCGCTAGGGAGGCTTATCCCTATTGTAGAATAAATATTATTTATTTAAATAAATTAATTGTTTAATTTATTTATTTAAATAAGATTAGAATTGTTCTAATTGATTTATTCATAACCGGTTTAATATAGAGAACCTAAAGGGTCACACCATAAAAGGAAGAATAATTATTTAAGAAGTTAATGGCATAATCGTAATAATATGTTAAGTATATTTAATGTAATCTATGGTGATAGAATAAATTAAATAGCTTAATATTTATTATTTAATATTTTAGAAATATTAAATATAAATTAATAAGAGGAGTCTTATTAATATAATTACAATTATTATTATTTTAATTTCTAAAAGAGTTTAGGAATTAATTTAATATAAGTACTCTCATTTATTCCTAATAGGATTAGGAGGAAAAATTAATTAAAGGAGTTTAATTAATTATCCCTAATAAGATTAGGGAGCCCATTTAATTAAAAGAGTTTAATTAAATAATACCTTATTTTAATTGGGTTACTTGATATCTTTATAAGAGGAGTCTTATATCAGATATCAGATAATACGTTATAATTCCAAGAGTTGGAGAGTACGCTCTTTTTCTATAGAGATAGAAAAACTAGGGTTTAGCCAAACACCCATCTTCTTGAATCCTTCTTCTTCCTTGGTGGATCACCTCTAGAGGCCAAACACTTGGGTGGCTAACATTGATCAAAGGAAGGAACCAAACCCGGTGAATTCAAGTTGAACGCGAAAGGATTTGGAGGTGAACTTGTACCTGAGGAAGCTCGATCTTCAAGGGTACGATTTTATTCTTTATCTTTTCGTTTAATTAATAATTGTGCATAAAGGGTGATCCGGGTATATGGTTTGTAAAATTTTAAAACTCTGATTTTTACACGTTTATACTTATTTTTGCAATTTGATTGCGTTCATGAATATTACAAACCTAACATATTCCCCGACAGCAAGAATATTCCACGACCAAACGAATATTCCCCGACAACAATGAGTATTTTATAACCACTTACGTATTTTGAAAATTTTACATTTATCACCCTTAACTTTTTATCAATTTAACCATTTACTAAATAGGAAAATTGAATAATTTTATTTCATAAAATTTGGGGTCTTACAATCTCCCCTCCTTATGAAATTTCGTCCGAATTTACGTACCTGGTATTTCGAAGAGTTGAGAATACCTTGCATTCATTTCAGATTCTATCTCCCCGGTCATCATGATTTCTCCATTGCTCATCTCCTGTATTTCAGATATCATTCTAGAATACAGTTTCAAAACAAGGGTTAATTGAATAAATTAACATATCACATAATATCCCGATATTATGACTGACCAACAAATAAGCTTAGGTAGGACACACTAGCGAAGGATTTACTCATCTCTTCCCTCCTAGTTCTAATCCCAGATCTCCGCCAGAGATCATATCCCTAAGCTCTGATACCAACTGTGATGCCCCCAAAATAGGTCCAATCCATCCAACCTATTCTGAGTCGCCAAATACATGGTACAGAAAACAACTACAACTTTATTACTACAATTGTTGTGCAAAATACAACAACACATATACTATGAGTTTTAATACCAACTGTGACTCATGTCCCAACTATGGACAACACCTCACAGTGATACCTTACATAAAGGTGCAATCTAGAACTATTTTAGAAATTAAAATCTTTGGGAAGTGCTCAAGGAAACCTTCGTATATAGGAGGCCATGAATCTAAGTTATGATAGATATCATATGTCCAGAGAATTATCCTTGGTTGATCCAATAGACCCCAAAGAAAAACGAGAAGATTACTATCATGTTCCTTCTAATGGTGAGTCTTCTCTTGACATATAACTATCTCCACCGTTTGTGATTGAACATTATGTTTCAACCCAACTCCAAGATTATATAGATAGTGCTCGTAGATATACTCATCAAACGGATGTGCACAACCCTTTCTTACGATAACATGAGATTGTATGTTATTAGACATCTTGTATGATAGTGGCAAAACACCCTTCCAAAGTTGGGTTCACCTCACCCTATTGTTGTTCACCAAAATCAATTATTAAGTGATGTATAATATACGACATACACATCTTAGGTCCTCAATACAATTATATATTGTATATCATGCCATTTTATAATGTGTTGAGAAACATTGATAGTCTCGGACCACATCACTATTCCCATGTTATCCCCGCTCGACCCAGCTACACTCTTATTACCTTAAAGGAATTGTGAAGCAAAAGGGTGAGCACAACTAGCTCCGTAAAGAATATTATGACTAAAGATAATTAAATTATCAATAGCCTTCATCAGTAATAGATCAGAGATTTAGAACATATGGTAGATGATAAAACTTTTTAACCATAGTTGTAGCGAAACGAGCAATCCATTAGAAGAGTCAAATAGACCATAAAGTCTATTATCTTCTCCATGTTAAAAGTCCACCATCAATGCTTTAACCCTGTAACATTAATCAACAGATCCTATTCACAGTCATGTGAATAACTCATAATCATAATTATAGTTCTAATTTTCTCTTCTCATTCGAGACGAAGATATTTTTCATCGCATGTCTTTACCTGAAACATCAAAGATCATGGTTATACCAAATCACAATTCCTGTTCATAATCATACTAATAAGTTCATCTTTGCACTACGGGTCAAAGATATTCATTAACAGTTCATCTTTGCACTACATGCCAAAGATATTCAACAACAGGTTATCTTTGCACTACGGGCCAAAGATATTCAACAACAGGTCATCTTTACACTACGGGCCAAAGATGTTCATCAACAATTCATCTTTGCACTACAGGCCAAATGTGACGCCCCCAAAATAGGTATACATCACCCATTCTGAGTTGTCAATACATGGTATAGAAACAACTATAACTTTATTATTACAACAGTAAAACTGTGAGTTTGAATACAAATATTATCTTCTAGACAATATCTATACTCAAATAAATCCTCATCACATTTATTGATACATTATTTTACAAAAATGGTGAAGACTACTAAACAACTCTCTCTAGAACCTTCATTCCATACCCCGACTCGTACTCGCTATATTCTCGCCTCCTCAGAAGAAAAATGGAACAAAAAGGAAAAGGGAGCTCAACTAGCCCAATAAAAGAATATTATGACTAAGATAATATACAACAAATTATCATTAGTCTTCAACAGGAAAAATCTAATAGACTACAATAGACAACAAGTTTTTAAATCAATATTCATGAGCGAAATAATAATTCATTAGAAGAGTTAAGTAGAGAATGCAAACTACTATCTTCTATGTATGAATTTAAAAGTTCATCGCCTATCTTTTATCCTATAATATCAATCAATATATATCCGAATCAAATATTAATCTTTGCACTGAGCCAAAGATATTCATCGATTAATCATGTTTAATCTAAACACATGTTCATCTTTGCACTACGGGCCAATGATATTCATCAGAAATCATTCATCTTTGCACTACTGGCCAAAGATATTCAATAATATCATCATTTAAGACCGAGGATGATGAGAAATATTTTTAAAGAAACGAATCCAAAGAAACAAAATGATAAGGATTAAGGATTAAGGATTCGTACTTTGTTTTATCCACGTCCAAAAATACCTCAAAATAATCATAGTGGTGTAAAATTCAAGAATGATCAAAACATGGATACAATCAAAGCTAGTATCCGAATAGATATTTTGACGAAAAAGAAAATTTTTCATTTTTCGATGAATAGTCTTAGTATTCGTGAATAATCTCAGTATCGTGAATAGTCTTGAGTATCGTGAATAGTAACTCCAGACACCAAAAGTTCCAAATTTGATAAAAAACTTGGATCAATATTTCAACATATTGATATTGAAGAAATAATATCATTACAAAAAAAATAATATCCCTTACTTGAAGATCAAGACTTCAGGTTGAAACACCTGATATAGGCTATGACTTGAACTTGCACGTATAGCAATACTCAAAGTATACTCAAAATACTCACAAGAATAAACTCGATAATATAGAGAGAAAAACTTGAGTTTACGGTGTGATTTTCAATTCTAACCTAAGCACCCTATTTATAGAAATTGCTTAGAACACCAAAGTAGAAAATTTAATAAAATTTAATAAATTTATATAAATCATACATAAAACTCGGAAATTCTGATTTCGAATATTTTTCAACACATGTGCCTACCAACCAACCACAAAAAAACGTTTTTGTTATTTTAAACAATTAAAACTTCCAAAAATCAATTATTTGAACTCGGAACTTCAATAATTCACAATAAATAGCCATTTTGTCGAAAAATTCAAACTCATGAATTTTTATAGGAAATTCAATTCTATACAACTTTGCGAAGAAAGTTTTTCCAAATTCCAAACAAAAATTGATCAAATCCACAAGCAAGGCGATTTTACAAAGTATAATCAAATTTCGATCAATAAATGGGGTCCAATCACATATTTAACATGTTTTAAACATTTATTGCAACAAAAATACTCTTCCTCCTCGTATACTCATATATCCCACATTCGTTGTAAAAATATCACCATTATTATATTATTAAAATATAATAATATATTTAAATGCATTATTTTATCAGAAAAAGATAAAATTTCATTTTTCAACAATTGTCACATTAAAAATTTTCTCCATCTATATCCACATAAAATCAATATTTTTCTCATCATATGAATCAATAATTAATTATTCACAAATAATATTACAGAATCACAATATTGACAACCAGGCAGTTCCCAAGAAAGAGGGGGCTTTCCAATAAGAATTTCTCCTTACTGGCGCGCAATTAGGTGACCAAACCTCTCCTTAGACAGAACTTTCTAGACATTGCCAATAATGTTATCTAATAATATTATTCAGATAATATGAATTATTAGCCGATAATGAAAAATCTTGTAAATGACAATTATTGAAACAACAACAATATAAAATATAACCGCATAATTATTAAATCAATAAAATATCGAATAAATTCTTATCGTAACCCTTATTGAGTAGTAGTACCTTCTTACGTAAGAATCAATAATTGAGTACAATACTGGTAGTGTCTTCGTGTTTTTAACCAATAGTATTTTAACAAAGATAATACTTGAATAACTACTACTGTTATTATTTTTAAACAACTTATATTTGTTGTTTTCTTCATCCAATCACTTTCCGTTATGGGGCCCACACATGGTCATGCCATCGTATGAATATTCCCAAAAGCATGAATATTCCACGACCACCAAACGAATATTCCCAAACAACAATGAATATTTTATAACCACTTGCTTATTTTGAAATATTTATGTATTTTACCCCTAACTATCCAAATTAATCAAATTAACCCTTACTATTTCAAAATAATAAATAGAGAAATTAAATTTCATTAATAATAAGTTGGGTTCTTACAACCTCCCCTTCTTATGAAATTTTGTCCTCGAAATTGACGTACGTACCTGGTGTTTCGAAAAGGTGAGGATACCTCGCTTTCATTTCCGTTTCCAATTCCCAGGTCATTTCCTCTATAGCATGATTCCTCCACAGAACTTTAACTTGTGGTATGACCTTTGCGCGTAGGACATGCTCCTTCATATCCAAGATCTTGACAGGTACCTCCTCATACGTTAAGTCTTCGACTATCTCGTCTGGTTCTAACTCTATAATGTGGTTCGGGTCTTTCACATATTTACGAAGTACAAATATGTGAAACACATTATGAACACGAGACATACTCGGAGGTAACGCGAGTCTATAGGCTACATTTCCTACTCGGTCAAGAATTTGAAATGGACCAATAAATCGTGGATTGAGTTTTCCTCTCTTCCCAAATCTTGTAACTCCCTTCCATGGAGCAACTCTCAACAATACATGATCCCCTATACTAAATTCCACGTCCTTTCGATGAAGATCCGCATAACTCTTTTGTCGATCTTGTGCCGCTTTGTATCGTTGTCGAATCATTTGGATCTTTTCGGTGAGTCATACGTCTTAACTTCGGTCCCAACAATGTTGCTTCACCCACCTCATCCCAACATATTGAGAACGACATTTTCATCCATATAATGCTTGAATGGAGCCACACCTATACTTGCACGATAACTTGTTGTTGTAAGAGAATTCCACCAATGGTAAATACCTATCCCAACCGCCTTGAAGTCTAGGACACGAGTCTTAATAGTTCTTCAAGAGTTTGAATAGTCCTCTCGATTGTCCGTCTGCTTTGGGGATGGTATGTCAACTAAATCACAAATCCATGCCCATAGCTTTTTTTGCAAGCTAACCCAAAATCTTGAAGTGAATCTTGGGTCACGATCCGAAACTATGGATATTGGCATGCCATTCAACCTCACAATCTCATTCACGCATATACTAGCAAGACGTTCAAGGAATAAGTCTCCGTATCATCAAGAAATGAGCAGACTTGGTTAATCTATCAACAATAACCCAAATAGCATTGATGCCTTGAGAAACCGTAGGAAGACCCATAACGAAATCCATGGTAATGTGTTCCCACTTCCATTTTGGAATCACAAGTGATTGCAACAGACCCTTTAGGTACTAGATGCTCTACTTTTACACGTTGGCAAGTTAAACACATCGAGATAAACTTTGCAATCTCTCTCTTATTATTCCACCAAAATGTATGTCGAAGATCACGATACATTTGGTACTTCCAGATGGATTGCAAATGGTGTATTGTGTGCCTCCATCATAATCTTGTACTTCAAATCGTGAGTCGTTAGGGACACAAAGTCTAGAGTGGACTCAAGTATTCCTTCTTCATCAATTCTCGCCCTAAATAACTCCTTCTTGTACTTTCTTCTTCATACGCATCGACTCTCCTTGGGTGGCTTGAAGCAACCTTAACTTTTCTATTAAAGTTGGATCTATGCGTATACTTGACATCATCGCACTCATTCCCGCATATGATCTTCTACTCAACGCGTCGTCGGCTACCACGTTAAACTTTTCGGGATGGTATTGAATAGTGTGGTCGTAGTCTTTCAATAGCTCGAGCCAGCGTCATCGCCGCCGCGTGTTGAGTTCTTTTTAAGTGGAGAAATATTTAAGGCTTTTATGGTGCATATATCCCCACTTTCTCCCCATATAGATAGTGCCTCCATATCTTTAAGCTGAAAAGATCACCGCTAACTCTAGATCATGAGTAGGATAATTCCTCTCATACTCTTTAAGTTGTCGCGAGGCATAGGCTATGACTTTCCCACATTGCATGAGAACACATCCTAACTCTTTTGCTCAAGCATCATCAGTAGATAACAAATCCATCCGAACCAGATGGTATTGTTAGAAACAGTCTTAAAATAAGTCTCCTCTTAAGCTCTTGGAAACTCTTCTCGCATTCTTTGCTCCAAACGAATTTTGTATCCTTTCGAGTTAATTTGAGTTAATGGAGTAGCGATTCGAGATAACCCTTCCACGAATCTCCGATAATAACCAAATAAGCCCAAAAAGCTACGACTTCATCACCGACTTGGTTGCTCCCAACTTTGTATTACTTCAATCTTGGCGGGATCAACAGATACTCCATGTTTCGACACCACTTGCCCAAGGAATGCTACTTCCTCGCCGAAACTCGCATTTCTTCAATTTGGCATATAGTTTGTTTTCACGAAGCCTTTGGAGTACCAAACTTAAAATGGTGCTCATGATCTTCACAACTTTTGGAATATATGAGGATGTCATCAATAAAAACAACAACGAATCGATCCAAATATTCCTTGAATACTCGGTTCATCATATCCATGAAAGCCAGCAGGAGCATTAGTTTGTCCAAAAGACATGACTAAGAATTCATAATGCCCATACTGAAGTTACAAGGCGCTTTTGGAATATCCTCGATTCTAATCTTCAAATGATGATATCCGAACGAAGATCGATCTTTGAAAAAATTGTGCCTTGCAAGTATCGGTCAAACAGTCATCAATACGAGGTAGAGGAT
Source organism: Panax quinquefolius (assembly GCA_020205615.1). Lineage (NCBI taxonomy): Eukaryota > Viridiplantae > Streptophyta > Magnoliopsida > Apiales > Araliaceae > Panax > Panax quinquefolius. Next base: position 100,438,931 of record CM035163.1, on the reverse strand, counting down.
ACGTATTCTTGATGGTGACATGGTTCAATTCTCGATAGTCAATACAAAGTCGCATACTCCTATCTTTCTTCTTTTCGAATAAAATAGGAGCACCCCAAGGAGATGTACTAGGACGAATGAAACCGATGTCCAACAATTCCTCATGTAGTTGGACCTTTAACTCTGAAGTTCAATAGGAGACATTTGATATGGGGTTTTAGAAATGGGCTTTGTACCAGTTTCAAGATCAATAAAAAATTCAACTTCACGTTACGGGGGTAGGCCGGAAGTTCTTCAGAAATACGTCGGAAAGTCAATAACAACAGAATATTATTCAAATTTGGCGTGTCTTTATTCAAATCCATAACATGGGCTAAGAAAGCTTGACATCCGTTTTCAATAAACGAATAGCTTTATGATTAGATATGACGATGATTGAATTTAGTGGTTTAGTTGCTTGAATTACGTATAACAAAGTTGTTTAGGAATATGAAAGCTAACATCCTTACGAAAACAATCAATTTTGGCATGATGTGTAGTTAACCAATCAATCCCTAAAATCACATCAAAAGCAAGTATCTTTAAAGAGATAAGGTCAACAGGTAAGGTGATGGTGCCAACTTAAATCAAACAAGATTTATAAACAGTGGATGTGATGAAAGTTTCTCCTAAAGGAGTTTCCACAGATAGGTCAAAGTCTAATTTCTCCGGAGTCAAGTTTAAACGTTGAGCACAAGCAGGAGAGATAAATGAATGAGTAGCACCGGTATCAAGTAAGGTATAAACTTCACAAGAACTTATAAATAGCTTACCCGTGATCACCTCGTTTGGGTTCCTCGCATTTTGACAAGTCACAACAAATGCTCTTCCCGGAATTGTTGACTTTGACTTTTACTCGACGATCTTTTGAGTCACCGTCCCCATTGAACTAGGTTTTCGCTTCTGATCTGAATCTCGAGCGATATGTCCTTCCTTTCCATAATTATAGCATACATTGAAATGTTGTGGACAGTTTGGACTGATATGTCCCTCTTACCCGCATTTATAGCATATAACCGGTGGTCGTTCCCTCCTTAGAACCAGATTCTTTGCTTGTAATCGCTCATCTTCACATGGTCGTTGTTAAATCACCTCTTTTTAAAATCTCCTCCTGACTCGCAACTTCTATTTTCATGGCCATGATTACCACTAGAGTGGTTACCATTTTTGTCCGTCTTTTTCTTTCTCCGCTGGTTATCGTTGTTTTGTTAACTACCATCTCCTTATGATCATCCTCGGTTTGGTCCCTCGGGTTGATTATACTCGTTATCTCACTCTAATAATTGAGCCTGTTTACAACATTTGAATAGAGAGAAAATTTATGAGAAATGAGATCTTGACGTATCTTGGTTTCAAACCTCTAAGAAACATCCGCATCATCGTTCTTTATTCTCCACCAAATGAGGTGCAAACTGGATAACTCTACGCAAACTTTGCCTCGTCTTCGAGACACCGCCATGTTGTTACCGCTCGATCTAATAAACTCCACTTCCTTCATATGACGAACACTTTCGGAAAGTATTTGTTATTAAATAGTTTCAAACGCGTCTCCTAAGACATCTTTGAAGTGCCGGACGGATGGAGTGCGTTCACGACTCCCACCGATAGTCTACCTCACCACGGAACATAAAGGTGGCGAATTGAACCTTCATTCCTCAGGTGCATCCCAAGACATCGAATATCTTGGTAATTTGCTTTACCCATGTTTCCGCCATGATCGGATCCGGCTTTCCCTTAAATTACGTGGTCCCAACTCTTTGAATCGCTTGGTGTGATAACCCGTGAATTGCTATCATTTCTTCCTCAGATATTTTGAACATGATTCTCCTCATCCGATTTTGCATGAACTGGAAAAAGCTTCTAAACATCCCTCGTTCATCATCTCGCTTTCGCAGGTGTTGTTCACGGGAGGAACATTTCCGACTGTTGTACGTTCTCCTCGTTGGTGAGTACAAGCGTCTCCACGGTCTCATTTCCATTGTTAATATTCTCGGTCGACATTCTCAAATCTTTATCATAAAACAAGGGTTAATTAAGGAAATAAATATATCACATAATATCCCTATATCTTGACCAACTAACAAATAAGCTTAGGTAGGACACACTAGCTGCGAAGGATTTACTCGCTCATCCCCTCATAGTTCTATTCCCGATCTCCGCCAGAGATCATATCCTAAGCTCGATACCAACCGCGACGCCCCCAAATAGGTATACATCACCCATTCTGAGTTGTCAATACATGGTATAGAAACAACTATAACTTTATTATTACAACAAGAAAAAAGCGTGAGTTTGAATACAAATATTATCTTCTAGACAATATCTATACTCAAATAAATCCTCATCACATTTATTGATACATTATTTTACAAAATGGTGAGGACTACTAAACAACTCTCTCTAGAACCTTCATTCCACACCACACTGCGTACTCGCTTATATTCTCGCCTCCTTAGAAGAAAAATGGAACAAAAAGGAAAAGGGTGAGCTCAACTAGCCCAATAAAGAATATTATGACTAAGATAATATACAACAAATTATCATTAGTCTTCAACGAGGAAAAAATCTAATAGACTACAATAGACAACAAGTTTTAAATCAATATTCGCAAAAAATAATAATTCATTAGAAGAGTTAAGTAGAGAATGCAAACTACTATCTTCTATGTATGAATTTAAAAGTTCATCGCCTATCTTTTATCCTTGTAATATCAATCAATATATATCTGAATCAAATATTAATCTTTTTTTTACAAAAGCCAAAGATATTCATCGATTAATCATGTTCATCTAAACACTGTTCATCTTTTGCACTTCTGGCTAAAGATATTCATCGAAATCATTCATCTTTGCACTACATGCCAAAGATATTTAATAATATCATCATTTAAGATTGAGGATGATGAAAAATATTTTTAAAGAAACGAATCCAGTGAAACAAAATGACAAGGATTAAGGATTAAGGATTCGTACTTTGTTTTATCCACGTCCAAAAATACCTCAAAAATAATCATAGTGGTGTAAAATTCAAGAATGATCAAAACATGGATACAATCAAAGCTAGTATCCAGAATAGATATTTTGGACGAAAAGAAAATTTTTCATTTTTCGATGAATAGTCTTAGTATTAAATGAATAAGTATCAGATATCGTGAATAGTCTTAGTATCGTGAATAGTAACTCAGACACCAAAAGTTCTAAATTTGATAAAAAAACTTCAGATCAATATTTCAACATAATGATATTGAAGAAATAATATCATTACGAAAAAAATAATATCCCTTACTTGAAAGATCAAGATTTAAATTTGAAACACCTGGGATATAAAGCTATGACTTGAACTTGCACCGTATAGCAATACTTAAAGTATACTCAAAATACTCACAAGAATACGCTCGATAATATAGAGAGAAAACTTGATTTACGGTGTGATTTTCAATTCTAACCTAAGCACCTATTTATAGGAAATTGCTTAGAACACCAAAGTAGAAAATTTAATAAAATATTAATAAATTTATATAAATCATACACAAACTTGAAAATTCTGATTTCAGCATATTTTTCAACACATGTGCCTACCAACCAACCACAAAAACGTTTTTGTTATTTTAAACAATTAAAACTTCCAAAATCAATTATTTCGGAACTCCAGAACTTCAATAATTCACAATAAATAGCCTTTTGTCGAAAAATTGAAAACTCATGACTTTTTATAGGAAATTCAGTTCTCTACAACTTTGCGGAAGAAATGTTTTCCAAATTCCAAACAAAATTGACCAAATCCACAAACAGGCGATTTTACAAGCTATAATCAAATTTCATCGATAAATGGGGTCCACCGACATGTTTAACATGTTTTAAACATTTATTGCAACAAAAAATACTCTTCCTCCTCGTATACTTATATATCCCACATTTGTTGTAAAAATATCACCATTATTATATTATTAAAATATAATAATATATTTAAATAATTATTTTATCGTAAAAGATAAAATTTCAATTTTCAACAATTGTCACATTAAAAATTTTCTCCATCTATATCCACATAAAATCAATATTTTTCTCATCATATGAATCAATAATTAATTATTCACAAATAATATTACGAAATCACAATATTTGACAACCAGGCGGTTCAGGAAAGAGGGGCTTTCCAATAAAATTTCTCCTTCTCGGCGCCATTGATTAGGTGATTAAACCTCTCTTTAGGCGAGAACTTTCTAGACATTGCCAATAATTTTATCTAATAATATTATTCGGATAATATGAATTATTGCTTCGATAATGAAAAATCTTGTGTAATGACAATTATTGAAACAACAATGATATAAAATATCAACGCGACAATTATTAAATCAATAAAATCTTTGAGCAGTAATTACTCGTAACCATTATTGAGTAGTGCCTTCTTACGTAAGAATCAATAATTGGTGCAATACTGGTATCTTCTTGTGTTTTAACCACAAGAGTATTTTAACGATGATAATAGCAGAATAACTATCTTTATTACTTTTAAAAACTTATATTTGTCGTTTTCTTCATCCAATTGCTTTCCTTTATGGGGCCCACACATGGTCATACCGTCATCATTATGAATATTCCCACAGCGATCTGAATATTCCACGACCAAACGAATATTCCCAAACAACAATGAATATTTTATAACCACTTGCTTATTTTAAAATATTTATGTATTTTACCCCTAACTATCCACATTAATCAAATCAACCCTTACTATTTCAAAATAATAAATAGAGAAAATTAAATTTCATTAATAATAAGTTGGGGTCTTACACCAAAGATATTCATATCTCAAAGAAATATATAATCATTTCAGAATTTATATAAACAATAATTATAACCATGTTGATCAATTCACCTTTGCACTTAAGCTAAAAATATTCAATTATAAATTCAATGGTCATGATCATACCAGTTAACAATTCATCATTGCACTACTGGCCAAAGAGAACCCATAGTCACGATTATACCAATAATCTACCCATCTTTACACTTAAGTCAAAGATAAATTTCATCACCGGAATTATAAAAATGTTATATATGATAATAAAAACAATACGGTCAACAACTGCATTTAATTTCAACAGTAAGATTCATAAATCAATGATTTCATAACACCTTAATCCAAATGTTATAAATCACTTAATAATCTCATAATCTAATATTATTAATACTAACACAATATTTTAATCATTTCTTAAACTTATAAACAATTTATTTTAATTATTTACACTTTACTAATTAATTCATTTAATCATACTAAAATGCCAAACTCATAAGATTTCATCACCAATAACCAACAACCTCATCAAAAATCTGCATATACCATATATAGGATTCCCAAGCCACAAAAATCCTATTTTTCAATTTTGTTACTTCACATAACATATTTAATTCATTACTCATAACTAGTCCATTTTCATGAAAAATACCAAATAAGTTCCAAATATATTTCATTTCTGGGATTTAGCAGAATATAGTCCCATATTGAACATATATTTTTCTCAGAATTTTTAAAATTCATTTACTATTTTTCACATGGCCAAAACTGCCGAATATTTAAACATTTATCATTAATTGTACTTTTGTCCAAAAATTCTGAAATTTACTGAGTATACTGATATTATATAGATGTACTCCCAATAAAAATTTAACCAATTTTGGAGTTAACCACAAGGAGTTATAAGGGTTTACTTTTAAAATAGTCTTTTCTCATAAAATCCATAACTCATAATCTATACATCCAAAAATTACCATTTTTGGACACAATCAAGCAAACTCATCAAAATATCATTTCAAAATTTTCCAGAATTTTTGAAGGTCTGAAAAATTACGAAACATGATAAACATAATAATCCTTAAAATCCCTTACCTCAAAAGAGCAGTATTTCTGACCAGAACATCGGATGTAAAGCCAAAGGAAACATGCACTGAATAGTAACTCTCAAAGTATCTAAATACTTACAAATATATGCTCGACAATATAGAGAGAAAGAAAACTTGTTTCTGGTGTGATTTTCAATTCTAACTTAGCGCTCTATTTATAGGAAAATGTTAGCCCGACGAAGCAGACTTGACCTGTAACCTGATGTCTTTACCTGCGACTATTGACACCCACCACATTTGAAATAAAATTTTAGCACATTTCTTTACCAACCATTGGTGGGGCCTACGCATTCTAGAATTTCCACCAAAATTATAAATTCTGAAACTTCAACAATTTCTGAACCAGTCACTTCTTAAAATTCATAACAAATCATACGTTCATTTTTAACGGTTCAAAATTTGTGGACATATACTCAACTTATATATGTATAACATATCCAAAAATCACAACGATCCAGCGGTCGGATTAAAAATTATAACCCATGCAATATATCTCAAGAACACTGGTTTAATTTTTAATACCTCCATTCCGACAAAATACTGATAAAACACCTCAACATTAATTCCTTCAATTATAACCACATAAAATAAATAAATCTATCATTTATATCCGCATCAAATAAATATTTTCTTATCAATAATTTATTATTCATAAATAATATTACAGAATCACAATAATGACAACCAGGCAGTTCCCAAGAAAGAGGGGGCTTTCCGATAAGGATTTCTCCTTATTGGCACGCAATTAGGTGACCAAACCTCTCCTTAGACAGAACTTTCTAGACATTGCCAATAATGCTATCTAATAATATTATTCAAATAATATGAATTATTGATCTGATAATGGGAAATACTGTGCAGTAACAATTATTAAAACCACAATAATATAAAATATCAACGCAACAATTATTGAATCAATAAAATAAAATATTAAACAATAATTACTGTAACAATTATTGAGTAGAGCCTTCTTACCGAAGAATCAATAATACTAAAATACTGTATAATACCGTGTGCTACTGTGCAACCACGCGTATTATTGTATTTTAACCACCATGTATTCCAATAGTGTTAACGGTAACAACTATTCCGTTATTTATAAAAACTCAAACTTGTCGTTTTTTTCATCCGAAAGTTATTCTGTTATGGGGCCCACAAATGGCTCCACCGTCGTACGAATATTCCATGACAACAAGAATATTCCACGACCAAATGAATATTACCCGACAACAATGAGTATTTTATAACCACTTGCGTATTTTGAAAATTTTACATATATCACCCTTAACTTTTTATCAATTTAACCATTTACTAAATAGGAAAATTGAATAATTTTATTTCATAAAATTTGGGGTCTTACAACCGTGGGGAGCGTCAGTTTTATTTGTGAAAAAGAAGGATGGGATAATGCGGCTTTGCATCGACTATAGAGAACTGAATAAGGTCACGATTAAGAATAGATATCCATTACCACGAATCGACGACTTGTTCGATCAGTCAAAAGGAGCAAGATACTTTTCAAAGATAGATTTGAGGAGTGGTTATCATCAACAGAAGGTGAGACCAGAGGATGTACCGAAGACAGCGTTCTGAACACGATAGGGTCACTACGAATTTCTGGTAATGTCATTTGGTCTAACAAATGCTTCTGTAGCATTTATGGGCTTAATGAATGGAGTGTTCAAGCTATTTTTAGACAAATTTGTGGTGGTATTTATAGATGACATTTTGGTATATTCGAAAACTAAAGAAGAACATGAAGAGCATTTGAGGGTGACATTAGAGACATTGAGAAGGGAGAAGTTGTATGCCAAGTTTTGAAAATGTGAATTTTGGATTGAAAGAGTACAATTTTTAGGACATGTGATTGGTAGGGTTGGAATTTCGGTGGACCCCTCCAAGGTTGAAGCTATGATTAACTGGGATCAGCCGAAGACACCGTCGAAAGACAGAAGTTTTCTCGGGTTGGTAGGTTATTACAGAAGATTCATTCAAGATTTCTCCAAGATCGCAACTCCGTTAACGAATTTGATTAGGAAATCGGTGAAATTTGTTTGGACGGAGAAGTGTGAGGAAAGCTTTCAAGAATTAAAGAAGAGGTTGAGTTCAACACCTGTGTTATCTCTTCCAGATGATACAGGAAATTTTGTGGTTTATAGTGATGCATCGCATAAAGGACTTGGCTGTGTGCTTATGTAGAACGGTAGAGTCATTGCGTATGCATCACGACAACTGAAAGATTATGAGAAGGGGTATCCGACCCATGACTTGGAGTTAACTACAGTGGTTTTTGCTTTAAAAATTCGGAGGCACTATCTCTTTGGGGAGAAATGTGAAATATATACAGACCACAAGAGTCTGAAATATATTTTCACACAGAAAAACTTGAACATGCGCCAAAGAAGGTGGCTGGAGTTAGTTAAGGACAATGATTGTGAGATTCTATACCATCCAGGTAAGGCAAATGTGGTTGTCGACGCCTTAAGTAGAAAATTAGGTCGGGCCGATGATGTTGATGTCGAGGCCGGAGGAGTTAATTTCAGCAATGGAGAAGTTGGAATTGGAAGTAAAGTGTCCTATGGAGATCAATGAGAAACTATTTCAGATGAAATCTGGTATAACTCTACTAGACATGATTAAGGAGGCTCAACTTCAGGATGATGAATGTAAAACAGTGAAAAAGAAGATATCCGAAGGAACCAAAGCAAGATTCAAGATGGATAAGGAAGGAATACTGAAATTTGGCTCACAACTCAAGATATTCGATTCACCCTGGTAGCACCAAGATGTACCAAGATCTTAGACAACATTTTTGGTGGCCAAATTTGAAACGAGAGGTTACAGAATGTGTTGCCAAATGCGACATATCGAGAAAGTTAAAGCGAAAACATCGGGCCGAGTGGGTTACTACAACCTTTAGAGATTCCAGAATGGAAATGGGAACCTATTACGATGGATTTCGTGGTTGGCCTACGACGCAGTATGGGTTATTGTTAACTGATTGACGAAATCCGCACATTTCCTTCTGATCAAAATTAGATTCAACTTAGATCAGTTGGCAAGGTTATATATGAAAGAGATTGTTTCAAGGCACGGAGTTCAGGTGTCAATTGTTTCTAATAGAGATTCACGCTTTACGTCAAACTTCTGGAAACGTCAACAAGAATGCACGGGTACACAGTTGCGAACGAGCACGACATATCACCCTCAGATAGATGGACAGAGTGAAAGAACAATTCAGACATTGGAAGATATGTTAAGAGCTTGTATAATGGACTTTAAAGGAAATTGGGATGATCATCTACCGCTTGTAGAGTTCGGATACAACAACAGTTACCACGCTAGTATTGGCATGCCGCCTTATGAAGCGTTATAAGGCAGAAAGTGCAGGACTCCGCTATTCTGGGATGAAGTTGGCGAAAGACAATTACTATGCCCGGAGTTGGTACAACAAATAACAGAAATAGTCAAAGTGATCTGAACAAGATTGACAGTAGCTAAAGATAGACAGAAGAAATATGCCGATTCACACCGTAAGAATGTTGAGTTTGAACCGGGTAGTTATGTGTTTTTAAAGGTCTCTCCCTGGAAGGGAAAGATAAAATTCGGAAAGAAAGGGAAATTAAGTCCAAGATTCATTGGACCCTTTGAAGTTCTACGAAGGGTCAGATAAGTTGCTTATGAGGTAGCCTTACCTCCAGCTCTAGAAAATGTCCACAATGTTTTCCATGTCTCAGTCCTACGACCCTACAAACCCGATTACAAGCACGTGATTGAATATGAACCCCTACATTTCGACAAAGACTTATCTTACGAAGAAATTCCTATTCAAATTGTCGGCCGAAAAGAAAAAGTCCTGAGAAACAAAGTAATACCTTCTATTAAGGTAATTTGGAGGAACCACAATGCTGAAGAAGCTACGTGGGAACTCGAAGAGAATATGATGAAAAATTGTCCTAATTTATTACTTAGATTGTTATAAGCTATTATGCGGACAAAATCTTTGTAAGGGGGGTAGAATTTAACGGGACGAATTGTTGAGTTATGATTCTGAGGACAGAATCCTTTCAAGAGGGGAAAGATGTGACAACCGAGATTTTATAATTTAATTTTAATATTTATTGGATTGAATAAATATTTTTGATGAATTTATTAGATTAATTAATTATTAGATTAAATAATTAATTGATGAAATTGTGTGGAGAATATTTTTATAGATTAATTTAATTATATGTGTTGTATCTATTAAATTAATGTGGAGAATATTTTTATTCAAGTATGCAATTATGTGAGCTTATTGTATTAAATTAAATATTTAATAAGCCTAATTGTATTTTAATTAATTTAATTATTCATTTGAGATTTAATAATTTGACATTATTAATAAAGGAGAAATTTAATTGTGTGACTATGTGAATTAATGAGAAATTATTATATTTTGTTTAAAATAAATTAAATAAGATATTGGATTTATTTTATAAAGGGGTGTGACATTTTCCAAACTATATTATAAATGTTTTATTAAATTAATTGGATATAAGCCTTTAAGGCTAGCCAAATGAGGCCTTAAGAGGAGTTGGGGGCAGTTAAACCACGTATGGAGTAACTGACCTCAACTCTGCGCATAAATGATCAGTTTTATTTCATTTTACATATTCTTCATTAAGTGTTCACTGAGAGCCAGAGAGATTTCAGAGAGAAAATTTATAATTTTGAGGAAATTGTGAGTGTGTGATTGAAGAAGAGTTGAGAAGGATTCATCTCCTGACAAATCTACACTAAGCTTTGGGTAATCTCTTCAACCCAATTCCTATTTTACGTCATTTAGTTTTTATGAAAATGGCTTTCAAGTTTCTGTTAAATCTCTGTAAATGGGAAATTGTGTTGTTATATGGATATATGTAATAATATGATTAGCATAACATGTTTTATTATATATTATATAGGTTTCCATATCATCAGTTTCATAATATTATAACGTATGGCTTCAAAAATTACAGAGTATAGAATATAGCCATATGACCCTTATACGTGATTTTAATATGTCAAACATAAATTGTTTTGTAAAATTTCCACTTGTATACAATTATGCATGCCAAAACGAAGAAAACAAAAATTGAATGGATGGATTTGGTGTTATAACGAATCCGTAGTGTTAAATTTTATGTTTTTGTTCAAAACCTTCAAGAACATCAAGAATAGTGAAATTAAATGTGTTGATTTTGCAAATTATGTGTTTAAACTTATTAAAACCATGCTAGAAGGGTTAAGTATTAGTTATTTGTGTGTTACAATGTTTGGGTATGTCTAAATTCGTGTAAAAATATGTTAATAATCTGGTCCTCCGCAATGTGCCCTTATTGTAGAGTCTGATGTAATCGCTCTGCTTGGCCTTGACCACTGTATGATGGCGCCTTTTATGCAAGCAGCTTGTTATGTATATGCATATGTAGAATGAACTATAAGGTGGCGCCGCAGTGCCACTCTGTAGTTTGTCCAAGAATGAGTATTTTAATGGTTTTATTTTAGGGACTATAATAGTAACCTAATCTAATGAACATAAAAATGTATTAGTTGTATAATGAGATATTAAAATAAGTTCTTATCTTGTCAATAAGACATTTACATGTTGATTGAATTGTTGATTATGTAATTAGCTTGTTGTTCGTATAGTGTAATATTACCGTGAAAACAAGTATGGTAATTTAACTAAGCATAGTCATAATTCGAGTTTAAACAAAAAGAATGATCTTGTGATGATTAGTACGTTATAATTGACTAGTATTGTGAATGTAAATGATATGTAGGATTTAAATCAAGGAACGAGTTTAATTAAAGTGTAATCTACGCACGAAGCAAGTTTCCTAACCCTACTTTTTATCGTTATATAAGTTAATAAATTCACCTTTCTACATTGAGCAAGTTCTCATTATTATTGATCAAGTCTGTTTTGTTATATTAAAGTTTATTAATCTTCAAGCATGATGCTGTTATACAATACTTATTCTATTATATACCTTTTGAGATTTTATTCAAAATGAATTATTCGTTACTGTTAAACATTGTTAGACTAGCGAACCCTTACTGATTCGACTAGTCCATAGTTGATGAGCCTTCTAAATTTCAGAACCCTTCATGAATTATTCAAACCAAACTTCCTTTGGTGCAGACTCTAATGTCAAACAGAGATGAACAACCCTGTATAGGGGATAACTTATGCGTTAGCGTTAAGATATTGTGCACTGTATGGTACTAAGGGCTGATCCCCCTAAGTACGAGAAGAAGAGTCCATAGTCTTATAACTGTTAAACGTTTCAAGTATAAACACTCGACAACCTAGGACATAGTTCAAGGTCTTATGACCCTCAGAAGTTCTTTTGTCTCTTGCTATTCATTCTTGATTCGAAAGCTGAGTTTCCTATTTCAGAAGCCTTTAATTTATTCGCATGTTATTATTCATTCGTTATATTGTTATACATGTGGGCAATCGTGCTCACTCTTACGTAATAATAACATTGCATTTAAGAATAAAAGATCAGACGAGCCTTCCACTAGTAAAGGCAAGGACAAGATTAACAAGTAATGAAGACTGGTTATTTATGTGTTTATGTAATGATATTCAGGATTTATGTTATTTAAAGACTTATTATTTGTTTATGATTCCGCACAGATGTTTAAGGTTAGAGCAACTTGGGATCTTATTATTATGTAGTTGATGTAACCCCTTAAGGGGAGATTTATTTATTATTTCTATCTATTTCATGGTTTGCATTTATTTATGGGTAGATAGATAGATGATATTTGTACAGTGAACACCAAATCCTATGGAAATGGAAGTACCAAATCCTAGCTTGGGCTTAGATTTACTTAACCTTTGGGCTTTGCATTAACAAACACTAACTTATTTATTAATCAATAGTTGGGCCTCACCAATAATTCACTTGGGCTTGTACAAATTCCTAACCAATCCTACAAGTCCAATATCATTGCTCAATCCATACACGTATTGTTTACTTATCATTCTCTTATTCTAATTCATATACAACTTCGTTATATACGATATACCGTCATTCATACAAACTCGTATAATACTTCGTATTATACTCGTTTTCATTACCTTGTACAATACCTAGGTATCATACAAATATTACTTACTCATTAATACTTCGCCCTCCTTAATGCTCTCAAATTAAGTCCATAAGAGAAATATTACGTTTTCCATACTTAGATTATTATTACATAATTCGTCTTACCTTGACATTCTATCATTACGTATTTCTCGGAAATTTAAAAATAAATCCCGAGCAAATATCGATGAATAGTGTTTTTTGGAAAATTTCTCGAAAAACTTTTATTTTCGTCTTGGAAATTCAAACACCTTAATTCCTTCACGTAGCTTAAATACTACGACATTCCAACATCATTAGGTTGTAGAATGACAACCATCTTGATATCACATAGAATATAATTTTATTTATTATTTAATTCAATAAAATTATTTTACAATAAGATCTGAATTCCTCGGCCGTTACATCCTTCCACCCTTATAAGGATTCTGTCCCCAGAAACACGTCTTACTTTACTCAAATAATTGAGGAAATTTTTTCTTCATCTTTTCTTCTAATTCCCACGTTTCTTCTTTGGCATCGTAGTTCTTCCATAATACCTTTACCGAAGGTATTACTTTGTTCCGCAGGAACTGCTCTTTTCTATCAATGATTTGAATCAGTGATTCTTCATATGTTAAGTCCTTCTTGATATGAATCGGCTCATATTCGATTACGTACTTATAATCCGGCTTATAAGGACGTAACACAGATACATAAAACACGTTATGTATCCGTTCTAAGTCTGGAGGTAATGCTATCACATACGCTACTTCTCCCACTCGTTTTAATAATTCAAAAGGTCCTATAAACCTTGGACTTAACTTTCCCTTCTTTCCAAAGTGTATCTTTCCTTTCCAGGGAGATACCTTTAAAAACACATACGAGCCTACTTCAAACTCTCGATTTAAGATATGCGTGTCTGTGAAGCCCCCAAAATAGGTATACAACACCCATTCTGAGTCGCCAAATACATGGTACAGAAAGCAAACTATAACTTCAATAATACAATTGTCGTGCAAAATACGATAACACATACTGTGAGTTTAAATACAAATATTGTCTTCTAGACAATATCCACACCCAAATAAGTCCTCATCATAATTATTTATACACTATTTTATAGAAATAGTGAGGACAGCTAAAACATCTTTCTAGAACCATCATTTCATACCCCGACTCGATCCTGCTATGTTCTCACCTCCTGAGAAGAAAATGGAACAAAAAGGAAAAGGGTGAGCTCAACTAGCCCCGTAAAGAATATTATGACGAAGATAATATACAACAAATTATCATTAGTCTTCAACAGGGACAAATCTGATAGAATATAATAGACAACAAGTTTTAATCAACAAATACAACGGAAACAACAATCCATTGGAAGAGTCACGTAGAGACAGAATTTTACTATCTTCTAAGATTTAAGAGTCCATCATCAATATTTTATCCCTGTAACATCAATCAATATACATCTTTTAATCAAATATTCATCTTTGCACTACAAGCCAAAGATATTCATTTATTTCACCAGTTGGTCATGTTCATCTCAACACCTGTTCATCTTTGCACTACGGGCCAAAGATATTCATCAGTTAATCATTCATCTTTACACTACAGGCCAAAGATATTCAGTAATATCATCATTTAGGACTGAGGATGATGAAAAATAATTTAAAGAAAACGAATCTAGTGAGACAGAAGAACAAATATTAGGGATTCGTATAACAGTTTATCCAAGATCAATAATACTTCATAATAACTAATTGTGAAATAGAATTTAAAATAAAGATCAAAACATGGATACAATCAAAGATAGTAACCATAATAGACATCTTGGACAAAAAGAAGAAAATTTCATTTTTCGATTAATAGTTTCGAATTCGTGAATAGTGCCGTATACGTGAATAGTAACCCCAACACAAAAGTTCCAAATTTGATTATAAAGTTCAAACCAATATTTCGGCATAATGATATTGAAGAAAATAATATCACTTAAGAAGAAAATAACATCCCTTACCTCAAAATAACGGTACTTCTGATCGGAATATCGGATATAAAGCTGAAGGAAGCTTGTACCGAACAACAACTCTTAAAGTATAAAAATACTCGCAAAAATACGCTCGATAATCTAGAGAGAAAGAAAACTTATTTTTGGTGTGATTTTTAATTCTAACCTAAGCGCCTATTTATAGGAAAATGCTAGAACGCCATAGGAGACTAAAATAATAAAAAAAATTATTTCATTTTTTCTCTTACGCAACCTAAGTTGCCAACAAAGACCAGCCACCTTTGAACCAAAAATCAGCAGCCCACATGTGTTAAAACAAAAGAGGGTCCCACCCATAATTTAATAAAAATCATTTTATTTTCTGAAACTTTAGTAATTCATAGAAAATAGCCCGTTTATCAGAAAAATACGAATTTTATGTCCATTCGACACGAAATTGAATTCTCTACAACTTTGTAGCTTTGAGTTTTTCCAAATTTCAAATAGAAAATAACCAAAATTCACAAACAGATGATTTTTAATTCCTCCATTCTGACAAAATACTGATAAAACACCTCAGCATTAATTCCTTCATTTATAACCACATAAATAAATCCATCATTTATATCCACATAAAATTAATATTTTCTTATCATATAAATTAATAATTAATTATTCACAAATAATGTTACAGAATCACAATTATAATGACCACCAGTCGCTTTTACAGGAAAGAGGGCTTTCGATAAGGATTTCTCCTATTTGGCGCCGAATTAGGTAACCAAACCTCTCCTTAGACAGAACTTTCTAGACATTGCTAATAATGTTATCTAATAATATTTTTCAAATAATATGAATTATTGATCAAATAATGGGAAATACTGTGCAGTGACAATTATTGAAACAATAATAATATAAAATATCAACGCAACAATTATTGAATCAATAAAATATTGAAGAGTAACTACTGTAACAATTACTGAGTAGTGCCTTCTTACGTACGAATCAATAATTCAACAATATTGTGCAATACCGTGTGCTACTGTGTAACCACGCGTATTACTGTATTTGAATCACCAGGTATTCCAACAATGTTAACGGTAAGATCTACGCCGTTATTTATAAAAACTCATACTTTGTCGTTTTCTTCATCCGACAATTATTTTGTTATGAGCCCCACGAATGGCTGCGTCGTCGTATAAATATTCCCCGACAAAAAAAATATTCCACGACCAAAAGAATATTCCTCGAGAAAAATGAATATTTTATAACCACTTGCTTATTTTATAAAATTTGCACATTTCACTCATAACCAAAGTATTATATCAAATTAACCATTCTTAATTTAGAATAATGAAAAGAGGAAAATTTAATTTTATTTATAATAAGTTGGGGTCTTACAACCTCCCCTCCTTATAAAATTTAATCCTCGAAATTGACGTGACGATACACAGTGTTTCAAGCGGTGAGGTACCTTGCTTTCATTTCTGATTCCAACACCCAGGTCATTTCCTCAATAGCATGGTTCCTCCACAAAACCTTAACTTGTGATATAACCTTGGTGCGTAGGATATGCTCTTTCCTATCCAAGATCTTAACAGGTACCTCCCCGTACGTTAAATCTTCGGCTATCTTGTCTAGTTCTAACTCAATAATGTGGTTCGGGTCTTTCACATATTTCCGAAGCATAGATATATGAAAAACATTATTAACACGAGACATGTTTGGAGGTAATGCGAGTCTATAGGCTACATTTCCTATTCGGTCAAGAATCTCAAATGGACCAACAAATCTTGGATTGAGCTTTCCTCTCTTTCCAAATCAGGAAACTCCCTTCCATGGAGCAACACGTAATAGTACATGATCTCCAATATTAAACTCCACGTCCTTTCTATGAAGATCAGCATAACTCTTTTGTCGATCTTGTGAGGTTTGAATACGTTGTCAAATCATTTGGATCTTTTCTGTTCATGCGTACTAATTCTGGTCCCAACAACGTTGGTTCTCCCACCTCGTCCCAACATACTGGAGAACGACACTTTCGTCCATACAACGCCTCAAATGGAGCCATGCTTATACTTGCTTGATAACTGTTATTGTAGGAGAATTCCACCAATTGTAAAAACTTATCCCAACTCCCTTTTAAGTCTAGGACACAAAGTCTTAATAGATCTTCAAGAGTTTGAATAGTCCTCTCTGATTGTCCGTCAGTTTGAGGATGATATGCCGAACTAAATCGTAAATCCGTGCCCGTAGCTTTTTGCAAGCTAACCTAAAATCTTGAAGTGAATCTTGGGTCACGATCCGAAACTATGAATACTGGCATGCCATGCAATCTCACAATCTCATTCACGTACATACGAGCAAGACGTTCAAGGGAATAAGTTTCTCGTATTGGTATGAAATGAGCAGACTTTGTTAATCTATCAACAGTAACCCAAATCGCATCTATGCCTTGAGAAACTTTGGGAAGACCTGTAACGAAATCCATAGTAATGTGTTCCCACTTCCATTCTGGAATCTCAAGTGGTTGTAATGGACCTTTTTGCACTTGATGCTTCGCCTTTACTCGCTGAAAAGTTAAACACCTCAAGATAAACTCTGTGATCTCTCTCTTCATATTGTTCCACCAAAATGTATATCGAATATCATGACACATTTTGGTACTCCCAGGATGGATTGTAAACGGGGTGTTTTATGCCTCCATCATGATTCTATGTTTTATGTTAGAATCGTTAGGAACACAAAGTCTAGAGTTGACTCGAAGTATTCCTTCTTTATTGATTCTTGCTTCTGGAATAGCACCTTCTTGCAATTTCTTCTTCATACGCATCAGCCCCAGCTCCGTAGCTTGAGCAGCTTTAACTTTATCGATTAAAGTCGGTTCTACTGGTATATTTTCCATTATCACGTGGGTCCTTGGAGTCTTTAATTCTATCTCCATCCTTTGCAAGTCATACAAAATGGGTCTTTGTCTTGTCAATATCGCACTCGCACTCGCATATGATCTTCTACTCAATGCGTCAGCTACTACGTTCGCTTTTCTAGAATGATATTGAATAGTGTGATCGTAATCTTTCAACAGCTCAAGCCAACATCGTTGTCGCATGTTGAGTTCTTTTTGGCTGAAGACATATTTGAGGCTTTTATGGTCCGTATAAATCTCCACTTTCTCCCCCATACAGGTAGTGTCTTTAGATTTTCAACGCGAAAAATGACTGCTGCCAACTCTAGATCATGAGTAGGATAATTCCTCTCATATTCTTTGAGTTGTCGTGAGGCATAGGCTATGACTTTCCCATATTGCATGAGAACACATCCTAACCCTTTGCTCAAGCATCGTTGTAATAAATAAATCCATCCATCATACGGATGGTATTGCGAACAATTTACGAAATGAGTCTCCTCTTGAGCTCTTGGAAACTCTTCTCGCATTCCTCACTCCATACGAATTTTGTATCTTTCCAAGTCAGCTGAGTTAATGGAGTAGCGATTCGAGAAAATCCTTCCACGAATCTCCGATAATAACCAGCTAAGCCCAGAAAGCTGCGTACTTTGGTCATCGACATTGGTTGTTCCCAACTTTGTATTGCTTCAATCTTCGCCGGGTCAACAGATACTCCATGTTTTGACACCACGTTCCCAAGGAATGCTACTTCCTCAAGCCAGAACTCGCATTTCTTCAGCTTGGCATATAGCTTGTTTTCACGAAGCCTTTCAAGTATCAGCTTCAAATGGTGCTCATGATCTTCACGGCTTTAGGAATAGATGAGGATGTCATCAATAAAGACAACAACGAACTGATCCAAAAATTCCTTGAATGCACGGTTCATCATATCCATGAAAGCAACAAGAGCATTAGTCAATCCAAAAGATATGAATAAGAATTCATAATGCCCGTCTCGAGTTCTCGAAGGCGCCTGGAATATCCTCGCTTTAATCTTCACCGATGATATCCGCGAATCGAAGATCGATCTTTGAAAAGAATTGTGCTCCTTGAAACTGGTTGAACAGGTCATCAATGCGAGGTAGCAGATACCTATTCTTGATGGTGACATGGTTCAATTCTCGGTAGTCAATACAAGGTCGCATACTCCTGTCTTTCTTCTATACGAATAAAACAGGAGCACCCCAAGGAGATGTACTAGGACGAATGAAACCGATGTCTAATAACTCCTGTAGTTGGAATTTTAACTCCTGAAGTTCAATAGGAGCCATTCGATATGGGGTTTTAGAAATGGGTTTTGTACCCGGTTCAAGGTCAATAAAGAATTCAACATCACGTTCTGGGGGTAGACCGGGAAGTTCTTCAGGAAATACATCAGGAAATTCTTTAACAACAAAAATATTATCCAAATCTGACTTGTCTTTATTCAAATTCATAACATGGGCTAACAAAGCTTGATATGACGGTGACTGATTTTAGTGGTTTAGTTGTTTGAATTCGTATGACAGGTTGGTTAGGAATATGAAAACTAACAACCTTACAAAAACAATCAATTTTGGCATGATGAGTGGTTAACCAATCAATTCCTAAAATCACATCAAAAGTAAGTATCTTTAAAGAGATATGATCAACAGGTAATGTGATAGTGCCAACTTGGATCAAGCAAGATTTATAAACTGTAGATGTAATGAAGGTTTCACCCAACAGAGTTTCAACAGATAAATTAAAGTCCAATTTTTTCGGAGTCAAGTTTAAACGTTGAGCACAAGCAGGAGAGATAAAAGAATGGGTAGAACTGGTATCTAGTAAGGTATAAACTTCGTAAGAATTCAAGATTAGCTTACCCGTGATCACCTCATTCGGGTTCCTCACGTTTTGGCCAGTTACGACAAATGCTCTTCTAAGAACTGCTGATTTTGAGTTATCCGGGACAGCCTTTGGAGTCACCATCCCTGCTGAACTTGATTTTGCTATAGAGCAGTCTCGAGCTATATGGCTCTCTTTTCCACAGTTATAACATACCTTGGATTGTTGTGGACAGTTTGGGCTGATATGTCCCTTTTTCCCGCATTTGTAACATCTAACTGGCGGTCGATCTCCTCCCCTAAAATTTGTTGTTGGTGTTAGTGCTAGTGCTGATGTCTTCCCGTCATTGTTGAATCTCCTCTTTCTGAAATTTCCACTTAACTCACCTCTCCTATTATCATGTCCACGATTACCACCCAAGTGGTTACCGCTTTTATCCGTATTCTTCCCTCCTCGTTGGTTATCATCGCTCTGATGACTGCTGTCACTAGTATAACCCTGGTTATGATCCCTCGGTTGAGTGTACTCATTATCTCGCTCTAATAATTGAGCCCTGTTGACAACATCTGAATACAGAGAAAATTTATGAGAGATAAGGTATTGACGAATCTCGGGTTTTAGACCTATCAGAAACATCCACATCATACGTTCCTCATTCTCCACCAAATGAGGTGCAAACCTGGATAACTTTGTGAACTTTGCCTCGTACTAAGACACCGTCATGTTGTTCTGTTCCAGTCTAATGAACTCTACCTCCTTCATATGACGAATACTTTCTGGAAAGTACTTGTCATTGAACAGTTTCTGAAATCTTTCCCAAGATATGTTAAGTGCGGCTGGCTGGGTACGCTTCACGGATTCTCACCAGTAATCTGCCTCACCACGGAACATAAAGGTGGCGAATGGAACCTTTTGCTCTTCCGTGCAGCCCAAGACATCGAATATCTTGGTAATTTGCTTAACCCACTTTTCTGCCTTAATCGGATTGGGCTTTCCCAAGAAATCTAGTGGTCCCAACTCCTTGAACTGCTTGGCTGTGATGATGATCAGCAGCGTTATATCATTTCCACCAAAGATTTTGTACACGAGTCTCCCTCGTCTGATTTTGCATGAACTGCAAAAAGATCCTAAACATTCCATCATTCGTCGTTTTCTCGGTAGTGTTGTTTACAGGAGGAATATTTCCTTCATCTTGCACGTTCTCTTGGTTTGTAACTAAAGGTTGTTCCACAGTCTCATACACTCCATTGTTAACGTTCTCAGCAGCCATTCTTAAATACGTCCATAAAACAAGGCTTAATTAAACAAATTAACATATCACATAATATCCTTATATTATAACCGACGAACAAATAAGCTTAGATAGGACACACTAGCGAAGGATTTACTCATCTCTCCCCTCCTAGTTCTATTCCCCGATCTCCGCCAGAGACCATATCCCTAAGCTTTGATACCAATCAGTGACGCCCCAAAATAGGTATACAACACCCATTTTGAGTCGCCAAATACATGGTACAGAAAGCAAACTACAACTTCAATAATACAATTGTCGTGCAAAATACGACAACACATACTGTGAATTTAAATACAAATATTGTCTTCTAGACAATATCCACACCCAAATAAGTCCTCATTACAATTATTCATACACTATTTTATAGAAATAGTGAGGATAACTAAAACATCTTTCTAGAACCATCACTTCATACCCCGACTCAATCCTGCTATGTTCTCACCTCTTGAGAAGAAAATGGAACAAAAAGAAAAGGGTGAGCTCAACTAGCCCAGTAAAAAATATTATGACTAAGATAATATACAACAAATTATCATTAGTCTTCAACAGGGAAGAATCTGATAGAATATAATAGACAACAAGTTTTAGATCAACAAATACGACAGAAACATAAATCCATTAGAAGAGTCACGTAGAGAATGAATTCTACTATCTTCTAAGATTTAAGAGTCCATTGTCAATATTTTATCCCTGTAACATCAATCAATATACATCTTTTAATCAAATATTCATCTTTGCACTACAGGCCAAAGATATTCATTTATTTCACCAGTTGATCATGTTCATCTCAACACCTATTCATCTTTGCACTACGGGCCAAAGATATTCATCAGTTAATCATTCATCTTTGCACTACAGGCCAAAGATATTCATTAATATCATCATTTAGGACTGAGGATGATAAAAAATAATTTAAAGAAAACGAATCCAGTGAGACAGAAGAACAAATATTAGGGATTCGTATAACAGTTTATCCAAGATCAATAATACTTCATAATAACCAATTGTGAAATAGAATTCAAAATAAAGATCAAAACATGGATACAATCAAAGATAGTAACCATAATAGACATCTTGGACAAAAAGAAGAAAATTACATTTTTCGGTGAATAGTGTCGTATTTGTGAATAGTGTCGTATACGTGAATAGTAACCCCGACACAAAAGTTATAAATTTGATTAAAAAGTTCAAACCAATATTTCGGCATAATGATATTTAAGAAAATAATATCATTTAAGAAGAAAATAGTATCCCTTACCTCAAAATAACGGTACTTCTCAACGGAATATCGGATATAAAGCCGAAGGAAGCATGTACCGAACAACAACTCTCGAAGTATAAAAATACTCACAAAAATACGCTCGATAATCTAGAGAGAAAGAAAACTTTTTTCTGGTGTGATTTTCAATTCTAACCTAAGCGTCTATTTATAGGAAAATACTAGAACGCCATTGGAGACTAAAATAATAAAAAATTATTATTTCATTTTTTCTCTTACGCAACCTAAGTTGCCAACAAAGATTAGACACCTTTGAACCAAAAATTAATAGCCCGCATGTGTTAAAACAAAAGTGGGTCCCACCCATAATTTAATAAAAATCATTTTATTTTCCGAAACTTCATTAATTCATAGAAAATAGCCTGTTTATCAGAAAAATACGAATTTTATGTCCATTCCACAAGAAATCGAATTCTCTAAAACTTTGCAGCTTTGAGTTTTTCCAAATTCCAAACAGAAAATATCTAAAATCCACAAATGGATGATTTTTAAATCCTTCATTCTGACAAAATACTGATAAAACACCTCAGCATTAATTCATTTATAACCACATAAATAAATCCATCATTTATATCCACATCAAATAAATATTTTCTTCTCATATAAATCAATAATTAATTATTCACAAATAATATTACAGAATCACAATTATGACAACCAGCCCGTTCCCAGGAAAGAGGGGGCATTCCAATAAGGATTTCTCCTTACTTGCGCGCAATTAGGTGACCAAACCTCTCCTTAGACAGAACTTTCTAGACATTGCCAATAATGTTATCTAATAATATTATTCAAATAATATGAATTATTGATCAGATAATGGGAAATACTATGCAATGACAATTATTGAAACAATAATAATATAAAATATCAATGCAACAATTATTGAATCAATAAAATATTGAATAGTAACTACTGTAACAATTATTGAGTAGTGCCTTCTTACGTACGAATCAATAATTCAACAATACTATGCAATCTTGTGTCTTCTTTATGTGCAACCAACCACGCATTCATATTTTAACCACTAGGTATTTTAACAATGATTAATTGAGTAATAACTACGTCGTTATTTATAAAAACTCATACTTTGTCATTTTCTTCATCCGACAGTTATTCTGTTATGAGCCCCACCAATGGCTGCGCCGTCGTACGAATATTCCCCGACAAAAAGAATATTCCCCAACAAAAATGAATATTTTATAACCACTTGCTTATTTTATAAAATTTTCACATTTCACCCATAACCAAAACATTATATCAAATTAACCCTTATTAATTTAGAATAATGAATAGAGGAAAATTTAATTTTATTTATTATAAGTTGGGGTCTTATAGTGTTCGTATATTTCTTCTGTCTGTCTTCAGCTGTAACAAGACGCATCCGAATTAACTTTACTATATCCGATGTCTGTTGCACCAATTCTGGTCCTAGCATCCGGTGTTCTCCCACCTCATCCCAATACAATGGTATTCTGCACCTTCTTCCGTATAAAGCTTCATAAGGCGGCATGCCTATGTTTGCATGATAACTGTTGTTATACGCAAACTCTACAAGTGGTAGGTGATCATCCCAACTACCCTTGAAATCCATGATGCAAGACCTCAACATGTCTTCTAACGTCTAAATTGTCCTCTCGCTCTGCCCGTCAGTTTGTGGATGATACGCGGTAATTAACTTCAACTGTGTTCCCAACTGTTCTTGCAAACTTCTCCAAAAGTTTGATGTGAATCGTGGATCACAATCTGACACAATCGATACTGGTACTCCATGTCTGGAAATAATTTCCTTAACATAAAGTTTAGCTAACTAGTATAAGTTATACTTGACCCTAATTGGTAAGAAGTGAGCCGATTTCGTCAACCGGTCTACTATTACCCAAATCTAATCGTACCCTTTTGTCGTTGTCGGAAGTCCCACCACGAAGTCCATCGTGATATGCTCCCACTTCTATTCTGGAATCTCCAATGACTGTAATAAGTCACTTGGTCGTTGATGTTTGGCTTTAACTTTTTGACAAGTTAAGCATCTACTCACGTATTTAGCTATTTCTCTCTTCATATTCGGCCACCAAAAACACTATCGAAGGTCTTGATACATCTTAGTGCTACCAGGATGTATCGAGTACCTTGAACTATGAGCTTCTTGTAACACTTGCTCCTTTAATTCCGTCTCATTCAGAACCCAAATTCTTCCTTCAAATCGTAATAATCCCTCATTATCAAGACTATACTTAGTATCTTCTTTATCGGTTAACTGCTTCTTCATTTGGTTACACTCATCACTCCTGAGTTGTACCTCCTTGACTCTCTCTACGATGGTAGATTGCATCTCTGTCATAAAAAGTATCTGCCTCGAGTCACTTGGCATCTTCACTTCTATTTCCATTCTGGCCATTTATGTTATTAACTCATTTTGAGTCGTTAACATAGATAACTTTTCCGAACCATTCCTACTTCAGGCGTCGGCAACTACATTGGCTTTTCTAGGGTGATACAGGATTTCACAATCGTAATCCCTTATCAACTTTAGCCATCTTCTTTGTCTCATATTCAACTCCTTCTGTGTGAAGATATATTTTAGACTCTTATGGTCGGTGAATATCTCACATTTTCCCCATAAAGATAATGTCTCCATATCTTTAAAGCAAATACTACCGCGGCCAGTTCCAGATCATGAGTAGGGTAAACTTTCTCATAGTCCTTCAACTGCTGCGATGCATATGCAATGACTTTGCCATGCTGCATAAGCACACAACCAAGTCCTCTATGCGAAGCATCACTATACACTACGAAATTTCCTGTGTCATCTGGTAATGACAAAACAGGCGCTTCACTCAATCTTTTCTTCAGTTCTTGAAAACTGTCTTCACATTTTTCCGTCCATACGTATTTCACCGTCTTCCTTGTCAAGTTAGTCAACGGAGTAGCTATCTTCGAAAAATCTTAGATAAATCTTCGATAGTATCCCCCTAACCCTAGGAAACTCTGTACCTCAGTCGGCGTTTTCGGTTGTTCCCAGCTCATCACTGCTTCTGCCTTCACTGGATCCACTGAAATCCCTTCTTGGTCAATGACATGACCTAAAAACTGTACCTTCTCCAGCCAAAATTCACACTTAGTGAATTCGCATATAACTTCTCCTTTCTTAGTGTCTCCAACACTAATCTTAGGTGATCAGCATGATCTTCTGGCGTCTTAGAATAGACTAGAATATCATCGATAAACACAACAACGAACTTGTCCAAATATTGTTTGAACACTCTGTTCATCATATCCATAAATGCAGCTGGTGCATTCGTCAACCCAAATGACATTACCAGAAACTCATAATGACCATAACGAGTTTTGAATGCTGTTTTTGGTATATCCTCCTTCCTAACCTTCAATTGGTGATACCGCGTCCGCAAATCTATCTTAGAAAAATACTTTTCCCCTTTCAATTAATCAAAAAGATCATCGTTCTTGGGCAATGGGTATTTATTCTTTATCGTTAACTTGTTCAACTCTCGGTAGTCGATACAAAGCTTTAACGATCCGTCTTTTTTTTTGACAAATACCGGTGCCCCCAACGGGGAAACACTTGGTTGAATGTACTTTCTATCCAATAGTTCCTGTAACTGAACCATTAAATCTTTCATTTCCATAAGCGCCATACGATACGGTGCCCTTGAGACTGGTGCCTCTCCTGGCATAATGTCTATTACAAATTCGATCTCCCTATCCGGTGGTAAACTAGGTAATTCACTTGGAAACACATCCATGAATTCGTTTACAACAAATATTTGTTCCATGGTTGCTCCCACTCGCTGGGTGTCAACAATATGGCACAGATAACCCACACATCCTTTTCTTAAAAATTTTCTAGTTTGTGTCATCGTAAGACAACGCGAGCGTCCCGACGATTTATTATCGTAAAATATTACAGGAGGTTGTTTCAACTTCCTAATGTTCACATATTTCTTTTGACAATCTATAATTGCACCATGGTCAATCAACCAATCCATTCCGAGAATTACATCGAATTCTCCCAACTTCATCGGTATCAAATCTACCGATAATTTACAACCCCGTATATCTACGCAACAACTCCTATGAATATCTTTAATAGGAGTTATCTCTTCATTTGCTACCTTAATATTCAAAGGTATAGGCAATTTTTTGGAAAGTAATTCTAA
This sequence comes from Panax quinquefolius, assembly GCA_020205615.1. Classification (NCBI taxonomy): domain Eukaryota; kingdom Viridiplantae; phylum Streptophyta; class Magnoliopsida; order Apiales; family Araliaceae; genus Panax; species Panax quinquefolius. The sequence continues at coordinate 100,412,410 of CM035163.1, read as the reverse complement.
TCGTCTAGCAAAATCACATGCTATAAACGAACAAGTAGCACCCGAATCAAATAACACGTAAACATTTATGTTATTGACCGGGATAATACTTGCAACTACATCCCCTGATGTCACAGCATCTTGGATCGTCATATTAAAGGTATGGGCCATCGGTTTACCCGGCCGTGTTGGACCACCAATAGCTAACTTACCGCTATTAATGGCTTTATTCCCATTCGTTCCCTTCATCGGACAGTTCTTTGCTATGTGGTCAGTCGATCCACATATAAAGCATCTGTGATTTTTCTTCAGATTTGGAAAGTTATGCAAAATGTGCCTTTCCTGTCCACAGTTATAACATACTGCCTTCCCTTTGAGACAGACTCCTAAATGAGTCTTCCCACAGGTTTTACAAGCCTCCATCCTCCTCTAAGAATCCCGTTGTTTTACTCCGGTATTTCCAGAGTTAAAACCCTTCCTCTTTTGTCCGTCGCCACTACCACTGGCTCCCTCAGTCTTTATTCCCCCATCAACATTACCCTTATTTTTCTTATCTTTGTGGTACTGGCTGAGAGCCTCATTCCCACCCTCGAAAATTATTGCCTTCTCTAATATGGTCCCAAAAGAAGTACTTTGGAACACTGAAATCTGGCTATAGAGCCATGGTTTCAAGTCCTACTCGAATCATCTAGCCTTTCGTACCTCCGTGTCCACTTGATGTGGAGCAAACCTTGCCAATTCATTCAATTTGGCAGCATACTGGGGAACCGTTATATCCCCTTATTTCAAATCAAGAAACCACATCTCCATTCTTCCCTGCATGCTCTTGAGAAAATAGTTCTCGAAGAAAATCTCCTTGAACCTCACCCATGTTAGATTTTCTATACCGGCCCTAGCCTGGTTTGCCTACCACCAGAAATTGGCCTCACCTTTCATCATATAGGATCCAAAGGCAACCTTCTGACCTTCATCAACATTTGCTATAACAAATGCTTTCTCAATCTCTTTCACCCAAGTTTGAGCTTCTATAGGGTCCGTAGATCCTTGAACTCCGGCGGACCGACACTTTTGAAATACTTAAAAGTAGTAGCTCGTACTACCCCAGGATTTATGGGTATATTAGTCCCAGTTCTATTAAACGTGGCCGTTAAAAGATTAACGAACTCTTGCATTGGATTAACCAGACCTCCTTCCTATTGATTAACATTAGGATCTTGATTTCGTTGTCTTCTTCTTGGCGGCATTTTTCAGTTAAGAAAACAATACGACATTATTACTTTCTTCTTGCTGGATAGTTATTATTCGTAATAAAATAGTTACTCATACTCATTACTCAATATGTTCCATAAAAAGACATATATTGATTCATAACTAGTGGTATAACACTACATTATTTACATTGCACATCCTAAGCTGATTACATTACCATCCCACAATTGCTTTCCAAAAATTGGGATTTACAAAAGACTACTCTTGATATACAAAAGAGGGTTTTACGTCACTACTAGATACATAATATTTACATATCTAAATTATTCTAGCTATTACTAGATTACATCTGTCGAATGGCATTCTCAAAGTCTTTCTTAGCCAGACCGGCAATAACATCCCGACTGATAGTATGTCGAGTCTACCCTGCTTCTACTGGATACCTAGCTACTTGTTGCTGGAAATCCATGTGAGAACTCCTATGTATATAGGACATCCTCTCTACCTTCTATTGTTTAGTCTTTAGCTCCTGCTTCATCTCAAAGACTTCGTGTTTCAGCTCATGGACCTTGTCCTTGGTCAAAACTCGATCATCATGTTCCTCTTCCCACATACCCTCCATACTCATCTTGTCCTGCCGGACAGCTTGGAGTTCCTCTTTTAACTCCTTAACCTCTCTACAATACTGGACATTTCTATCCAATACTGATATGAATAGTGCCTTCAACTCCCCCGTAGTCAACTCTTCTATAGGTGCAACCTGGTCAAAGGACATCACGTCCACCTCTTCCTCCAGCATGCCATCAAACACATACATGTAGTCTAAGTTGTCCGAGTCTCCAGGCTCGATTGCCACCACTTCTGGTTCTACTGCTATGGGATTTGGTAGTATCTCTACTCGATTTACCGAATCCTCGCTTACTACATGTATGTCTCTATACATATCATTTTCTCCTGAAATCTACAATAAAACAATATAGTTTGATTAGTACACGTCAGTAAAATAATAAAAACACATAACATAATATAATGCATTTTTGTAGGATTATTTTCCATCTTTTACTTCTTTATTCTTTCTTAAGGTTATGACTTAAGGTTCTAGTTTCCCCCTTAAGTTTTATAACCTGGGCTTTGATACCAACCTGTAGTACCCCAAAATCTGGGTATCTTCCAACCTGACATATGGTGCAATACGGAACTACCATTCATACATTCATTCAATTGAAAAGCCTCAAAAGAACGAACATGACTTCTATATAATCAAAGTAATATTTATATTTCCCAGGTTCTATACCCATTACAAAGGTTCATTGTCATAATATCAAAATACATTACAACAATAAACCTATACTGTGACAACCCGGAAATCCGGATTGTCCAGAAATTAAGATTTAAAGAATTAGTTATTAATAAAATGAATTTTTATTAATACTATTCTGTGCTATGTGTTTATTAATCGTTCTATAACCTAGAATGATTATTAATTGGGAAGATTCTGGCTACGAGCTAGACTGAACGAGTAGGAATTTTCAAGACGAAAATAAAATATTTCCCGAGACAAAATATTTCTGGGGAAAAAGACGAAATATGCACTATTCACCCAACGAAACCCTAAGGGTTAGGGTTTAAATAACCTTAGCCTTTCCGAGAGTTCGGTATGTCGAAATGACATTCCGTCGAATGATTTGACGATAATATATCGTGAAAAGTTAAGTAAGCCGATAAAAGTTTTTCTCGAAAAACGTGCAGAAATCGGATAAAATAAAAATAACGAAAAGTACTGTTATGTACTTTTCACTTGTTTAGCTACGTTAGGGGAAAACGTGAAGGAAAATGCTTAACATCAAAAAATGTTTTTCAGTTTTTCGGAAATCCGAAGAATACGTAAAAGTTAATCGGTAAAGGAAAAACGAAATATCCAAAAATATTTGGATTCCGAGAATCGCAGTTTTTAAAACTGTCGAACCAAACCCGACAGACGAAACTACAAAACTTAAGGGCTAAGAAAACTTGAGGGCTAAGTTAACTTAGTCCTTAAGTAATGAATAGTAAGGAGGTTAGGGTGTGAAATGACCAAAATGCCCCTAGCCTTGAAAATCAATAAATAGGAAGCTTAATCTCATTTGAATTGGATTTTGAAAATCCTATCATTTGAGAGAGAAAGAGAGAGAGTTCGGATGGAAGATGAAAGGGAGAAGAAAGAGGAAAAGTTGGCTCGTGTGCAAACTTTGTCCGACAAAAGGAATTTAAGGATGAACGGTAACCCGAATCCTAGTTTCTTTTAATTTTCATTAAGTTTAATATGTTCAATACATAACTTAATGAAGATAAGAAGTAGATAATGTTAATAATGAATTCATATAGTTGAATTCATGTGAAAACGAAGAAATAAGAATTTGAAATTTAGTTTATAGATTTCTTAAGGAAGTATAAGATTCGTAAGGATTTTGAGCGATCCGAATGAATCTTACGAATGAGGAGGTCAAATAAGTAAGGAATGATGTTCTATAACATCAAATTCCAAGAAAAAGTGAAATTGTAATCCAAAAAATCGATTAAAAATGAAGAACGAACGAAGAACACGATGAACGCGAAGAACACGCGAAGAACGCGAAGAACGTTGTTGATGGACAAATTTAAAACCATCGTAGTGTAATTGTTGTTGATGGACAAGTTTAAAACCATCGTGTATAAGTTAAATGCTTATTGCTTGGTTAGGAACATTGGAAACGTTCTTGAAGAACAGATTAGAATTGAGCTATAACGAAATTATGGCGAAAATTTCGTAAAAAAGATAGATAATTTGAAAGTTAGTAAATGAAACCGAACGTGTAGGGTTTCATAAGAATGTAAGAGAATGTATAAAATGTGAGTCGTAGACTCAAGAACAAACGAGTTTCGAGTTTGGATGACCGAATTACGGACGAACGAACGAAGAACGTTAGAAACATTAAAATGAACAAAGGGTGAAGATTAAGCCTATTGAATGGCATGTTAACGAATTCAAAACAAAGTTCTATCTGGGGGTAATCGAAGTACGTTAGATAACGAAGAATATGGCTTTGGAACGATCTCATTCTGAGTTATAACAAAGAAGTTATGAGATTTCGAAGTACGCGTCTCAAAACGACCAAAGACTTAGAAAAATTACCGGGAAGAAGGTCTTGGCAGCCATGGCTGATCATACTGCTGATTGGTGGTCTTGCTGACACTAAGATTTGGATGGTCACATACTGCTAACTCATGCCACGGCGCGAGAATCAGTGTTGAAGGTGGCGTCATGGCCTTGATCTGCAGTAGTAATCGAGAAATGACATTTTTAACTTGCTTCAATTTACGGGGATGTGCAAGAAAGAGATACGAACATGTACTTCAACTAATGTAACACTATCGAGTGTTTTAAACCTTTAATGAAGGTTGAACGGAAAGATTAAACTAGATTAAAAGAATATAATTATAGGTTACGGGACCGATAGCCGGGGACCGTAGTCGCAATGAATCGAACGTGAGGGATTGCTATGATGGTAATTCCTTAGACGTTGATGGACGATAATAATGTATAACATTTCGATGTTATGACATGGTAATGAGAGATGAATGTAAAGAGTATAGACACTATGAACGCAACGTTGTTTCAATGAACGATAGATCTTAGCATACAACGATCAGTATGGCTTCGACATTAAGAAAGAATTATGAACATGGGGTTCATGGGATGGATAACGATCGAAAGCGATTAAAACCTTGAGTAAAGGTTGAATGAGAGATTAAGAGACGAGAAACATGAACGTTGAATATGTAAACGATCCTCGTGAATCGTATTCGCATTGGACGAACGTTCTAAGTCTACCCTGGTTGTATGACGTAGACGTTGATGAAAGTAGTAAGTAAGATACGAATGGTATCAAGAAAGCCGTATCGAATGGTAATAAGATTAATGAAAGCCGAATATGAGTCGGATAAGAATGAATCTTGAGGTATGACATTTAACTGTCAGAAAGCCATAAGGAATAAGATATTGACTTAACGAACATTATATTTAATAGTTCGTATAAGTTAAGATAAGTTAGGTTATTGTACAATCGTAACCTTTAATGGTTGACATATGGGAGCTGAGCTAAACAATTCCTTCAGAGAACGAAGGTATATATGAAACTGGCAACCGATCTAACTCACTGTGTGGGAAGTGTAGATGAGACGGGAACTTGTTTGTTGGTTGTTTGTGGGAAACCACTCAGAGTACCATATGGACTACCAACAGAGAAGCGATGTGTGCTGAGTCCTAGGGAAGTTATAAGAAGAAGATAAGAATATAAATCATCAAAGATGAAGAACGTTTTGAGTAAGACATCTCCGTATGTCATGAAGCCGTAGAATGGTAATGAAAGTTGGTCGCGTAAACTTAGATTGCAAGAACGCGAACCTTAAGAAGTAAAGTTAAGTAAACCAATGCGTAATTCAAGTATATGACTAATTGGTGTATGTGTTATTTCATTATGTGTTATAGGAATGGAATGAAGCGATTCGATTATGGTAGTTTGTAAGTGTGTGTAAAAGGCAAGTTTCCTAACTTCATTCATATTTTAAATGAATGCTAGTTTCTTAAACTTCTCGGATGTTGAACTTGAGAAGTTACGTACATGTCTTGAATGTGTGATATTTGTATAAGGTGGTAGAACGTATGAGGCCTTGTGCCACAATGTGAACACTTCGGTGTTTCTATGATGTGAACTGTCCTATGATTGAACCGTTCAATAAGAGAATGTTCTGTTTATACATGAACCGTTATTGTTAAGTCTGTGCTATTGATTCTAGCCAGACAGAATGTGTATAAAAGATAATAGAGAATGAAAGTATTTCAAAGTGAATGTGACTAATGTTTTATAATTATAAGAATCAAGATTATTCCTATTGTTCAAGCTGCTTCATAACCTTTGTTCGGTTATCGATGTTTTAAAGGAATGTTAAACTCTTAAAGTTATTTATTCAACTGTTAAGACTTGCTGGGCAATTGAATGCTCACACTTGCTTTAAATGAAAAACATTTTCAGCAAACGATGTTAGAAGAACTTAAGGATCCCGTATAGATCAAGGTGTCAGTATCCAGATGAGGTGCTATTCAGAATGTGAATGAGCGAGAAGATCAAGTGAAGACTTGTAATGTAGAAAGATGAGAATTAAACTATAGAATAGTTTAATGAACGATTATGTACCCTTGGTGGTGGATAAAAGTCACTCGTGCAAGATGTAAAGAATAATGTAATTATCATTATTTGTAATGAAAAAAAGCTATAAGATTTTTAGAACCTGGGATTTGAGAGTGTATGTTGTTATATTTTAGTATATAATGATGTATGTTGGATGAATGATGTACTCGTGATGCACGGAATCCGGGTGTGAAGATAGACCGGATTTTGGGGCGTTACATATACTATTACATAGACCAATTAACGATCTGCCTTAGCCTTTCCTTTATCCTTATTCAATCCTTTGGGACATTCAGTCTTAGCTGCATTCATAAGGTTCAAGCAAGAGTGAGCATAACTAGCTCAGCAAGTATTACAATTCAATAATAACATGCTTGACACATAAGAATCGTATATCTTGAATAATTGAACAATAGTTATGAAGTACTATTGATGATTCAAAATAGCACTTCATCTTTCTTTCAAAATGTCTTACAATAATAACAACATTCAGTCAAACATTAACTCCGGTCTAAGACCTTGAGCATTTCATTCTTCTTTGAAAAGGACAACCCGACACTAAGTCCGTAAGTCAAGTATTACTTATGAGCACTTCTAGGTGATCAGCCTATTGTACTCTATGTTGATCAACACTACATTCATTAAACGTATGTACGTTTAATTTGTGGCAACCTCACGTGCTTGTCATTTGATGACAAAACATTTTCTTATCATACTCAATCTTCTTTTGAAAACCATATCAAGTAGTTGACAAAAGATAATAACATTTGATAAGAGTTGGATAGATTATCAATAATCCACCAAATACATTAAGTATAGCCAAAATAGTTGGCTTTAACTCCATCATACATCAATTCATGCATCCTTATACATGAATTTCAAAACTTATTCAGATTGAACTGAGACAAGAGTTAAAATACTTGCCTTTAGCGTCTGCTACGGTATTCTTACTTTATGTTCGAATCTTTCAAGTCTCTACAACACATGTTCACATAATGCCTCATATTATGTCATATATAATCAAGTATGTATATGATTATATCTTACCCTTCATCTCAATCTAATTATTTATTAGATTTATTTACTATTAATTCTAGTGTGTTATTCTACTTGCATTCATAATTGAAATAGATTATCATCAACCTTTATGCACTATCCTTAAGGTTTAACAAAGTTTTAACAATGTTACTTCAAGTTTCTTAAGGTGTGTCTACTTTGAATCAATTAAATTCCTTGCTTTGTACTCATTTTTATTCTTTACTATCTTTGATCAAGGGGTAGTATTTGCTATTTCACCCTTTACTTTCAGAACTTCATGTACTGCAAGGCAAGTTAGCGATATGCACAGAGCCGGACTTCGTCTTTGCATGTATGAGTCCTAACCCTTCATGTCGTATGTCATATTTCATTCATGATGTGCTTGGTTTCATCTCATGTGCATGACAAATTAGCCTTGAAATTTGGTCTTGTGGCCTTGACTTCTGTGAACCAGAAAATTTTTACAGACTTCAAATTTTACGAACTTCCCAGACTCATAACTTCTTCGTTATAAGTTCGAATTGGCTCGTTCAAAAGCCTAAGGTTCAAAAATTACATACTCTACACGTTCATGCAAGAATTTTATCTATTTGACTTTGGTTGCTAAAAATTCACCTATTAGTTCATTTTTAACGAACACGATAAACGTTCGTGAACGTTCAACGCTCGTTTCTTCGTTCTAAGTCAGAATTCGGTCATTTTTGAGTCCACAACTCTAGAATGCCAAATATGACTTGTCTCCATTGAAAACCAACGTTTTCGAGTTCAAACATAAAATTTGACTTATATTCTGAGAATTTCACGAATTCGACGATTATTGTCTAATCGTGCAATTTCTGGTAAATCTTCTTTACTTATGATTTGTTCATTACTTCAAATAAATTCAATTCATTGTATGAACATCTCAACATACTTACTACAACAATTTATTTTCATGTTGGATTTTGACTTATTCTTTCATGAGCTTATAACTTATTAAAGTATAAACTACTTATAGCTTCATTGTTCATAACTTCTGAAAGTTAAGGTCTTTTTAATCACCATACTTATATGTTCTCAACATATAATTTCATTCATGTATACATGATACATATTCATACAAGTTCTACACTTACATACTACTTCTTAAGATAAACTCATATTAAGTTCATATAACTTCTTCATAAGTTCATAACTTATACAAGTGTAAATGACTTATTTCTTACTTATACGGCTTAAGCTCATTGATTAATCATTCTTCTTACTTCTTAACATCCATGTTCCTTAATCCATACTTTTCTTATCAACCTATCATGGTAGAGATAGAAGATAAATGGAGAAGAATTCTTACCCTTTGAAGTTCTTGTAAAGTAGTCTTCTTCTTCTTACAAATGGAAGCAACTTATTGTTACTTATTCTCTCTAACACTTAAGCACTTTATAAGTTTGTTGGATTATTTGAACAAGTAAGAAATGGCTAGCATTCTCCTTCTATTTATAGAATTCCCAAAGTTAGGGTAGTTTGGTCAATATACCAACCCACCTCCTTACTATTCATTACTTGGTTAATACAACTCTTATCCCTTGCTTGGTCATTACACATTATTCTTGATCACCAAGATTAACCACATTAACATGGTTTGCTCCATGGGTCAATCAACTTATTGGATCCTAGCTTGGGCTTAGATTTACTTAACCTTTGTGCTTTGCATTAACAAACACTAACTTGTTTATTAATCAATAGTTGGGCCTCACCAATAATTCACTTGGGCTTGTACAAATTCCTAACCAATCTTACAAGTCCAATATCATTGCTTAATCCATACACGTATTGTTGACTTATCATTCTCGTATTCTAATTCATATACAACTTCGTTATATACGATATACTGTCATTCATACAAACTCGTATAATACTTCGTATTATACTCATTTTCATTACGTTGTACAATACCTGGGTATCATTCAAATATTACTTACTCATTAATACTTCGCCCTCGTTAATGCTCTCAAATTAAGTCCACCAGCAAAATATTACGTTTTCCATACTTAGATTATTATTTCATAATCCGTCTTACCTTGACATTCTATCATTACGTATTTCTCGGAAATTCAAAAATAAATCTCGAGCAAATATCGATGAATAGTGTTTTTCGAAAAATTTCTCTAAAACTTTTATTTTGTCTTGGAAATTCAAACACCTTAATTCCTTCATATAGCTTAAATACTACGACATTCCAACATCATTAGCTGATAGAATGACAACCATCTTGATATCACATAGAATATAATTTTATTTATTATTTAATTCAATAAAATTATTTTACAATAAGATCTGAATTCCTCAGTCATTACACTGAACATAATGATGTGAAAAAATTTGGATTTTGAAAAAGTCAAATTGGCACCTTTTCTTGCTATTTCTTATCCTATTTGAGGACAAATGAACTAAGGTGAAAAAGTAAAATAATCCTGGTAATTATGCTACCCTTACGGATTTTTTACTATGATGTATTAATGCATGTAGGATGTTTATGACTGTGGGCAGGTGTGCTACTGAATGGCCACCTAGTCATGCCTATGTGCATGTGGATAGTCCTATTTACATAGGGGACTATGACAAAAAATTTCCAAAATGTAGGCAATGGGTAGTCAGGCATTTTTAACTCTACTGTAGACGTACGTTAAAATAATGCATGTATGCATGTAGTCATAAAACTACCTTTTGAAAAGCTTCAGGTTAGAATTTACCACACCCTTTCTGAGGTGATTTGGAGACTTGTTGTCCAGATAAATGGATCCAGATCAGCCGAGTAGTTCCCGCAGGACCACTTAAGGTGTACGGAGGAGGGCTTTTGAAGTACCTTGATCACGTTGTCGACATCGGGATTTTTATTTGTCCCTTTTCGTTACTTGTTCTTTGGTGTTCTCATGTTAATGTGAGATTTGTTTGAAAAAACAAGTGAAAAAGGTCTGACATGTGTAATTTCAACGATTTGACTTTAAGAGTCACCAGTTGGTGTTTTTAACTAGTTGAACCAACACAACTTAAAAGGTTTGCACATTGACCCAGTGATGTGACACTGCTAAACGGGTCTGTGAAACCGAGATTCATTATGGGTTCAGGGGCTTGATTAAGCGGAGGGAAGGTGTTAGGCACCCCCCGACATCCGTGTTACCACGGTGACTACCACTTCTCAAAGAAACTGTTATATGAGTGTGTGTGTGTGTGTGTGTGTGTGTATGTGGATTAATGTACAATTATTTGAAAGTAGTGTGAGGCCACGTTCGCACCTACATACACAAGTTGCTTACAGCTGGAAAAAGTCCATCACAGGAACCGAATCTAGATTCAGTAGACTGAATCTGTGATCACATGATTCCTAGGCTCACATGATACTGCAGTTTGTATGGAAAGCAGTAAGCAGTTATATATATATATAAAAGCGGTTGAAATATATATATATATATATATATATATGTGTGTGTGTGTGTGTGTGTGTGTGTGTGTGTGTGTGTGTGCATGATCAGCCACCACGAAGCAACTCCATGGGGGATCAGAAACGTAAATAAAGCAGTAAATGCTATCAACCGCCACGGAGTAAACTCCAGGTAGGACTTGAATGTAAATAAAGCTAGAAAAGCTATCAACTGCCACGAAGTGAACTCCAAGCAGGACGAAACGTAAAGAAAGTTGTAAAAGCCACGAAGTAAACTCCAGGCCTGACAGAAATGTAAATATATATATATATAAGCAGTAAATGCACCGGATATGAAACCCAGGCTCATCGGATATGTCCGACAAGAATTATATATATAAGTATATATATATAAAAGCAATTAAACGCACCGGATATAAAATCTAGGCTTATCAGACATAGTCTGACAACAGTTTATATATATCAGTATATATATATATACTTATATATATACTATTTTCAGACTTTGTCTGATGAGCCTGAACTTCATTCCGCGAGCGTTTGTTTGCTTATATATATATATATATATATATATATATATATATATATATATATATACCATTTGGGGCGGAATTGATAGAACAGAGAGAACAGAGAGAGCACATACACAATCAAATACAGTTTTATAAATAAGTAACTGAATTGTATTAATTATACATACTATGTACAAACTAAGAACTGGAAATAAAACAAGAACTTACAAATTTAAAACATTTAACTAGAGAATTGGAGAAGAGGGGTTAAGTAGGCTGATCAGAGGTAGAAACTAAAGATTCTTACGAGAGAGAGAGAGCTCGAGTCTTTCTAAGTTTCGAAAAAACTGACTTGCCAAATGAGCTCGCCTTCCTTTTATAGAACAAGGAAAGGGAACTGTTACATTTACTTGGGTAAAGTAAGAAACAATTTACTAAGGTAAAAGTGATTTACTAAAGTAAAAGCGAAAGTAAGAAACATTTCACTTATGTAAAAGTGAATTACTAAAGTAAAAGCAAAAGTAAAAGCAAGTTACTAAGGTAAAAGCAAAAGTAAAAGTACAGACAAGCAACTGTTGATGAACAGTGCTAACTTTTGACTATTACAGATGCTTTTGTAAAACTTTTGACTCGATTCTCGCTTTGGTGGAAAAGAGCCTCTTTTTTTGTTGAGCTACTTTTTTTGGAAAAAGTGGAATCTTTTGACCGCTCACGGGCGATGTCTTGTCGATGATCGAATAAAGGATCGTCACGGGAGCAGTCTTGCTAATCGAATAAGAATCGGCAGGCCGGAAGCAGTCTTCTAAATCAATAATGAATCGGTCACGGAGCAGTCTTCAGCTAATCAATAATGGCGGCTTTCTTCAGTAGATGTCAGGCAAATGGGTCCTGAGCATCCTGAAGGTTGATGGTGCCGTAGGGATCGTACAGACCATCATCTTCTGCAAATTGGCTAACTGAGTCATTCTGGAGAAGAAGAAGCTGAGGAATGCCTAGAGGCTTCTTCGTGTAACTCATCAATTCTTTTATTGAGGGCTTGAGCAATAAGTTTTAACTCACTACCGGAGCAATCTTTGAAATCAGAAATGCTACGGGAACAGGAGGATCCTGGTGGGACTGGTTTTTGACTTAGATTCTTTTGAAATCTTTTTCTGACTTGAGGAAGAGGGTTCTAAAGGAATGGCTTTAGAATCCTTAGCTTTGAATGATCGGGAATTGATTTGGGCTCGGAATAGAGCAACAGGAAATTCTTGTTGAACTGACGACCAATGATTACGTTAACATCGAACTTATCCCACCACTTGATGTAGAAAAAGCGGGAAAGTCGAGGGAGTGGATCAGAGATAACTGCTGAATTACTAGCAACAGAGGGTGGAGAAATACCATATTGCCATTTTAGTATCCAGGGAACCTTATATTTACTAATGAAGAGAAGAGTGAGAAGAATGTTCTCATTCTTTGGATCTGGTTTACTATTATTAGCAAAATGGGTAACTTGGACCTTAAGGGGGTCGGGAAGGAGGTCATAGGTAGAACCATGCCTATACCACCAGAGGACGAACCAATAAGGGATTGGACTTTTGAATTTATGATCGAACTGAATAAACCAGGAATGACTATGGGACTCGTTCTGATGAAGGAGAACCTTATACCAGGCTTCAATATAATCATAAAAACAAAAAGGATAACTATGATTAGAGAGTTCCATTAGATCGGAGGGATGTTTTCCCCAATCAGAAATCTGAAGGAATTGTTTAATATACAAAGAATGATAAAGAACTTTTGATTTATCATTGTTTGCATAAATTGGTTTGATATTTACTGACTCAGTTTCAAGGAGAATGTCCTTATAATAAACAAGAGACTTATAAGGAGCTGCTGGAGGAAAATGCCAACCAGGAGGGAAAAACTGGGCAGCAAGCTTAACTGGATCATTTTTTGGTTTCATGTAGGGTTCAATATGAAACAAATAACTTTCCCATTTGAGCACATGCTCAGAAGAGGAGTGACTGGGTGCTGAATACGAGGTCTTTGCTGGATTACTGAATGGGTCAATGGGTTCAGGTTTATTTACAAGGGCTGAACTATAAGGCTTGGGGATTGTCCCAAGAACAGAAAATTTGTTTGACTGATAAACAGGGGTAACTGGGTGAGGGACTAAGGTACCTCTGGGAAGATTACTTGGGCCACTAGGGCGACCCGGACCCTGAGAGGAGGATGAACCTCTGAAACTCATGACTGTATAGTACCTGTATGAATAAATTCTCTGGTAAGAAAATCAGGAATAGAATTATTTTTGCCTTTAATGTATTCAATATCAAAATCAAAAATGCTTAATAAAGCTTGCCATCTAGCGAAAGAATGCTTAGAGGCTAAATTTTCAACATCTTTTACTAAAATGTACTTGGCTGACTTGCAGTCAATGCGAACCAGAAATTTCTGATTTAATAAGTCATTTTGAAATTTATTAATACATAATACCAATGAAAGAATTTCTTTTTTAATAGTACTATATTTTGATTGTGTAGTATTCCATGCACCGGAATGAAATCGAACAATTTGTTCAGGGGAATCGGATGTTAATTTTTGTTTAAGAATGCCTCCGAATCCAATATCCGAGGCGTCGGTTTCAACAATTTTGAACGCTGAATCATTGGAAATGCCAAGGCAGGGCAATGTCTTGACATATTTTTTAACTTGACGGACTGCAGAAGTATGAATGTCAGTCCAAGGTGGAGGATTATTTTGCAAACGCTGAAAAAGAGGTTTGCAAATCTTCCTGAGATTCTTGTAGAACTTGCCTATATAATTCAGCGAGCCAAGAAATCTCTGCAGTTGGGTTTTATTGGTTATCTTATCTGGGAACTTGTCAGCGAATTGAATAGCTCGTTCAATAGGCTGAACTTGTCTATATATATATATATATATATATATATAAGCAAACAAACGCTCCAGACCGAAGTCTAGGCACAATCGAGGCATAACTCGATAATGTTAGTCCACATAAAAATGTATACATATATATAAGTATATATATACAGACATAAATGAAAACCACGGACCGAAGTTCCTGCATACGCACACAACACGACTCTAAATGTGTAGAATAGTGTGTGCCAATATGAAGAGAAAGGCTTTATAGAGTGTAAGAAGGCTTACAGTGGGCTGCCAATGTAGACTTCTATGACTCTAAATGGATAAATATTCAGCTCCCACCGGTAAATGTATGACTGTATGTGGGCTAACAGGTGTTTAAAAAGAGCAAACACTCAATATATGGTGTGTATAAAGCCAATTGGACAAGGCTTCCATGCCTTTTTTTTCAAATGGCTGACCCCAAGCTCTATATTTATAGACTACTAGCCATGAGTACACTTGCATGTCACCAGCAGATGCACTGGCTGACCGCCTAAGCCGCTTTCGGGGTTTCATGGGTCCCGTCGTCTCAAGTCGTGCACTCGTGCCTTTGTAATGTCCGCTTCGAACTTACGAACTTCAATCCGGAGCATCCGAACGAGGTATATGTGACCTTCTTTGGACTGCTTGTGTCGAGAGTCGCACAATGACATGGAATAGAGGTTGTACGAAGTCAGGAAGAGGGGACCATGCCCATGGTCTTCAAGCTTCAAATTTTATCTGGTGTGCTGCCACGCATAATAGTCACTCAGAATTGGAAATCCTGGTTCTTGAAGGACATAGTTGTATGTATGTATGTATTGAAGTGTCGAGACGACGTACAGATGTTGAGGTAGAAAGATGACATTTGACTCCTCATCGGTGTTATCGTCGATTTGAGTTGAAAGCAAACATTGCTCAGGGATATATCTGAGATTGGACTGCTGCAAGTGTTGAATGCCACAATGTCATCTTGTTGATGCCTATCTGCCCGGTGTTAGATCCGGGTCTGAGGTATGAATGCCTCGGCAGGAGGTCTGAGCTTGAAGCTGATAGCATGCATTTGAAACAAGCATTTCCAAGGTTATCGCCAGAATTGCAACAACATTCCTTGGGGTTATCGTCAAGGATGAAACTCAGGGTTATCTCTGAGGTTTGAAATGATGTTCTCGGTGTGTGTTCTAGGGTTGAAACTTATACTCCCGATGTGTGGTCCAGAATTGAGACTGAACTTCCGGTATTATCCGAAATTGAGACCGAGCTTCCGGTAGTATCCGAAATGGATATGAGCTGTCTTCCAGGGTTATCTCTGAAGGATGATTCTACCTTCCTGTAATGTTAGTAAACAGTTGTGCTGAAAATTTTGAGTGTCTACAAAGGTTCTGTTAGACAGCCTCATCGTTTATCAAAGGCGATGATATGTCCTATCCGGGTTGATGTGCTGGACGTTGAGGACGAGGAGGAGGATGTTCTATTTGCGGACCCTGCTTCTACTGCACATGTTCCCCATAGGGATTTCCCAAGTATCCAGGTGATGATCCTAGAGTTGCTGGGTGATCTGAGTAGACATCCCTCGATTTACTTGCACGCAAATGAGGTAAAAGCTAGATTTTTATCTTCCCCTTTTTTCCTATTGATGAGGAGTAAAGGATTCTAATGTTGATCTGCTTTATGATGTAGGTTCCCGGCTTTACACAGCCTAGAGGGAACTGGTTTAGCATTCACTCCAAATACCAGGCTCTGCATCCTGATTATAGAGCGATTGTGCATGGTTGGGGCTTTGTAGCTTTCTTTTCCGTCCTTCCCCGTCGTTGTTCCTGGGGTTACCTCTGGGCATTATCTGAGTGCTGGTTTCACCAAAATCAGTCTCTCCATTTGTTGAACTGTGAGGTGATGATGACACCGATGGATTGGAGATTTATCACCGATATGGAGTTTGGAGGGGATCTCATGCCATGTATGGCGGATATTACCCCGACTACCGTTCGATCCTTGATAGGAGTTTCGGCTAAGGCGCTCAAGGGCAGGACCGTTCGTACAGTTCCATTGAGCGTGGATGCTATAAGCGGACTATTGAGTGAGCCCATACCCGATGATGTGAGAGTCAGGGATCGCATTCTTCGGCGATTGTTCCTGATGATCATTAGGGGCTGCTTCATAGCTGATAACTCTTCTATGGTGTCATTCGCTTTGGTGAGCGTCACACGACATGTGGATCATATCGGAGAGTATGACTGGGGTTCCTATACCTTCGCCTATTTTCAAAGGGGAATGCGCATGCGTTTGCAGCGCTTGACATAGGCTTGGCTAGGATTTTACCCATTTCTACTAGTGAGTATTTCTCTTATAATTTCCCATATACAGGTTAAGAGTGTTGATTGACAGCAGATGTTTACCTTTCAGTTGGAAGTTCTGGGCCTATGAGAGGCTCACATGTTTGCGTCCTGTGAGTGTATTATGCTTGGAGACCTATCCACGAGGATGGTGATGACATCATTCCATACTTGCGAAGGTCCCTGTAGCTGAGGGTTTTACTCATTGTCTCTTATAGCTGGAGTTATTGACAGATGATGCCATTACGTGGATTCCCTATTCTGGGGAGCACTTGGCCATTGGTTTTGAGGATGGATACCCGACTGGTGTTGAGTATGTGATTTCTACTCGTAGGATTCCTATCTTTACAGATGGAGGATGGGAGCTCTATTTAGGAGAGCATGCTATTAGGACCACCACAGGAGATTCGTATACCGATCTTACCTCCTACTAGGCGTTATTGGTCTGTTTCATAGTCACCCGTCATTGATATCCCATTGTTGAGTGTTGACGGTTTTACACTGTCAGAGGGACCACATACCCAGGCTATGTTCCAGTATTGGTGGTCCCCTCGTACCATCGAAGCCCAGACCCGCTCCATGCAGTTTATTGGGGATATGGTTCCTGGATCCGTGATGATGATAGATTGGATGACCTGTGTCAGAGATTCGACTCATTTGAAAAAGATTGATAGTTTGACTTGGCAGTTGGACTGGGCACATTTCTTTATCCGACACTTGGGCAGAGATCCGGCAGATGCAGATATATTTGATCCTTCCAGTTCAGGAGCTGGCCCCTAAAATGACCCATATGACTTTGCCAGTGCATATCCTCAATTGTATAGGCCTGACATCCCCGTTAATGGAGATCCAATGACTCAGGAGGAGTTACATTAGGTGGAGAGGATTGATGATGTAGACATTGACATCATTGTCTTCTTTTGATGTATATTCTCTTTATATCTTTTGATAGGCCTCTGTTAGACATTAGGTGGGTGTGCTGCATTCTCGCTATATCTTTTGATAGGCCTCTTTAATATAGTTTGGCATTTGTGCCCCATTTCCATATATTTTTAGCTGTACAAAGATGTATTATATGATGATGTACTTATGAATGTATATACTGTTATTCCCTACATCATATTGCCATCTATTGTTGATTATGCATGTATTATATTTTGCATATGTATGTCCAGAGATATTCAACATTGACCCCTGGATGGTCTTATGGCACAGCCCGTACAGATGTCTTCTTCGACAGTTAGCCGTATTGATCATACCCCACCAGTATTGGTGGTATCCCATCTGAGATCGTGGTATGATAGTATGTCACCTTCAGATAGGGTGACTATTGATCAGTTATTGCAGCATACTATGACTCTCCAGATGTTTCAGGTTCTCGTAGGCTTTATAGAGGGTATGCTGGAGCATTGGATACCGGAGAGGCAGGTCTTCCGGTTTGGTATCCATGAGTTGACTCCTACGTTGGAGGAGTACGCACGGTTAACGGTGCTGCCATGGGACAGACCTTGTGCGCGGATGGCTATCGGCGACATGAGCCGACAGTTTATGACCCTCATCGGGCTGAGGCGTAGAGTTGTGCAGCATGAGATCACATCCAGGCACGTTGTATCCCAACATTTTCTGATGGCCAGATTTGGCTCAGAGGATAGTTATACATGGCACTCTAAGGATTTTATCATGCCGGAGGATCATTGGCATTCAGTCATATGTATACATGCCACGATACATGGATGAGCTGGACATTGGCGTTATTATAGCAGTGAGAGCCCTTAGGGAGGGTCACACCATTGTTCCGATGATTGTAGCAGAGACGCTGAGGTCAACCACATATTGCAGTACCTACCCTACAGGGGCATTCACAGGTAGTTCAGTCATGTTGTATGTAACGCCCCAGAAAATCGAGCCTTTTATAAATACTTTTATAATGAATAAAATAATATTATTTGTTATTATTATGTGTTAGTAAGATAAATGTCGTTCTATAACCTAGAAACGCCAGAAAGTCATAGTATTTTAACCACGTGAAGGAATTAAAGTGTTTGAATTTCCAAGATGAAAATAAAAGAGTTTTGAGAAATTTTCCAAAAAACACTATTCATCGATATTTGCTCGGGAATTATTTTTGAACTTCCGAGAAATACGTAACGTTATAATATCAAGGTGAGATGGATTATGTAATAATAATCTGAGTATGGAAAATGCAATATTTCGCATGTAGACTTGGTTTGTGAACTTTAGGAAAATCAAGCATTAAGAATCTAATTTAATGATTGTATGATACATATATATGGTAAGAGGTAACAAATACAAGTATAATACGAAGTATTATTCGAGTATGTACGGAGGATGATATAACGTATATTACGAATTAGTATATGAAATAGAATACGAGTATAATACGTCGAGATTATATATTAAGGCTTTTAGTTAAATAGAATGGACTAGTAGGATTGTGTAACAATTGAATAGTCCAATAAGAATTAAGGTGCAAGCCCACAACAATAAGCTAAGCTAATTAAACCTAAGCCCAATTAATGATCCAATGGGTTAATCTTGATCCATGGGGCAACCCATGGGTGATCTTAGTGCCCAAGTGTTGTGATGACCAAGAATTTTATGTGGTGGCCAAGTATGTTGTGTAGGGAGCAAGTTTACTTAGTTGTTAAGAATGGAATAGTAAAGAGGTTAGTAAAGGAGGTGGAGGTCTTAATGATCTATTTGCCCTAACTTTAGAAAGTCTATAAATAGCAAGTTGGATTTCCTTATTTGTTTGTTCAATTATCCAACAACTTTCCTTTATAAAAAAACTTAAGTGTTAGAGAGAATAAGCACATATAAGTCAAACTTCCATTGTTAGATTTTCAATAAGAAGAGAAGAACTAGTTCATCAAGGGTAAGACTCTTGTCCAATAATTTTCCATCTCTTCCATGATAGCTTGATAGAGAAGTGATGGTTATGTATGTTAAAGAATCATAAGAAGGGATAAGCTAATGACTTAAGTATTAATAAGCCAGAAATAAGCAATTTGTCCATAAATAAGCTATGAATTAATTAAGAACTTGTAGGACTTGTGTCATGTTTGCATGAATGTTGTTAACATGATGAAACTATGGAAGAAAGTTGCTTAAAGGACTTAAACCAATAATAAGTCATAAGGAATGGAATCTAGTAGTTTATAATTTGTTAAGTTATAAACTTATGAGGAATAAGCCAAATCATAACTTAAAAGTAAGTTATTGTAATATATAGGTTGAGATGTCTAGTTAATGAATTGAATCCATTTGGATTTATGAACAAATCGTTAGTAACGATGTTTTGCCGGAATTCACACGATTGGACGATAAACGTCGAATTCGTGAAATTCTCGGAATGGAAGTCGGATTTTGTTTTTGAACTCAGAAATGTTGGTTTTTGATGGAGACAAGTCTTATTTGGCATTATAGAGTTGCGGACTCGAAAATTACTGAATTCTAACTTAGAACGAAGAAACGAGCGTTGAACGTTCACGGACATTTAACGTTTTTTGTTAAAAATTAACCAATAGGTGAATTTAGAGTTAACAAATTCAAATAGATAAAATTCTTGCATGAACATGTAGAGTATGTGATTTGTGAGCTAATGGCTTTTGAACGAACAAATTCAGACTTAAAATGATTAAATTTGGAGTCCGGGAAGTTCGTTATAAAAATTAAAGTTGTCAATTATGCGGTGCACAGAGTCATGTCTTTGGATATAGTGCACTTGACATACATACAAAGAGAAGCCAAATTTAAGGTATATTGATGGTGCTCGCGATCTTTGATACAATGCATGGACATCTTTAGAGTCATACATGGCGCGACCAAGAGTTAAGTGTGGTAAAGCAAAGACCGGACTCAACCATCGACTATTAGAAACTCATGCTATTTGCAGTCGAAGAGTTGTATAAGGATAACTAGTGCCGCAGTACCAACCTTATAGGATGCATTGTAAGGAAGGTTTTTTTGTATGAAATGAATGGTAACTGATTAGTAAAAAAGTTAAGCATAATTATTATATTGTTAAAACTTTATTAAACCTCAAGTATGAGACATAAAGGTTGAAGATAAGTAATCAAACATGAACATAAGAACAATGTAAACTAT
Organism: Panax quinquefolius; assembly: GCA_020205615.1. Classification (NCBI taxonomy): domain Eukaryota; kingdom Viridiplantae; phylum Streptophyta; class Magnoliopsida; order Apiales; family Araliaceae; genus Panax; species Panax quinquefolius. The sequence goes on along the minus strand of CM035163.1, from coordinate 100,391,691 downwards.
ATCAGAAAGCCGGAACCAATAATAACAAATCTAAGTCATGTTTAGATTGAGAAGAAGGGTAAGATTCATTAGGAACCATGTATTCTCATTCATGACCTAAAGTGTATGCTATGCGATTATCTATTGTAGAGACCTTAAAGACTTAACGTGAACGTGTAATAACCGTAACTGACGCTGAAGGCAAGTATTCTAACCCTTATTTCAGTTCAGTTTGGACAAGCTTTGTGGTTCATGTATTCTTACGCATGAATTGTTGTATGATGAAGTCAAAGCCAATTCTTTCGGCTAGACTTATATTAGGTTTCTATCAAAGCATGGTTAATGTTTTACCAAGTTATATTGGTGTGGTTTTCAAATGAAGACTGAGTATGCTAAAATGTTTTATCGTCAAACGACAGGCACATGAGGTTGCCACAACTTAAACGTACATATGTTTAATGAATGTAGTGTTGATCATCATAGAGTACTATAGGCTTATCACCTAGATGTGCTCGTAAGAAATGTCAGACTTACGGACTTAGTGTCGGGATGTCCTTTTCAAATAAAGTATGAAATGCTCAAGGTCTTGGACCGAAATTGATGATTTACTGAATATTGTTGTTGTAAAACATTTTGAATGAAAAGAAGTGCTATTTTGAATTATCAATAGTACTTCATAACTATTGTTCAATTATTGAAGATATATGATTTGTATGATTCAATCATGTTGTTAAATAAAATTACTATTTTTGTTGAGCTAGTCATGCTCACTCTTGCTTAAGCCATATAAACGCAGCTAACATCGAACAGACCGAAAGCTCCGGCAAGGGTAAAGGAAAAGCAAAGACGAACCTGTAGAATACTTATGTAAGAGTATAGGTTTAATGTTGTAATATATTTGGTATTATGACAAGAATAAATGTAATGGTTATAAAGAACCTGGGGAATGTTAATATTACTTTGAATATATAGAAGGCATATTCGATCTTTTGAGGCTTTTCAGTTGAATTTATGTGTGAATGGTAGTACCGTGTAGCACCATCTGTCGGGTTGGAAGATACCTAAATTTGGGTGCGTCACAGGTTGGTATCAAATCATTAGGTTATAAAACTTAAGGGGGGAAATTAAAACCTTAAGTCATAACCTTTAGAGAAGTCAAAGAAGTAAAAGAAGAAAATAACCTTATAAAAATGCATTATGAATATGTTATGTGTTTTTATTATTCTACTAACGTGTACTAATCAACTTAATTGTTTTGTGTTGATGTCAAGAGTAAATGAAATGTATTTAGATGTACAGGCAGTTAGTGAAGAATCGGTTAACTAGATAGAGGTTATAGCGAATCCTATAGCAGAGGAGCCATAGATAATAGTCATTGAGTCTGGAGACTCAGAGGATCTCGATCTCATATCAGTATTTGATGGCATGATAGAAGAAGAAGTGGAGGTAGTGTCATTCAACCTAGTACCAATAGTTGCATAAATGGCTCCGGGGGAGTCAATGATGTCACTTTTTATGTCTATATTAGATAGAAACATCCATTACTGCCAGGAGGTTAAGGAGATAAAAGCAGAGCTCCAGACTGTCATAGAAGATAAGACAGATGTAGAGTCTATGTGGGGGCAAGAGCACGATGAGAGAGTTTTGGCCAAGGACAAGGTCCATAAGCTAAAACGGGAGGTCTTTGAGCTTAGGAGGGAGCTATAGACCAAAAACCAGAAGAGAGTTAAATGTCCTATATTCATAGGAGTTCTCATGCGGACTTCCAGCATCAGGTAGCTGGTTATCCCATAGAGGCAGGGTAAACACGGCATACTATCAGCCGTGATATTATTGTCGGTCTTGCCAAAGCAGATTTTGATAATGCCTTAAGGCAGATGTAATCTAGTGGTAGTTAAAGTAGTTTTAGATATGTAAATATTGTGTATCTAGTAGTGACATAAAATCCACTTTTGTATATCAAAGGGTAGTCTTTTGTAAATCCTAAATTTTGGAAAGCAATTGCGGGAAGGTAATGTAATCAGCTTAGGCTGTGTAATAAAACGATGTAGTATTATACTATAATGAATGAATCAACATAAGCCTTTTTATTGAACATACTGAGCAATGGATGTTGAAGTTATTATTTAAATCCCGAGTAATAACTAACTAATAAGAAAGGAATAATAACGAAATGTGTTGTTTATTGTAATAACAAAATACCGCCAAGAAGAGGGCAACAAAACCTAGGCGCTAACGTAAATCAACTGGAAGGAGGTCCGGTTAACCCAATACAGGAATTTGTTAATTTACTAACAACCGCGTTCAATAGAAATGGGGCTAATATCCCTATAAATTTGAGAGTAGCACGAGCTACTACCTTTAAGGATTTTAAAAGTGTCGGTCCTCCGAAGTTCAAAGGAACTACAGACCCCATAAAAGCCCAAACGTGGGTAAAAGAAATCGAGAAGACATTTGTGATAGCAAATGTCGATGAGGCCCAGAAGGTTGCCTTTGCAACCTACAAGATGAAGGGAGAGGTCAACTTTTGGTGGGAGGCCAATCAGGCTAGGGTCGGGATTGAGAATTTGACGTGGGTGAGGTTCAAGGAGATATTCTATGAGAACTAATTTCCCACGAGTTTGCAGGGAAGGATGTAGATGCAGTTTTTGGATTTGAAACAAGGGGACATGTCGGTTCCCCAATATGCTGCCATGTTTAATGAAATGGCGAGTTTCACTCCACACCAAGTGGATACTGAGGTTAGAAAATCTCGATGGTTCGAGCAGGGCTTGAAACCCTGGCTCTATAATCGTATATTTGTGTTCCAAAGTACTACATTTGGTACTATTTTAGAGAAGGTGATAATCGCCGAAGGTGGTATCGAGGCTCTAAGCCAGTACCACAAAGATAAGAAGAATAAGGGGAAGGTTGATGGGGGAGTAAAGATAGAAGGAGCCAGTGGGAGTGGCGAGGGACAGAAGCAGAAATTATTTTGCTCTGGGAATACTAGAGTGAAGCAAGGAGATCCAAAGAGGAGAATGTAGGCCTGTAAAACCTGTGGGAGTCTATCTCAAGGGGAAGGCTGTATGCTACAACTGTGGATAGGGGGGCACATTTCGCCTAACTGTCCAAGTCCGAAGAAAAACCACGGATGCTTTGTGTGTGGGTCAACTGACCACATGGCAAAGAACTGCCTGAAGAAGGGGACAGAAGGGAATTGAGGCACTAATAGTCGTAAGTTAGCTATTAGTGGTCCAGCGCAGTCGGGTAAGCCGATGGGTCGTACCTTTAACATGACAGTCCAAGATGTGGTTGCATCAGGGGACGTAGTCGCGTATATTATTCTGATTAACGAAATAAATGCTTATGTGCTGTTTGATTCGGGTGCTACTTATTCGTTTATAGCATGTGATTTTGCTAGAAGTTTAGGATTACTTCCCGAAAAGTTGCCTATACCTTTAAATATTAAGGTAGCAAACGAGGAGATAATTATTGTTGAAGATATTCATAGGAGTTGTTGTGTAGATATACAGGGTTGTAAATTATCTGTAGATTTGATACAGATAAAGTTAGGAGAATTCGATGTAATTCTCGGAATGGATTGGTTAGTAAACCATGGGGAAATTATAGATAGTCAAAAGAAATGTGTGAACCTTAGAACGTTGAGACAACCTTAGGTAGTATTTTATGGGAATAGATCGCCGGGACGTTCGGGTTGTCTAACCATGAAACAAACTAGGATATTATTGAGGAAGGGATGTGTAGGTTATCTGTGTCATGTTGTTGATACCTAGAGAGTGGTAGCAACCATGGAACAAATACCTATAGTTAAAGAATTCACGGATGTATTTCTAAGAATTGTCGGATCTTACACCGGATAGGGAGACCGAGTTTGTAAATGACATTGTTCCAGGAGCGGCTGTGAGACCCCGAATTTTATGAAATGAAAGTATTCAATTTTCTTATAATTATTATGTTATTTAGTAAATGGTTAAATTGAGAAAGGGTTGAAGTTAAGGGTCATATTTGAAAATTTTAGAAAGTAATCAAGTTGTTATTCGTTGTGTCGGGGAATATTCGATTGGTCGGGGAATATTCATTTTCACAGAGAATATTCGTTCGACGGCATAATCATCGGTGGACCCTCCAACGGAAGTATTGTTGTATTTAGAAAACGACAGATTTATCTTTAATTAAAAATAACGGCGAAAGTGTTACCGTTAAAACTGTTGAACTACCCGGTAGTAAAAGTATAATAATAAGCGTAGTTGCATAGTAGCACACGGTATTGATTATTGATGCTTACGTGAAAAGTCACTCGGTTATACTCAATTATTGCTACAGTAATTGCTGCATCATATCTCTCATATTATAGATTCAATTATTGTCACAATATCAACTGCATAATATGATATATTATTAAATAAATAATTGTGACGGCAAAGTTATTCATATTATTATTTGCAATATTAACAATGTCTAGAAGTTCTGTCAAGGAGAGGTTTGGTCACCTAATTGCGCTCCAATAAGGAGAAATCCTTATCGAAAAGCTCCCTCTTTCCTAGGAACGATCTGGTTGTTAAATATTATGAGTTATAATATTAATGTTGAATAAGTTTGTGTTGATATAAAGATGAAATTGATAGTTCCATTGTGTTGGGATTATTAGTGTTAGTGGAAACCGACATTTATTTCGATAATAATTGATGTGTGGAAGTTATATTGACTAATCGGGTATTTAATCGGATAAATGAGCAATTAATTGCTATTAATTCACATGATTATAACTATTTGTTCACATGTGTGTACTATTGAATCACATTCATTTACTATTAGGGTAGTTGGTGCAAGTTTGATAATACTTGCATGACTAAGTTAAAAATGGAGGTATAGATGAAGGTACTATACTATAATTAATTTTTTCACATGTTTAGAACTATTGAGTCACATGATTTACTATTGATTCACATAATTTACTATTAGGGGAGGTGGTACAAGTTTGAAAATACTTGCAGGACTAAATTAAAAATGAAGGAAAAGAGGAAGGTATTATACTGTAATATTTCGAGCCCCAAAACGTGCAATTATTGAAACTATATTTTTCTAAAAATAGAAGTTCATTCCTTCAATATTTTTCACCAATTTACTAAATCTATAGAGCAATTATTATAGAGAGAAATTATAGAGAGAAAGAAGAAGAGAAGTCTGCTACCAAACTATTCCAGTATCCAGTCTTCTATTGACGTAAGGGGTATTATTCTTTCGTATTCATGAAGAGAGTTATTTTCTTTCAATACTCGAAAAGATTGTTATTCCATTCTATATTATTATGTTGAATAACTCCGCTCATCTGGCACCGCATACATGGTGAAATTCTTACATTATTCCATTCTTTATTATTACATTGAATAACCTTTCTGCATGCGATCTATCGCATGCCCAGTGAATTCTCGTTGTTATTCCATTTTTATTATTCATTGGAATATCCTATCTCATATGGATTATGCATGACCTGGTTTCGTTCTCTATTATTCATTTGGAATATCATGTATACTCTCTGCGATAATGCATGACCGGTTCCATTCTTTATTATTACATTAGAATATATCGTATGCGTGCTTGGCATGAGATGGTTCCATTCTTTATTATTCTATTGGAATATCCTGTCTGTGCGGATTATGCATGACCTGGTTCTATTCTTTATTATTCTATTGGAATAACCTGTTTGTGCAGATTACGCATGACCTGGTTCAATTCTTTATTATTCTGTTGGAATAACTCATGCATGCGGCTCTCGTCGCATGCAGTGAATTCATTGTTATTCCATTCTTTATTATTTTGTTAGAATAACCTATTTGTGTGAACTACCGCATGCATGGTGAAAGATCCTGCGTATTCATTCCTTATTAAATTGTGGAAATGATCTGTCTATGTGGATTACCGCATAGCGGGTGAAAATCCATTTGCAGTTTCTTATATTATATTATACTCGTCTGAGATATCATTTCTTTTGTACTCGTCATGGAATATCATTTTCTTTGGTATTTTGTTTACTAGTTACTATTCAGGAGTTACTATTCACCCGGTTACTATTCACTTTAGTATTATTCACTCAGATATTCGGGGTACTATTTATGAGTTACTATTCATAGGTTACTATTCACCCAATTACTATTCACTCTAGTATCATTCACTCTGGTATTTGGGATACTTTTCGTGTCGGGGTACTATTCACGGGGCACTATTCACGGGGTACTATTCACCCAAAAAATATATTTCTTTTCTGTCCAAATTATTTTTGGTATATGATTATTATTCTTGAATTTTACTCTACAAAGCAGTATCATGTTGACAATTTGGACGTTATTGATTTCTGGATAAATTAAATTATAGATCTTTAAAATTTATCCTTGAACTTGTTTTATTGAATTATTATGTCATTGTCATAATCCTCATGCTTATATTATGATTAAAGTCATCTTTAGCTTACGTGCATAGATGGACTTGGTATGATTATGACCAGGGATTATTCGGTATAATCATGACCGTAATGTAACGAATGATGTGGTGAAAGTCCTCATTGGCCTATAGTTCATTGATGGACAATTGTTGGTATGATTATGACCAGGGATTATTCGGTATAATCATGACCATTGATGATTACATGAATATCCTTGGCCGTGGTGAAGGGATGATTCGATTTTATTTAATAAGATGAGTCTCAGCGATAAAGTTGATGAAAAACTTTTTAAATCATAGAAGATAGTAGATTTTATGCTCTATTTGACTCTTCTAATGGATTGCTTATTTTCTCTGCAGTTGTTGATCTAAAACTTGTTGTCTATTGTATTATATCAGTTGTTATACTGTTGAAGGCTAAGGATAATTTATTCTGCATTATCTTAGTCATAATATTTCTTATTAGGCTAGTTGAGCTCACCCTTTCTTTCATTGTTCTCTTCAGGAAATGAGAATATAGCTGGGACGAGTCGGGGAATGGAGTGATGGTCCAATATAAATGGCTTTAGTAGTCCTCACTATTCTACAGAATAATGTGATAATAATTGTAATGAGGACACCATTGAATGTGGATATTGTCTAAATGAGAATATTCTTGTTTAAACTCTCAGCTATGTTTTGTCGTATTTTACACGATTGTTGTATAATTAAGTTATATTTGAATTTTGTACCATGTATTTGGCGACTCAAGATGGGTGATGCATACCTATTTTGGGGGCGTCACAGTTGGTATCAAAGCTTAGGGATATGATCCCTGGCAGAGATGTGAGACAAGAACTAGGAGGGGAGAGACAGGGAATTCCTCCGCTAGTATGACCTACCTAAGTTTACTTGTTATTTAATTGGTCAGTCAAAGTATAGAGATAATATGTGATATGTCAATTAACCCTTGTTTTGTGGTAGTGTTTGAAAATGGCATCTGAAAATGTCAAGATAAGCAATGAAGCACATGAGACCGTTGAGTCACTAACGATCAATACCCAGGATAATGTGCAATAGGAAGACAATAATCCTCAAGTAAACAATAACACCGATCAGACGATGAACGATGGGATGTTTAGAGGCTTATTGCAATTCATGCAACATCAAGTGAGAGAGACTCTTGTTCAAAATGTAGGTGGAAATAATGACAACCCACGGTCGGTAACAACTAAGCAGTTCAAGGAGCTGGGACCACCGGAGTTTTTGGGAAAGCCAGAACCACTTAAGGCGAAGACGTGGTTAAAATAGATCACCAAGATATTTGATGTCTTGGGATGCTCCGAGGAGAAAAAGGTTCCCTTTGCCACCATTATGTTGCGTGAAAGAGGCGATTCTTTGGTGGGAATCAGAAAAAGCGACTGACTGGCCTTTTCAAGATGTCTTGGGAGAAGTTCCAAAAGCTGTTCAATGACAAGTACTTTCCCGAAAGTATTCATCACATGAAGGAGGTGGAGTTTATCATGTTGGAGCAAAATAATATGACCGTGTCGCAATACGAGGCTAAATTTGCGGAGTTATCCCGATTTGCATTCCATTTGGTCGATAATGAGGAACGAATGACCGAAATGTTTCTAAGAGGTTTGAAACCCGATATACATCAATACCTCATTTCTAACAAACTTTGTTTATATTCAGATGTTGTGAATAGGGCTCAGTTATTGGAGCGCGATAATGAGTAAGCACAACCAAAAGGCAACGACCAACAATACAATAATAATCGTACCGGTGGCAACGGCCATCGGAATAATGATAGCCATCGTGGGGGAAATTATCATGCCAAGAATGCTAACCACTTCGGTGGTAATCATGGCCAAGATAATAGGAGTGGAAATTTCAAGAAGAGAAGGTTTAACAACGATGGAAAGACAGCAGCACAAACACCCGTTTTTAATGAAGGAGAACGACCACCAATTGTATGCTTCAAATGCGGAGGAGAGGGACATATCAGTCCAAACTGCGTGATGCAGTCCAAAGCATTTTACAATTGTGGAAAAGAAGGTAACCTAGACTGATTTTGTCATGCACCAAAGTCAAGTCCAGCGGGGACGGTGGAACCAAAGGCGGATACGGACAAAACAAAGTCGGTGGTTTCAAGAATAGCGTTTTTTGTGACTTCTCAAAAAGCGAGTAACCCGAACGAAGTTAGCATGGGTTAGTTAATTATAAATTCTTGCGAAGTCTATACCTTATTAGATACCGGTTCTACACATTCTTTTATCTCTCTTGCTTGCGCTCAACGTTTAAATTTGACCCCAGAGAAGTTAGACTTTGACTTATTAGTTGAAACTTCGTTAGTAGAAACCTTCGTTACCTCCACTGTTTATAAATCTTGTTGATTCAAATCGAAACTTTCACGTTACATGTCGATCTTATCTTTTTGAAAATACTTGCCCTTGATGTGATTTTAGGAATGGATTGGTTAACTACTCATCATGCCAAAATTGATTATTTTCGTAAGGTTGTTAGATTTCATATTCCTGACCAACCTGGTATGCAAATTCAAACAACCGAACCACTAAAGTTAATCACTGTTATATCAAGACATAAGAGCCCCGATCTTTTCGTTGTTGACTTCCTTGTGTGGAATGCACCGAAGCCAGACTTTCTGTAGGGGAAGCAGTGAATTAGGGTGGCAAGTTAATAGGTATCAATATGACATACTATCCAAGTCTTGGATGAGAGTCACAGTTTTTAAATGATATTTCTATCTTTAATAAATTTCTTGACGTATTCTCGAAGAACGTCCTAGCCTACCCAGAGCGTTAAATCGAATTTTGTATTGACCCCAGTACAAAACTCATTTCTAAAAACCCTTAAATATTCCTTCAACCAAAACGAACGTATAATGCACCAAAGACGTTGGCTCGAGCTGTTGAAGACTACAATTGTACCATTCAATACCATTGTGGGGAAGTGAACGTGGTATGTGACACCCCCAAATCTGGGTACTTCCATTTCCGTAGGACATGGTGTTCACTGTACAAATATCATCTATCTATCTACCCATAAATAAATGCAAACCATGCAATAGATAGAAATAATAAATAAATCTTCCCCTTATAGGGTTACACCATCTTCATAATAAATACAATCCCAGGTTAAACTAGCGTTAAACATCTGTGCGGAAACATAAACAAATAACAAGTATTAAATAACATCAAGTCTGAAACATAAATACATAATCACATAAATAACCAGTCTTCATTACTTGTTAACCTTGCCCTTGCCTTTACTAGTGGAAGGCTCGTCTGATCTTTCGTTCTTAACTGCAATGTTATTATTACGCAAGAGTGAGCACGATTGCCCACAAGTATAACAATATAACAAATGAATAATAACATACGAATAAATAAAAGACTTGTGAAATAGAAAACTAAGCTTTTGAATCAAGAATGAATAGCGAAGACAAAAGAACTTCTGAGGGTCATAAGACCTTGAACTATGTACTAGGTTGTCAAGTGTTTATACTTGAAACCTTTAACAGTTATAAGACTATGGACTCTTCTTCTCGTACTTAGGGGAATCAACCCTTAAGTACTATCATGCACACAATATCTTAACGCTAACGATAAGTAATCCCCTATACAGGGTTGTTCATCTCAGTTTGACATTAGAGTCCACACCAAAGGAAGTTTGGTTTGGATAATTCATCAAGGGTTTTAAAATTTAGAACACTTATCAACTATGGACTAGTCGAATCATTAAGGGTTCACTAGTCTAATAAGGTTCAACAGTAATTGATAATTTAATTTGAATAGCAATCTCAAGAGGTATACAATAAAATAATTATTGTATAACAAACTCATACTTTGAAAGATTAATATACATGAACATAACAAAATGGACTTGATCAATAATAACGAGAATTTTCTTGATGTAAAGAGACAACTTATAACTCATATAATGATAACAAGTAGGATTAGTAAACTTGCCTCGTGCGTAGATTACCCGTTAATTTATACACGTTCCTTGATTTAATCATACATACCATTTACATTCATAATACCAGTCAATTATAACGTAACTAGTCATCACAAGTTCATTCTCTTTGTTTAACTTTGATTATGACCATAGTTAATCAAATTTCTACATTCATTGATGCATAATTTACACTTAATGAATAATAAGCTAACCATGTGTTCAATAATTCAATTCGCACATAATTGTTTTATTACTATGTTAAGAATTTATCACAACATCTCATTAGACATCTAACATAACTTTATGTTCCTTAGATTTGGTTACTATCACATTTCTGGACTTGAACACTTTAAATTTTTTTATTTCTGGACAATCTGCTAAGTGGCGTTGCGGCGCCACTGTTATACAAGTTCTTGGCTCTGCGGCGTGGACTTTGGCGCTGCGACGCAGTACATAAGGCAGGAGTTAGTGTCGTGGCGCGAAACCCTAGTTTCAGTTCTGCAATTCACGAAAATTGCAAAAAATGGCCAAAAACCTCCAATTAACTTATTTTTACACGAATTTAGACATACCCAAACATTGTAATACATAAATAACTAATACTCAACCCTTCTAGCATGATTTTAACAAGTTAAAACACATAATTTACAAAATCAACACATGTAATTTTACTGTTCTTGATGTTCTTGAAGGTTTTGAACATAAAACATAAAAATTAACACTACGGATTCGTTATAACACCAAATCCATCCATTCAAGGTTTGTTTTCTTCCTTTTAACATGAATAATTATATATGAGTGTGAATTTTAGGAAACAATGTATGTTTGACATATTAAATTTACGTATAAGGGCCATATGGCCATATTTCTATACTCTGTAACTATATACGATACATTTTATAAAATTGATGATATGGAAATCTCCAATATATAGTAAAACATGCTATGTTATCATATTATCACATATATATCCACATAATCAATAAAAATTCCAACTACAGATATTTTATAGAATTTTGAAAGCCATATTCATATAAACATTAATAACGTAATTAACAACTGAGTTAAAGATATTACCCTTAAAACAATTTCTCTGACTTTCACGTTCTTCTACAAATTCACAATAACTCACACTGTTTCTATCTATTTCTCTGAATTTTTCTCTGAATTCTCTCTCAGTTAAACTCATAAAATAAAGTAAAACTGATTAATAAAAGAAGGAGGCGTTAAAACTGACGCATTGTAGAGGTCAGTTACCCATCATGGGTTAACTGCTATTAACTCCCCTTAGGGCCTCGTTTGGCTGGAAATAATAGGTTTCAAAACCATTTAATTTAATGATTCTCTTATACTGTAGTTTAAATCATGTCACACCCAATTGCACAATAATTCACATATCTTAATTAATTTATTTTAAATAACATATAATCATTTCTCATTAATTCACATAGTCAAATAATTAAATTTCTCATTTATTAATTATGTCAAATTATTAAATCTCTAATTTAATTATTAAATTAATAAAAATAACATTAGGCTTATTAAATATTTCATTTAATTCAATAAGCTCACATAAATACATACTTCGAATAATAAAAATTCTTCACATTAATTTAATAAATATAACACATAATTAAATTAATCTACCACAATTTCATCAATTAATTATTAAATCTAATAATTGATTCATCGAAAAATATTTATTTATTCCAATAAATATTAAAATTAAATTACAAAATCTTGGTTGTCACATCTTTCCTCCCTTAAAAGGATTATGTCCTCAGAATTACAACTCAAACAATTCGTCCTGTTACATTCTCCCCCCATACAAAGACTCTGTCCCCAGAATCGCTTATAATAATCTAAGTAAATAAATGAGGATAATTCTTCATCATATTCTCTTCGAGTTCCCACGTTGCTTCTGTTAGGTTTGTAATATTCATGAACGCAATTAAATTGCACAAAGTATGCGGAAACGTGGAAAATCAGAGTTTTAAAAATTTTACAAACCATATACCCGGATCACCCTTTATGCACAATTATTAATTAAACGAAAAAGATGAATAAGAAACATACCCTTGAAGATCTGAGCTTCCTCAGGTACAAGTTCACCTCCAATCCTTTTTCAAGGTTCAACTTGAATCCACCGGTTTGGTTCCTTCCTTTGATCAACGTTAGCCACCCAAGTGTTTGGCCTCTAGAGGTGATCCACCAAGGAAGAAGAAGAATTCAAGAAGATGGGTGTTTGGCTAAACCCTAGTTTTTCTATCTCTATAGAAAAAGAGCGTACTCTCAACCATTGGAATTATGACGTAGTCTTGATATCTGATATAAGACTCCTCTTATAAAGATATCAAGTATCTCTATTAAAATAAGGTATAATTTAATTAAACCCTTTTAATTAAAGGGGCTCCCTAATCTTATTAGGGATAATTAATTAAACTCCTTTAACTAATTTTCCTTCCTAATCCAATTAGGAATAAATGAGAGTACTTATATTAAATTAATTCCTAAACTCTTTTAGAAATTAAAATAATAATAATAATTGTAATAATATTAATAAGACTCCTCTTATTAATTTATATTTAATATTTCTAAAATATTAAATAATAAATATTAAGCTATTTAATTTATTCTATCACCATAGATTAAATTAAATATACATAACATATTATTAAGATTATGTCATTAACTTCTTAAATAATTATTCTTCCTTTTATGGTGTGACCCTTTAGGTTCTCCATATTAAACCTAATTGTGAATAAATCAATTAGAACAATTCTAATCTTATTTAAATAAATAAATTAAACAATTAATTTATTTAAATAAATAATATTTATTCTACAATAGGAATAAGCCTCTCTAGCGATCAACGACTTTCCGTATAATATAGATTTCAACATTAATAATAAAAGAACCTTTGAGTAAATAGTTACCGCACAATTCAATCCTTCCACCATACAATGTCCCGATTAAATATAAGACATGGAATTACTTTATCAAGTCTTATTTTATTTAATTATATATATTTCGACTCTTAAATGCACAACTCCAAATAATGCAAATTAGAAACCCCTTCCAATTTCATTACGCCCTTGCCAAGGACTCTTTGGGTTGTCATTTATCGAATCACATAGGATATTTCTCTTCTTTTAATAGAAGTGGTAGATTCTTTATTGATCATACATTATCTCCATGTACAACTTATTATACCCAAGCATACCCTTTGATATACCCTAAGGGTCTTAAGGAATAAGTCAAAGTATAACTCATCATACACAAGATACTATGATGATCTCAAGTCCAAGGATTACTTGTACTACTATCACTACAGGAATTCCCATTGACAGACAAGTAAAACTCCATTAGGTATTCCTTAGCGAGTCACGTTCAGTGAACTTATTCTCTAATAAGCACCTACATACTTGCTTTAGTGTCTCCACACAATGATCATTAGATCAATCATCCTCATCCAATGAGCAAGCAACATATGTTCCAATCTATCCGGATTTACTAATCCCCAATTTAGTAATCCAACGATTGGGAACTATTTTAGTTTTAAGCTTTCTAAGAATTTAGATCTCATTAGAATGATCATCATCATTATTCTAAAAGCATTGCTTAAAATTATGGGTTTATCACATATTATAAAACAGCATCATGTAGATAATTAAAAGCCTTTAATAAATTAATACTTTTTATTAATAAACGAATATGATTGTTACAAAGTATATGCTTTATCATCAAACATGATTGGCTTGTATGCATACTACTTTCAGCTTCTTCAACATTGTGGTTCCTCCAAATTACCTTAATAGAAGCTATTATTTTATTTCTTAGAACTTGTTCTTTTCGGTCGACAATCTGAACAGGAATTTCTTCGTAAGACAAGTTTTTGTCAAAATGTAGGGGTTCATATTCAATCACGTGCTTGTAATTAGGTTTGTAGGGTCGTAGAACTGAAACATAGAAAATGTTGTTGATATTCTCGAGAGTTGGAGGTAAGGCTACCTCATATTTAACTTCTCCGATCCTTCACAGAACTTCAAAGGGTCCAATGAATCTTGGGATTAATTTCCCTTTCTTTCTGAACCTGGTCTTTCCCTTCTAGGGAGAACCGTTTAAGAACACATAACTACCCGATTCGAACTCAACATTTTTACGGTGTTGATCCACATATTTCTTTTGTCTATCTTAAGCTGCTATCAATCTTGTTCTGATCACTTTGACTATGTCTGCTATTTGTTGTACCAATTCTGGGCCTACTAATTGTCATTCGCCAACTTCATCCCACTATAGCGAAGTTCTGTACTTTCTGTCGTATAACACTTTATAAGGCGGCATGCCAATACTAGCGTGGTAACTGTTGTTGTCGCCAAACTCTACGAGCGGTAGATGGTCATCCCAATTTCCTTTAAAGTCCATTATATAAGCTTTTAACATGTCTTCTAATGTCTGAATTGTTCTTTCACTTTGTCCATCTATCTGAGGGTGATATGCCATGCTCATTCGCAACTGTGTACCTATGCATTCTTCTAGATGTTTCTAGAAGTTCAACGTAAAGCGCGGATCTTTATCAGAAATAATTGACACCGGAACTCCGTGCCTTGAAACAATCTCTTTCACATATAACCTTGCCAATTAATCTAAGTTGAATTGATTTTGATCGGAATGAAGTGTACAGATTTCGTCAATCGGTCAGTAATAACCCATACTGCGTCGTAGCCTTTCTTAGTTATCGGTAGGCCAACCACGAAATCCATCGTAATATGTTCCCATTTCCATTTTGGAATCTCTAAAGGTTGTAGTAACCCACTCGGCCTTTGATGTTCTGCTTTCACTTTCTGACATGTCAGACACTTGGAAATACATTATGCAACCTCTCGTTTCAAATTTGGCCACCAGAAATGTTGTCGAAGATCTCGGTACATCTTGGTACTACCGGGGTGAATCGAATATTGTGAGTTATAAGCCTCGCTCAAAATTTCTTCCTTAATCTCTGGTACTGGCGGTACCCAAATTCTACTTTCAAATCCAAGTATTTCTTTCTTATCCATCTTGAATCTTGATTCGGTTCCTTCAGATATCTTCATTTTCACCATTTTACATTTGTCATTCTGAAATTGAGCTTCCTTAACCTTATCTAGTAGAGTTGTACCAGATTGCATCTGAAATAGCTTCTCATCAATCTTCATAGGACACTACACTTCCAATTCCAACTTTTCCATTACTGAAATTAACTCCTCCTGATCGGTCAAGATCATAAGTTTCTCCCGACCCTTTCTACTTAAGGCGTTGGCAACCACATTTGACTTACCTAGATGGTATAGATTCTCACAATCGTAGTCCTTAATTAACTCCAACCATCTTCTTTAGCACATGTTCAAGTCTTTCTGTGTAAAAATATATTTCAGACTCTTGTGCTCTGTATATATTTCACACTTCTACCCATAGAGATAGTGCCTCCAGATTTTCAAAGCAAAAACCACTGCATCTAACTCCAATTCATGGGTCGGATACCCCTTCTCATAATCTTTCAATTATCGTGACGCATACGCAATGACTCTGTCATTCTGCATAAGCACACAGCCAAGTCCTTTATGCGATGCATCACTATAAACCACAAAATTTCATGTGTCATCCAGAAGAGATAACACAGGTCCTAAACTCAACCACTTCTTTAATTCTTGAAAGCTTTCCTCACACTTCTCTGTCCAAACAAATTTCACCTATTTTCAAGACAAATTCGTCAACGGAGTTGAAATCTTGGAAAAATCCTGAATGAATCTTCTATAATAACCTGCCAATCTAAGAAAACTTCTTACTTCTGACGGTGTCTTTGGCTGATCCCAGTTAATCAAAGCTTCGACTTTGGAGGGATCCACCGAAGTTCCGTCCCTATCGATCATATGTCCTAGAAATTGTACTCTTTCAATCAAGAATTCACATTTCTAAAACTTGGCATACAACTTCTCCCTTCTCAATGTCTCTAATGTCACCCTCAAATTCTCTTCATGTTCTTCCTTAGTTTTCGAATATACCAAAATATCATCTATAAATACCACTACAAATTTGTCCAAAAACATCTTGAACACTCCATTCATTAAGCCCATAAATGCTACAGGAGCATTCGTTAGACCAAATGACATTACCAAAAATTTGTAGTGACCATATCGTGTTCTGAACGTTGTCTTTGGTACATCCTCTGGTCTCACCTTCAGTTGATGATAACCACTCCTCAAGTCTATCTTTGAAAAGTATCTTTCTCCCTTTAACTGATCAAACAGGTCATCGATTCGCGGTAATGGATATCTATTCTTAATCGTGACCTTATTCAGTTCTTTATAGTCGATGCAGAGCTGCATTGTCCCATCCTTCTTCTTCACGAATAAAAGCGGCGCTCCCCACGGCGATACGCTCGGTTGGATATACTTATTATCCAGTAATTCTTGTAGTTGGACCATCAGTTCTTTCATCTTTACTGGTGCCATTAGGTATTGGAGTCATTCCTGGAGCCAAATTGATCGCGAATTCAACTGCTCTATCTGGAGGAAGTCCTGGCAAATCATCTAGAAATACGTCTGCAAAATCCCTCACTACTGGTATCTCCTCTATTTTCAGATTCTCTTTATGACTATCGACCATGTAAGCTAGATATCCTACACAGCCTTGTCTTAACAACCTCCTAGCCTGAATAATCGTGAGACAACTCGTTTGTCTAGGGGACTTGCTACCATAAAACACAACCTTTGACGGAGTCATAAGGTTAATACGCTTCTTCTGGCAGTCAATTACCGCCCCATAATTGGATTATCAGTCCATACCCAAAATAACATCAAATTCCCCAAGTCGAATAGGGATAAGATCTACGTTCATAATATTACCCTTAATATCCACTCTACAGTTCTTATGCACGTACTTAACAGGGATTATTTCTCTATTCGCAATTTCTATGTTCATGGGGTATTCTAACTCGTCCTTAAGCAATTCTAAGTTCTTAGCAAAGTCATCGGATATAAATAAACAAGTAGCACCCAAATCAAATAATACATAAGAATTAACTTTATTGATCAGAATGATACCTGACACCACATCACGAGAGCGCACTTTGCATCCTGTCTTTGTCATGTTGAATGTTACGGCGGTTGGTCGATTTAGTTCTTTGTTGGTTCTGTGAAAGTCAGAGTGCTTCCACCGCTGTTTCCTCTATTCCCTCCTGATCTTGTCCCTCCAAAGCCGTTCTTAGGACAATCCCTTGTAAGATAATCCTTTGAGCCACAAATGAAACATACACCCTTCTTTGGGTTAGGACAGTTAGGTGCTATATGGCCTTCTTGACCACAATTGTAGCATACTCGCTTTCCCTTCATGCAAACTCCCAGATGAACTTTTCCGCAGGGTGGGCATGCTTTGATCTTCTTCTTCTGCCCTCCTTGTTAACTTCCAGCTGACGAGTTATTAGACAACTTTCTTTTCTGACTATTACCACCTCCCGTGCTACTTCCACCAGTCTAGTTAATTCCTTCATTTTCATTTTTTTTCTTCTTCTGGTCCTAATTATATTTAGTTACCGCATCGCTTCCACCTTCAGCGAGTATGGCCTTCTCTAACACTCCAGTAAAACTGTTCAATTGGAACATTGACACCTTGCTATACAACCAGGGCTTCACTCCCTGCTCGAAACGTCTTGCCTTCATCTCATCAGTATGCACTTGGTATGTGGCGAGCCTAGCCAACTCATTGAATCTTGCCGCATAATCTGCTACGGACATATTCCCATGTTTCAACTCCAGAAACTGAACCTCCATTTGGTTCTTCGAGCTGGTCGAAAAGTACATCTCGAAGAACATTTCTTTGAATCTCTCCCAGGTTATTACACCCTCACCTCCCCGTACTTTGTTTGCCTGCCACCAATAACTGGCTTCAGACTTTAGCATGAATGTGGTGTATGCGGTTTTATGGTCTTCTCTTACTCTAGCGACGTCAAACACCTTCTCCATCTCCATAACCCAGGTTTGAGCTTCGATTGGGTTTATGGAGCCCTTAAACTCTGGCGGTCCCACAGCCTTGAAATCCATGAATGATGTATTCGGTGGAGCTTGTGGTAGATTGTTAATTGCTCCGGCTAATAGGTTTACCAATTGCTGAACAGGGTTAGCATTGGCGTCATTGTTTTTATTCATCGGTTCTCATTGAGCTTGTTGACAGTTTTGTCTTCTTCTAGGCGGTATATTTCTGTTAGGAATATACGCTTATTAGGTCTTTATTCAATCCCTTAAACATTTAAGGCTTAACCAAAACATTTAATCATAATTTACTTAACACATTATCTCGAATAAACTCTGACATTTTAATTCAATCAAAAGTTTTAACATCATACGATAGCATCACTACTATTTACATCAACTATTCCGAGATAAAGAATCTATAGGATTTAAAACATTAAAATATTCCTTTGTTTATAAACACATCGAAATTTACATCTTTAACTACCAGATAGTTTACACATAATTAAATTAATCCTATCACTGCTTGTTAAGGCACTGAATAGCCTTGCCACGTTCCTCTTCCATGATGCGAGACATCGTTCTGCGATCTAGCATATAAGATGGTAGACCTTCAAACTTGATTGGATACTTTATAACTCGATCCTAGGCCGCATCCATTGCATTTTGAAGTGTAAAGTACATCTTCCTAAGCTTAGCCTTCTTCGCATGACAATCTTCTTCTGCAAGATCAGCACGACGTGACTCTCGTACCCAGCCCTCCTCTGCTATGGCTATCCTTTATGAGCTTTCTTTCAGTTCCTTCTTCAACTTTTCTATTTCTTCGGACTTTTCCTTGGTTTGACCCTTCTCGTGAACCAAATCCCACTCCACGTTTCCTAAACGTGTGTGAAGAGTCATAATTTCCCCATCCTTCTACTCGATGGTACTCTGCTGAATAACAGTCCTCTCCTTCAGCTCCTAAACAGTGTCTTGCAACTCTATGCGACGATCATAAAGTGCATCATACATCTCAGCATCGATGGAGTTCGGTGGGAACTCCTCTTCCTCCTCTTCTTCATCAGAATCCTCCTCTGGATCAGTCTCAGGCTCATGCTCCCAACCAACAACAGTGATCAATGGAGATGGCTCTCTCTGTACCAACTGTTCCCTGACGACATAAATGTCTTGGGGCTCCTCCTCTTTAGGTACTCGGGGTTCCTCCTCCCCAGCTCGACTAGCTCCTCTAACATCCGACATCCTGACAACACAATTTTAAGTTTTAGTTACTAATCTGTACTACCAAACACATAATATAACACATAAGCACATAAAGTCTTTTATTATCTTCAATGAATTAAGAAATTCATTTCTTAGAACTCGATAAGAGTTTACCACTACTATGTTCTCAATCTCCTATAAGGCTAGTACCTAAGGTTGTTCCCCCACCTAAGGTTCATAACCTACAGCTTTGATACCAACCTGTGACACCCCCAAATCCGGGTACTTCCATTTCCGCAGGATTTGGTGTTCAATGTACAAATATCATCTATCTATCTACCCATAAATAAATACAAACCATGCAATAGATAGAAATAATAAATAAATCTTCCCCTTATGGGGTTACACCATCTTCATAATAAATACAAACCCAAGTTAAACTAACCCTAAACATCTGTGTGGAAACATAAACAAATAACAAGTCTTAAACAACATCAAGTCTGAAACATAAATACATAATCACATAAATAACCAGTCTTCTTTACTTGCTAATCTTGCCCTTCCCTTTACTAGTGGAAGGCTCATCTGATCTTTTGATCTTAACTGCAATGTTATTATTACGCAAGAGTGAGCACAATTGCCCACAAGTATAACAATATAACAAATGAATAATAACATACGAATAAATCAAAGACTTCTGAAATACAAAACTAAGCTTTTGAATCAAGAATGAATAGCAAGAGACAAAAGAACTTCTGAGGGTCATAAAACCTTGAACTATGCCCTAGGTTGTCAAGTGTTTATACTTGAAACCTTTAACAGTCATAAGACTATGGACTCTTCTTCTCGTACTTAGGGGAATCAGCCTTTAGTACCATACTGTGCACAATATCTTAACGCTAACGTATAAGTAATCCCCTATACAGGGTTGTTCATCTTAGTTTGACATTAGAGTCCGCACCAAAGGAAGTTTGGTTTGGATAATTCATCAAGGGTTCTGGAATTTAGAACGCTCATCAACTATGGACTAGTAGAATCATTAAGGGTTCACTAGTCTAACAAGGTTTAACAGTAACTGATAATTTTAATTGAATAGCAATCTCAAGAGGTATACAATAGAATAATTATTGTATAACAGAATCATACTTTGAAAGATTAATATACTTTAACATAACAAAATGGACTTGATCAATAATAACGAGAATTTGCTCGATGTAAAGAGACAACTTATAACTCATGTAATGATAACGAGTAGGATTAGGAAACTTTCCTCGTGCGTAGATTATACATTAATTTATACACGTTCCTTGATTTAATCCTACATACCATTTACATTCACAATACTAGTCAATTATAACGTAACTAGTCATCACAAGTTCATTCTCTTTGTCTAACTTTGATTATGACCATACTTAATCAAATTTCTACATTCATTGATGCATAATTTACACTTAATGAATAATAAGCTAACCATGTGTTCAATAATTCAATTTGCACATAATTGTGTTATTACTATGTTAAGAATTTATCTTAACGTCTCATTATACGTCTAACATAATTTTATGTTCCTTAGATTTGGTTACTATCACATTTCTAGACTTGAACACTTTAAAAATTTTCATTTCTGGACAATCACGCTAAGTGGTACCACAACTTTCCACCATCATATACATGTTCTTGGCCATGACATGGCATGGGCTTTTAAATTTGTAGTGCGATTGTTCTTTAGTGTGATACATAAAGGTAGGAGTTAGCGGCACCTTGAAACTCCATTTTCAGTTCTGCAATTCGCGAAAATTGTAATACACAAATAACTACTACTCGACCCTTCTAGCATGATTTTAACAAGTTAAAACACATAATTTACAAAATTAACACATGTAATTTTACTGTTCTTAATGTTCTTGAAGGTTTTGAACACAAAACATAAAAATTAACACTACAGATTCGTTATAACACAAAATCCATCCATTCAAGGTTTGTTTTCTTCGTTTTAACATGCATAATTATATACGAGTGTGAATTTTAGGAAACAATGTATGTTTGACATATGAAATTTACGTATAAGGGCCATATGGCCATATTTCTATACTCTGTAACTATATACGATACATTTTATGAAATTGATGATATGGAAATCTCCAATATATAGTAAAACATGTTATGTTATCATATTATCACATATATATCCACATAATCAATAAAAATTCCAACTACAGATATTTTACAAAATTTTGAAAGCAATATTCATAAAAACTTTAATAACGTAATTAACAATTGGGTTAAAGATATTACCTTTAAAACAATTTCTCTGACTTTCACGCTCTTCTACAAATTCACAATAACTCACACTGTTTCTCTCTATTTCTCTGAATTTCTCTCTAAATTCTCTCTCAGTTAAACTCATAAAATAAAGTAAAACTGATTAATAAAAGAAGGAGGCATTAGAACTGACGCATTGTAGAGGTCAGTTACCCATCATGGGTTAACTGCTATTAACTCCCCTTAGGGCCTCGTTTGGCTGGCAATAATAGGTTTCAAAACCATTTAATTTAATGATTCTCTTATACTGTAGTTTAAATCATGTCACACCCAATTGCACAATAATTCAAATATCTTATTTAATTTATTTTAAATAACATATAATCATTTCTCATTAATTCACATAGTCACATAATTAAATTTCTCATTTATTAATTATGTCAAATTATTAAATCTCTAATTTAATTATTAAATTAATAAAAATAACATTAGGCTTATTAAATATTTCATTTAATTCAATAAGCTCACATAAATACATACTTCGAATAATAAAAATTCTTCACATTAATTTAATAAATATAACACATATAATTAAATTAATCTACCACAACTTCATCAATTAATTATTTAATCTAATAATTAATTCATCAAAAAATATTTATTTAATCCAATAAATATTAAAATTAAATTACAAAATCTCGGTTGTCACATGATAGCTGACGTGTTAAGTAGAAGATCGTATGCGTTTACGAGTACGATGTTGTTAACACAAAGACCCATTTTGTATAACTTACAAATGATGAAGATAGAGTTAAAGACTCTAGGGACCCACGTGAAGATAACGAATATACGAGTAGAATCGACTTTAATCTATAAAGTTAAAGCTGCTCAAACTACACACCTGAAGCTGATGAATATAAAGAAGAAGGTTCACGAGGGTGTTATTCTAGAAGCAAGAGTCGATTAAGAGAGAAAATCGCAACCCTCGATTTTATTAGCCCATTTGAAATCCTCGATCGAGTAGGAACTGTGGCCTATAGACTCGTTTTACCGCCAAGTATGTCGTGTGTTCATAGCAGAAGATTTAACGTATGATGAGATACGTGTTAAAATCTTGGATAAGAAGGATCATATTCGACACTCAAAGGTTATACCTCAAGAGTTGGAATATGAAATGAAGTTAAGGTATCCTCACCTCTTCGGCATACCAGGTACGTACATAAATTTCGGGGGAGAAATTTCATAAGGAGGGGAGATTGTGAGACCCCAAATTTTATGAAATGAAAGTATTCAATTTCCTTATAATTATTATGTTATTTAGTAAATAGTTAATTATTCTATTAGAATAATTAACTATTAGAATATCATGTCTATGCGGATAACGCATGACCTGGTTCCATTCTTTATTATTCTGTTGGAATATCCTGTTTGTGCGGGCATGACCTGGTTCCATTCTTTATTATTCTGTTGGAATAACCTGTCTGTGCGGTCTATCGCATGCTTGGTGAATTTTGTTGTTATTCCATTCTTTATTATTCTGTTGGAATAACCTGTCTATGTGGACTACCGCATGCATGGTGAAAGATCATGCGTATTCATTCCTTATTAAATTGTGGAAATGATCTTTCTACGTGGATTACCGCATGGCGGGTGAAAATCCATTTGGAGTTTCGTATATTCTATTATACTTATCTGAGATATCATTTCTTTTGTCCTCGTCATGGAATATCATTTTCTTTGGTTTTTTTTCTACGAGTTACTATTCACGGGTTACTATTCACCCGATTACTATTCACTCTAGTATTATTCACTCAGATATTCGGGGTACTTTTTGTGCTGGAGTACTATTCACTGGTTACTATTCATGGGTTACTATTCACTCGATTATTATTCACTCTAGTATCACTCACTCAGGTATTTGTGACACTTTTTGTGTCGGGGTACTATTCTCGAAGTACTATTCACGGGGTACTATTCACCCAAAAAATATATTTCTTTTGTATCCAAATTATTTTTGGTATATGATTATTATTCTTGAATTTTACTCTACAAAGCAGTATCATGTTGACAATTTGGACGTTATTGATTTCTGGATAAATTAAATAATAAATCTTTAAAATTTATCCTTGAACTAGTTTTATTGAATTATTTTGTCATTGTCATCATTCTCATGCTTATATTGTGATTAAAGTCATCTTTGGCTTACGTGCATAGATGGACTTGGTATGATTATGACCACGGATTATTCGGTATAATCATGACCGTAATGTAACGAATAATGTGGTGAAAGTCCTCATTGGCATGTAGTTCATTGATGGATAGTTGTTGGTATGATTATGACAAGAGATTATTCGGTATAATCATGATCATTGATGATTACATGAATATTCTTGGCCGTGGTGCAGGGATGATTCAATTTTATTTATTAAGCTGAGTCTCAGTGATAAAGTTGATGAAAAAAATTTTAAATCATAGAAGATAATAGATTTTATGCTCTACTTGACTCTTCTAATAGATTGCTTATTTTCGCTGCAGTTGTTGATCTAGAACTTGTTGTCTATTGTATTCTATCAGTTGTTATACTGTTGAAGGCTAAGGATAATTTATTCTGCATTATATTAGTCATAATATTTCTTACTAGGCTAGTTGAGCTCACCCTTTCTTTCATTGTTCTCTTCAGGAAATGAGAATATAGCTGAGACAAGTCGGAGAATGGAGTGATGGTCCAGGATAAATGGCTTTAGTAGTCCTCACTATTCTACGGAATAATGAATTAATAATTGTAATGAGGACACCATTAAGTGTGGATATTGTCTAAATGACATTATTCTTGTTTAAACTCTCAGCTATGTTTTGTCGTATTTTACACGATTGTTGTATAATTAAGTTGTATTTAAATTTTGTACCATGTATTTGGCGACTCAAGATGGGTGATGTATACCTATTTTGGGGGCGTCATAGTTGGTATCTGTAGCTGTGACACCCCCAAATCCAGGTACTTAATTCTCACAGGATCTGGTGTTCACTTAATCAAACATTCATATCTAACTACCCAATCACAATAAAACTGGATAAATAAAACCATTCCCATTAAAGGGTTACATAATAAAATCTCCCAGGTTATCTAACCTTTAATTATAATCATTCAAATGCGGAAATTAAATAAACTTCATTAAAACCAAGTCTAAGATCATCATAAGAAAAGTCTAAGATCATCATAATAAAAATCTAACATCTCAATCAAAGTAAAATTACAAGTCTTCATCACTTGCACATTTTTCCCTTTCCTTTGCTAGACGAAGGTTCATCTACCTTCTCTTCTTTAGCTGCAATGAGTTTTAAAATATACAAGAGTGAGCAAAACAATTGCTCACTAGATACAATATGAAATCAACAGGAGTATAGTAATATTATCTGCCAATAATAGGCTCATCAACAATGAATAGTACTTTATCATCAATAATCAGAAACTAAAATCCAAAATGTAGAATAACTATAACTGAGGGTCATAAGACCATGAACTATGTCCACAATTGCGAGTAATCTTTTAACTCCAACTTTAACAGTCATAAGACTATAAGGACTCCTCGTACTTAGGGGGATCAGCCCTTCATACCATGTATTGTGCATAAATATTTAACGCTACGCGTAAGTTATCCCCTAATAATAATAGGGTTGTTAATCTCAGTATTTGGAGTACAAGTCCGCACCAAAGAGAGTTTGGTTTGGATAAGCTTTCAAGGGTAATTTGAAGTTCAACGATCATCAACTAGAGAAGTAGTTGAATTAATAACATCATATTACAGAATAATCGTAATTGAATCAACATGGTAAACCAAAATCATGCTTTAGGAATAATCTAATAGCATATATTTTGAATAATTATAACATGCCTTGCTTGAACAATATTAAGTCAAGGTTAAATTAGAATTGAGTACTAAGCATGCATAACAGTTTGAACGATGAAATTGCTCAACATTAGTATAAATAGTTGTGCATGCTAAACAACAAGTTAAATACAAGAATAACTTGTCAACATTAAGCCAAAGTTTAGAAAGCTTGCATCATTCATAAGGTAATCGAATTGAAACAATAAATAGTTCAACAAGATAAAGAATTAGAAATCTTGCATTATTATATTAGGAACAATAATTGATTCCAATTACAAAAGTAGAGTTAGAGAACTTGCTCAATGTAAAAAGAAAGTTTAGAAAACTTGCCTTGCTCGTAGGCTAAACCAAATCAATACGAATCATAATATCCTATAAACATATGTCATCATGACATAATTAGTCATTACCATCTTACAAACATAACTAAGTACGTTCATCATTTAAAATTGGATTTTTAATCACATAATCGAGTTATAACACGAGTTAATTGTTAATAACATACTTATTCATAGTATAGAAATACTAAAATCAACATTTAGCAGTCCTACTATCATCACATAACTTTTCTAAAAATTTTGTGTACAAAAAGTTCATTGTCGGAACCATTACGCTAACTTCACTGCTTTGCAAGCAGGCATAAGCATGACATGGCCATGAATAAGGTTACAAGGTCAAGATGCGGCATGGTGCTAGTGCTACTACGCCAAACAACTCTTGTTGGTCAGCGCCATACAAGAAAAACTAGCTTCTGATTTTGACGATGACTTCGGCAAATCTATGTTTAAAGGGAAATTCAAATCTTCACTAGGCAATCCTAATCTCATAGCAAATTCATCAGATAAAAATGAGCAAGTAGCACCCGAATCAAATAATACATAAGCATCAATATCATTGATTGGGATAATACCTGACACCACATCCTTTGATTGCACAGCATCTTGCACAATCATGTTGAAGGTTCTGGCTGTGGGCTTATTTATTGTTGTTGGTCCCGCAATAGCCAACGCACCTCCACTAGCATTTCCCTTGCTCCCATTTGTCTCACCAGATCTCTTCTTAGGGCATTAACGAGCAAAGTGATCCTTGGATCCGCACATGAAGCACACATTCTTCTTAGCTTGAGTGCAATTTGGGGCGATGTGACCCTCTTGGCCACAATTGAAGCATACTCGTTTCCCCAGCAAACACACTCCCTTATGAAACTTTTCACACGTAGCACATGGTTCAAAATTCTTATTTTGCTGGTTTCTTTACTGATTTCTAACTCCCACATTTCCATTCCACTTCCTCTTCAGGTTGTTGCCATTACTATCGTTACCACTACTCTTAGCTTCACCTTCACTTTTCTTCTTTCTCTACTCTTGATTATACTTTGTTACTATCTCGCCTCCACTTTCAGCGAGATTCACCTTCTCCATCACTGCTGCAAATGTCTTCAATTAGAATAAGGAGACCTCTTCAGATAACTGTGGTTTCACCTGCTCCAAACCTCTTCGCCTTGCGCTCGTCTGTGCTGACCTGATATGGCGCAAACCTCGCCAACTCGTTGAATTTTGCGGCATACTCCAACACCGAAATTGTTCCCTGCTTCAACTCCAAAAACTGGACCTCTAGCTGACTCTTCGAACTCTCAGGGAAATAAGTCTCGAAGACCAGCTCCTTAAACCTATCCCAGGTCATTACTCCTGGTCCTTGTCGAGTCTTGTTGGCCTGCCACCATTAGCTAGCCTCCTCTTTCAACATAAACGTTGTAAAAGCAGTCTTCTGATTCTGCTCTACCCTAGCAATATCAAAAACCTTCTCGATTTCCATAATCCAAGTCTGTGCTTCAACTGGGTTCATGGATCCATGGAATTTTGGTGGTCCAACCGCCTTGAAGTCCTTAAACGTAGCACTTTGGTTCTGAGGTTGATTCTGCGGTTGATTTTACAGTGCACCGGTTAGTAACGTCACCAGCTGCTGAACGGGGTTAGTAACGTCACCAGCTGTTGACGTCTTGGAGGCATTTTCTGTTAAAAATACACTCATTAGATTATTACTCAACTCTTTCAAGTATTTTCTAATTAACTTGCCCCAATAAAAGTATTCACCACATAACACATAACACTTTGGATAAAGAAAATAATATCTTTTATTCAAAACTTCTTTGAAAATATCATATCAATAGCATCACTGCTATTTACATTATTTTCTTGAACTACTAAAGTTTAAGGACATCATCATCATATCCCATAGGTTGCATAACACTTGGGATTAACAAATTATTTATCATAACATAACTCAAGTACACTCCCTATGATGTCCTATTAAGATATCGCAAGGCCTTACGACGCTCTTCTTCCATAACTCGGAACATGGTCGGACGGTCCAGTTTGAACGAGGGTAGCATCTCGAACTGAATTGGATAACCCATGACCCTATCTTGAGCTCGATTAATCGCGGTGTTGAACACGTTATCCATTTCTTCCATCTTCCTTCTCTTTGCTTGTGCGTCTCCCTTTGCTATTTTGGCTTGTTGATAAGCTTCACTGTACGCGTCTTCGGCTCTTGTCCTTTTTGCAGATTCTTCTCTCAACTTGCTCTTCAACTCTGCAACCTCTGCTCTTATTTGATCGTTCTCTTCTTGAGTGTGAACCAGCTTTCTCTTTAACATTGTTCAGTCGTTCTTCTCGATCCTGAATCTCGTCGTCCTTTTGTGCCAACGAAGTCTGTTGTTCAGCTACTATCTCTTGCAATTCCTCAACAGTATCTTGAAGTTCCACGTTGCGGTCATGCACCTCATCGTATATACGGCCAGCTATCGAGTTAAGTGGAATACTTTCCTCCTCGTCCTCTTCATCCGTCTGCGGCAGCTCCACAGAATCTTCCTCATCTGTTTCTACATCATCATCATCATCATCCTCGACCACTACGAGTAATGGAGCTGACTCTCATGGAAGCAGTTGTTCCCAAACCACTTGAATATCACGAGATTCCTCCTCTCCAGGTATCTGAGGTCCTTCCTCCCTAGCCTGACTGGATTCTTCGACATTAGTCATCATGACAACAAGATTTTTAAGTTTTAGTTATTAATCATCACTACTTGACTCTCACAAGCACATTAGTTGTAAACACATAAGCACATAAGTGTTTTATTAATTTCTCCTTGAAACTCGATAATAGTTTATCATCACTATCTTCTCAAAGGTTACTTCCTAAGGCTTTTCCCCCACCTAAGGTTCATAACATAAAGCTTTGATACCAACCTGTGACACCCCCAAATCCAGGTACTTCATTCCCACAGGATCTGGTGTTCACTTAATCAAACATTCATATCTAACTACCCAATCAAAATAAAACTTGATAGATAAAACCTTTCCCATTAAAGGGTTACATAATAAAATCTCCCAAGTTATCTAACCTTTAATTACAATCATTCAAATGCGGAAATTAAATAAACTTCATTAAAACCAAGTCTAAGATCATCATAATAAAAGTCTAAGATCATCATAATATAAATCTAACATCTCAATCAAAGTAAAATTACAAGTCTTCATCACTTGCACATTTTTCCCTTTCCTTTGCTAGACGAAGGTTCATCTACCTTCTCTTCTTTATCTGCAATGAGTTTTAAAATATGCAAGAATGAGCAAAATAATTGCTCACTGGATACAATATGAAATCAATAGGAGTATAGTAATATTAACTGCCAATAATAGACTCATCAACAATGAATAGTACTTTATCATCAATAATTAGAAACTGAAATCCAAAATGTAGAATAACTATAACTGAGGGTCATAAGACCATGAACTATTTCCACAGTTGCGAGTAATCTTTCAACTCCAACTTTAACAGTCATAAGACTATAAGGACTCCTCGTACTTAGGGGGATCAGCCCTTCATACCATGTATTGTGCACAAATATTTAACGCTACGCGTAAGTTATCCCCTAATAATAATAGGGTTGTTCATCTCAGTATTTGGAGTACAAGTCCGCACCAAAAAGAGTTTGGTTTGGATAAGCTTTAAAGGGTAATTTGAAGTTCAACGATCATCAACTAGAGGACTAGTTGAATTAATAACATCATATTACAGAATAATCGTAATTGAATCAACATGGTAAACCAAAATCATGCTTTAGGAATAATCTAATAGCATATATTTTGAATAATTATAACATGCCTTGCATAAACAATATTAAGTCAAGGTTAAATTAGAATTGGGTACTAAGCATGCATAACAGTTTGAACGATGAAATTGCTCAACATTAGTATAAATAGTTGTGCATGATAAACAACAAGTTAAATACAAGAATAACTTGTCAACATTAAACCAAAGTTTAGAAAGCTTGCATCATTCATAAGGTAATCGAATTAAAACAATAAATAGTTCAACAAGATAAGGAATTAGAAATCTTGCATTATTATATTAGGAACAATAATTGATTTCAATTACAAAAGTAGAGTTAAAGAACTTACTTAATGTAAAAAGAAAGTTTAGAAAACTTGCCTTGCTCGTAGGCTAAACCAAATCAATACGAATCACAATATCCTATAAACATATGTCATCATGACATAATTAGTCATTACCATCTTACAAACATAACTAAGTACGTTCATCATTTAAAATTGGATTTTTAATCACATAATCGAGTTATAACACAAGTTAATTGTTAATAACATACTTATTCATAATATGTAAATACTAAAATCAACATTTAGCAATCCTACTATCATCAAATAACTTTTCTTAAAATTTCGTACACAAAAGTACACCGTCGGACCATTACGCTAACTCAGCTGCATGGCCGTAATTTACATTGTGGTCGTATACTGCTGGCATGAGCATGTTGCTGCTTTGCGTTGGGTGAATAAAGGCAAGGTCAAGATCAGTGTGTAGTCTTTGGCGCTTCTGTTGTGAAACAACTCTCATTGTCAAGCATTACATGAAGAAAAATCTATGATTTGACGACCGACTTTTCAACAATGCGCAGAAAAGCCAATTTTGGCCTACAAGTTCGTTTCTAACAGACTGATTTACATATAATTCATACAAAACTTCATGTAAACATTATTCAAGGATTCCAAACATGTTTTTACTCATATAACAACATAAACAACAAAATTAACACACCCAATTTCATTGTTTTTGGCTAAAACTCATTTTTTTGATATTTTTGAAGAGAACAACCACTGTAATTTTGTTTTACAACCAAAACCATTAATTCAAAGCATTTTATCAAAGTATATATATACTCTAACAAATTGAAAAGCCAATTTATCAATAAAACAACTATTCAACCCATAATTTCTATTTTAACTAGACAATATGTAATCACCAAAACTCACTGTAAAATATTTTTCTTTCCAAATTACATACATATCATCAATTCATAGATTATAATTTATGAAAATCTTTTTAACATCACTAATAAGTCATATAAAGCCACATAACACAATAATTCATGCTTACACAAAAATTCTACAGAGAAATTTGGGAAGAGATACTAGACTTTTAAAACTAAAAAGAAATTGGAGAATACCTTGATAGAAGATGATATGACTATTCTTTTCTCTCTCAAGCCTCTCCTTCCCCAATCTCTAGCCTTTCTTTCTCTCTTCTTTTCTTCTTCTCTTCTTCTTCTTCCTCTGAGTTTTCTTTCTTCTCTCTAACCTCTCTCCTCTAACATACGTCTTAACAAATAACGTATATAGATATTTTATATATTAATTATATAATATAATTATAAACATAACTGATATCAGCTATGTGAATTTTGAAATCAAAAGCCATAAGGCTTGTTTGGTTACTAACTAAAAAAATAACCCATTAACCTTACACCTTGTTTGGTAAAACTCAAATAAATTAAAGACTTAATAGGCATTAGGCCTTGTTTGGCCAAAATGTAATTAAAACTCCTTTAAGTTATTTTAATAACTCCTTTAAAAAAGGTTATTTGTCACATTAACTTAATTAAATTAATTCTAAAAATAATTTATCAAATCACTTTAACACATAAATCAATATCACAAAATTATAATTTTCTATACAATTATAACTTTAATTAATCAACTAACACATCCTTTTTAATTACAATTCCAATAAAAAGAATAGTAATTCAATTAACCAAAATTCTCTAACTTAATAATTAAATTAAATTAGCAAAATAATTAATTTTCCTTAATTATTTATTTAACAAATAATTAATCACATCAATTCAAATTTGAACAATTATTTATTCAACAATAAACACATCCATTAAATATTTAAATAATTCAATAAATATTTAATATAACAATTAAAATTCTAGAATGTTACAGTAGCGCCCCCAAATCCGGGTATCTTCCAACCCGACAGATGGTGCTATACGGTACTAACATTCATACATTCATTCAATTGAAAAGCCTAAAAAGAACCAACATCCCTTGTATATTATCAAAATAATATTTACATTGTCCCAAGTTTTAAACACATTATAAAGGTTCTTTGTCATAATATCAATTACATTATAACATTAAACTTATTCTATTAGATAGATAGCTTAACGATCTGTCTTAGCTTTTCCTTTATCCTTATTCGATCCTTCGGGACGTTCAATCCTAGCTGCATTCACATGGTTCAAGCAAGAGTGAGCATAACTAGCTCAGAAAGTATGCAAATTTCAATAAACAACATGCTTGACACGCACGAATCGTATATCTTCAATAACTGAACAATAGTTATGAAGTACTATTGATAATTCAAAATAGCACTTCATCTTCCTTTCAAAATGTTTTACAATAATAACAATATTCAGTAAAACATTCACTCCGGTCAGAGACCTTGAGCATTTCATTCTTCTTCGAAAAGGACAACCCGGAACTAAGTCCGTAAGCCCGGTATTACTTACGAGCACTTCTAGGTGATCAGCCTATTATACTCTATGTTGATCAACACTACATTCATTAAATGTATGTACGTTTAATTGTGGTAACCTCACGTGCTTGTCGTTTACCGACAAAACATTTGTTTAACATTCAAGTCCTCTTTTGAAAACCATAACAAGTAGTTGACAAAAGATAACAACATTTGATAACAGATGAATAGAGTTAACATCGTACGTCAATTCATGCGTAAGGATACATGAACTTCAAAAATTTGTTCAGATTGAACTGAGACAAGAGTTAGAATACTTGCCTTTAGCGTTGGCTATGGTGTAATTACTTTACGAGTGAATCTTTCAAGTCTCTACAATACATGATCACATAATATCCCACATTAGGTCATATATAATCAAGTATGTATATGACTATCTTACCCTTCATCTCAATCTAATTATGTATTAGATTCATTTAATATTCGTTCCAGCTTATCATTATACTTACATTAATTTGACTAGGTTATCTCAACCTTTATACAACATCTCTAAGGTTTAACAAAGTTTAAATAATGTTACTTTATGTTCCTTAAAGTATGTTTACTTTCAAATCAATTACCATTCTTTCTTTGTATTTTAAAACATTCATCACTATTAATGTTCTGAGACTGGAGCTGCGGCGCTAGTTATATAGCTACACCTCACACTGCGGCGCGAGTTTACAGTGGAGAGGTCCCAGACTTGGCGCTACGGCGCGAGTCCTCACTTAGTGGGCCGCACCACTCTGCAGAAGGTCCTTTACTGTTCATTGCGCTTCGGCGCCACAAAATGTGCTACAGTTCGCATTGCGGCACGAGTTTCTAGTATACTCTACGATTCTTTACTAGCGCTTACTGGCGCCATCATTTATACTTAGGGTTTGGCCATGGCCAACTCAATGCACCGTAAAAATTTCAGACTTTAAATTTTGTGAACTTCCTGGATGCATAACTTCTTCGTTATAAGTCCGAATTGGCTCGTTCAAAAGCCTACGGTTCACAAATTATGTAATCTATGCGTTTATGTAAAAAATTTATCTATTTGACTTTGTTTGCTAAAAATTCACCTATTGGTTCATTTTTAACATAAACGATAAACGTTCATGAACGTTCAATGCTCGTTTCTTAGTTATAAGTCGGAATTCGATCATTCTTGAGTCCGCAACTCTAAAATGACGAATATGACTTCTCTCCATTGGAAAATAACATTTTTGAGTTCAAACTCAAAATTTGACTTCTAATCCGGGAATTTCACGAATTCGACGATTATCGTATAATCGTGCGATTTCCGATAAATCTTCATTACTTATGTTTTGTTCATTACTTTACTTGCATTCATTTCATTCTATAAACATCTTCACATACTTAATACAAAAACTTATTTTCGTTGTTGAATTTTGACTTAATTCATTAATGAGCTTATAACTTATTCAATTATAAACTACTTATAGCTTCATCGCTCCTAACTAAAGAAAGTTATAGTCCTTTAATCATCATGCATACATGTTTTCACATATAGTTTCATTCATGTATATATGATTAATATACATACAATTTCTTTACTTTCATTAATAAACTCATGACAAGTTCATAATACTTTCACATAAGTTTATAACTTATGCTAGCTTAAATGACTTATTACCAACTTATATGGCTTAAGTTCATTACTTACAAATTCTTCTCACTTCTTAACATTCATGTTCCTTAATTCATCTTTGTTTATCAACCTATCATGAATAGAGATAGAAGATAATTAGAGAAGGAGTCTTACATTTGAAGTCTTTGTAAGTAATCTTCTTCTTCTTCTTATGTAAGTAGCTTATGTGCAACTTAATCACCCTAACAATTAAGCACTTTGAGAGAGTGTTTGGATTATTTGAACAACTAACAAATGGCTTGTAAGCCTCCTCTATATATAGATTTTCCAAAGTTAGGGTAGTTTGGACTTTAAACCAATCCCGCCTCCTTATTAACCTCCTTACTATTCATTACTTGTCTGGCACAAAACCTATCCTTTGCTTGGTCATTACATCAACTTGGTTACTACTTAAATTGGTCACCACTTATCTTGGTTACCACACATTAACCACATTAGTATGGTTTGCCCCATGGGTCACCGTAATCCATTGGACTTTAATTTGGGCTTAGTTTAACCTATCTTTTGGGCTTGCATTGATTAACTTGTTCATTAATTAACATTGGGCCTTAACATTTAATTCACTTGGGCTTGTACCAATTGTTAACCAATCTTCCAAATCCATTACATATACATATTGTCTATGTATTATTCTCGTATTATAATTCGTATACAACTTCATTATATATGATATTCCTTAATTCATACAAACTTGTATAATACTCGTTTTCATTCCCTTGTACAATACATAAGTATCATACCCTTAACGATTTCTTACTAATACTTCGCTTTCCTTAATATTCTAAAATTAAGTCCGCAAGCGAAATATTACGTTTTTCATAACTAGATTATTATTACATAATCTGTTTTACCTTGATATTCTATCATTACGTATTTCTCAGAAATTCAAATATAATTCCCGAGCAAATACCGATGAATAGTGTTTTTCAGAAAATTTTTCGAAAAACTTTTATTTTCGTCTTAGAAATTCAAACAATTTAATTCCTTCACATAGATCAAATACTACGACATTCCAACATTAATAGGTTATAGAATGACAATTATCTTGATATCACATAAAATATGATTTTATTATTATTTAATTTAATAAAATCATTTTACAATAAAATCTGAATTTCTCTGTCGTTACAGTATCAAAGCTTAGGGATATGATCCCTGGCTGAGATGTGAGACAAGAACTAGGAAGGGAGAGACGGGGAATTCCCTCGCTAGTATGACCTACCTAAGTTTACTTGTTATTTAATTGGTCGGTTAGAGTATAGGGATAATATGTGATATGTCAATTAACCCTTATTTAGTGGCAGTGTTTGAAAATAGCATCTGAAAAATGTCAAGATAAGCAATGAAGCACATGAGGCCGTTGAGTCACCAACGATCAATACCCAGGATAATGTGCAACAGAAAGACAATAATCCTCATGTAAACAATAACACCGATAAGATGATGAACGATGGGATGTTCAGAGGCTTTATGCAATTCATGCAACATCAGGTGAGAGAGACTCCTGTTCAAAATGTAGGTGGAAATAATGGCAACCCACGGTCGGTCACCGCTAAGCAGTTCAAGGAGCTGGGAGCACCAGAGTTTTTGGGAAAGACAGAACCACTTAAGGCGGAGACGTGGTTAAAATAGATCACCAAGATATTTGATGTCTTGGGATGCTCCGAGGAGCAAAAGGTTCCCTTTGCCACCTTTTATGCTACGTGAAGAGGCGATTCTTCGGTGGGAATCTCTAAACGACTCACTGGCCTCAAGATGTCTTGGGAGAAGTTCCAAGAGTTGTTCAACGACAAGTACTTTCCCAAAAGTATTCGTCACATGAAGGAGGAGGAGTTTATCAAGTTGGAGCAAAACAATATGACCATGTCGTAATACGAGGCTAAATTTGTGGAGTTATCCCGGTTTGCATTCCATTTGGTCAATAATGAGGAGCGAATGACGCGAATGTTTCTAAGAGGTTTGAAACCCGATATACGTTAATACCTCATTTCTCAAAAACTTTGTTTATATTTAGATATTGTGAATAGGGCTCAGTTATTAGAGCGCGATAATGAGTCAGCACAACCAAAAGGCAACGACCAACAACACAGTAATAATAGTACCGGTGGAAACGGCCATCGGAGCAATGATAGCCATAGTGGGGGAAAGTATCATGCCATGAATGGTAACCACTTCGGTGGTAATCATGGCCAAGATAATAGGAGTAGAAAATTCAAGAAGATAAGGTTCAACAACGATGGAAAGACAACAACACCAACACCCGTTTTCAATGAAGGAGAACGACCACCAATTGTATGCTTCAAATGCGGAGGGGACGAACATATCAGTCCAAACTACGTGGTGTAGTCCAAAGCATGTTACAATTATGGAAAAGAAGGTCACCTAGCCCGATTTTGGCGTGCACCAAAGGCAAATCCAGCGGGGACGGTGGCACCGAAGGCGAATACGGACAAAACAAAGTTGGTGGTTTCAAGAAGAGCATTTTTCGTGACTTCTCAAAAAGCGAGTAACATTAACGAAGTTAGCACGGGTTAGTTAATTATAAATTCTTGCAAAGTCTATACCTTATTAGATACGGGTTCTACCCATTCTTTTATCTCTCTTGCTTGTGCTCAACATTTAAATTTGACCCCAGAGAAGTTAGACTTTGACTTATTGGTTGAAACTTCGTTAGTAGAAACCTTTGTTACCTCTACTATTTAATCGATACTTCACGTTACCTATCGATCTTATCTCTTTTAAAATACTTGCCTTTGATGCGATTTTAGGAATCGATTGGTTAACTACTCATCATGCTTTTCGTAAGGTTATTAGCTTTCATATTCCTAACCAACCTGTTATGCGAATTCGAGAAACCAAACCTCTAAAATCAATCACTGTTATATTAAGCCATAAGTAAATAGCCCTAAGCCTTTCGCTGGTGACTTCCTTGTGTGGAATGCATCGAAGCCAGAAGATCCATAGGGGACGTCGTGAATAACAGTGACAAGTTGATGGGTATCAATGTGACGTACTATCCAAGTCTTGGATGAGAGTCACAATTTTGAATGATCTTTCTATTGTTAATAAATTTTTTGACGTATTCCTGAAGACTTCTTAGCCTACCCCCAAAGCGTGAAATAGAATTTTGTATTGACCCCAGTACAAAACCCATTTCTTCAACCCTCAAGTATTTCTTCACCTATAACGAATGTATAATGCGCCAAAGACGTTGGGTCGAGCAATTGAAGATTACGATCATACCATTCAATATCATTGTGGAAGAGCGAACGTGGTAACTGACGGATTGAGTAGAAGATCGTATGCATTTACGAGTGCGATGTTGTTAACACAAAAACCCATTTCGTATAACTTACAAATGATGAAGACAGAGTTAAAGACTCTAGGGACCCATGTGAAGATAACGAATATACGATTATAATCAACTTTAATCGATAAAGTTAAAGCCGCTCAAACTACACACCTGGAGCTGATGAATATGAAGAAGAAGGTTCAAGAGGGCGTTATTCTAGAATCAAGAATTGATGAAGAGAGGAAATCTCAACCCTCGATTTTATTGGCCCATTTGAAATCCTCGATCAAGTAGGAACTGTGGCCTATAAACTCGTTTTACCGCCAAGTATTTCGTGTGTTCATAACATTTTTCACGTATCGATGTTACGTAAATATGTGGATGACCCAAACCACGTTATTAAATTAGAACTAGATGAGATAGCAGAAGATTTAACGTATGTGGAGATACGTGCTAAAATCTTGGATAAGAAGGATCGCATTCAACTCTCAAAGGTTATACCTCAAGAGTTAGAATCTGAAATGAAGTCAAGGTATCCTCATCTTTTAGGCATACCAGGTACGTACGTAAATTTCGAGGGCAAAATTTCATAAGGAGGGAAGATTGTGAGACCCCAAATTTTATGAATAAAGATTTAAATTTCTCGAAATATTTTTTTTTAATATTATGGTGTGGATTTGATTTAATGTTATAGTTGTGGGTAATATTTTTAAATTTTGCAAAGTAAGCAAGTTGTTATATAATATTCTTTTTTTCGGGGAATATCCGTACGACGGCACAATCATTGGTGGACCCCACAACGGAAGTATTGTCATAGTTAAAAAACGAAAGAATTATATTTTTATAAAAATAACGGCGAGTGTTACCGTTAAAACTGTTGAACTACCCTAGTAGTAAAAGTCGATGTCTGGCGTTGGTTGCATAGTACACTGCGGTATTGATTATTGATGCTTACGTGAAAAGTCACTCAATTATACTCAATTATTGCTCCAGTAATTGCTGCATCATATCTCTCATATTATTGATTCAATTATTGTCATAGTGTCATCTGTATAATATGTTATATTATTAAATCAATAATTGAGATAACAAAGTTATTCATATTATTATTTGCAATATTGACAATGTCTAGAAGTTCACATCGAGAGAGGTTTGGTCACTAATTATACCAATAAGGAGAAATCTTTATCGGAAAGACCCCTCTTTCCTGGGAACGACCTGGTTGTTAAATATTGTGAATTATATTATTAATGATGAATAAGTTCGTGTTGGTAAAGATGAAATTGATAGTTCCATTGTGTTGGAATTATTAGTGTTAGTGAAAATCGACATTTATTTTGATAATAATTGATTTTTAGAGGTTATATTGACCAATCGTGTAATTAACCGGATAAATGAGCAATTAATTGCTATTGATTCACATGATTATAACAATTTGTTCACATGTGTGTACAATTGATTTACATTCATTTATTATTAGGGGGGTTAGGGCAAGATTAATAATACTTGTATGACTAAGTTAAAAATGGAGGTATAGATGGAGGTACTATACTGTAATTCATATTTTCACATGTCTAGAACTATTGATTCACATGATTTACTATTATGGGAGGTGGTGTAAGTTTGATAATACTTGCAGGACTAAATTAAAAATGAAGGAAAAGATGAAGGTAATTACTGTAATATTTTGAGCCCCAAAATGTGCAATTATGGAAATTATATTTTCCTATAAATAGAAGCTCATTCCTTCATTATTTTTCACTAATTCACTAAGTCTCACAAGAGCAATTATTATAGAGAGAAATTATAAAGAGAAAGAAGAAGAGAAGTTTGTTACCTCACTATACCAATATCCAGATTCTTCTAAGATAAGGGGTATTATTCTTTCATATTCATGAAGAGAGTTATTTTCTTTCAATACTCACAAGGGTTGTTATTCCATTCTTTATTATTATGTTGGAATAACATGTCTATGCGAAGTACCGCATACATGGTAAAATTCTTCTATTATTCCATTCTTTATTATTCTGTTGGAATAACCTGTATGTGCGGTCTATCACGTGCCTGGTGAATTCTTCTATTATTCCATATGAACAAATAGTTATAATCATGTGAATCAATAGCAATTAATTTCTCATTTATCTAGTTAATTACCCGATTGGTCAATATAACCTCTAAACATCAATTATTATCGAAATAAATATCGATTTTCACTAACACTAATAATTCTAACACAATGGAACTATCAATATCATCTTTAACCAACATGAACTTATTCATCATTGATATTATAATTCATAATATTTAACAACCAGGTCGTTCCCAGGAAAGAGGGGTCTTTCCGAAAAGGATTTCTCCTTATTGGCACGCAATTAGCTGACCAAACCTCTCCTTGACAGAACTTCTAGACATTGTCAATATTACAAATAATAATATGAATAACTTTGCCATCTCAATTATTCATTTAATAATATAACATATTATATAGATGATACTGTGATAATAATTGAATTTATAATATGAGAGATATGATGCAACAATTACTGTAGCAATAATTGAGTAAAATTGAGTGACTTTTCACGTAAGCATCAATAATCAATACCGTGAGCTACTATGCAACCACCGTATTACTGTACTTTTACTACCGGGTAGTTCAAGAGTTTTAACTGTAACACTCGCCGTTATTTTTATAAAAAGATAATTCTGTCATTTTTTAACTACGATAATACTTCCGTTGTGGGGTCCACCAATGATTGTGCCATCGTACGGATATTCCCCGACAAAAAGAATATTATATAATAACTTTCTTACTTTGCAAAATTTATAAATATTACCCACAGTTATAACATTATATCAAATCCACAACATAATATTAAAAAAAATATTTTGAGAAATTTAAATCTTTCTTCATAAAATTTGGGGTCTCACAATGCAAGCATATGAAGCTTTGTACGGAAGGTAGTCTAGAACACCATTGTGTTGGGATGAAGTAGGAGAACACCGAATGCTAGGACTTGAAATGGTACAGCAAACAACGGATATTGTCAAGCTGATACAAATGCGTTTAGTAGCATCTCAAGACAGACAGAAGAAATTTACAGATTCGCATAGAGAAAATAGAGAGTTTGAAGTAGGCTCTTACGTATTTCTAAAGGTATCTCCCTAGAAAGGAAAGATACGCTTTGGAAAGAAGGGAAAGTTAAGTCCAAGGTTTATAGGACCTTTTGAAGTGTAAAAACGAGTAGGTGAGGTAGCTTACATGATATCATTACTTCCAGACTTAGAACGAATACATAATGTGTTTCATGTATCCGTGTTACGTCTTTATAAGCTAAATTATAAACACGTGATAGAATATGAGCCTATTCATATCAAGAAGGACTTAACGTATGAAGAGTTGTCGATTCAAATTATTGATAGAAAAGAACAAGTTCTGCGGAACAAAGTCATACCTTCCGTAAAGGTGTTATGGAAGAACCACGATGTAGAAGAAGCAACGTGCGAACTTGAAGAAAAGATAAAAAGGAATTACCCTCACTTGTTTGTGTATTTTTTTTTTATATAGCGAGATTCTGGGAACAAAATCCTTATAAGGGGGAGAGAGTGTAACGCCTCAGAAAATCAAACCTTTTGTAAATACTTTTATAATGAATAAAATAATATTATTTGTTATTATTATGTGTTAGTAAGATGAATGTCGTTCTATAACCTAGAAACTTCAGAAAGTCATAGTATTTTAACCACATGAATGAATTAAAGTGTTTGAATTTCCAAGACAAAAATAAAAGTTTTGCGATAAATTTTCTGAAAAATACTATTCATCGATATTTGCTGGGGAATTATTTTTAAACTTCCGAGAAATACCTAATGTTATAATATCAAGGTGAGATGGATTATGTAATAATAATCTAAGTATATGGAAAACGTAATATTTTGGATGCGGACTTAGTTCGAGAACGTTAGGAAGATCAATCATTAAGAATCTAATTTAATGATTGTATGATACGTATGTATGGTAAGTGGTAACGAATATAAGTATAATACGAAGTATTATACGAGTATGTACGGAAGATGGAATAACATATATTACGAATTAGTATACGAAAGAGAATACGAGTATAATACATAGAGATTATATATTAAGGCTTTTAGTTAAATGGAATAGACTAGTAGGATTATGTAATAATTGAATAGTCCAATAAGAATTAAGGTGCAAGCCCAAGTGTTTATTAATGCAAGCCCACAAGAATAAGCTAAGCTAATTAAACCTAAGCCCAATTAATGATCCAATGGGTTAAGCTGGATCCACGGGGTAACCCATGGGTGATCTTGGTGCCCAAGTGTTGTGATGACCAAGAACTTTA
Organism: Panax quinquefolius; assembly: GCA_020205615.1. NCBI lineage: Eukaryota > Viridiplantae > Streptophyta > Magnoliopsida > Apiales > Araliaceae > Panax > Panax quinquefolius. The sequence continues at coordinate 100,349,758 of CM035163.1, read as the reverse complement.
TGTGGTGGCCAAGTATCTCGTGTAGGGAGCAAGTTTACTTAGTTGTTAAGAATGGAATAGTAAGGAAGTTAGTAAAGGAGGTGGAGGTCTTATTGACCTATTTACCCTAACTTTAGAAAGTCTATAAATAGCAAGTTGGATTTAATTATTTGTTTGTTCAATTATCCAACAACTTTCCTTTATAAAACAACTTAAGTGTTAGAGAGAATAAGCACGTATAAGTCAAACTTCCATTGTTAGGTTTTCAAGAATAAGAGAAGAACTAGTTCATCTAGGGTAAGACTCTTGTCTAATAATTTTCCATCTCTTCCATGATAACTTGATAGAGAAGTGATGGTCATGTATGTTAAAGAATCATAAGAATGGATAAGCTAATGACTTAAGTATTAATAAGCCGAAAATAAGCACTTTGTCCATAAATAAGCTATGAATTAAGTAAGAACATGTAAGACTTGTGTCATGTTTACATGAATGTTGTTAACATAATGAAAGTATGTAAGAATGTTGCTTAAAGGACTTAAACCAATAATAAGTCATAAGGAATGGAATTTAGTAGTTTATAATTTGTTAAGTTATAAACTTATGAGGAATAAGCCAAATCCTTATTTAAAATTAAGTTGTTGTAATATGTAGGTTGAGATGTCTAGTTAATGAATTGAATCCATTTGGATTGATGAACAAATCGTTAGCAACGAAGTTTTACCAAAATTCACACGATTGGACGATAAACGTCGAATTCATGAAATTCTCGGAATGGAAGTCAGATTTTGTGTTTAAACTCGAAAACATTGGTTTTGATGGAGACAAGTCTTATTTAGCATTATAGAGTTGCGAACTCAAAAATGACCGAATTCCGACTTAGAACGAAGAAACGAGCATTAAACGTTCACAGACGTTTAACATTTTCATTAAAAATGAACCAATAGGTGAATTTGGAGTTAACGAAGTCAAATAGATAAAATTCTTGCATGAACATGTAGAGTATGTGATTTGTGAGCTAATGGATTTTGAACGAGCCAATTCGCACTTAAAATGTTTAAATTTGGAGTCCAAGAAGTTCATTTTAAAAATCAAAACTGTCAATTGTCTGGTGCATAGAGTTGGCACCGTGACACCAGCCCACAACATATTGATGACGGTACATTGCCGAATCGACCATCGATTCTCGGAAACTTCATTAAGGGATGATTGGCGTCATGGCGCCATGACCTTATGGAATGCATTGTAAAGAAGGTTTATCTGTATGAAATGAATGGTAACTGATTAGTAAAGAAGTGAAGCTTAATTATTATATTGTTAAAACTTTATTAAACCTCAAGTATGAGACATAAAGGTTGAAGATAAGTAATCAAACATGAACGTGAGAACAATGTAAACTATATCGGATAGCCGGAACCAATAATAATAAATCTAAGTCACGTTTAGATTGAGAAGAAGGGTAAGATTCATTAGGAACCATGTATTCTCATTCATGACCTCATGTGTGTGCTATGTGATTATCTATTGTAGAGACCTTAAAGACTTAACATGAATGTGTAATAACCGTAACTGACATTGAAGGCAAGTATTCTAACCCTTGTTTCAGTTCAGTCTGGACAAGCTTTGTGGTTCATGTATTCTTATACATGAATTGTTGTATGATGAAGTCAAAGCCAATTCTTTTGGCTAAACTTATATTATGTTTCTTGAAGAAGTAGCAGTGGTGAACAAAAGAGCAAAAGTTGCATGTCAAAGCATCAGTAACAGCATGAAAAGGAAGAAGAAGCCGCAGAACCTGAGGATTTAAAGTTCAGAAGCCGCGCGGCTAAATAGAAGCAAGGATGCGGCCTACCATGCATGATCAACCCAGACGAACAGACTTTGCACTCATGGCGCCATTGCGCTATGATTACAAAGGGACCTCGCGCGCATCTATCATTAGTTTTTACGTGTTTTTCATAGGAGAGAACTAGGGTTTACACTTTGAAAGATTTTCCAACGTGGAGCCAAGCATATACTTCATATTTTCTACTTCATCTTTGGGATTCAATCATCATTTACCTTTATTGTTGCTGGATATTATTGAGGAGTTGAACGTTACGTTTGGATTATAATCAGCAATTGGGTTTGATCGATTATATCTTCTCTCTTTTAATTGTTTATTTATTTTCAATGTATTCCTTTGATCCCATAATGGCTTTCGGGATCAGCGATGAACTTAACTCCATTATGGGATTCTAACGGATTTTAATATGTAGTCTAATTGATTGGGTGATTGCTGGACTGTTTGTGTATCAATAGTAATTTCTATTATGGTTTATTTGAATGCATGAATGATTGATCACCATTAATTTTATATGCTTGTATGGAATTGAAAAATAACATGCAAGTATGGTTATAATCATGATAGCATGCGTATATAGGGCTGATTTGCTTAGCTTTATATTTCGTGAACCAGGTAGACATATATTATTTCACCGAATGAGTTATTATAAGGGTTTGTGCTTAAATTCAATAGGGCTACAATTTCACATAGACATATAGTGCGGTTAGTTTTATTGCCGATTACATGATGTCTATTGCATGTTGATTTTATGTAAGTAGGTCATAATGCATTGAAAAATGGTTATGTCTGTGTTTGAGCTCTTGGCTAAATTTCTATGATACGTGAATAGTCTTGCATGAAGGTGGTAATTAGATGAACTATTAAATGAAGTTAGGATCCCATTATTTCCAGATTTTATTTATTACATTATTATTATTCTTTTAGTTATTATTTGAGTTTAGAATAATTCACAACCATAAGTGTTAGTTTAAGCATATAAAAATAGTGATTTAGTTGATGTATAATAGTTTACTTTAGAACCCTTTCTCTGTGGATCGATACTCTACTTACTCTGTATTAATTGTTGACACATGTATGCTTGCATGAGTTAGAGTCCTTTTTATTAGAAGTAAAAAGGAGGCAACAAGTTTTTGGCGCCATTGCCGGGGAAAGACGTTTAAATTTAAATAATTATCATCAGTTTTAAGCTAGATTGTATGACTTAAGCAAATCTAATCTTATCTCATTTCTATTTTTGTTTTTTTTTGGTTTTAGGTACTTGTAGATATTTTATGCACATGCGATCTTCTAATTCCAAATTGATACCAGCACAGGATAATATTAACGTGAGAGGTTGGAAAGAGAGAGTTCTTTGAAATTTACAAGCAGAGTTAGAGGGTACCACATCTAATATGGCAGAAGAACAAAGAGAAGAGCAAAGAGAGGAGCACCGGGCTCTGAGAGATTATTCCATGCCTAATATTAATGGACTTCAGTCTAGCATAGTCAGACTAGCGATATCATCTAATACATTCGAGATAAAACTGGGCACAATTCAGATGGTGCAGAATTTGGTACAGTTTTGGGGTGCTGCTATAGATGATCCTAATGAGCACCTATTGAGCTTTACTAAGATATGTGATAGTTTCAGATACAACGGGGTGTCGGAGGATGCTATCAGACTTAGGCTGTTTCCATTCTCATTGAGGGATAAAGCGAGAAGTTGGCTTCATTCTTTGCCTTCAGGATCAATTACTACATGGGAGGACCTAGCTCAAAAGTTCTTAGCCAAGTTTTTCCCAATGGCTAAGATGATGAAGATGAGGACAACAATCTCCCAATTTGAGCAACAACAAGGTGAATCCTTATATGAAGCTTAGGAGAGATATAAAGAGATGCTATGGAAGTGTCCGCACCATGGTATGCCAGATTGGATGGTGATCAACACATTTTACAATGGATTGGGATGGCAGTCGAGGCCGATTGTAGATACAGCTGCAGGAGTAGCATTATGGGCAAAGAGTTCTGAAGAGGCCTATAACCTTATCAAGACAATGGCAGCGAATGACTTTCAAAACCCTACATCTCGGATGCCATAGCCCAAAGTTACAGGTTTGTTGGAAGTGAATGCTATTACAAAGTTATCAGCACATATGGCATCCATGGCGAAGAAAATAGACTCATTGACAGAGAGTAAGGCAAAGACAATTGCCTTTGTTTATGAGATTTGTGTAAGGTCACACTCCACAGTCAATGTGCTATTAGCTCGGAGTCGGTACAGTATGTGTGTCGACGTCGGGATTTTTAAGTGTCCCTATTCGTTACTTGTTCTTTGGTGTTCTCATGTTAATGTGAGATTTGTTTGAAAAAATAAGTGAAATAGGCCCGACATGTATAATGTCGACGATATAACTTTAAGAGTCGCCAGTTGGTGTATTTAACTGGTTGCACCAATGCAACCGAAAAGGTTTGCACATTGACCCAGTGTTTTGACACTGCTAGACGAGTCTGTGAAATCAAAATTCATTTTGGGTCCGGGGGCTTGATTATGCGGAGGGAAAGTGTTAGGCACCCCCCGACATCCGTGTTACCACGGTGACCGCCACTTTTCAAAGAAATTGTTATATGAATGTGTGTATTTATGTGTGTGTGTGTGGATCAATGTGCAGTTATTTGAAAGTAGTACGAGGCCTCGTTCGCACCTATATACACAAGGTTTGAATTTTATAGGAAAGTTCAATTTTAACCAAGATATAGCAATGACGTTTTATAAAAGAGGTTTTTCAAACCTTGTGCTCAATATGAAATGAGACCTTTTCATACTTCCATTTTATTATTAAATTTTCTAACATTTGCTTTTATTTTGAGATCACGAAGCATTCTCGAGAAAATAATATCTGTGATCTTAGAACTCCTCATGGGCATGACAACCATCCAAGGAAATTGGACACTATAAAATAATGTATGCAATTTTCTGACTAAAAAATGTCCATCATAGGAACCGAATCTAGATTTAGTAAAAGCCCGAACACATGATCACATGATTCCTAGGCTCACATGATCTGCAATTTATATGGAAAGCGATGGCGAGTTATATATATATATATATATATATATATATATATATATATATATAAAAGCTATAAATATATATATCTGAGCATGATCAACCACCACGAAGCAACTCCATGGGGATCGAAATGTAAATATATAAAAGCGGTAAATATATATATATATATATATATATATGGACATGATCAACCACCACAAAGTAAACTCCAGATGGGACGAAATGTAAATAAAGCTGTAAAAGCGATCAACTACCACGTTGTAAACTCCAGGAAGGACGGAATGTAAATAAAGTTGTAAAAGGCCACGAAGTAAACTCCATGCCTTACGTAAGTGTGTGTGTATATATATATATATATATATATATATATATATATATAAAAAACGATAACGACCGGATGTGAATCCAGGCTCATCGGATATGTCCGACAACAATTATATATGTATATATATATAAAAGCGATTAAACGCACCGGATATAAAATCCAGGCTCATCAGATATGTCTGACAACAATTATATATTTGTATATATATAAAAGCAATTAAACGCACCAGATATAAAATTCAGGCTCATCAGACAGAGTCTGTCCATAGTTTATATATATAAGTGTATATATATATATAAGCAATTAAACGCTCCAGACCGAAGTCTAGGCTCAATCGAGGCATAACTCGATAATGTTAGTCCATATATGAAATATATACATATATATAAGTTTATATATACAGACATAAATGAAAATTACGGACCGAAGTCCAGGCAAACACACTTACACGACTCTCAATGTGTATAACAGTGTGTACTAATATGAGAAGAAGGCTTTATAGAATATAAGAAGGCTTACAGTGGGCTGCCAAAGTAGACTTCTATGACTTTAAATGGATAAACACTCAGCTCTCGCCGGATAAAAGTTAGCTATATGTGAGCTAACTAGTGTTTAGAAGTGAGGAAACACTCAAAAGATGTGTATGCAAAGTAAAATGGACAGGGCTTCCTCGCCTTTTTCCCTCCCTCTTCTTCTCAAATGGCTGCCCCGTGGCTTGTATATATAGATGGATGGTCATAGCGGACTACACCCAATGACCCTTGCTTGTTGTACCTACTGCGGGTCGTGATGCATCTGAGCCTCGTGAGTCATGTCGTCTCGTAGTAAGTGCACTCATGCACTGTAATATCTGCTCAAACTTGCAGAACTTCAATCTGAGCATCCGAACGAGGTATATCTGACCTTCTTCAGGCCGCTTGTGTCAAGAATTAGGCAATGACATGGATTAGAGGTTGTACGAAGTTAGGAAGAGGGGTCTATGCCCATGATCTTCAAGCTTCAAATTCTATCCAAAGTACTGTCACGCGTAATAGTAACTCAAGATTGTTACTCCTCGGTTCTTATGGGACATTGTTGTATGTATGTATGTATGAAGTATTGAGATGACGTGCCATTGTCGAAGGAATAAGATGATGTTTGACTCATCGCCGGGGTTATCGCCGATTTGAGTTAAAAGTATACGTTGCTTAGGGTTACATCTGAGATTGAACTGCTGCTTGTTTGTATGTCTCACTGTCATCTATGGATGTTCCTGTCTGTCCGTTGTTATCTCCGGGTCTAAGGTGTGTGTGCTTTGACAGGATGTCTGTGGTTGAAGCTGATTGCATATGTTTGAAGTAAGCATTTCAGGGGTTATCGCCGAAACTGCAATGGCATCTCTTGGGGCTATCACCAAGGATGGGGTTGCTACTCCCAGTGTTGTCTGTGGGACTGGAACTGAGCATCGCGGTGTTATTGCCGAGACAGAACTTTCCTCTCCGGTGTTGTTGCCGGTCTTTTGATCTGCATATCTCGGGCTTATCTCCGAGATTGGAAATGACATTCCTGGTGTGTGTTTCGGGTTTGAGATGAAGTTCCTGGTTTATGTTCTGGGTTGGAACTGATTTTCCCAGTTTGTGTTTTGGGTTGGAGCTGAAGTTCCGGTAGTATCTGGAATGGATGTAAGTTGTCTTTCAGGGTTATCTCTAAAAGACGAATCTACCCTCCTGCAATGTTAGTAATAGGAGCGCATAAAATTTTGAGTGTCTATAGATGCCCCTCTTTATCATATTCATGCAATGCAAGGCATGGATAGGATAAAGAATCCTAGACACTTCAAATGCAAGCAAGATAAACATGATGATATATGCAGCAACATGATGCAAATGCATGTAGAATGCATGAATGATTGTTAGGTAATCTTATTCGGATGACAATCAGTGATGGCTTGGACATGCGATCCAAGTTTCCAAAGATGTTGATGTTGGGGCTATCACCAAAGTCTTGAATCCTAAACACTGGCTCATATTCCATAGAGGTACCTCTTGTGTGTAAGAGATCTGTGGGGGTAAAGCTTCGTCTGTTTGAGGATGTGTATAACATATTCCCTCATTCTATCAGAGTTACTGCCAACAGTTTGTTGTTATCAAGGTTGCCTGATCTTCGCTGATGTGTGTATCACCGGATAAATCCTTGCTGCATGTATTGTCAAGGCTGCTTGACCTTCATTGATGTATGTGTCAATGGTAGCATTGTGTTGTGGCCCCCGCCAGGGAAGGTTGCTTCGATGGGTTTACTTACCATCGACTAATGTGATGTCAAGGCTGCTTGACCTTCATTGATGTGTGTATAAATGGTTGCATTGCGTTGTGACCCCCGTCGGGGATACATAGATGCTTAAAAGATACGTGTTGTGACCCCCGCCGAAGATACGTGGATGTTTGAAAGATGTGCGTTGTAACCCCCACCGGGGATACATAGATGTTAATAACTTCGATGTTGTAACCCCCGCCGGGGAGGTTTGATATATCGTGGTTTTGTGTTGTAACCCCCGCTGGGGAGGTTTAGGGTTGTGACCCTGCAAATGACGGCATCAAACCTTTGTGGGGTATTACCGAGCAAGATCTGTGAAAGTTGAGCTCATTGGTATTGTATACACTGCATTCAGGTGAATACCGTTGAGACAACGAGAGTTTAAATCTGACCGACGAGAAACCAGGATTTCAAGCTATTCCGCTCAATTGCGTAGCACTTTTATTCCTGATTTGGTCTTTTCAGCTTGTGAGACCTCCTTTGCAACTCTAACTGGAGTGAGCCGATGGTGTGGGACAAATGTAGGAGTGCCGCAAGTGTACTGCGGGAGCCAGCGGGTTAGCTGCATGGGCAACCGCGTTTATGTATAAAATGGTTGCTTTTCATAAGTCATTTTCAAGTTCTTGCAATGAAGGAAATCAAGAGCTCTTCTTCAAATTTGCTGAGTTCGGGCAACTTTCTACATATTATGCCACCATACAAGCGTTCTTCACTGTCCTGGTAACACATGCATGTATTTTTTTCCAATTCTGTTCGTTGGAAAATGACTTATCGCATGAAATGCATTTAGACACATAGTAGTGAATATGCATGCTTATATGACTTGATAAAACATATTCAACATAGTAAATATTAGTATTAAACCATGCTGAACATATTGATGCGAAAAAAAAATTTACTTTTGAAACAGTCAAATTGGCCCCTTTTACTGTCATTTCTTATCCTATATGAGGACAAATGAGTAAAGGTAGACAAGCAAAATAATCCTGGTAAGTAGACTACACTTATGGATTTTTTACTGCAATGTATTGATGCATATAGGATGTATATGACTGTGTACAGGTGTGCTATTGAATGGCCACCTAGTCATGCCTATGTGCATGTGGATAGTCCCATTTACAAAGGGGCTATGGAAAAATTTTCCCAAAATGTAAGTATTGGGTAGTCATGTAAGACCCCAGCTTTTTATAAATAAAATTAAAATTTTCGCTATTCATTATCTTGAAATAATAAGGAGTTAATTTGATATAATGTTTTGGTTATGGGTGAAATGTGCAAATTTTACAAAATAAGCAAGTGGTTGTAAAATATTCATTTCTGTCGAGGAATATTCATTTGGTCGTGGAATATTCTTTTTGTCAGGAATATCCGTATGACGGCGCAGTCATTTGTGGGCCCACATAACAGAATAACTGTCGGATGAAGAAAATGACAAGTTTGAGTTTTTATAAATAACGGCGTAATTGTTATCGTTAACACTGTTGGAATACATAGTGGTTAAAATACAGTAATACGCGTAGTTGCACAGTAGCACACAGTATTGCACAGTATTGTTGCATTATCGATTCGTACGTAAGAAGGCATTACTCAATAATTGTTACAATAAATATTGTTCAATATTTTATTTTATTGATTCAATAATTGCTACGTTGATATTTTATATTATTGTTGTTTCAATAATTGTCACTGCACAATATTTCTCATTATCATATCAATAATTCATATTATTTGAAAAATATTATTAGATAACATTATTGGCAATGTCTAGAAAGTTCTGTCTAAGGAGAGGTTTGGTCACCTAATTGCGCTCCAGTAAGGAGAAATCCTTATTGGAAAGCCCCCTCTTTCCTGGGAACTGCCTGGTTGTCATTATAGTGATTCTGTAATATTATTTGTGAATAATTAATTATTGATAAGGAAATTTTTATTTGATGCGGATATAAATGATGGATTTATTTATGTTATGTGGTTTTATCAGTATTTTTGTCGGAATGGAGGTATTAAAAATCAAATCAGTATTTTTACGATATATTGTGTGAGTTATAATTTTTAATCTGACCGTTGGATCATTGTGATTTTTGGATATGTTATACATATATAAGTTGGGTATATGTTCATAAATTTTGAACCGTTATAAATGAACGTATGATTTGTTATAGATTTTAAGAGGTGACTGATTCAAAAATTAGGTTTATAAATGATTTTGGTGGAAAATTCTAGAATTGAGTGGGCCCCACATGTGGTTGGTGAAGAAATGTGCTGAATTTTATTTCAAATGTGGTGGGTGGAAATAGTAGCAGGTAAAGCCATCAAGTAGCAGGTCAAGTCTGCTTCGGCGTGCTAACATTATCCTATAAATAGAGGGCTAAGTTAGAATTGAAAATCACACCAGAAACATAAGCTTTCTCTCTTTCTCTCTCTATATTATCGAGCGTATTTTGTGAGTATTTAGATACTTTGAGAGTTCTTTGTTCAAGACAAGTTTCATTCAAAGATCACTTAGAAAGGTTTCATTCCAAAAGTCTTGTTTCTTTGAGGTAAGGGATGTTATTTTCTTCTTAAATGATATTATTTTCTTCAATATCATTATGCTGAGATATTGTTATGAATTTTATTGTATAATTTCTACCTTTTTGTGTCGGGGTTATTATTCACGTATACGACACTATTCACGTATATGGCACTATTATTCACGTATACGACACTATTCACGTATATGGCACTATTCACAAATACGACACTATTCACCGAAAAATGAAATTTTCTCTTTTTCGTCCTAGATGTCTTTTATGGTTACTATCTTTGATTGTATCCATGTTTTGATCTTTATTTTTAAATTCTACTTCACACTTGGTTATTATGGAGTATTATTGAATTTGGATAAACCGAAATACGAATCCCTAATATTTGTCCTTCTGTCTCACTGGATTCGTTCTCTAAAATATTTTTCATCATCCTCAGTCCTTAATGATGATACATGATGAATATTTTTGGCCTATAGTGCAAAGATGTATGATTACCTGATGAATATCTTTGGCCCGTAGTGCAAAGATGAACAAGTGTTGAGATGAACATGACCAACTGGTGATACAAATGAATATCTTTGGCCCGTAGTGCAAAGATGAATATTTGATTCAAGATGTATATTTATTGATGTTACATGGGATAAAATATTGATGATGGACTTTTAAATTCATAGATGATAATAGATTTCATTCTCTACTTAACTCTTCTAATGAATTGTTGTTTCCGCTGCAGTTGTTGATCTAAAACTTGTTGTCTATTGTATTCTCATCGATTTTTCCTGTTGAAGACTAAGGATAATTTATTGTATATTATCTTAGTCATAATATTCTTTACTGGGCTAGTTGAGCTCACCCTTTTCCTTTTTGTTCCATTTTTCTTCTCAGGAGGTAAGAACATAACAGGATCGAGTTAGGGTATGCAGTGATGGTTCTAGAAAGATGTTTTAACAGTCCTCACTATTTCTGTAAAATAGTGTATGAATAATTGTAATGAGGACTTATTTGAGTGTTGATATTGTCTAGAAGACAATATTTGTATTTAAACTCAAAATATGTGTTGTCGTATTTTGCACGACAATTGTATTATTGAAGTTGTAGTTTGCTTTCTGTACCATGTATTTGGCTACTCAGAATGGGTGTGGTGTATACCTATTTTGGGGGCATCACAAGTCATGCATTTTTAACTCTACTGTAGATGTATGTTAAAACAATGCATGCATGCTTGTAATCATAGAATGCATTTTGAAAAGACTCCAGATAAGAAATTACAACACCTTTTTTGAGTTGATTTGGAAACTTGTTGTCCGGATATCATGGATCCGGATTAGCCGAGTAGTTCTCGCAGGACGACTTCTGGTGTACGGAGGAGGGCTTTTGAAGAGCCTCAGCGTCGTTCTGTTAGACAGCCTCGTCATTTAGCGGAGGTGATGATACGTCCTATTCGGGTTGAAGTGCCAAATGTCGAGGACGAGGAGGAGGATGCACCGATCGAGGTTCTTGCTTCTGTTGTACGTGTTCCCCATAGGGAATTGCCAGGTATTCAAGTGGCAAACCTAGATCTTCTAGGTGACTTGAGTAGGCATCCTTCAGTATACCTCCACGCAAACGAGGTATGAAGTTAGATCTTTAATCTTCCTTATTTCCTATTGATGAAGAGTCAAGGAGTCTGATGTTGATCTGCATTTGATGTAGGTTCCCAGCTTCACACAGCCTCGAGGGAACTAGTTTAGCATCCAATCTATGTATCAGGCCTTGCATGATGACTATAGAGCAATCGTCCATGGCTGGGGATTTGGGAGGTTCTTCTCCATTCTACCCCGTCGTTGTCCATGGGGTTACCTCAGGGCATTGTCTGAGCGGTGGTTTCAACAGACTTAGTTACTCCATTTGCTGGACTGTGAGGTGATGATGATGCCGATGGATTGGCGGTTTATCACAGGTATGGAGTTTGGAGGGGAGTCGGTGCCTTGCACAGCGGATATCACCCCTACTGCAATCAGATCCTTGTTGGGAGTTCCAATGAGGCGCTTCGAGCGGGGACTGCTCGTCTGTGTCCTTTGAGAGTAGATGCTATGAGCGGGCTGTTGAGTGAGCCCATACCGGATTATATGAGATTCAGGGATCATATTCTTTGGTGATTGTTCCTGATAATCATTAGGGGCTGCTTTATAGCAGATAATTCCTCTACGGTATCCTTCGCTTTGATCAGAGCCACTCGACACGTGGACTGTATAGGAGAGTATGGTTGGGGTTCCTACACCTTTGCCTTCTTCCTCAAGGGAATGTGCATGCGATCGCAGGGCTTAACCGAGGCGTGGTTAGGATTCTACCCGTTTCTGCTGGTGAGTGTTTCTCTTATCTTTTCCCATGTATAGATTAAGAGTGTTGACTGACAGCAGATATTTTCCTTTGTGTTGGCAGTTTTGGGCCTATGAGAGGCTTCCCTGTTTACGTCCTGTGAGCGTGCTAGGTTTAGACACCTATCCATGAGGATGGAGATGGCATCATTCCATACTGGAGGAGGTCCCTGTTGCTGAGGGTTTCACTTATTGTCGCCTACAGCTAGAGTTGTTAACAACCGATGTCATCACATAGATTCCCTACTCTGGAGAGCATTTGGGAGTTTGTTTTGAGGATGGGTACCCGACTTGAGTAGAGTACATCATTTCCACCCGCAGGATTCCTCTCTTCACAGATGGAGGATGGGAGCTCAATGTAGGAAAGCGTTCTATTAGGAGCACTACAGGAGAGATTCGTATGCCGATCTTGCCTCCTGCCAGGCATTATTGGCCTGTTTCGCAGTCACCCATCATTGACATCCCATTGATGGGGATTAACGGCTTTACATTGTCAGAGGGCCCATGTTCTCAGGAGATGTTCCAGCATTGGTGGATCCCTCGTACGATTGGAGCTCAGACCCGCGCCACACAGTTTATGGGGGATATGGTTCCAGGATCCATGATGATAACGGATTGGCTAGCCCATGTCAGAGATCCGACTCATGTGACACAGATTGACTCGGCAGCTGGACAGGTCACGTATTTTCATTCGGAATTTGGGCAGAGATCCTACAGAGGTAGATACTTTTGATCCTTCCAGCTCTTACGCTGGTCCCTCAGGTGACCCATATGGTTTTTCTGGCGCAAATCCTCCCTTTGTATAGGCCTGACATCCCTGTAGATAGAGATCCAGTGACTCAGGAGAAGTTACATCAGGTGGACAGGATCGATGATGTAGACATCGACACTCTTGACTTTTTCTTATGTATTTCTCGCTATCTCTTTTGATAGGCCTCTGTTGTATGTTGGGTAGCTTCGCCCCATTTCCCTATATTTTAGCTGTACAAAGATGTATTAGATGATGATATACTTAGGAATGTATGTACAATTTTCCATTCCATATACCATATTGCCATCTATTGTATCATACATGTTATTATGTTATGCATATGTATGTATGTCCAGAGATATCCAGCATTGACCCCTGGATGGTCTTATGACCACGCCCGTCGTCTGATGATGTCTTCTTCGACGAGCTAGTCAGTATTGATCATACCCCACCATTTGTGGTGGTAGTAGGTATATATCACTCATGGTATGATAGTATATCACCATCAGTTATGGTGATAGTAGATAATTTGCTGCAGCATACTATGACCCTGTTGATGTTTCAGGTTCCTACAGGATTTGTAGAGGGTATGCTAGAGCACTAGGTATCGGATAGGAAGGTTTTCCGATTTGGGACTCAGGAGTTGACTCCTACTTTAGAGGAGTATGCACGGTTAATGATGCTACCACTGGACAGACCTTACATGCATATGGCTATTGGAGACATGAGCAGACAGTTCATGACCCTCACCAGATTGAGACGTAGAGTGGTCCAGGACGAGATTACATCGGGCCACGTGATATCCCAAAGATTTCTATTTGATGAGTTTGGCTCACGAGGATAGCTATGCACGGCATTCCAGGGATTTCACCACACCGGAGGACCATTGGCGTTCAGCTAGAGTAGATGTACTGCTTCTATGCTTATTGTTATACGTCTTCATGCCGCGGTACATGGATGAGATGGATATCGGCGTCGTTATGGCAGTGAGAGCTCTCAGGTAGGGTCGTAACATTGTACCGATGATTATCGCAGAGACACTGAGGTCAGCTACATACTGCTGAACTTATTCGGCAGGAATATTTACAGGTAGCTCGGTCATGCTGTATGAGTGATTTATGTAACACTTGAGATCGATTGGCACATTTAGGCTACAGGGGTTTTTTTTCACCCATGAGATAGCAATGGCGTACTCCTTTCAGCCTACGGAGTGTACAGATGCTGCATCGTGGTCAGCTTTCTTGGTAGAGATTAAGGATCCATTTGTTATATTTCCGTGTTCAGGGCTTAGTTCACCCTACAGCTTCATTATTCATGCTCCAGTCATAGATTATCTCCCTCTGGTTGGATTGAGCGGCATGATCACTTACCACCCACTGGCCGTGATGTGTCAGTTTGACCAGTTTCACGATTTTCATCCGTATGAGGGGGCAGTGAGTCAGCGCTTTGCTTCACACCGTTTGTCAACGGAGGACAGATCTAGGTTGTATGCCTATTGGGATCAGCGAGAGTTGGCTGAGTTTTCTGTCAGTCATCCAGGTTGTTCTGTAGAGTATTTTGCATGGATGGAGAAAGAGACTGCATCGGCTACGGCAGTATCCACAGTGCAGGGGATTGATTCTGACGATGAGGAGCCTATAGAGGAGGCTGTTATTCGCATCGATGATTTGATCGCTGGGTCGCCAAAGATTTGTGATGGATTCTCCCACCCCGAAAAGCCACCATTGTTACTCAAGATTATTCGGCACATCATTTGGAGCAGAGCTTACATCTGATGACCTATGATAGAGATCAGGCTAAGGCCGCTATGTTGACAGCTCTTGATGAGAGAGATATTGCTCTGTTAGAGAAGGATGAGGCTAGATCAACTAGGGAAGCATTGATAGTGGAGTGGGATGCCGCCATATCTGCTAGGGATGTGGCCATCGCAGATAGTACTTCAGTTAGATCCTAGATGACTGTCAGTCTTGCCGACATGAGTTCTTACATTGATGAGCATTATGCCACCATGCAGTTAGCCTCTGATCTGCTAGCTCGTGTAAATACCCTTGGGCAGGAGCTTGCAGTGCTTCCTCCGTCGTTAGAGAGGGATGCTGTGTTAGATCTGATAGTCTGCATACACACAGATCTGTAGATAGCTTTGTATTTTCCTGCACAGACTAGCTTAGCCATTTTGTCATGTACAACACAGATGTATATATCAAACAGTATTATGTATGGCAGCGAAATATATTTTGATTCACTTCCCTTTTAGTTATGCCTTGATACTTGCTTGATGTTTGCCTGTTTCTCTAGGGCCTTGTGATCTTGATGCATTCTGATCTTATCCTTGATAGATGGACATTGAGACGTCGCAAGATCTCTCAGGATGGATTACTGATTTCTGTAAATCCCTACCATCTTTGGTGTCTTGGGACTGGTATCTGTATGGAATGTGGAGAGGAGGGTGGTTTCTTTCTCTCTGAGATTGATCGCACCACAGATGGTCGTCAGTACTTCTATTTGTGAGAAGCCTAGTTAATTCCATCTCTTATTGGTTGGTATTGCTCTTTGAGGCACGATCGCAGCTTAGATGGTCACCAAATCTTCTATTTGTGAGAAGAAGTTGGGTAATTCCATCCCTTTGATCTAAAAACCGATGAAATGGGGAAAATTGAAGGTAGATCCCAGTACCGTGTGACAAGTACGTAGTTCTGGTAGGGGTTAGACTGCACCATGAATGGCTGCCTACATACCCCTATTGAAGAGGAGATCAAGTTTACGTAGTTCGAACCTGGTGTAAGAGGTTCAACGCTGAATGTGGAAGGCTGATGGGTGTTGAAGTATTTTTGTTATTTTTGTTGTTTTGCAGAGAAAGGGCAGAAATGTTTTTGTTGTTTTTCTTTATTGCAACCGGGCCGTATAGAATATGGTTACCTACGAACCCCCGGGTATCAGGGAGATCAGGTCGACGTAGTTCGCCCCTCAAGACGAATTGAAGGCAAAGAGAAGTGTGAATCCCATGTGCAGGCTATACTGTGGGGAGAAGAAAGTTTGATCCCATAATGGGGACAAACTGCAAGTGTGTAAAAAGTTTGATCCCATCCTCAGAATAAACTGTAGGCGTAGAAAAGTTTAATCCCGTCTTTAGGATAAACTGCAGGTGTGAAAGGTTTAATCCCGTCTTCAGGATAACCGAAATTGTTAAAGGTTAAATCCCGTCTTCAGGATAACCGAGATTATATGAAAGGTTTGAAATAAAGTAAAACCAGGCTGCTTGCTTGAAGTGTATGTTTCCCTGAGGGGTAGAAGAATATTCAAAAGGAAAGGGTTCAAAATCAGAATGACTGGTGATTTGATGATCAAAACTAGGATGTTTGTTTGATGGTAACTTCAGACATAGTACCGTTTCATGGTGTCTGAGTTGATAAGCTGTGGATTATCATCTCCATTCATTTCCTGCAATCTGAGAGCACCTCCTGTCAATACTTCCTTGACAACAAATGGGCCTTCCTAGTTACGAGCAAATTTTCCCTTAGATTGATCTTGGTTGTCAATGATCTTCTTCAAAACCAAGTCATATCATTTGAATTGCCGTAGTCGGACTTTTCTGTTGTAGGATCTTGCGATCCTTTGCTAATATAACTGACCATGGAAGATAGCCGCGGATCGCCTTTCGTTTATCAAAGAAAATTTGTGATACTTGTCTTGTACCCATTGGTCTTCATCTAACTGAGCATCCATCAATACTCTGAGGGATTCCATTTCCACTTCTATGGGGAGCACTGCTTCCATCCCATAGACTAATGAGTAGGGGGTTGCCCTAGTGGAAGTTCGTATGGAAGTTCTGTAAGCTAATAAAGTCAAAGGGAAGAGGTCAGGCCATCCTTTGTGATTGGCGGACATTTTTTGCATGATCTTTTTTATGTTTTTATTAGTAGCTTCAACAGCACCATTCATCTTTGGACGGTAGATGACGGAGTTGATATGTTTGATGTGGAATTTTCTACATAACTCCTCTATCATTTGGTTGTTGAGGTTCTTAGCATTGTCTGACACAATGACCTCTGGTTGTCCATATCGACAGATGACATTGTTTCTGATGAAAGCAATGATAACTTCTTTAGTAACCCTGGGGAAGGATGTTGCTTCTACACATTTACTGAAGTAGATGATCATGGTGAATATAAATCGATGTCCATTACTGGCTTTAGGCTCGATGGGCCCGATCACGTCCATTCCCCACATTTAGAAGGGTCATGGCAAACTCATATTGTGGAGTTCCCTTGGAGGGACGTGGTTAGCATTCCCATGAATCTAGCATTGATAGCACCTCTTGACGTGATCATCACAGTCAGCTTTGAGTGTAAGCCAATAATGTCCTGTTCTTAGAATTTTCTTGACAAGTAGGGGTTCGCTCATGTGAGGGCCACATACTCCACCATGGATCTCATCCATGAGACTCTGAGCTTGGTCTTTATCCAGACATATGAGGAGACCTAATCATGCATCTCTTTTGTAGAGTGCATCTCCGCTCAAGTAGAATTTCATAGCAAGTCGATGAATTCGCCTCTTCTCAGTTAGGCTCGCCTCAGTGGGTGTAGATCCATCTCGTAGATATTCCTTGATGTGCTAATACCAAGGGTTGTGGATGGGAGATAACTCATCCAATACTTCTCTAATGTAATTCCCATAAACTGGGGCTTTTTACAGAGCAAACGTGATGTTTTGCATGCTTTCCTTGTCCAACATGTGAACCAAGGAGGCCAACGTTGCTAATGCATCCGCAAAATCATTCTTATTGCGAGGAATGTGTAGAAAGGAGATTTCTCCGAACTCCAAAGCCATCTATAGAACCTGCCAATGGTAAGGCAGCAAATGTAATTCTTTGGTTTGATAGATTCCTGTAGATTGCTTGATTACCAATTCAGAATCCCCAAAGACAGTTAACCGCCTGATGCCATTGAAAGGGCAAGTTTTAGCCCCATGATACAACCTTCATACTCAGCTGTGTTGTTGGTGCTGACAAACTGCAATTTAACTACGACGGATATCGCCTCTCCACTGGGATATTAAAACTGCCTCCAAATTTCTAGAGCCTTCGTGCTAATGACTCCATCAAAATACATTCTCCATGTACGAGATGTATCGTACTGATGTTGTAGCAGAATTGTCATTACTCTTTCGTCAGGAAAGTATGTTTCTAAGGGTTTGTAATCCCCTGCAGGTGCGGTGGCCAGTTGATCCGCAATTCCCTGACCTTTGACAGGTTTTTGCATCACATAGACGATGTCAAATTGCTGTAGGATCAACTGCCATCTGGACAGTCGACAATTCAGTATGGGCTTGCTAAACACATACTTGAGAGGATCCAACAAGTCTTCTGAATTAGAGAGTACTTGTGTTCACTGATGCTGAGGTAATAGATAGCTCGTTCTTGGCCTCTATTGTCTTTCTGCCCCAGCATGCAGCCCATGGCTTTGTCATTTATGGACAGGTACATGAACAGGGGAACATCATCCCCGAGAGGTACCAAAACAGAAGCGTTAATCAGTTGCTCTTTGATTGTGAGGAAGGCTTTCTAACACTCATTATTCCATTTCATGGAGGAGTTCTTCCTTAACAGCTTGAAGATAGGCTCACAGGTTGCTGTGAGTTTAGAAATGAATCTGTTAATGAAATTGATTCTTCCCAAAAATCCTCGTATTTCCTTCTCAGTCTGAGGAATGGGCATCTCCTTGATGGCCTGAATTTTCGTAGGATCCAGTTCAATCCCTTTGTGGCTGACTAGGAAACCTAGCAACTTGCCTGAGTTAACACCAAAGGCGCACTTGGCGGGATTCAACTTCAAGTTGTACTTACGCAACCTATTGAAAAATTTTGTGAGATGGTCTAAATGGTCATCCTCCTTCCGGGATTTGACAATGATGTCATCCACGTAGATCTCTATATCCTTGTGCATTAAATCGTGGAAAAGAGCCATCATAGCTCCCTGATAGATTGCCCCGACGTTGATGAGGCTGAATGACAACTGTCTGTAGCAAAAGGTTCCCCAAGGCATGATGAAAGTAGTTTTCTCATGATCTTCCTCAGCGACCATAATTTAATGGTACCCCGCAAAGCAATTAGCAAAGGAGTACATGCCGTATTGAGCAGTATTGTCAATAAGAATGTGGATAAAGGGCATAGGAAAGCTATCTTTAAGACAAGATTTGTTCAAATCTCGATAATCCACGCAAACTCGTACCTTTCCCCCTATTTTAGGCACGGGAACAATGTTGGATATCCACTCCAGATATGTAGACACCTTGATGATGCCAGCTTGAAATTGTTTCACAATTTCCTCTTTAACTTTTAAACTCCATTCAGGTTACAATCGCCTGAGTGTTTGCCTAACTCACTTGAATCCTTCTTTAATGGGAAGGCGATGAAGAAAAATGTCCATGGACAAACCCACCGTGTCTTCATGAGACCATGCAAACACATCCTAGAAATGGGTTAATAGTGCAACCATATCATTCCATTGATTTTTGGTAAGGTCTGAACCAATCTAGACTAGCTTAGGGTTGTCTAAGGTTCCGAGATTGAAAGGAGCGGTTTGATCAAGATTGCATTTGGGTTTGTCTGCGACCCATTCCTTAATCTCTTGAGGTGTCTCAATGTCCTCTTGGATGTCCATCAAGTTTGAGTCCAACTTTGCATCAAAGTTATAACCCTTGTGGAGAGAAGGCATGTCATTAGCAAGGACAAACACATCTAAATTCATAGTCCTGAAACAAAAGATGCTTTCACTTAATATATGCAACTTTTCAATCATACAAAAGTGTTAGCATGTACTTGATAAAATAACTGCTAGTGTTGTAAAGGAAAGCAAGCAATTAAAGTTATCTGCAGGGCAGAGGGATTTTCTGCCCATTTTACCCTCGTCGACCAATGAATAGAGTGCAGCTCCAATTGTCGAGGGCAAAGTCCTGATGGACTGCAGTGATGGAAGGATCGTCATTGTCTTCCTTCTCCCGAATGATAACCATGACATCTGGGCAATCATCGTCTGGGGTGTATCTGTTTGTATGTTCATCATGAACAATGACATGAATGCCTGCCATTATCAAGGCAATGTCATGTTTACGTTTCCGATCCTTTTCTTTCACCTCGGGATTAGGAATCAGCACCTCTTTTGCTTTGATTGGCACTGGTTTTGGAAATAGCATAGCCACAACATGTGCTGGAACCTTTACTGGAGATTGCATTAACTCATGAGGTAAAGGTATAGAGAATCGTCGTGCGGCGGAAGCTTGAGGAACCTGCTTATGCTTATGAGGATTCCTATAATTGGAACTGGAAGAATAGCCTAGACTGGCTGTTCCAATTTGACTGGATATTTGGATAGGGTGCTTAATACCCTGCTTATCCTTACCAAGCCCTTGTCCAGGTTGATGAGCCAATAACATCATTTCTTGAGTGGCCAACATAACTTCGGCAGAAATCCTAGGTACGGGAAGTGGCGCTCCAATAGAATGGTATTGCGTGTTACTCACTTCCAAAGTATGGAAACTGGCCAGTTCAACTTCTGAATTGAAGCTGATAATTGGTAGAGTTCCTTGTTCAGGACAATCCGGCTCAGCGTTGACAGTGACTAGACTGTTGTTGATAATGTATTTGAGTTATTGATGTAAGGTGGAGGGAACAGCTACAGCCATGTGTATCCATGGTCTCCCCAATAGTGGGTTGTATCCTGAGTCTATCTTGAGGACGTGGAAGGATACGTTGAATGTATTTGGACTAATCTCAATTGGCAATTCAATCTTTCCGACGACATTTCGTCGGGATCCATCAAAAGCTCTGATAACCGTATGGCTGCTTTGGATCCGCTTGAGATTGACATTCATCTTTACCAAGGTGGCATAAGGACAAATATTTAGAGATGAGCCTCCATCTATCAATACTCCTGCTAGCCTATACCCGGAAGACAAAACTTCATTATGCAAAGGCTTACAATGACCGGTACCTTCGGGAGGCATGTCATCATCAGTGAAGGATATCACAATGTTGTTGAAAATGTGATCAACCAAATGTTGAAATTTTTCCACATCCACTGATTTTGGCAAATAGGCTTCTTCTAAAACCTTCAGTAAGATCTTCTGATGATCCTCAGAAAAGAAAACCAAATCTAGTATTGAAATCTGTTGTGGAGCTTCTCACAAGCTTAAAACCACTTTGGCTTCATTGTGGCCCATAGTGCGGAAGAATTTTTCAATCTTCTCCATGGACAACTTCCCCTTTGCTTCGCAAGTAGGTTTAACAACCCATTTAGGATGGTACAGTGGATTCTCCTTTGACACTGTAGCTGTAATATGAGACATGGATCCTTCAGCTTCTCCATAATTCCATGGAACTTTGTATAAGCTGACAACAGGATGTTGTGGTCTGAAAGGTAAAGGAATTGGCTCTGGTGCGGCCACTTTCAAAGGATTGTCAGCTCCTTTGAGTTGAATTGGTTTTATGGGAAATACTTTGATAGTCTCATCATCCACTTCGGATATAACTGCTACTGATCCCTTCCATTTGGTAGGACATGCATTCCCACCCTTGAGCTGTACAATGTAATCATCTACTATTTGCAGGACACCGCTATCAATAAGATTTTGAATGAGGTGGCGGAGTGCCTAGCATTCTTCTATATTGTGACCACGAGAATGTGAATGATATTGACACATTTCATCAGGATTGAATCGCTTTGAGCAGGGATTGATGGGAGGGAGAATGAAGGTAATTCTTCCTTTGTTGATCAACATTTGAAGTATCTCCTCCATAGACTGGCCCAAATAGGTGAATTCCCTCTGATTGGCAAAATCCCGACGGGCTTTAGCATTTGCTCGCTTCACAACCTTATCCTCCATAGCTTCGCTTTCTGAAGGTGGTGAGGAGGCATTCATAACAAAATGAAGGAGATAAGCATGCTCCTGCCTGATTAATTGGCGTGTGACTTGATGCTGGTGGGTCACCAGTTCTGCCAATTGTTCAATTTGTTTGGAAAGAGCTTTCATCTTTCGTTCCATGGTAAACTGGAACTTTCCATAATCCCATTTATCAACACCGTCTTTGATGGGTTGGGATGAGTCGCCGTTAGAATTGGAACCTTGTACAGTGCTCCAACTGATCATGTTGACCTCTTCTTCTTTGTGTTGAGGAAGAGGGTTGTCTTGCACATGAGGTTGATCTGGTTTGGTGACCACGATCTCACCATTGTCTATTAGATCTTGAATCTTATGCTTCAAGGCACACTTCCGAGTAGCATTAAAACCCCTCCCATTAGGGTTGGCTGGTGGAAGAAGATGTGTAATTTTCTTCTGAGCAGTCAGAAGAGCAAGAATATTCTCGAGCGAGTCCCCTAAGGGTGTGAACGTTCGAGGTCGCTTTACTTCTCCACTTTTAGGCAATGGAGGGTTTGAAGATTGTGCTGGAAAAGGGGAGTAGTTTCTCCTTAGCATAGGCATGCTTTGATTGTCTTTTTGTCCTTGTAGTATCAAGGAAACATCCTCCTCTTTCTTTTTATGGACCCTCTAGGGGTTGTTTCCATAAGATCCGGACTGGATGTGCTCAGCAACAGCTTTATGAGCAGCTAGGTCTTGAATTTTACCAGACTTCAATCCCATCTCAGCCATCTCACCGTGTTTGATCATTTCAGAGAATGGTTTGCCAATACCAGCTAGAACTCTTTCATAGAAAGGAGCTTCCTGTACATCTATGAAAGTCATGACCATTTTTGATTCTATCATGGAAGGAATAACATGAGCAACAAGGCGCCTCCACCTTTGAGGATACTCTCTAAATGACTCATTAGACTGTTTCTTGACCTTGGTAATTTGGTATCGGTCAGGAGCCATCTGAGATTAAAATTTGTATTGAGTAAGGAAGGCGTGAGCCAGCTCTTCCCAGCTATGGATCTTAGAGTTGTCTAATCTGGTATACCATGAACGGGCTTCTCCAGTCACACTTTTCTAAAACAGCTGCATTCGGAGCTTTTCATTTTCAGCGTAAGACCCAAGTTCTCCGATGAACACCTTTAAATGTGTATAAGGATCCCCTAATCCGTCATATTTCTCAAAATTAGGGGTCTTGAATTTCTCTGGATATTGAACACCAGGAAATATGCAAATGTCTGTATATGAAACACTACCATGGGTTCCAATCTCTTTGAGAACACTGATGGTTTCCTCCATTTGGAGGACCTTTTTCCTGATATCACCTGTGTCTGGATCTACTTTGAGATGGGTGTTTTCAGGGTCTTTGTTGGTTGTATCCAACTGATGTTCTGGAATTGTTTTTTCCAGACCTTGAACTCCTCCTTGTGTAGAGGATTCTGTATGTGTAGGTATCTTCATACCCTGAGTAGACTGGTGTAATTCTTTTAGTAGAAACGGCCCAGTCTATGATTTGTTTATTAATCCGTCAAATTCTTCTCGGAGATGCATTAGACCGGTAGTCGAAGAAGACATGATTGGTTTGTGAAGCTTACGTCCTTTTAAACTTTGAGCAGATAATGTGCCCAATTGCTTCCCTACAAAAGACTTAAGTAGTTTAGTCTTAGGGTAATGTAAATATTTTCATAACATGTCCGTTTAGGAATTTTGTCCTGCAAAACCGGTTGTTAATTGATAACATGTCATGCATGCACATATATTCTTCATATTTTCCATTACATATGAATGAACATGGAATAGAATTACAAGTAAATGTTTTTATAAGTAATTTAAAATGGAAAGTATGAAGAAACTTCCCTCCGCGTTTGGTTTATCAGAGGCTGACCTATCTTAGGGTTACTCTTGCAGCTTTTTGGCATGAATGTTCCAAGATCATCACAATCTACTTGACGGGAAGTTAATCCGGTCGTTCAATTGGAGTGGATCAGAGTGGTGCCTTTCCTGAGCCCCGAAGAATCATTCTTCCCACGAGTCTAGTAATCAAACACCGACAGGATAGCCTCCTGGTGGAGGGACCACACAACATACATTCACAAACAACGTGTCTCACCGTTTATGCAAAATGATGACATGTGCGAAGCACTAATATCACAGATAGATATTTAGCAGTGTTGTAATTAAGATGCATTCGTACACATTCATCATAAATGTAAATGCAACATTCACACACAAGCATATAACAATTTTGAAAAGCTTGAAATAGCAGCTTAATCCCCAGTAGAGTCGCCACCTGTCGACGTCGGGATTTTTGAGTGTCCCTTTTAATTACTTGTTTTTTGGTGTTCTCATGTTAATGTGAGATTTATTTTAAAAAACAAGTGAAAAAGGTCTGACATGTATAATGTCGACGATTTAACTTTAAGAGTCACCAGTTGGTGTATTTAACTGGTTGCACCAACACAACCGAAAAGGTTTGCACATTGACCCAGTGTTTTGACACTACTAGACGGGTCTGTGAAATCGAGATTCATTTTGGGTCCGGGGGCTTGATTATACGGAGGGAAGGTGTTAGGCACCCCCCGACATCCGTGTTACCACGGTGACCGCCACTTTTCAATGAAATTGTTATATGAATGTGTGTGTTTGTATGTGTGTGTGGATCAATGTGCAGTTATTTGAAAGTAGTGCGAGGCCTCGTTCGCACCTATATACACAAGGTTTGAATTTTATAGGAAAGTTCAGTTTTAACCAAGATATAGCAATGACGTTTTATAAAAGTTATTTTTCAAACCCTGTTCTCAATAGGAATTGAGACCTTTTCATACTTCCATTTTATTATTAAATTTTTGGCTTGTTTGCTTTTATTTTCGAGATGCGAAGCATTCTAGAAAAATAATATCTGTGATGCTTAGAACTCCTCATGAGCATACAACCATCCAAGGAAATTCATATCTTTGTAAAATAATGTATACAATTTTCTGACTAAAAAAAATGTCCATCATTGGAACTGAATCTAGATTCAGTAAACTGAACATGTGATCACATGATTCCTAGGCTCACATTATACTACAATTTATATGGAAAGCATTAAGCAGTTATATATATATATATATATATACATACATATATATCGATCACCACCAAAGCAACTCCATGGGGGATCAGAAATGTAAATATATAAAAGCGGTAAATATATATATATATATATGGACATGATCAACCACCACGAAGTAAACTCTGTGTGGGACGAAATGTAAATAAAGTCATAAAAGCGATCAATCGCATGCAAGTAAACTCAGGCGGGGACGGAAAGTAAATAAAAGTCATAAAAGACCACGAAGTAAACTCTAGGCACGACGAAATGTAAATATATATATATATATATATATATATATATACAGATATATATATATATATATATATATAAAAGCGATAAATGCATTTGGATGTGAATCCGGGCTCATCCGGATATGTCCGACAAACAATTATATATATATATATATATATATATATATATATATATAGCGATTAAACACACCGATATATAAAATCCTACTCATCGATATATATCGACAACTATTATATATATGTATATATATATATAGCGATTAAACGCATATATATAAAATCCGAGGCTCATCGACGAGTCGACCACGATTTATATATATAAGTATATATATATATATATATATATATATATATATATGAGCAATTAAACGCTCCAGACCGAAGTCTAGGCTCAATCGAGGCATAACTCGATAATGTTAGTCCATATATGAAATATATACATATATATATATATAAGTATATATATACAGACAAATGAAAACAACGGACTGAAGTCTGGGCAAACACGCTTACACGACTCTCAATGTGTACAACAGTGTGTGCTAATATGAGAAGAAGGCTTTATAGAATATAAGAAGGCTTACAGTGGGCTGCCAAAGAAGACTTTTATGACTTTAAATGGATAAACACTCAGCTCCCGCCGGATAAAATATAGCTATATGTGAGCTAACTAGTATTTAGAAGTGAGGAAACACTCAAAAGATGTGTGTGCAGAGTAAAATGGATAGGGCTTCCTCGCCTTTTTTCCTCCCTCTTCTTCTCAAATGGCTAACCACAAGGCTTGTATATATAGACGGATGGCCGCAGGTACACCTCTGGCGGCATGAAGTACACTACGCGACAACCGTAGTTGTACTGCGCTGATGTAGATCGTGATGCATCCGAAGTCTCATGCGTCCCGACATCTTGTAAGATGCGTGCACTCATGCATTGTAATGTCCACTCGAACTTGCAGAACTTCAATCCGAGCATCCGAACGAGGTATATCTGACCTTCTTCGAACCGCTTGTGTCGAGAGTTACGCAATGACATGGATTAGAGGTTGTACGAAGTCAGGAAGAGGGGTCTATGTCCATGGTCTTCAAGCTTTAAATTCTATCCAAAGTATTGTCACACGTAATAGTCACTCGGGATTGTTACTCCTCGGTTCTTGTGGGACATTGTTGTATGTATGTATGTATGTATAAGTGTTGAGACGACATGCCATTGTCGAAGGAATAAGATGACGTTTGACTCCTCATAGGTTATCGCTTGGTTTGAGTTGAAAGTGAGGCGTTCTTTATGGGTTACAAATTGAGATTGGACTACTTGTTGGTATGCCATGATATCATCTTGTTGAGATGGTAAGATGACGTTGTGACTCCTCACCGGGGTTATCACCGGTTTAAGCGAAAAGCAGACGTTGCTCAGGGTTACATCTAAGATTGGACTGTTGCTTGTTTGTATGTCTCACTGTCATCTGTGGATGTTCATGTCTTCCAGTTGTTATCTCCAGGTCTAAGGTGTGTGTGCCTTAATAGGATGTCTGTGGTTGAAGTTGATTGCATATGTTTGAAGAAAGCATTTCTTGGGTTATCGCCGGAACTGCAATGGCATCTCTTAGGGCTATCACCAAGGATGGGGTTGCTACTCCCAGTGTTGTCTCTAGGACTGGAACTGAGCGTCGCGGTGTTATCACCGAGACAGAATTGTCCTCTCCGGTGTTGTTGCCGGTCTTTTGATCTGCATATCTCGGGGTTATCTCCGAGATTGGAAATGACATTCCCGATGTGTGTTCCCGGTTTGAGATGAAGTTCCCCGGTTTGTGTTCCGGGTTGGAGCTGAACTTCTGGTAGTATCCAGAATGGATGAACTTCTGTTGGAACAGTCTTTGTAGCATAAGTATACATAAGTCTTGATTTAGACTGTAATTTCCTGTTTTGAGCAGTTTAGTATGTGTATTCTTTGCTTAAATCAAGTTTTGGTGAACACAACACACACACATAGCATCTTTATAGCATATATGAATTATTTGAGTGTATGATATTATGTCTATAGTTTGGTTTGAATTTGTGTTCTCGAATCTGGATAATTCACTGAGGCATTTTGGACTGAAATTCTGGTATAGCTGGAACAATGTGAGACTAGTTTGCATCATGATTTAGTTGCATAGCATGTAGTTGCATTTTTAGTGTTTATGTAGTATGCATTGCTTGAGGGCAAGCAATAGTTCAAGTTTGGGGGTATTTGATAAGTAGGTTTTATACCTACTTATTTGATGTCAATTCACGAGAACTATGCCCATCTCAAGTACATTTTAGTGTGTTTTTAGTTACATTTTGTTTTGTTTTGCATTGAATGTACTGAGAACTCCTTTGGTGTGAAAGTGCAGGAAATGGCATGAGCTCGGCATTAGTAGATGGCATGTGATTAATGAAGGAACAACATGAGGATCGAGTGGACAAAAGAAGCTAAGCAGTGGTGAACAAAAGAGCAAAAGTTGCATATCAAAGCATCAGTAACAGCATGACAAGGAAGAAGCAGCAGCAGAACCTGAGGATTCAATGTTTAGAAGCTCGATGACCGGCGTGGCTACGAAGCAAGGATGCGTGCCCGCCCATCAACCTGACGAATCGACTTTTACTTTCAAGAAATTGCCAGTAGTAGTTAATCAAGTCTGCCGACTTTATTTTAATTTTTAAAATTGAAGAGTTTGAGTTTGTATAAACGATTATGGTTGGCACCAGACACATCTATCTTTAGTTTTTAAGTGTTTTTCATAGGAGAGAACTAGGGTTAACGCTTTGAGAGATTT
Organism: Panax quinquefolius; assembly: GCA_020205615.1. Classification (NCBI taxonomy): domain Eukaryota; kingdom Viridiplantae; phylum Streptophyta; class Magnoliopsida; order Apiales; family Araliaceae; genus Panax; species Panax quinquefolius. The sequence goes on along the minus strand of CM035163.1, from coordinate 100,321,589 downwards.
TCCAACGTGGAGCCAAGCATAGACTTCATATTTTCTACTTCATCTTTGGGATTCAATCGTTGTTTACCTTTATTGTTGCTGGATATTATTGAGGAGTTGAGTGTTACCTTTGGATTATAATCAGCAATTAAGTTTGATCGATTCTATCTTCTCTCTTTCAATTGTTTATTTATTTTCCATGTATTGCTTTGATCCCATAATGGCTTTTGGCTCAGCGATGAACTAAACTCCATTATGGGATTCTAACGGATTTTAATATGTAGTCTAATTGATTGCGTGATTGCTGGACTATTTGTGTATCAATAGGAATTTCTATTATGGTTGATTTGAATGCATGAATGATTGATCACCATTCATTTTATATGCTTGTATGGAATTGAAAAATAACATGCAAGTATGGTTATAATCATGATAGCATGCGTATATAGGGCTGATTTGCTTAGCTTTATATTTAGTGAACCAGATAGACATATATTGTTTCACCGTATGAGTTATTATAAGGGTTTGTGCTTAAATTCAATAGGGCTACAATTTCACATAGACATATAGTGAGGTTGGTTTTATTGACGATTACATGATGTCTATTGCATGTGGATGTTATATAAGTAGGTCATAATTGCATGAAGGTGGTAATTAGATGAACTATTAAATGAAGTTAAGATCTCATTATTTCAAGATTTGATTTATTACATTATTATTCTTCTTTTAGTTATTATTTGAGTTTAGAATAATTCACGACCATAAGTGTTAGGTTAAGCATATAAAAATAGTGATTTAGTTGATGCATAATAGTTTAATTTAGAACCCTTTCTCCGTGGATCGATACTCTACTTACTCTGTATTACTTGTTGACACATGTATTGTGACGCCCCCAAAACAGGTATACATCACCCATCTTGAGTTGCCAAATACATGGTACAAAGTTCAAATACAAATTAATAATACAGCTGTCGTGTAAACAATACGACAAAACATAAACGGAGAGTTTTAATAAGAATATTGTCATCTAGACAATATCCACATTCAAAGGAGTCCTCATTACATTTATTGTCACACTATTTAACAGAATAGTGAGGACTACTAATGCTATCATCCGACCGTCACTCCTCCCTCCCCAACTCATCCCAAATATATTCTCATTTCACAAGAGAACAGTGAAAGAAAGGGTGAGCTCAACTAGCCCAGTAAGAAATATTATGACTAAGATAATGCAGAATAAATTATCATTAGTCTTCAACAATGTTAAACTGATAAAATACAATGAATATCAAGTTTAACTGCAGCGGAACAAGCAATCCATTAGAAGAGTCAAGTAGAGAATAAAATCTACTATCTTCTATGATTTAAAAAGTTTATCATCACTTTTATCGCTGGGACTCAGCTTAATAAATAATCCACATCATTAATTCATCCCTGCACTACAGGCCAAGGATATTATTTAGTATCACGACCACGAATTATCCATGCACTACGGGCCAAAGATAATTGTGTTTTCATCAACGGTCCTGATCATGCCATAAAACAATTCATCTTTGGTCCCTTGGAAGAAGAGAATCCATAGCCATAGTCATACCAAAAACTGTCCATCAATGCACTACGGGCCAATGAGGACTTTTTCTACATCATTTGTAACATTACGGTCATGATTATACCGAATAATCCCTGGTCATAATCATACCAAGTCCATCTATGCACTATAGGGCACATATGTCTTTCAACAAAATATAAACATGAGGATGATGACAATGATATAAGAATTCAATAAAACAAGTTAAAGAATTAAATTATCCAGGAACTAATAACGTCCAAATTGTCAACATGATACTTCTTTGTAGAGTAAAATTCAAGAATGCTCAGAAGAATATTTCCATAAAAAGATACTGGATGAAGCGCAAATATCAAGAATATTCCACTAATTTCATGGAGTATATAAGTCAAAACTTTAACCAACTGAGTATAATAAAGAATGGAATAACAAGAGAAATCACCATGCATGCTGTACTTCGCATAGATAGGTTATTCTATCAGAATAATAAATAACGGAACCAGGTCAGGCATAATACGCACCGACATGATATTCCAATAGAATAATAAAGAATGGAATAATAACAGAAATCACCATGCATACGGTACTTCGCATAGACAGGTTATTCCAACAGAATAATAAATAACGAAACCGTGTCGGTGAAATTTGCCAAACGGGATGTTCCAACAGAATAATAAAGAATGGAATAACAATGTAAATCACCGTGCATCTTTGTACTTCACATGAGCAAAGTATTCCAACGAATAATAAATAATGAAACCGGTCCCACAGAAACGCATGCGCATACGTATTATTCAAATGAATAATAAAGAATGGAATAATGTAAGAATTTCTCCAAGTATAGGGTAGCTTGGCGTATCTGAGTTATTCTAACAGAATAATAAATAATGGAATAACAAAAGAATTTCACCCAAGTATAGGGTAGACCGCATATACAGGTTATTCCAACGGAATAATAAAGAATGGAATAATAGAAGAATTTCACCAAGTATACCACGTATACAAGTTATTCCAACAGAATAATAAAGAATGGAATAACAGAAGAATTTCACCAAGTATACCACGTATACAGATTATTCGAACAGAATAATAACGAATGGAATAACAGAAGTTCTCTTCATAAATACGAAAGAAATAATACCGTTTACCTTATAAAGAAGAGTACTCCGATGGTAGGGCGGGGATATACTTGAAGAAACTTGCACTACGCTCAAAGCTTTCTTAAACGCTAAAGAAATACGCTTAAGATTATAGATGAAGAATTCTCTCTACAGTTTCTCTTTCTAGAGTTTAAGTGAATTCGTAAGAAATAATGAAAAAATGAGCTTCTATTTATAGAAGAATGGATTGAATAGTAACCATTTCCATGTACGGTCCAGATTGATTTACTTTTAAATGGATGATCCAGATTGGTTTACAATAAAATATAATATATTCTATTTATAATCTAATAAAACGAATAACTTTATAAAAGTATTCTGTTTTATATAAAAAGATTTTACTATGCAAACATTATGCATAATAAAATATAATATATTCTAATTAATGTCTAATAAAACAAATAACTTTATAAAAGTATTACATTTTTATATAAAAAGTTTTAATATTAGCCTAATAAAACGAATAACTTTATAAAAGTATTCTGCTTTTTTATATAAAAAGTTTTTCTGCTTTTATTACATTAATAATACTAATAAAACAAAACTCATATATATATATATATATATATATATATATATAACAATCGACAATAATTGAATCTAATAACGTGAGATATTATCGTTAACTCATCAGTAGCAATAATTGAACAAAACTGAGTAACTTCTCATGTAAGCATCAATAATCAATACCGTGTACTACTACTATGCAACCACGTGTATTCTCGTGTTTTTACTAATAAGGGTAGTTCAACAGCTTTTAACAGTAAAACTTCCGCCGTTATTTTCATAAATATATTTTTGTCGTTTTCTCATTCCGAAATGATAATTCCGCCAGGGTCCACCAATGATTGCGCCGTTGTACAAATATTCTCTACTAAAACGAATATTCCCCGACCAATCGAATATAATACAACAACTTGCATACTTTGCAAAATTTATAAATACTACTCACAACTATAACATTATCTCAAATCCATACCATAATATTAAAAAAATATATATTTCGAGAAAATTAAATCTTTATTCGTAAAATTTGGGATTTTACATGTATGTTTGCATGAGTTAGAGTCCTTTTTATTAGAAGTAAAAAGGAGGCAACATTTCTATCAAAGCATGGTTAATGTTTTACCAAGTTATATTGGTGTGGTTTTCAAATGAAGACTGAGTATGCTAAAATATTTTGTCGTCAAACGACAGACATGTGAGGTTGCCACAACTTAAACGTACATACGTTTAATAAACGTAGTGTTGATCAACATAGAGTACTATAGGTTGGTCACCTAGACGTGCTCGTAAGAAATGTTGGACTTACGGACTTAGTGTCGGGATGTCCTTTTCAAATAAAGTATGTAATGGTCAAGGTCTTGGACCAGAATTGATATTTTACTGAATATTGTTGTACTTGCTAAGCTAGTTATGCTCACTCTTGCTTGAACCATATGAACGCAGCTAAGATCGAACGGACCGAAGGCTCTGGCAAGGATAAAGGAAAAATGAAGACGAACCCATAGAATACTTATGTAATAGTATAGGTTTAATGTTGTAATATATTTGATATTATGACAAGAACAAATGTAATGGTTATAAAGAACCTGGGGAATGTTAATATTACTTTGAAAATATAGAAGACATATTCGTTCTTTTGAGGCTTTTCAATTGAATGTATGTGTGAATGGTAGTATCGTGTAACACCATCTGTCGGGTTGAAAGATACCCGAATTTGGGGGTGTCACATTGTACGTATGGTTTATGCCACACTTGAGACCGATTGGCACATTTCGACGGCACAGGTATTGTTTTACCCATGAGATAGCCATGTCGTACTCCTTTCAACCTACGGAGTGTACAGATCCTGCTTTGTAACAATCCAAAATTTCAAATTATAATTTTAAATATTTATTAAATATAAATATTTATTTGATGAGTATTGTTGAGATTGATGAAATAAATATTTTATTGATGTGATGATTGCTAGTAAATATTTATGAATCAAAATTTTATTAGATAATATTCTAAGTTATATTAATTTATAATCTAGAGAGTTGTAATATGACATGAAATGTTATATTGTTAGTTAATAATTTAAAATGGTATATTAAATTATTAAATAAAGTTATAATGAAAATTATAATTTTGTGATATTTGCTAAAATGATATATTTAATTAAAATATGGTGTGTGATTAATTTAATTGGTTAATGTGGGATATGGAAATTCAAATAAATATGATGTAATTATAAATTATAAACTAAATTATTTATTAAAATAAATTAAAGAAGTTTAATTTTAATTTAGTTTTCCCTAACAAGGCTTAAAACTATTAAGTGTTTAATTTTAAAAGGGTTTTGCCAAACGGAGCCTTATGGCTTTTGGATTTCTTTTGAATTTTGAATTATAATAATATAAATTAAATAAATAAAATATAAATAATATATATATTATTTTGGTAACTAATAATTTATTAGTATATTAAGTATAGCGTCGGTTTAGACGTTTTAAAAATCGTACATTGTTTGTGTTTTTATTTTATGTATAGTGCAATTGGTTTAAGTCTAAGAAAAGAATAGAAGAAAGGTTTGTCAGAGGCTTGAGAGTGAGTTTGAGAGAGAAAAACAAGAGAAAGTTCTGAGTTCTTCAAGCTATTCGTAGAGGATTAGCAAGGATTTCTTAAGCAACAAAAGGTATGTTACATAACCTTAACATATATGTTTTACACCATTATTTCTAAGTCTCCGGGTTTCTAAGTCTCTGTGTTTCTGAAATTGACTGTAACATAAAGTTCTTTACAAACTTTCTATAAAACCATGTTTTTTATAATTGGTTAGAAAATTATGTGTATTTGTAATTGTAATTGTTATACTAGCATGTATATATATGATTGTATGCTTAACATATAGATATGATTGTATGCTAAATTAAGTCTGCAAGAAGAGAAATTTATTTTTTACAGTGAATATATGTATGAACATAGTTTGAATATAGGTATGAATGTATATATATGACTGTGAACTAATGGTGAAATTGAACTGTGATTATGTTAATTAGTTTGTTAAGAATTACAGCGAACGTAGTTTAAAGGAATCAATTTGATGTATAATAGGAATTACAGTGTTAAACTTTGTCAAACAACGTCAATAAAGGAGTTTGATTTTTTTTTTTAAAATGGCTTTCAAGGATTTAAGTTTTCTAAAATTTTTGTTTAGTTGTTTAAATTGGTACATATATGTTTGGTAATATTTATGTGTACTTTACATGGATTACACATGTTAATTAGTGTTCGAAATTAAGACACATGGCTTGGTTTTGTTTTTGGTTTTGGGTGTTCTGTAATTCGGAGCCCCAGCACCAAATTTCACGCCCCAGTGTTTAAATTCATTCCCAATCGCTTAAATTCATGCCCCAACACTGAATTTCGCGCCCCAGCACTAGAATTGTAGTCTGGGTTGGACAGTTTTGACCTTCTGTAATAAAATGGCCATAACCTTTTCATACGAACTCCGATTGAGGTGATTCAAGATGATTCAGAACGAGGACGAATAGTCCTATAACTTTTATTCTTTAATGTTTTCAATTTGAAAATGTTATGAAGGGTCAAAATGGTCATCTTTAGGACTGTTGTGTATTTGGATCCAATCGAAGGGCGTCGGGATGCGCGAATGCAAGTGCAATCCTTTGCGTCGGAATGCCATCTTTAGGACTATTGTGTATTTGTGTATCTTTCACTACTACAAAACAATAAGTAGACAACGCGAAAAAAAACGTTGTGGTTTCAGTCAGAAAAACGTCGTGGTTAAGGGTGTCATCTATTTGACACCCTTACACAACGTTTTTAAAACGTTGTAGTTAAGCTCAATACACAACATTTTTTAGAAAAAAAATGTTGTAGATTTGTCTTCCAAAAATTAGTAGATGCTTAAAAACGTTGTAGAAAGTATGATTCCACAACGTTTTTTGGATAAAAATGTTGTTGTTTAGTATATCAGACAACGTTTTTTAAATGTCGTAGATTAAAAAAAAAGTTATGGTTCACCAAAAATAATGTTGTTTAGTATATCAGACAACGTTTTTTAAATGTTGTAGATTAAAAAAAAGGAAAAAAAAATGATGTGGTTCACCTATATTACCAATGCACCTACAATATGCTAATACCATGATATATAGCCAAAATATATCAACCATTCAAAATACATCCCAAGAATACCTTTCGTTTACAGTTTCAAATTACTACATCCACAAAATATATACCAAAATGTATCCATATATGCATCTCAAATTCACTTTTCAATATAAAGTACTACTATATTGAATTGTGAATTTGATTACATACATCCACAAAATAAACCAAACTATCCATAAAATTAAGTTACTACCTAAGCATGTGCAAAAAAGCCTAGTTCTCCCAAAATACGTACATTCATCTAACATATTCACCGTTAACTCGAGGCTCTACATATAGCTGCTCACGTACGTTGCCCACTCATCCCGTACAGTCAAAATTCACTGCAGTAGTCAGAAGATAACATGAGTCTATACATCCAACTACCCAAGAAATGTAACATAACAAGAGATTAATTTCAATCAGATTAGAAACTAACTACTTTCTAAAATTATGCAGGACAAAAGATACAACTCAAGTGAATAATCTGACATGGAAATGCAACTCCTGCAAACGAAACATGCAATACAAAAGCAACACATTTCTTCCATGCATAAATGACAGACAATGAAGTAGAGCAGATACAATTTGTATAACACTAACAATTTCACCAATTTTGACATGTTCCCATAAGTAGTAAGAATGACAACCCCTTTGAAATTGTTGTTATCAAGTTGTCTGCATGAGGCAAACAAAATCGTTAAAAATTAAATGCATTGCAACTGAAAGAAATGTCCCTTTGATCATGTAGAACTATGCGTGCACCAAATAATAATGCTTTTGGTAGAAACTGATAATGGACATGAAAAAGCTTTGGTAGAAGTTGGTCATAAAGATCTCATATAGACGGCATAAAGTCATGAGAAAATAATATAACTTGGATAAACAAAACTTGTAATCATAACAGACACCAACATTGAGGCAGTTGATACAAAATCTTGGACATGTGTAATAGTTGTGAATACAAAAACAATGAAGGAAAAGTCATGCACAACCGCTATAAGATCGACCATGTTAATGCGATAGATTATTAGGCAATGTAAACAATAATAAGCTCTATAAATGAACATTTCTAGAACTTGAGTTTGAGTCTTAAGATGGACGAATGGAAAGAAAACAGAGGTCAATTAGAGAAAGAGATCTCACTTCTCTCTTGAATAAGAGATGTTCTTGTGATGTTGTAGCATTCATGTCTACACTTGCAAGCAAATCAGTCTCCATAGTCATTGTTGATAACATTTTTCCTCCTTGAGCATCAGAAGCAACTTGCTTCCATCCCATTCTGAAAATACTCTTGCCCTGCTTAGTTAACTTGTATCCCTATTGAAGGAACCAAAACAAGGATTACAATCACAACTCAATATCAAGGCTTCCCTTCACCAAAAAATTCAGACTTTATGCAACAAAATTAGATTTTGTAATCATAAACCTACTCCATTTATATTTGATTTACATACCATCCACCTAAAGTTAAATGGCTACATTTCTCTGTGTATGCATATTTGTGAGTGTTTTCACAAAATTATAGAACAATAATCAGAAACAAAAATTCTATTAAGACCACTTCATCTATTTCTTTTTCTACAAAGAGAAATGCTCAAGCCTTCTTATGCTATCTTGACCAAGACTACAAACTACTTAGGCTAATACCTTGGCCATAGACATTGCCACATTGAGCTGGATTTTTGGCATAGCCTATCCTAAAGCAGGACTTCTATTCCTTGTATTCCTATTGCCAACACATGTACATGTCTGAGAAAAGGTATATATGTAGCACTTCATTGCCAGCCCAATCAAAAGTTAAAAATTCTATCACTTGAAAATATATTTGCAGCACAAATATTTCATTTCCAGCTTTTATATACAATTGCCTATACACATTGTATAGTATAACTATGTAATGCCTTTTTTCGCTTGAATTTTTAAATACATAATCAGAAGATGAAGAGAAAGAGAAAGCCAAGTGCACATAAGATAATCAATCCACCTCTCCTAGATGAGATCCATCCAGATATATAAGAACAAAATCACATCCACCTCTACTAGATGGGATCCATCCAGATATATAAGAACAAAATCACATTACAAGTGTGAATTTCAGTCTGTTCATTTCTCATTCAGTGGCAGGAGTAAAACATGTACATAAAAAAGGTGGGGAAAAAAGAAGAAGAAGAAATAATAACAGAGAATTGACCATAAAACTATTACATCATAATGCGATAAGAAATATATGGGAAAGTAAATGATAAAATCTCCTTGAAAATGATTTATTTCCTACAAAACTCACCACCAAAGACACTCAAGCATGCACATGATCATTTCCTCCAAAACTCACCACCAAAGACACTCTAGCACTAATGTTGACGCCTGTTAAAATAGGCACAGATCCCCCATCCAAGCAACTCATAAATCAAGAAAGACATGACCCAAGTGATGTGAGCTGCAGAAAACAGAACCATAATGCAGTGACAGAGAACATCTTTTGCAAAATTTAATCTTAAAGAAAACTGATAAAGTAAGCTAAATGTGTAGCAAGTGACTATGACAAAGCTAATCAAGAGAAAACTCTTCCACCGGCTGCTGTTTCAAACAGTGGGGTGCATCCAACTCTTCCCCAACTGGCATTGATATTCGAAGATTCCAACTACACAAAACAAAAATGCTATTTCAGAAAATTGTTGAGCATCCTGATCAAAGATGGGCATTGTTTACTAATGTGGTACAGATTTAAAGAAATTCCTACAAAGCTTTAGTTGGATTGTGTTTTTACATAAGTAAAGAAGGAATAAAGAATTATTGGCTTTGACAAGTGAAAACAACATATGGAAAGAGAGGAGTCGGAGAGATTGGTAGGCAGAGATAAGGCCAATTTGTCCATGAAGACCCCCCCAAATTTTAAAATTTGAAACATGTACCATATTACAGAAGTTCGAAAGTATAAAAGTACAGCCTCGTGCCAAATTAGAAAATGAAAAGAACCAACCTCATTAAACCAGCAAATACACTGAATAACTCACCTGTCCAAACGGAAAATTTGTCCATTGGTTGCCCAGTTGAGCATTCTCTTCATGGCTGATTTCCAAATAAAAGGAAATGAACCACCCTAGGAAAAAAGGTCAAGTAACATCTCAACAAGGCTAGACAAGAACAGAAAACTGATAACATTAAAGACATACCTAGCCAAAACTTCTGGACAAGTCATTTCCTGTACCAAAGACACTTGATCATAATCATCTCCCAAAAGGTAAGAAATTACTATTAGAACTGGGACCATAAAAATTACATCAAGAAATTAAGTTGGCCAATGACATACCACAACCCTTAGCTTTTCATGAGTCTCTTTGGCACAACTGTCCCCAAGGAAAGCAAACTCACCTAATATATGGGAATGCTAATGATTTATTCTCTGGAAAATTATCCTTGAATGAATTCCTAAACTCCTCCCTGTAAAATCATTACCATAAGAAAGCTAAAATTAGTCAAAACTGAACATAAGGGGAGAAATACCTCATCATGACCTGCCATAGAAATTTCCTCTTTCTTAAACACCGATGTCTCAAAATCGAGAATAGTCTGATGCTTAATCGTCGGTGCAGACACCATGCGAGCCTAAGAGCTGATCCTGAACCACCAATCCCAAGAAAAGTCAATAGATCTAAACTAATTCAATCAAATCTAAAATTAATACCTAGCGAGGAGGAGCAGTAGCAAGGCAAATTCATGGATCTGGTATATTGTGAAGGGAGGATCTGGTATATCCTTTTGAATACGCCGAAACTTCTGGTAGATCTGAGAAGGAAACTTGGAGATAGAGAGGGAAAACGGGAGAGAAGGAAAAAAGAGTACGAGTTTTAACTTAAGCGTATTTTTTCTCCGTGTTTTTCTTCATAGACAACATTTTAAAAAAAAACGTTATCTAATTAAAATCTAAAAAATACCCTTTTAAATAGATAACGTTTTTGCATATATATCTACAACGTTTTTTTAAAAAACGTTGTGGAAAAAAATACCACAACGTTTTTATAAAAAGTGTTGTGGTTTAAGCGTTGTCTATTTACTGTTTTGTAGTAGTGTTTGAGCAAGTTTTCCTAACTCTAAGCTTTCTTTGTGCAAGTTTCTTAACCCTAATTATATCATGCAAGCTCCTAAACCTTATCTCTTAATTTTGAGCCAACCTTTAACTTGTTAATTAGCATGCAAATTTCTACATTCTAACACACTAACGTTGAACAAGTTTTATCATTCAACTTATTATTTGTTATGCATGCTTAAGATTCAACTCTAAATAAGGTTTTAACCTTAGCTTAAAATTGTTCAAGCAAGGTATGTTACATTATTCAATACTTATGCTCTTAGATTATTCCTAAAGCATGACCTTAGTACACAATGTTGATTCACTTATGAATTATTCCATAGCATAATATTATTATAATTTTATTCAACTAATCCTTAGTTGATGTTCTTAAACTCTAAATTACCTTGAAACGTATCCAAACCAAACTTACTTTGGTGCGGACCCGTATTCTAAATGATGAGAAGAACAACCCTATTATAGGGGATAACTTACGCGTAGCGTTAAAATATTTGTGCACAATATTGTATCAGACGAAATTTGATCCCTCGTAAAGTCGAGGAGTCCTTATAGTCTTATGACTGTTGAAGTTGGAGTTAAAAGATTACTCGCAACTGTGAATGTGACGCCCCCAAATTCATGTACTTAAAACTCGAACTCGGTGCTTCACGATACCATTTCTATGAGCGGAATACTAGTAATAATATTAACAATAATATAGATTATCAAATTTAATTTACATATTATCAGAGTTTAGTTCCCAAGTACGAAACCTTTAAACATTCGTTACATGATAATAATAATAATATTTATTATCCTTATCATAAAGTCAAACTATTACATAGGATAGCTTAAACATTCAGTCAGCGACTTTCCCTTTTCCCTTGTTCTTGGCAGAGCCTTCAGGTTGTTCACATTTAGCTGAAAATATTTAAATTAAGCAAGGATGAGCATTTGAGTGCCCAGGAAGAAATAAAAAATAATAATAATTAGCTGAAAGGATTAAATATTTTCTTTGAACAATACTTCTACAATGAATCAATAGTTGTGAAGTAAGCTGAACCATTAATAAACAACATGTCATTTCGATTTCAAATTTTTGAAACTATGTATTGACTATATATGAGGATCAGTTGACAGACTATGAACATTTTTTTCTATTTTCAAAAAGGTTAAACAGAACTTCATTTGTAAACCGTCATAACTTACGGGCACGGGGGGTAATCATCCCATTATGCCCTGTATTGATCAATACTACATTACAAGAACGATATTATCGTTCATCCTTTGTCCGCCTTAGCGCATAAATTTTTTCCATATTTTGGATGTTTATAACAGTCTTAAATTCAAACCAAAACAATTCGATTGGATATTAAATAAGTTTTATCTTGTTCGACAACAATTTTAAATTTATGTCTAGCCAGATCAAATAGCTTAGACGGATTTTAATTCAACGTATACATATTGGACACTGATAAGTATGTATCAACATGTGATAAAACATAATCATTATCCAAGTGAGGACACTTGTATAACCATGTTTAGAAATTAACGAACATAATATATATCTTGATCTACAATAACAGAATAAAGGAACTTTTACAACAATTATAATTTAATAACTTACTCATACAAAATCATTGCATAAGTATATACAAAGGTTGAAATATTTGAACAATTAAAAAGAATAGTTCAGATATTATCTTATGCATGTCCATTGCATAAAGTAAATGCAAAGGGTTAGATACTTGCCTTGTCTGCTGCTTACACAACTTAGATTTATCTTTTATATCAAGCCCTATCATTAAATAGATCATTCGTTCGATTAGAATAACATACTATAACACATAGTATTGCTATTTGCAGTCAGCATATAACCTAATCACATTATCACATATGTTTACTAACCATTGAATCACAAATAAACACGTATACAAACATATTATATAAGTCCAGATCAATTTCTGAAACATGCTTGATATCGACAACTTTATCGGTATTTATCGAGTCTAAGACTCTATACCGCTAGCCCATATTCATTTAGATAACTTAAACACCAATCGCTTTTTTTTCATGACCTTATAATAATTTTAAAATGATTATTACAATTTATCATGATTTTTGAAACACCAGAATCATTATTATATGATTTAAATATTAAGTAATTCCATTATCATTAATATTAAATTATTAATAAAACCATTAAAAAAATATTAAGTTATTTAAAATAACTTAAAATATTTTAAAGTATTTATTTTACCTTTAAATGATTTTTAAAACCATTAAAATCATTTTTAAATAATTACCATTAATATTAAAATATTAATGTACTATTTATCTAAATATTAAAAGTCATTAATTATAATTTAAAATATTTTTAATTCATTTCTATCCATTTTAAATGATTTTTAAATTAATAAAACCATTTTAAAACTATTTATTTAATATAATTATTAAATAAATTTAATATCATTAATGTTAAATTAATATTAAATTATTAATAAAATTATCCTTTAAATATTAAAAGTTATATTTTATAACTTAAAATATCTTTTAATACCTTATTATCATTTAAAATAATTTTAATATAATAAAATCATTTTTAATTAATTTATTTAATTCATTTATTAAATAAATTAAATATCAATAATATTTAAATAAAACTAATATTTAAGGAAAATATTCCAAATAATTAAAAGTTAATTTTCATAACTTCAATTAATTTTTAAAATAATTTTTGGAATTTTTAATAACTTATTTCTATTTTTAAATAATTTTTAAATATTTAATTAAATAAAATTAATAAAACTGTCGATGTAGGCCTTTAGCGATAGAAAGGATAGTCTATTGTGTTCTTGAGCCTTCAAGAACATTCATAGTCAGTTTTGACTTGCTTACTTTGACCAAGAACACAAATCAGATTATGATGTTTTTGGACCAGCTAAGACATTGATCTTGTAGTACTAATGTAGTACTACAAATATCATGCAAGATCTAGGTCTGATTAAAACATACAAGCAAGATATGGAAGCTCAAACAATCTGTCAGAACCGTTTTTCTTTTTCTGGGTTACCCACAAAACAAGATCAGTTCGACTGATCACTTTTGGGCTTCCACAACTTGCTATCCATGCGTTGATTTTTTGATTTAAAAGCTGCAGTGTATAGACAACATGTAAGAGAGTAGATCTACAACAAAACATCACACTAAAAACAACAGATCAAACATATCCATATCGGTCAAACCATGTCAGACGACATGGTTAAGTATTTTCTGGGTTACTTAGAAAACAGCTTCCATGCTCGTCTGGCCTAGTTTGACCGTTCACTGCAATCATCCAGTTTGATATATATGAGATTTTAAGCCATAACCTTGTAATAATTCTACCAGGCTATAACTTAGATACAAGAACAAGATCAAAACAACATAACACTGTTAGATACAGTCGATTTAAAATGTTGTCAGGCCGGTTCTGGGCAATTCTCGGTTACCAAGAAACGCCCAGTCATGGACGGTCAACGGCTTTTGACCCTCAATATCAAGAGATCTGTTCATGTTCTGACCTTGCTACCAATTCCAGTGTAAAGACCTCACATCATACAACAAGATCAAAGCTTAAAACAACAGAAACACATAACATACAAAGATTTATAGGGTCTGACATTCGTTGTCAGACCTCAAAAAAAAATCCAGATTTTCTTAAAACTTGAATTTGAACACATAGATGTTATGGATCTATATAGTACCAACCCAGATCATCATAAGAGACTATATCTAACATGTTTAACATAAAAACAACAACATTTAACAGTAGATTATTGGACAAATTCTTCGGTAGGGTTTTATACCTTTAAGCTTTGATTTCTTGAATCTGATCTTGTGATTTGTTAATGGTAAATGTGGGGCTGGTTTTGTGAACTGATTAACTTTAAGATTTTGTTGGTTCAAGAGAGAGAGAGTCTAGGTTGAGTGTTGTGCACAAAATGAGCTAGCAAGTGACATTTTCTCTCTCTTAATCTATTTATATTACATAGATGCAATGTATCTAACTTACAAGGTGTCAAAGAGGATAAGATTGAATGAGTTTTAGGCATGTGCTATAAATCTAGAGTGGTGACTTGCAATCTAGCTTATTAAATAAATACCAAAAAGGTTATTTTAGTAAACTAACAAAGTAATTTAAGGGTATTCTTGTCCATGATGCTTGAATCTAGGTTAAAATCAATAGATCTTAAACCTTAAGATTTTCCAAATAATTTCTAGGGTTTAAAAATTTAAGTTTAAAGTTTAATAAAATTTTAATTAGAACTTACCAATTAAAATTTAGGGTTTTTAAATAATTAGGGTTCCTTAATATTATTAGGATTTTCTAATTATCATTATAATTTATTAAAATAATAATTAAGATCACTATTTTAGCGATTAGGGTTTACAACTAGTAATTAGGTTTTATAATTGCTAATTAGGGTTACCTAATATAGAAATTAGGATTCTAAAATATTAATTTAGGGTTTTCACTTAAGAAATTAGGGTTTCTAATTTCACGATTAGGGTTTCCCTAATTAATGATAATCTTAATAATAATTGTCATAAATCACAATTTACAGCTACCAAATAGCTTTGAACTCGTATTCGAATTTTAAATTAGGGTTTCACAGTAAAACTAAGATTTGTCATATAACACCATAATTGACCAACCATTATCGGTCCATGATACAAAGACATATCTATAGCATCGAAAAATTAAAATATAATTAATATTATATTATTATTCTTATTCCTCGATCAAAATCCAAAATTAGGGTTTGGATTCCATATCCGATTTACCTTGATAAACAACATTATTAATTAAGTTAAAATACTTAACTTAATAATCGACTAAAAATCATAGAAATAGATAATAATTATAATAATTACAATCATCATTCCATATATAATATAATATCATATTTTCTTTGAAAAGTAATTAATAAAACATTTCTATAATAAAACTAATTATTATAAAAATATAATTTATAGTAATCAATAATTCTAAAATAAAACTATTTGTAATTATTCATGTAATAAATAAATTTTTATTTATCACAGATATACATATACACATTATCTTCGCACATATTCCCCATATTTATTTTAATAAATAAAAAAAAAATTTACGCAAAATTTCTGATTTATTTATATAGAAAATATCGGGTTATTACATTCACCCTCCCTTATAAAGATTCCATCCCCGGAATCACCGTTTTAAAACCCATACATACCAGGGTACATAGCATACACAATCATTGCAAGTAGATCTCGATCAAATTTGATCGAACTGATCTTTAACTATTCACATAAAGCTTGTCAATCTGATTAAACGAAATTTTGATTTCTAAAAGAACTCAAATTCCTCCTTTAAAATTCCTTTATAAAATAGTTTATTATTTATAGGAAAATCATGTATATATAAAAATAAAAATAAAAAGTTATACGAAAAATACCTGGAGTTCCATTACCAGCTGCCACTGAATCCTGGATTGTCATGTTGAAGACCCGTACAGTAGATTTTGTCGGCTTGCTGGATGAAGTTGGTCCTGTGATCGCCAAAGTTCCGCTGCTTTTCCCCATGTTCACGCTTTTTGCCTCCGTTCTCCTTTTTGGACAGTCCTTCACCTTATGCTCCTTTGATCCGCACAGAAAACACCCACTAATTGTTCTAGGATTGGGGTAGTTGGGAGAGATATGGCCCTCCTTCCCGCACTTAAAACATGCAAATTTTCCTTTCAGACACTCCCCCAAATGGTTCTTCCCACAATTCCCATATTGCACCACTAGCTTCTTCTTTACACCTTCTTGCTTCACCTACACACCCCCTAAGTTGTTCCCCTTCCTCTTTTCACCCTTATTCCCAGTATTTGCTTCCACCTTCCCAACTCCATCAACCTTACCCTTGTTCCTTCTTTCTTTGTTATAGAGGCTCATGGCCTCACTCCCTTCCTCAGCAACAATCGTTTTCTCCATGAGTGCTGTAAATATAGGGATCTGCAACACTGCCACCTTGTTGTAGAGCTAGGGTTTTAATCCCAGCTCAAACCTTCTTGCTTTTCTAGCCTCCGTATCAACTTGATGCGGGGTGAACCTAGCCAACTCATTAAATTTTGCGTCATACTCCGCAACAGTCTTATTCTCCTGTTTTAATTCCAGAAATTTTACCTCCATCCTAGCCTGCATACTCGATGAAAAATAGTTTTCGAAAAAAAAGGTTTTGAACCTATCCTAAGTAACTACACCTGCTCCTGCCCTCACCTGATTCGCTTCCCACCAAAAATTTGCCTCACCATTCATCATGTAGGTGACAAAAGCGGTCTTTTGCCCCTCAGCTACCCTAGCTATTACAAACGCCTTTTCGATTACCTTAACCCAAGTTTGCGCTTCTACAAGGTCAGTTGTCCCATTGAATTTGGGCGGTCATACAGCCTTGAAGTCCTTAAAGTTCGCCAAGTGGTTGTCCTGCTGGTTCCCTGCGGCTGGCATTCCTTATTGCCTTGTTTGAGCTATCATGTTTGCAAATTGCTCCATTGGATCTGGTTGTTGTCCCCCAGTGTTGTTGATAGATTCTTCTGTCCATTGATTTTGAGTTTGACGTCTTGGCGGCATTATCTGATTAAATAAAACATAATTTAACATACATTCTAAACCTTATCACATAATTTTAATATATTAAACTTGTTTTATTATTCAAACATAAGTTCATTTTCATTAATTAATAGCAATTTACATAACCCATACTGCTATCCCTTTGTGACCATAAAAGTCAAAATTTACAGCCTTAACATATACAAAAGTTGAAAATATTACATTACACAAACATACTTATCACTCATATTATATTAAACAGACCTACACCACAGAACCTATACTACCTATTCACTATACATTTTTCTTAATTTTGGACAACCCTTCGCCTAATGACCTTCTATCCCACAAATAAAATAGACACATTGCTTTGGATTGGGACACTGAGGAGAGTAATGTCCGTCATTTCCGCAATTATAGCAAATATTTTCCACTTTCCTGCACACGCCTTCATGCTTCTTGTCACAATTTGTACACTTTTCTATTCGGTTAAAGTTCCCTTGGTTGTTATCAGGATTTCGATCATTCATTTTTCTTTTTCCCTTCTTGTTCGGAGCTGCACCCGACTTGTTGTTTTTAGCTCCTGTTTGGTCAATTTGGATTTTAAGCTTATCTTGTTCTTCCATTGTTTCTATTAATGCTTTTCGCAGTTGACTATTTAATAGTTTTTCTATTTCCCACAACTATTCCAAAGAGGAAACCTGATCCCGCAGATTCTGCACTTTGGTTGATGCTTGATCAGCTCTAACATTAGTGTCTGAATCACTATCGGTTAGTTCCACCATTTTCGGATCTGGTACAACATTTTCTATAATAAACACCTCATCGAGGTTGCTTTCATTGGGAGCCTTTATTTCAGCTAATGGCCTCAACATCAGCTCCTTCTTTATAGTCCGAGGGTATCCTAATCCTTTTTCACCTGACATCTACACACATAAATTATCCTGATTAGCATATAATATATACACATAACAAACAATAATATTTTTTTATAGGTTATCTTTTATTTGAATTGACGATGAATTTATCTTATTCATCTCTTTTTAAACTCTATATGAGTTATTTATATTTTCAACGTTTCCCTCTGTCCTAAGGTTATAGCCTAAGGTCTATCCCACCTAAGGTTTTTAACCCTATAACTCTGATACCATGATGTGACGCCCCCAAATTCAGGTACTTGAAACCCGAACTCGGTGCTTCACGATACCATTTCTATGAGCGGAATAATACTAATAATATTAACAATAATATAGATTATCAAATTTAATTTACATATTATCAAAGTTTAGTTCCCAAGCACGAAACCTTTAAACATTCGTTACATGATAATAATAATATTTATCATCCTTATCATAAAGTCAAACTATTACATTGATAGCTTAAACATTCATTCAACGACTTTCCCTTTTCCCTTATTCTTGGTAGAGTCTTCAGGTTGTTCACATTTAACTGAAAACATTTAAATTAAGCAAGGATGAGCATTTGAGTGCCCAGCAAGAAATAGCAAATAATAACAATTAGCTGAAAGGATTAAATGTTATCTTTGAACAATACTTCTACAACGAATCAACAGTTGTGAAGTAAACTGAACCATTAAGAAACAACATGTTATTTCGATTTCAAATTTTTGAAACTATGTATTGACTATATATGAGGATCAGTTGACAGACTATGAACATTGTTTTCTATTTTCGAAAAGGTTAAACAGAACTTCATCTGTAAACCGTCATAACTTATGGGCATGGGGGGTGATCAGCCCGTTATGCCCTGTATTGATCAATACTACATTACAGGAACGATATTATCGTTCATCCTTTGTTCGCCTTAGCGCATAAAAATTTCCCATATTTGGGATGTTCATAACAATCTTGAATCTAAACCAAAACAATTCAGTTGGATAATAAATAAGTTTTATCTTGTTCAATAACAATTTTAAATTTATGTCTACAAATTTCTGATCAAATAGCTTAGATTTGACTTTTAATTCAACGTATACATACTGGACACTGATAAGTATGTATCAACATGTGATAAAACATAATCATTATCTATGTGAGGACACTTGTATAACCATGTTTAGAAATTTACGAACATAATATATATCTTGATCTACAATAACAGAATAAAGGAACTTGTACAACAATTATAATTTAATAACTTACTTATACAGAATCATTACATACGTATATACAAAGATTGAAATATTTGAACAATTAAAAAGAATAGTTCATATATTATCATACGCATGTCCATTACATAAAGTAAATGCAAAGGGTTAGATACTTGCCTTGTCTGCTGCTTACACAACTTAGATTTATCTTTTATATCAAGCCCTAACATTAAATAGATCATTCTTTCGATTAGAATAACATACTATAACACAAAGTACTGCTATTTGCAGTCAGCACATAACCTAATCACATTATCACATATGTTTACCAACCATTGAATCACAAATAATCACGTATACAAACATATTATATAAGTCCAGATCAATTTCTGAAACATGTTGGTGTATCGACAACTTTATCGGGTATTTATCGAGTCTAAGACTCTATACCGCAGTTCCATATTTATTCTTTTGTCAATCAATTATCACTCCATAATTGAATAACCAATCCATTCCCAATATCACATCAAACTCTCCAAGTTTAATCGAAATTAAATCTACCTTCATAACATTCCCCTTAATGTTCACCCTACAGTTCTTGTATACGACCCTAACAGGAATCACTTCCTTATTCGTAATTTCTATGTTTAAAGGGAAATTCAACTCTTCACTAGGTATTTCTAACTTCTTAGCAAAATCATAAGATATAAATGAGCAAGTAGCACCCGAATCAAATAATACATATGCATTTATATCATTGATTGGGATAATACCTTACACGACCTCTTTTGATTGCACTGCATCCTGCACCGTCATGTTGAAGGTTCTTGTTATAGGCTTATTTGTTGATGTTGGTCCAGCAATAGTCAGCGCAGTTCCACCAGCATTCCCCTTGCTTCCATTTGCCTCACCAGATCTCTTTTTAGGGCATTCACGAGCAAAGTGATCCTTGGACCCGCACGTGAAACACACGTTCTTCTTAGCTTGAGTGTAATTTGGGGCGATGTGACCCTCCTGGCTACAATTGAAGCATACTCGTTTCCCCAGCAAGCACACTCCCTTGTGAAACTTTCGCATGTAACACATGCTTCGAACTTCTTCTTTTGCTGATTTCCAGCTCACACACTTGCATTCCACTTCCTCTTCAAATTGTTGCTGCCATTTCCACCATTACTATTACCACTCTTAGCTTCACCTTCACTTTTCTTCTTCCTCTACTCTTGATTTTGTTTTGTAACAGCCTTGCCTCCACTCTCAGTGCGAATTGCTTTCTCCATTACCGCTGCAAACGTCTTCAACTGAAACAGGGAAACCTTACTATACAACCAGGGCTTCAGTCCCTGCTCGAACCTCTTTGCCTTGCGCTCGTCTGTGCTAACTTGATATGGCTCAAACCTCGCCAACTCGTTGAATTTTGTGGCATACTCAGACACCGACATCGTTCCCTGCTTCAGTTCTAAAAACTGCACCTCTAGCTGAGTCCTCGAACTTTCTGGGAAATAAGTCTCGAAGAACATCTCCTTAAACCTTTCCCAAGTCATAATCCCTTAACCTCCTCGGTTTTTATTGGTCTGCCACCAATAACTAGCCTCTACTTTCAACATAAATGTTGCAAAAGCAATCTTCTGATCCTCCCTTACTCTCATAACATCGAACACTTTCTCTATTTCCATGATCCAGGTCTGACCCTTAACTGCATTCATGGACCCTTAGAATTCTGGTGGTCCAACCGCCTTGAAATCCTTAAACGTTGTACCTTGGTTCTGATGTTGATTCTACAAAGCACCCGTCAGTAACGTCACTAGCTGTTGAACTGGGTTACCTTCCTCATTGTTGTTATTGGTTTCCTCAGTGGCTCTTTGTCGGGGTGGTTGACGTATTGGAGGCATTTTCTGTTAAAAATACACTCATTAGATTATTACTCCATTTCTTTAAGTATTTCTACTTATATTACACATAAACATTTATCACGTAACTCATAACACTTTTGTATAAAATAATAACTTTTATTCATTCATAATCTTGTAGAAACATCAAAACAATAGCATCACTGCTATTTACATTACTTTCCTGAACTATAACAGTTGCAGGATTACTTCGTCATCAACATCTATCCCATTGGTTATATTATACCCGGGATTTACATCTTGTTTATTCATCAATCACATAATAGTTACATATCAATCTACGATGTCCTACTAAGATGCTGCATAGCCTTAGGTCGTTCTTCCTCCATAATTTGAAACATTGTTCGGCGATCTATTATATATGATGGTAGCGTCTCGAACTGAATTGGATAACCTATGACCCGATCCTGAGCTCGATTGATCGCGGTGTTGAATATGTTATTCATTTTTTCCATCTTCATCCTCTTTGCTTGTGCGTCTCTCTCTGCTATTCCAGCTCGTTGGTAAGCTTCATTGTACGCATCTTCAGCTCTTGCCCTCTTAGTAGCTTCCTCCTTCAGCTAGTTCTTCAACTCTACAATCTCTGCTATCATTTGCTCGTTCTCTCCTTCAGTGTGAACCAGCTTCTCTTCAACATTATGCAGACGAATAGCCTGTAAAATCTCTGCTATCATTTGCTCGCCCTCTTAGTACGCATGCTTTTCATGTTTATGGAACCCATTTCTTGACTGAAATTTGATTATAGCCTGTAAAATCGCCAGTTTATGGATTTCGGTCAATTTCTATTTAGAATTTGGAAAAACTTAAACTTACAAAGTTGTATGGAATGGAATTTCCTATGGAAAGGACATAAGGTTCGAATTTTTCTGATAAAAGGGCTATTTATTATGAATTATTGAAGTTCCGAATTAATTGATTATTATTTTTTTGGATTTTTAATTGATTTTTGTATGAAAAACATTTTTGGTAATGTTGGCACATGTTTGGCTGAATTTAGATCTTCAAAGTTGTGCGTAGAAAGTTTTTTTATAAATAATAATATTTTATTAAATTTTCTGCTTTGGTGTTCTAAGCAATTTTCTATAAATAGAGTGCTTAAGTTAGAATTGAAAATCACACCAGAAATTGAAGTTTTCTCTCTATATATTATCGAGCGTATTCTTAAGAGTATTTTGATACTTTGAGTGTTGTTATACTATCTGAAGTTCCTTTCAAAGACTATATCCAATATTCCGCTTAAATCTTGTCTTTTTAGGTAAGGGATGTTATATTTTTTTTAAAATGATATTATTTATTCTAATATCATTATGCCGGATTATTGGTAAGATATTTCTTGTGAAATTTTGTCCTTTAGTGTCGGGGTTACTATTCACATATACGGCACTATTCACGAATATGGTGATTCACAGGAAAATTAAATTTTCATTTTTTATCCAAAATATCTATTATGGATACTAGCTTTGATTGTATCCATGTTTTGATCATTCTTGAATTTTACTTCACTATGATTATTAATGAAGTATTTTTGAACTAGGATTGTTTAAATTACGAATCCTTAATATTTGTTATTTTGTTTCACTGGATTCGTTTTCTCTAAAATATTTTTCATCATCCTCAGTCCTAAATGATAGTATTACTGAATATCTTTGGCCTGTAGTGCAAAGATGGTTGATTTTCCTATGAATATCTTTGGCCCGTAGTGCAAAGATGTACAGATGTTGAGATGAACATGACCAACTGATGAATATCTTTAGCCTGTATTGCAAAGATGAATATTTGATTCAAGATGAATATTGATTGATGTTACAAGGATAAAATATTGATGATGGACTTTTAAATTCATAGATTATAGTAGATTTCATTCTCTACGTAACTCATCTATGAATTATTATTTCCGCGGCGAATATTGATCTAAAACTTGTTGTCTATTGTATTTTATCAGATTTTTCACTATTGAAGACTAACGATAATTTTTTCTATATTATCTTAGTCATAATATTCTTTACTGGGCTAATTGAGCTCACCCTTTTCCTTTTTGTTCCATTTTTCTTCTCAGGAGGCGAGGATGTAGCGAGTTCTAGTCGGGGTGTGGAATGATGGTTCTAGAAAGTTATTTTAGTAGTCCTCACCATTTTTGTAAAATAATGTATCAATAATTGTAATGAGAATGTATTTGAGTGTGGATATTATCTAGAAGACAATATTTGTATTTAACCTCACAATTTATATGTTGTATTAATAAAGTTGTAGTTGTTTCTGTACCATGTTATTGACGACTCAAAATGGGTGATGTATACCTATTTTGGGGGCGTCACAGTTGGTATCAGAGCTTAGGGATATGATCTCTGGTAGAGATCGGAAAATAGAACTAGGAGGGGAGAGACGAGTAAAACCTTCACTAGTGTGTCTTACCTAAGCTTATTTGTTTGTTGGTCAGTATATAGGGATATTATGTGATATGTTGGTTTCTTTAATTAACCCTTGTTTTATGGTAATATTTGAGAATGTCGACTGAGAATGTTAACAGTGGAGTAAATGAGATCGTGGAGACTCCTTTACTCACCAATGAGGAGAACGTGAAACAGGATGACAATGTTCCTCCTGTAAACAACACCACTAATCAGACCATGAACGACGTAATGTTTAGAAGCTTTTTGTAGTTTATGCAAAATCAGACGAGGGAGACTCGTGCACAAAATACAGGAGGAAATGATAACAACGCTTGCGGTTTGTCACAAATGACGGTTCAAAGAGTAGGGACCACCAGAATTTTGGGGAAAGCCGGATCCGATTAAGGCAGAAACGTTGGTCAAACAAATTACCAAGATAGTCAATGTCTTGGGATGCACGGAGGAACAGAAGGTTCCATTCGCCACCTTTATGTTCTGTAATGAGGCAGATTACTGGTGGGAATCTATGAAGCATACCCATCCAGTCGCACTCAGCATGTCTTGGGAGACGTTTCAGAAACTATTCAATGACAAGTACTTTCCTAAAAATATTTGTCATATGAAGGAAGTGGAGTTTATTAGATTGGAACAAAACAACATGACGGTGTCCCAGTACGAGGTGAAGTTTGTAGAGTTATCCAGGTTTGCACCTCATTTGGTGAAGAATGAGGAACGTATGACGCGGATGTTTCTGAGAGGTTTGAAACCCGACATACGTCAATATCTCATTTCTCATACATTTTCTCTCTATTCAGATGTTGTCAACAAAATTTGAATTATTAGAAGCGAGATAACGAGTACGCTCAACCAAGGACCACAACCAGATCATACCGGGTGGCGGTGATCATTAGAACAACGATAACCAGCGGAGGAAGAAAAATACGGATAAAAGCGGTAACCACTTTGGTGGTAATCATGGCCATGAGAATAGAAGAAGCGAGTTGGGAGGAGATTTTAAAAAGAGGAGATTCAATAATGACCATGTGAAGACGTCAGCACCAGTAGCAACTGGTTCTAAGGGAGGAGAACGACCACCGGTCATATGCTATAAATGTTGAAAAGAGGGACATATCAGCCCAAACTGCCCACAACAGTTCAAGGTATGCTATAATTGTGGAAAGGAAGGACATATCACTCGAGATTGTATGATAGCGAAACCAAGTCCAGCGGGGATGGTGACTCAAAAGGCTGTCCCAGAAAAGTCAAAGTCAACGGTTCCTGGAAGAGCGTTTGTCGTGACCGGTTAAAATGCGAGGAACCCAAACGAGGTGATCACGGGTAAGGTAATAATAAATTCTTGCGAAGTTTATACCTTACTAGATACCAGTGCTACCCATTCATTTATCTCTCCTGATTGTGCTCAATGTTTAAACATAACTCCGGAGAAATTAGACTTTGATTTATCTGTGGAGACTCTGTTAGGAGAAACTTTCATCACATCCACTATTTATAAATCTTGTTTGATCAAAGTTGGTACCATCACATTACCTGTTGATCTTATCTCTTTAAAGATACTTGCTTTTGATGTGATTTTAGGCATTGATTGGTTAACTACTCATCATGCCAAAATTGATTATTTTCGTAAGGTTGTTTGTTTTCATATTCCTAACCAACCTGTTGTACGAATTCAAGCAACTAAACCACTAAAATCAATCATTGTCATATCAAGTCATAAAGCTATTCGTTTATTAAAAAATGGATGTCAAGCTTTCTTAGCCCATGTTATGGATTTGAATAAAGACACGTCGGATGTAAATAATATTCCTGTTGTTAGTAAATTTCCTGATGTATTTCTTGAAGAACATCCCAGTCTACCCCCAGAACGTGAAGTTGAATTCTTTATTAATCTTGATCCTGGTACAAAGCCCATTTCTAAAACCCCATATCGAATGGCTCCTATTGAAATTCAGGAGTTAAAGGTCCAACTACAGGAGTTATTGGACATCGATTTCATTCATCCTAGTACATCTCCTTGGGGTTCTCCTGTTTTATTTGTAAAGAAGAAAGACGGGAGTATGCGACTTTGTATTGACTATCGGGAATTGAACCATGTCACCATCAAGAATAGGTATCCTCTACCTCGTATTGATGACCTATTTGACCAGTTGAAAGGAGCACAATTCTTCTCAAAGATCGATCTTCGTTCTGGATATCATCAGCTGAAGATTAGAATCGGGGATATTCCAAAGACGCCTTGAAACTCAGATGCGGGCATTATGAATTCTTAGTCATGTCTTTTGGATTGACTAATGCTCCTGTGGCTTTCATGGATATGATGAACTGGATATTCAAGGAATATTTGGATCAGTTCGTTGTTGTCTTTATTGATGACATCTCATATATTCCAAAAGCCGTGAAGATCATGAGCACCATTTGAAGCCGGTACTCCATAGGCTTCGTGAAAACAAGCTATATGCCAAGTTGAAGAAATGCGAGTTCTGGCTTGAGGAAGTAGCATTCTTTGGGCATGTGGCGTCAAAACATGGAGTATCTGTCGACCCGGCGAAGATTGAAGCAATACAAAGTTGGGAGCAACCAAAGTCGGTGGCCAAGCAATGCGTAGCTTTACGGGCTAGTTGGTTATTATCGGAGATTCGTGGAAGGATTTTCTCGAATCGCTACCCCGTTAACTCAACTGACTTGGAAAGATACAAAATTCGTATGGAGCGAGGAATGCGAGAAGAGTTGGGATGTGTTCTCATGCAACATGGGAAAGTCATAGCCTATGCCTCGCGACAACTTAAAGAATATGAGAGGAATTATCCTACTCATGATCTAGAGTTGGCAGCAGTCGTTTTTGCGCTAAAGATCTGGAGGCACTATCTATATGGAAAGAAAGTGGAGATATATTCAGACCATAAAAGGCTCAAATATTTCTTCACCCAAAAGGAACTCAACATGCGGCAACGACGTTGGCTCGAGCTGTTAAAAGATTATGACCACACCATTCAATACCATCCTGGAAAAGCAAATGTGGTAGCTAACGTGTTGAGTAGAAGATCATATGCATGAACGAGTGCGATGATATCAAGTATACACATAGAACCAACTTTAATCGATAAAGTTAAAGTTGCTCAAGCTACAGACCCGGAGCTGATGCGTATGAAGAAGAAAGTACAAGAAGGTTCTATTACAGAAGCAAGAATTGATGAAAAAGGAATACTTCGAGTACACTCCAGACTTTGTGTTCCTAACGACTCTGTTTTGAAGTACAAGATCATGATGGAAGCACACAATACACCGTTTGCAATCCATCCTGGAAGTACCAAAATGTATCGTGCTCTTCGACATACATTTTGGTGGAACAGTATGAAGAGAGAGATTGTAAAGTTTATCTCGAGGTGTTTAACTTGTCAATGTGTAAAGGCGGAGCATCAAGTACCTAAGGGTCCATTGCAACCAATTGAGATCCCAAAGTTGAAGTGGGAACACATTACCATGGATTTCGTTACGGGTCTTCCCACGGTTTCTCAAGGCATAAATGCTATTTGGGTTATTGTTGATAGATTAACCAAATCTGCTTTCATTTCTTCTTAAAGCGGAGACTTATTCCCTTGATCGTCTTGCTCATATGTATGTAAATGAGATTGTGAGATTGCATGGCATGCCAGTATCCATTGTTTCGGATCGTTACCCAAGATTTACTTCACGATTTTGGGTTAGTTTGCAATAAGCTATGGGCACAGATTTACGATTCAGTTCGGCATACCATCCTCAAATGGACGAACAATCAGAGAGGACTATTCAAACTCTTGAAGATCTATTAAGACTCTATGTCCTAGAATTCAAAGGGAGTTGGGATAAGTATTTACCATTGGTGGAATTCTCCTACAATAACAGTTATCAGGCAAGTATAGGAGTAGTTCCATTCGAAGCATTATATGGATGGAAGTGTCGCTCTCCAATATGTTGGGATGAGGTGGATGAAGCAACATTGTTGGGACCCGAGTTGGTACGTATGACTACAGAAAAGATCCAAATGATTCAACAACATATACAAATGGCACAGGATCAACAAAAGAGTTATGCGGATCTTCATCGAAAGGACGTGGAATTTAGTATTGGGGATCATGTATTGTTGCGTGTTGCTCTATTGAAGGGAGTTACAAGATTTGGGAAAAGAGGAAAGCTCAATCCATGATTTATTGGTCCATTTCAGATTCTTGACCAAATAGGAAATGTGGCATATAGACTCGTGTTACCTCCAAGTATGTCTCATTTTCATAATGTGTTTCACATATATGTGCTTCGTAAATATGTGAAAGACCCGAACCATGTTATTGAGTTAGAACCGGACGAGATAACCGAAGACTTAACATACAAAGAGGTACCTGTCAAGATCTTGGATAGGAAGGAGCATGTCTTACGTACAAAGGTCATACCATAAGTCAAAGTTTTGCGGAGGAACCATGCAATTGAGGAAATGACCTGGGAGTTGGAAATGGACATGAAAGCTGAAAGTATTATGCATACAAGCCAATCATGTATGATGATAAAGCATATACTGTGTAATCAATCTTATTTATTTATTAATAAAAGAATTATTTATTAAAGGCATTTATTATCTACATGATGCTGTTTTAATAATATGTGATAAACCCATAGTTTTAAGCAATGCTTTTAGAATCATGATAAGATCATGATAATGATATCTAAATTCTTAGATAGCTTAAAACTAAAATGTTCCCAATCAATGGATTACTAAAAGGGGATTAATGAATCCGGATAGATTGCATACGTCGTTGTTTGCTCATTGGATGAGGATGATTGATCTCATGATCATTTGTGTGGAGACACTAAAGCAAGTATGTAGGTGCTTATTAGAGAATAAGTTCATTTGAACGTGACTCGCTAAGGAATACCTAATGGAGTTTTACTTAGCCGTCAATAGGAATTCTGTAGTGATAGTAGTACAAATGATCCTTGGACTTGAGATCATCATAGTATCTTATATATAATGAATTACACTTTGACTTATTCCTTAAGACTCTTAGAGTATATCAAAGGGTATTCTTGGGTGTAATAAGTTATATATGAAGATAATGAATGATCCATAAAGAATCTACCACTTCTAGTAAAAGGAGAAATGTCCTATGTGATTCGATAAATGACAACCCAGAATCCTTGGCGAGGTGGAATGAAATTAGAAAGTAGTTTCTAATTTGCATTCATTAGGAGTTAATGCATTTAGGAATCGAAATACATATAATTAAATAAAATAAGACTTGACAATGAATTCCATATGCTTTATATTTAATTGGGACATTGTATGGTGGAAGGATTGAATTATGCGGTAACTATTTACTCAAAGGTTCTTTTATGATTAATGTTGAAATATATATTATCCGGAAAGTCGTTGATCGCTAGGGAGGCTTATCCTATTGTAGAATAAATATTATTTATTTAAATAAATTATTTGTTTAATTTATTTATTTAAATGAGATTAGAATTGTTTCTAATTGATTTATTCACAACCTTTAATATGGAGAACCTAAAGGGTCACACCATAAAAGGAAGAATAATTATTTAAGAAGTTAATGGCATAATTATAATAATATATTAAGTATATTTAATTTAATCTATGGTGATAGAATAAATTAAATAGCTTAATATTATTATTTAATATTTTAGAAATATTAAATATAAATTAATAAGAGGAGTCTTATTAATATTATTATAATTATTATTATTTTAATTTCTAAAAGGTTTAGGAATTAATTTAATATAAGTACTCTCATTTATTCCTAATTGGATTAGGAAGGAAAATTAGTTAAAGGAGTTTAATTAATTTCCCTAATAGGATTAGGGGAGCCCATTTAATTAAAAGAGTTTAATTAAATAAATAATACCTTATTTTAATTAAAATAGGTTACATGATATCTTTATAAGAGGAGTCTTATATCGGATATCTAATATACGTAATTCTAGAGTTGAGAGTACGCCTCCTTTTTCTATACTGAGATAGGAAAAAAAACTAGGTTTTGAGCCAATACATTCTTCTTGAAAATTCTTCTTCTTTGGTGGATCACCTCTAGAGGCCATACACTTGGGTGGCTTACATTGATCAAAGGAAGGAATCTACAGGAGATTCAAAGAGATCATGAGAAGTAGGAGGTGAACTCGCACTGAGGAAGCTCGTTTCTGGGGTATGATTTCATAATTTCTTATTCTTCGTTTAATTAATAATATGCATAAAGGATGATCCGAGTAATTGGTTTGTGAAAAAAATTTAAAATCTGATTTTATTTCACTTCCGCTAATTTTTCAATTTGATTGCTACTTTGATTTTCACAAAACCTAACAGTGGTATCAGAGCCAAACTTTATGCGAATTATTAATTATTTTGATTCCATATATGTATGGGTATGTATTTTGAATAATTTATTGGGCATAATATGTTGTATAAAATTATTATTTTAAGAAGAAAAAAAAAACGTGATACCTGCTAATTGCCGAAAAATCTTTTGTTACAGATTTTTTTTTTAAACATGGAATCACGTTTTTTTTAAGGATTTGCATCAGCCGGATTTTATGTGTTCTGACATATTATGTTCGACTCAATTAATATCATATATATATATATATATGATATATGTTATTACCTTAATCTGGTATATATAAAAAAAACGTGATCAAGTAGGATTTTTGATTACTACTGTAATATATATATTTTACAAGGATCACATGGTTTACGTTATATATTTAGAGATATAAACCGAACCGTGAAGCCCAATAGGAATTGGTATATATTATTTTAATAATTTTATAATTAAAATAAATAGTTTATTTTAATCTTGAAATTGGATTTCATGCAACATAAAATTGCCCACTAAATGATATTCATATATATATGGAATGATTTTAATTTATTGATACATATGATGATATGTATGATAATAAATGGGATTTATTATGGACAATTGACCAATGTGATTGGATTTATTTTGGTTGGATGTTTGAATGAATGGGTTTTATTAAATGGGGTCTGCATTACTCGCCTTTTTTACGTTTTCTTCTTGATGTAAATTCTATCTCCTCCTATGTACTTCCCTCGATTGGCGATTAAGGTTTCTATTTAAATCAAATAGTTTATGTAATAGAACTAGTTAGAATTTTTCGAAGAACCGAGGATCAAGAAGCAAGGAGCGCTAAAAGACCCGTTTGTAATGGAGCCCGGGTTTAAATGTAATAGTTATATTTAAATGTTTATTCTTTGCACCCTAGGGTTTGACCTTTTGGTTCACTTGGTGGCTCTAGTGAACCAAACTAGAATATAAAAGTCCATAATCAATCCGGGTAGAATATAGTATTCTATATGTGCATGCTAGTATTATATATATTATATATTATGCAAACATGCTTCGCATGTTTAATAATATGACGCGTATTTTATATATATATTTGCATGCGCGCTAAACAAGATGAGACAAATAATAACAAATCCCTCAAAGTTTTTATATATTAAGTCTTAAGCGTTCAAAGATATTTAGAATATCGAACGTCGCCTTCTAGCATGATAAAATTAATAGAGTATTAAATATTTAATATGAGTTTGTTGTGTCACCACAAGGCAAGTATTAAGTATTTAAGATGTTAATTTATCACATTTGATGCTTATAAAGAAAATTGAACAATATTGTTTTGTTGTGTCACCACAAGGGAGATATTTTTCTTTTTGAATATATGGAAGTGCTAGGTTGGACTTAACTTAGATAATTTTGATTCGAACGTGCCACCACTTGATCAAAATAATCTAAGAGGCAAAACATAAGGAGTTACATGTTGATGTAATTGACAAGGAGTTGTCTACCTATTTATTTATATATAGTTTGTTGTGTCACCACAAGGCTATATATATTTGAAATGGGATCCTTATTCTCACTAGCAAAAAAACTTTAATTAGATTTTGGTAGAACTATATAAATGAGGGTAATATAGTTTGAAGAAAATAGTGGGAGATACCAATATAAAATAAGACCTAATTTATTTTGGTAATTAATTAAATGAATGTTTGCTAAAATATTGTCTCTTTACATGCAGAATTTTGAAAATGTCACATTCACTAATTTCACTGCGTAGCATACTTGATGCTAACAAACTGACCGGACCGAACTACACGGACTGGTTAAGGAATCTGAGAATTGTTCTCACTGCTGAAAAGATTTCTTATGTCCTAAATTCGCCCGTCTCTGCAAAAGTTGCAGAGACAGCCTCTGAGGAAGAGATTGCTACTTTTAAACTATGGCAAAATGATGCATCTGTGGCTCAATGCATCATGCTCGCATCCATGAGTAACGAGCTTCAGCGTCAGCATGAAAACATGGATGCTCCTACTATGCTACTGCACCTTCGAGAGTTGTATGGTGAGCAAAGTAGGATTTGCTAGATATGAAATATCTAAGGAGCTCTTCCGATCTCGGATGACCGAGGACACTCACTGATTGAGACTCATGTCCTTAAGATGATCAATCTGATTGAACGTCTTGGATGACTTGGAGTTCGTCGTGGATGGGGAGTTGAGTCAAGATTTAGTCTTAGCAGTCCTCCAGACACCTCCTCACAATTTGTTGTGAATTTTCACATGAATAAGTTGGATGTCGACTTGCACAATTACTTAACATGTTGAAAAGCTAACGAAGGTCACTTCCCATCCAAGAAGAACCATGTCTTCTTCGGTGGATGATTCTTCCAAGAAAGAAAGAGGCCTAAGGTATCTTCTCGAAAAGAAGAAATCCAAGAAGGCTAAGAGAAAGGCGAAAGTGAAGGATCAAAAGAAACTGATCCAATATAGCAAAGGAATTTGCTTCCATTGCAATAAGCCGGATCCTTTGGAAGAGGAACTGCAAGGATTATCTCGCGAAACAAAAGCGAAGAAGCTTGGAGAAGCTTGAATCCTAATCAAGGTTTGTTTATGATTGAAATTAATTTTTCTGAAAGTCAATCTTCTACTTGGGTATTGGATACCGAATGTGGTTCTCACATATGTAATAATATGCAGGGACTGGTCAGAAGTAGAAAGCGGAGCAAGGATGAGGTCGTCCTACGAGTGGGAAATGGAGCAAAGGTTGTTGCATTAGCTGTAGGGACTTATTGTTTAGCACTGCCTACGGGCAAGTTCATCAATTTAAATAATTGTTATTTTGTTCCAAATATCATTAGAAACATTATTTCTATCTCTATATTGGATATGGATGGTTTTAATATTATAATAAAGAACAACCGTTGTTCTATTTATAATGATAATGTTTTATATGGTGTTGGTAATTTGCGAAATGGACTTTATATACTTGACTTGCATGAAAATATATTTCAAATTGAACAAACTAAGAAAAGGAAAAGAGATGATGTTAATTATACCTTCATGTTTGCCTTTGTAGACTCTCGGTCGTATTAATGAAACAAGATTATCCAAGTTGCGTAAATATGGGCTCCTAGAGCTATCTGATTATGAATCATATCCAACCTGTGAATCTTGTCTCATGGGTAAAATGACTAAATCTCCTTTTAGTGGAAAAGGAGAAAGAGTTAAAGAGTTGTTAGCGTTGGTACACATAGATGTATGTGGACTATGACAACGAAATGCAGGAGGAGGGTATTCTTATTTTATTACATTCAATGACAACCACTCAAGATTTGGATATGTGTATTTAATGAAATACAAATCAAATCATTTGAAAAGTTCAAAGAGTTCGAAGTGAAGTTGAGAAGCAAACTGGTAAGAGTATTAAGATTCTTGATCGATCGAGGAGGAGAATACTTAAGTGGTGAGTTTCTCAATTGTCTCAAAGAAAATGGTATAATCTCACAATGGACTCCACCGGGGGCGCCACGGATGAATGGTGTATCTGAAAGGAGAAATCGAACATTGTTGGACATGGTTCGATCTATGATGAGATTTACCGACCTTCCAGATTCCTTACGGGGATATGCCCTAGAATCGGTACGCATACCTACTTAACAAGGTACCTACAAAATCCGTCCCCAAGACCCCATATGAGTTATGGATGGGGAGGAAACCAAATCTTAAGCATGTTAAGACTTGGGGTTGTCCAAACTTATGTCAAAAAGTTTGAAAACGATAAGTCGCAAACTAGATCGACAAATGTAGATTTGTGGGATATCTTAAAGAAACATCGGGTATTATTTCTATCATCCAACCGATCAAAAGGTGTTTGTTGCGAAACATGCGCCTTCTTGGAAAAGGAGTTTATCCTTGAAGAGGGGTCGATGGGAGTAAGATATATCTTGAAGAGGTTCAAGAACCACAAAATACTACAGATCAAAGTGAGGTACCTAACCAAGTAGAGATTCCTTCAGTACCACACCCTATTCGTAAATCTGGAAGAGTACCAA
Source organism: Panax quinquefolius (assembly GCA_020205615.1). Taxonomy (NCBI): domain Eukaryota; kingdom Viridiplantae; phylum Streptophyta; class Magnoliopsida; order Apiales; family Araliaceae; genus Panax; species Panax quinquefolius. The sequence continues at coordinate 100,287,218 of CM035163.1, read as the reverse complement.
AGATACCAGACAGGTATTGACTTGTCATAGAAGATGACAATGAGGTACGCATCATAGATGATGATGATCCATTGAATTACGAACAGGCTATGAGTAGTAAAGACTCAGAGAAGTGGCAAGAAGCCATGAAATCCGAGATGGACTCCATGTATGAGAACCAAGTATGGACTTTGGTCTCACCACCACGAAGGCATTAAGCTTTATTGGGTGTAAATGGGTCTTTAAAAAAAAAGATCTGGAGCAGACGACAGCAAGGTAGAGACCTATAAGGCCCGACTGGTTGTAAAAGGTTTCAAACAAAGACAAGGAGTTGACTATGACGAAACCTTCTCACCAGTAGCAATGCTCAAGTCCATTCGGATTTTGTTTGCGATTGCAGCTTACCACGACTACTAAATCTGGCGGATGGACGTGAAAACGGCCTTCCTCAATGGGAAACTTGAGGAGGATGTGTATATGACACAACCGGAGGATTTGTTTCAAAGGTTGGAACAAATCAAGTCTCATAAGCTACAACGATCCATTTATGGATTAAAGCAAGCTTCTCGTGGGTGGAACATCCGTTTTGATGAGACAATCAAAGAGTTTGATTTTATCAAAAATGAGGATGAACCATGTGTGTACAAAAGGTTAGTGGGAGTCTTTGTTTCATTCCTTGTATTATATGTTGATGATATATTACCGATAGGGAATGATATTCCTATCTTCAATCAATTAAAATCGGTTATCTAAACACTTCTCCATGAAGGACTTGGGAGAAGCATCCTATATTTTGGGGATAAAGATCTATAGAGATAGATCTAATAGGATGCTTGGCTTGTTCCAAGGAACGTACATTGACTTGATGCTAAAAAGGTTTAGCATGGAAGATTCCAAAAGAGGTCTCATGCCGATGAGCCATGGAATACATCTCTCCAAGAAACAAGCCCCAAAGACACCTGAAGAGAGAAACCAGTATGAGTAAGATTCCTTATGCTTCAAAGAATAGGATCTATCATGTACGGTATGATATGTACTTGACCAGATGTCGCTCATGCACTTAGTGTAACAAGCAGATATCAGTCGAATCCAGGAGAAGAACATTGGAAGGCAGTGAAAAATATCCTAAAGTACTTAAGAAGAACTAAGGATGTATTTCTTGTCTACGGTGGTCCGAATTAAAACTAGAGGCTTCACAGACTCAAGTTTTCAAACAGACCAAGATGACAATAATCCGTTTGGGGTATGTGTTTACCTTAAGCGGTGGCGCAGATGAGTTGAAAAGTTCCAAGCAATGAAACGATTCTTGATTCGATGTGATGAGGCGATACACATAGGCGCAAGTGAAGTCAGTAAAGGAAGTTTTGGATGAAGAAGTTCATTACCGAACTTGGTGTGGTTTCTAGCATTAAAGGACCGATGCCTTTATTCTTTGACAACACCGGAGTCATTGCGCACAAGCTAAGGAACCCGGTCTCATCGTAAATCCAAACACGTGTTGCGACGATTTCATTTGATCGAGAGATCATTGAAAGAGAGACGTCACCCTGGAGCGTGTGGACTCTCAAGACAATATTGCGAGATCCATTTACTAAAGCGTTAACACAACAAAGAAGCTTTGATCGTCACTTAGAAGATGGGTATGAGATACCACGGCGATTGGCTTTAGTCTGCAAGTGGGAGATTGAAAGTATTATGCATACAAGCCAATCATGTATGATGATAAAGCATATACTATGTAATCAATCTTATTTATTTATTAATAAAAGAATTATTTATTAAAGGCATTTATTATCTACATGATGCTGTTTTAATAATATGTGATAAACCCATAGTTTTAAGCAATGCTTTTAGAATCATGATAAGATCATGATAATGAGATCTAAATTCTTAGATAGCTTAAAACTAAAATGTTCCCAATTAATGGATTACTAAAAAGGGGATTAATGAATCCGGATAGATTGGTACGTACGTTGTTTGCTCATTGGATGAGGATGATTGATCTCATGATCATTTGTGTGGAGACACTAAAGCAAGTATGTAGGTGCTTATTAGAGAATAAGTTCATTTGAGCGTGACTCGCTAAGGAATACCTAATGGAGTTTTACTTACACTCGATAATAGAATTCACAGTGTGATAGTAGTACAAATGATCCTTAGACTTGAGATCATCATAGTATCTTATATATAATGAATTACACTTTGACTTATTCCTTAAGACTCTTAGAGTATATCAAAGGGTATGCTTGGGTGTAATAAGTTATATATAAAGATAATGAATGATCAATAAAGAATCTACCACTTCTAGTAAAAGGAGAAATGTCCTATGTGATTCGATAAATGACAACCCAGAATCCTTGGCGAGGTAGAAATGAAATTAGAAAGTAGTTTCTAATTTGCATTCATTAGGAGTTGTGCATTTAGGAATCGAAATACATATAATTAAATAAAATAAGACTTGACAATAATTCCATGTCTTATATTTAATTGGGACATTGTATGGTGGAAGGATTGAATTGTACAGTAACTATTTACTCAAAGGTTCTTTTATGATTAATGTTGAAATCTATATTATCTGGAAAGTCGTTGATCGCTAGGAGGCTTATCCCTATTGTAGAATAAATATTATTTATTTAAATAAATTATTTATTTAATTTATTTATTTAAATGAGATTAGAATTGTTCTAATTGATTTATTCACAACCTAGGTTTAATATGGAGAACCTAAAGGGTCACACCATAAAAAGGAAGAATAATTATTTAAGAAGTTAATGGCATAATTGTAATAATATGTTAAGTATATTTAATTTAATCTATGGTGATAGAATAAATTAAATAGCTTAATATTTATTATTTAATATTTTAGAAATATTAAATATAAATTAATAAGAGGAGTCTTATTAATATTATTACAATTATTATTATTTTAATTTCTAAAAGGTTTAGGAATTAATTTAATATAAGTACTCTCATTTATTCCTAATTGGATTAGGAAGGAAAATTAGTTAAAGGAGTTTAATTAATTACCCTAATAGGATTAGGGAGCCCATTTAATTAAAAGAGTTTAATTAAATAAATAATACCTTATTTTAATTAAAATAGGTTACATGATATCTTTATAAGAGGAGTCTTATATCGGATATCTAATATCGTAATTCCTAGAGTTGGAGAATCGCCTCCTTTTTCTATACAGATAGGAAAAACTAGGGTTTGAGCCAATACCCCTTCTTCTTGAAAATTCTTCTTCTTTGGTGGATCACCTCTAGAGGCCATACACTTGGGTGGCTTACATTGATCAAAGGAAGGAATCTACCCGAGATTCAAGGAGATCGCGAGAAGTGGGAGGTGAACTTCGTACTGAGGAAGCTTCGTTTCTGAAGGGTATGATTTCATAATTTCTTATTCTTCGTTTAATTAATAATATGCATAAAGGATGATCCGGGTAATTGGTTTGTGAAAAATTTTAAAATCGATTTTATTTAAACTTAGCTAATTTTTCAATTTGATGGCTACTTTGATTTTCACAAAACCTAACAAAAGCGAGGTATCCTCACCTTTTCAAAACACCAGGTACGTATGTCAATTTCGAGGACGAAATTTCATAAGGAGGGGAGGTTGTAAGACCCCAACTTATTATAAATAAAATTAAATTTTCTATATTTATTGTTTTGAAATAGTAAGGGTTGATTTGATTAATGTGATTAGTTATGGGTAAAATGCGCAAATATTTTAAATAAGCAAATGGTTATAAAATATTCATTGTTGTCGGGGAATATTCGTTTGGTCGTGGAATATTCTTACTGTCAGGGAATATTCGTACGGCGGCGCAGCCTAATGTGGGCCCCATAACGGAAAGCTATTGGATGAAGAAAACGATAAGAATAAGTTTTTTATAAATAATCACAGAGTAGTTATTCTGTTTATCTTGTTGGAATACCCGTGGTTAAAACACAAGAAGATTACAGGTATTGCACCAATTATTGATTCTTACGTAAGAAGGCACTACTCAATAATTGTTACAGTAATTACTGTTTAATATTATATTTTATTGATTCAATAATTGCTATGTTGATATTTTATATTATTGTTATTTTAATAATTGTCAACGCATGATATTTTCATTATCGGATCAATAATTCATATTATTTGAATAATATTATTAAATAGCATTATTGGCAATGTCTAGAAAGTTCTGTCTAAGGAGAGGTTTGGTCACCTAATTGCGCGCCAGTAAGGAGAAATCCTTATTGGAAAGCCCCCTCTTTCCTGTGAACTATCTGGTTGTCAATATTGTGATTCTATAATATTATTTATGAATAATTAATTATTTATTTATATGATAAGTAAAATATTCATTTTATGTGGATATAGATGGAGAAATTTTTTAAAGTGACAATTGTTGAAAAATTGATATTTTAACTTTTCGATAAAATAATTCATTTAAATATATTATTATATTTTAATAAAATAATAATGGTGATATTTTTACAATGAATGTGAGATATATGAATAAATGAGGAGGAAGAGTATTTTTGTTGTAAAAATATTTAAAACATGTTTTTCATGTTTGTGGACCTCATTTCTTGACTGAAATTTGATTATAGCATGTAAAAGAGTCCGTTTACGGATTTGATCGATTTACATTTAGAATTTGGAAAAACTTAAACTTACAAAGTTGTAGGGAATGGAATTTCCAATGGAAAGGACATAAGATTTGAATTTTTCTATTAAAAGGGCTATTTATTATGAATTATTGAAGTTTCGGATTAATTGATTATTGTTTTTTTGGAGTTTTAATTGATTTTTGTATGAAAAACGTTTTTGGTAATGTTGGCACATGTTTGTCTGAATTCAGATCTTCAAAGGTGTACGTAGGAAGTTTTGTTATAAATAATAATATTTTATTAAATTTTCTGCTTTGGTGTTCTAAGAAATTTCCTATAAATAGGGTGCTTAGGTTAGAATTGAAAATCACACCAGAAATTGAAGTTTTCTCTCTTTATATTATCGAGCGTATTTTATCAGATTTTTCCCTGTTGAAGACTAATGATAATTTTTCTATATTATCTTAGTCATAATATTATTTACTGGGCTAGTTGAGCTCACCCTTTTCCTTTTTGTTCCATTTTTCTTCTAAGGAGACGAGAATGTAGCGAGTTCTAGTTAGGGTGTGGAATGATGGTTCTACAAAGTTGTTTTAGTAGTCCTCACCATTTTTATAAAATAATGTATCAATAATTGTAATGAGGACATATTTTTGTGTGGATATTGTCTAGAAGACAATATTTGTATTTAAACTCACGATTTATATGTTGTATTAATAAAGTTGTAGTTGTTTACATACCGTATTGTTGACTCAAAATGGGTGATATATACCTATTTTGGGGGCGTCACAGCCAGTACCTGAGATTAAGGGAAAAATTTTGAGCGAGGCTCATAACTCACGATATTCGATTCACCCTGGTAGGTTTAAGATGTACCAAGATCTTCGACAACATTTCTGGTGGCCAAATTTGAAACGAGAGGTTGCAGAATGTGTTGCCAAGTGCTTGAAATGTCAGAAAGTGAAAGAAGAACATCAGAGGCCGAGTGGGTTACTACAACCTTGAGAGATTCCAGAATGGAAATGAGAACATATTACGATGGATTTTGTGGTTGGCCTACTGAACAACTCGGAAAAGGCTACTGACGCTAAAGATGGGTTATTGTTGTGGATCGATGAAATCGCACACTTCCTTCCGATCAAAATCAAATTCAACTTAGATCGGTTAAGCGAGGTTATATGTGAAAGAGATTGTTTCAAGGCACGGTGTTCCGGTGTCAATTGTTTCTGATAGAGATCTGCGCTTTACGTCAAACTTCTGGAAACGTATACAAGAATTCTTGGGTACACAGTTGCGAATGAGCACGGCATATAACCCTCAGACAGATGGACAAAGTGAAAGAACAATTCAGACATTAGAAGATATGGTAAGAGCTTGTATAATGGACTTTAAAGGAAATTGGGATGACCATCTACTGCTCGTAGAGTTCGGCTACAACAACAGTCACCACGCTAGTATTGGCATGCCACCCTATGAAGCGTTATACTACAGAAAGTGCAGAACTCTGCTATACTGGGATGAAGTTGGTGAGAGACAATTACTAGGCCCGAAATTGTTACAACAAACAACATAAATAGTCAAAGTGATCCAAACAAGATTGATAGCAGCTCAAGATAGACAAAAGAAATACGCCGATCCACACCGTAAAAATGTTGAGTTCGAATCGGGTAGTTATGTTGTTTTAAAGGTCTCTCCCTAGAAGGGAAAGATCAGGTTCGGAAAGAAAGGGAAATTAAGCCCAAGATTCATTGGACCCTTTGAAGTTCTGCGAAGGGTCGGAGAAGTTGCTTATGAGGTAGCCTTACCTCCAGCTCTAGAGAATGTCCACAACGTTTTCCATGTCTCAGTCCTACGACTCTACAAACTCGATTACAAGCACGTGATTGAATATGAACCCCTACATTTTGACAAAGACTTATCTTACAAAGAAATTCCTGTTCAAATTGTCGACCGAAAAGAGCAAGTTCTAAAAAATAAAGTAATACCTTCTGTTAAGGTAATTTGGAGGAACCACAATGCTGAAGAAGCAGCGTGGGAACTCGAAGAGAATATGATGAAGAATTATCCTCATTTATTTACTTAGAGTATTATAAGCGATTCTGGAGACAGAATCTTTGTAAGGGGGGGAGAGAATGTAACGGGACAAATTGTTTGAGTCGTGATTTTGAGGACAGAATCCTTTTAAGGGGGGAAAGATGTGACAACCGAGATTTTGTAATTTAATTTTAATATTTATTGAATTGAATAAATATTTTTTGATGAATTAATTATTAGATTAAATAATTAATTGATGAAATTGTGGTAGATTAATTTAATTATATGTGTTATATTTGTTAAATTAATGTGGAGAATTTTAATTATTCGAAGTATGTAATTATGTGAGCTTATTGAATTAAATAAAATATTTAATAAGCCTAATGCTATTTTAATTAATTTAATAATTAATTAGAGATTTAATAATTTGACATAATTAATAAATGAGAAATTTAATTATGTGACTATGTAAATTAATGAGAAACTATTATATGTTATTTAAAATAAATTAAACAACACCACTAATCAGACCATGAACGACGTAATGTTTAGAAGCTTTTTGTAGTTCATACAAAATCAGACGAGGGAGACTCGTGCACAAAATACAGGAGGAAATGATAACAACGCACGGTTTGTCACAGCCAAGCAGTTCAAAGAGTAGGGACCACCAGAATTTTGGGGAAAGTCGGATCCGATTAAGGCAGAAATGTGGATCAAACAAATTACCAAGATATTCAATGTCTTGGGATGCACGGAGGAACAGAAGGTTCCATTCACCACCTTTATGTTCTGTAATGAGGCAGATTACTGGTGGGAATCTATGAAGCATACCCATCCAGTCGCACTCAGTATGTCTTGGGAGACGTTTCAGAAACTATTCAATGACAAGTACTTTCCTAAAATTATTCGTCATATGAAGGAAGTGGAGTTTATTAGATTGGAACAAAACAACACGACGCGGTGTCCCGAAGACGGCGAAGTTTGCGAGTTATCCGAGTTTTGCACCTCATTTGGTGAAGAATGAGGAACGATATGGCGGATGTTTACGAGAGGTTTGAAACCCGACATACGTCGATATCTCATTTCTCATAAATTTTCTCTCTGACAGGATGTTGTCAACAAAATTTGAATTATTAGCGAGATAATGAGTACGTTCAACCAAGGACCACAACCAGAGGATCATCTGGGTGATGGCGATCGTCGAAACAATGATAACCAAATGGAGGAAGAAAAATACGGATAAAAGCGGTAACCACTTTGGTGGTAATCATGGCCATGAGAATAGAAGAAGTGAGTCTGGAGGAGATTTTAAAAAGAGGAGATTCAATAATGACCATGTGAAGACGTCGATTACAGGTAGAGCAACCGGTTCTAAGGGAGGAGAACGACCACCTAGGTTATATCTTATAAATGTGGAAAAGAGGGACATATCATTATCGCCCTAACAGTTCAAGGTATGCTATAATTGTGGAAAGGAAGGACATATCACTCGAGATTGTACGATAGCGAAACCAAGTCCAGCGGGGATGGTGACTCAAAAGGTTGTCCCAGAAAGTCAAAGTCAACGGTTCCTGGAAGAGCATTTGTCGTGACTGGTCAAAATGTGAGGAACCCAAACGAGGTGATCACGGGTAAGGTAATAATAAATTCTTGTAAAGTTTATACCTTACTAGATACTAGTGCTACCCATTCATTTATCTCTCCTGATTGTGCTCAATGTTTAAACATAACTCCGGAGAAATTAGACTTTGATTTATCTGTGGAGACTCTGTTAGGAGAAACTTTCATCACATCCACTATTTATAAATCTTGTTTGATCCAAGTTGGCACGATCACATTACCTGTTGATCTTATCTCTTTAAAGATACTTGCTTTTGATGTGATTTTAGGGATTGATTGGTTAACTACTCATCATGCCAAAATTGATTATTTTCGTAAGGTTGTTTGTTTTCATATTCCTAACCAACTTGTTGTACGAATTCAAGCAACTAAACCACTAAAATCAATCATTGTCATATCAAGTCATAAAGCTATTCGTTTATTCAAAAATGGATGTCAAGCTTTCTTAGCCCATGTTATGGATTTGAATAAAGACACGTCGGATGTAAATAATATTCCTGTTGTTAGTAAATTTCCTGACGTATTTCTTGAAGAACATCCCAGTCTACCCCCAGAACGTGAAGTTGAATTCTTTATTAATCTTGATCCTGGTACAAAACCCATTTCTAAAACCCCATATCGAATGGCTCCGATTGAAATTCAGGAGTTAAAGGTCCAACTACAGGAGTTATTGGACATCGGTTTCATTCATCCTAGTACATCTCCTTGGGGTTCTCCTGTTTTATTTGTAAAGAATAAAGACGGGAGTATGCGACTTTGTATTGACTATCGGGAATTGAACCATGTCACCATCAAGAATAGGTATCCTCTACCTCGTATTGATGACCTATTTGACCCGATTCTGAGGAGCACAATTCTTCTCAAAGATCGATCTTCGCTTACGGATATCATCACCAAGATTAGAATCGAGGATATTCAAAGATCGCCTTGAACTCCTGATGCGAGCATTATGAATTCTTAGTCATGTATTTTGGATTGACTAATGCTCCTGTGGCTTTCATGGATATGATGAACTGGATATTCAAGGAATATTTGGGTCAGTTCGTTGTTGTCTTTATTGATGAGATCTCATATATTCCAAAAGCCATGAAGATCATGAGCACCATTTGAAGCTGGTACTCCATAGGCTTCGTGAAAACAAGCTATATGCCAAGTTGAAGAAATGCGAGTTCTGGCTTGAGGAAGTAGCATTCTTTGGGCATGTGGTGTCAAAACATGGAGTATCTGTCGACCCGGCGAAGATTGAGAGTATCTGTCGACCCGGCGAAGATTGAAGCAATACAAAGTTGGGAGCAACCAAAGTCGGTGACCGAAGTACGTAGCTTTCTGGGCCTAGCTGGTTATTATCGGAGATTCGTGGAAGGATTTTCTCGAATCGCTACCCCGTTAACTCAACTGACTTGGAAAGATACAAAATTCGTATGGAGCGAGGAATGCGAGAAGAGTTGGGATGTGTTCTCATGCAACATGGGAAAGTCATAGCCTATGCCTCGCGACAACTTAAAGAATATGAGAGGAATTATCCTACTCATGATCTAGAGTTGGCAGCAGTCGTTTTTGCGCTAAAGATCTGGAGACACTATCTATATGGAAAGAAAGTGGAGATATATTCAGACCATAAAAGGCTCAAATATTTCTTCATCCAAAAGGAACTCAACATGCGGCAATGACGTTGGCTCGAGCTGTTAAAAGATTATGACCACACCATTCAATACCATCCTGGAAAAGCAAATGTGGTAGCTAACGTGTTGAGTAGAAGATCATATGCATGAACGAGTGTGATGATATCAAGTATACACATAGAACCAACTTTAATCGATAAAGTTAAAGTTGCTCGAAGCTCTGAACCCGGGCGATGCTTATGAAGAAGAAAATACAAGAAGGTTCTATTACAGAAGCAAGAATCGATGAAAAAGGAATACTTCGAGTACACTCCAGACTTTGTGTTCCTAACGACTCTGATTTGAAGTACAAGATCATGATGGAAGCACACAATACACCGTTTGCAATCCATCCTGGAAGTACCAAAATGTATCGTGCTCTTCGACATACATTTTGGTGGAACAGTATGAAGAGAGAGATTGTAAAGTTTATCTCGAGGTGTTTAACTTGTCAACGTGTAAAGGCAGAGCATCAAGTACCTAAGGGTCCATTGCATCCAATTGAGATCCCAAAGTGGAAGTGGGAACACATTACCATGGATTTCGTTACGGGTCTTCCCACGGTTTCTCAAGGCATAAATGCTATTTGGGTTATTGTTGATAGATTAACCAAATCTGCTCATTTCTTGCAGATACGGGAGACTTATTCCCTTGATCGTCTTGCTCATATGTATGTAAATGAGATTGTGAGATTGCATGGCATGCCAGTATCCATAGTTTCGGATCGTGACCCAAGATTTACTTCACGATTTTGGGTTAGTTTGCAATAAGCTATGGGCACAGATATACGATTCAGTTCGGCATACCATCCTCAAATGGATGAACAATCAGAGAGGACTATTCAAACTCTTGAAGATCTATTAAGACTCTATGTCCTAGACTTCAAAGGGAGTTGGGATAAGTATTTACCATTGGTGAAATTCTCCTATAATAACAGTTATCAGGCAAGTATAGGAGTAGTTCCATTCGAAGCATTATATGGACGGAAGTGTCGCTCTCCAATATGTTGGGATGAGGTGGATGAAGCAACATTATTGGGACCCGAGTTGGTACGTATGACTACAGAAAAGATCCAAATGATTCAACAACATATACAAATGGCACAGGATCAACAAAAGAGTTATGCGGATCTTCATCGAAAGGACATGGAATTTAGTATTGGGGATCATGTATTGTTGCGTGTTGCTCCATGGAAGGGAGTTACAAGATTTGGGAAAAGAGGAAAGCTCAATCCATGATTTATTGGTCCATTTCAGATTCTTGACCGAATAAGAAATGTGGCATATAGACTCGTGTTACCTCCAAGTATGTCTCATTTTCATAATATGTTTCACATATATGTGCTTCGTAAATATGTGAAAGACCCGAACCATGTTATTGAGTTAGAGCCGGACGAGATAACAGAAGACTTAACGTCTGAAAGAGGTACCTGTCAAGATCTTGGATAGGAAGGAGCATGTCTTACGTACAAAGGTCATACCACAAGTCAAAGTTTTGCGGAGGAACCATGCAATTGAAGAAATGACCTGGGAGTTGGAAATGGACATGAAAGCGAGGTATCCTCACCTTTTCAAAACACCAGGTACGTATGTCAATTTCGAGGACGAAATTTCATAAGGAGGGGAGGTTGTAAGACCCCAACTTATTATAAATAAAATTAAATTTCCTATATTTATTGTTTGGAAATAGTAAGGGTTGATTTGATTAATGTGATTAGTTATGGGTAAAATGCGTAAATATTTTAAATAAGCAAGTGGTTATAAAATATTCATTGTTGTCGGGGAATATTCGTTTGGTCGTGGAATATTCTTACTGTCAGGGAATATTCGTACGGCGGCACAGCCTAATGTGGGCCCCATAACGGAAAGCTATTGGATGAAGAAAATGACAAGAATAAGTTTTTTATAAATAACGGCGTAGTTGTTACCGTTAATACTATTAGAATACCCGGTGGTTAAAACACGATTAGCTTAGCGGTATTATCGCACCAATTATTGATTCTTACGTGAAGAAGGCACTACTCAATAATTATTACGATGATTCTTGCTTTAATATTATATTTTATTGATTGAATAATTGCTATGTTGATATTTTATATTATTGTTATTTTAATAATTTTCACTGCACAGTATTTTCATTATCAGATCAATAATTCATATTATTTGAATAATATTATTAAATAGCATTATTGGCAATGTCTAGAAAGTTCTGTATAAGGAGAGGTTTGGTAACCTAATTGCGCGCCAGTAAGGAGAAATCCTTATTGGAAAGCCCCCTCTTTCCTGTGAACTATCTAGTTGTCAATATTGTGATTCTATAATATTATTTGTGAATAATTAATTATTTATTTATATGATAAGTAAAATATTCATTTTATGTGGATATAGATGGAGAAATTTTTTAAAGTGACAATTGTTGAAAAATTGATATTTTAACTTTTCTGATAAAATAATTCATTTAAATATATTATTATATTTTAATAAAATAATAATGGTGATATTTTTACAATGAATGTGAGATATATGAATAAATGAGGAGGAAGAGTATTTTTGTTGTAAAAATATTTAAAACATGTTTTTCATGTTTGTGGACCTCATTTCTTGACTGAAATTTGATTATAGCATGTAAAAGAGTCCGTTTGTGGATTTCGGTCAATTTATGTTTAGAATTTGGAAAAACTTAAACTTACAAAGTTGTAGGGAATGGAATTTCCTATGGAAAGGACATAAGATTTGAATTTTTCTATTAAAAGGGCTATTTATTATGAATTATTGAAGTTCCGGATTAATTGATTATTGTTTTTTTGGAGTTTTAATTGATTTTTGTATGAAAAACGTTTTTTGGTAATGTTGGCACATGTTTGGTTTGAATTCGATCTTCAAAGTGTGCGTAGGAAGTTTTGTTATAAATAATAATATTTTATTAAATTTTCTGCTTTGGTGTTCTAATCAATTTCCTATAAATAGGGTGCTTAGGTTAGAATTGAAAATCACACCAGAAATTAAAGTTTTCTCTCTTTATATTATCGAGCGTATTTTATCAGATTTTTCCCTGTTGAAGACTAACGATAATTTTTCTATATTATCTTAGTCATAATATTCTTTACTGGGCTAGTTGAGCTCACCCTTTTCCTTTTTGTTCCATTTTTCTTCTAAGGAGACGAGAATGTAGCGAGTTCTAGTTAGGGTGTGGAATGATGGTTCTACAAAGTTGTTTTAGTAGTCCTCACCATTTTTGTAAAATAATGTATCAATAATTGTAATGAGGACATATTTTTGTGTGGATATTGTCTAGAAGACAATATTTGTATTTAAACTCACAGTTTATATGTTGTATTAATAAAGTTGTAGTTGTTTCTGTACCATGTTATTGACGACTCAAAATGGGTGATATATACCTATTTTGGGGGCGTCACAGCCAGTACCTGAGATTAAGGGAAAAATTTTGAGCGAGGCTCATAACTCACGATATTCGATTCACCCTGGTAGGTTTAAGATGTACCAAGATCTTCGACAACATTTCTGGTGGCCAAATTTGAAACGAGAGGTTGCAGAATGTGTTGCCAAGTGCCTGACATGTCAGAAAGTGAAAGAATAACATCAGAGGCCGAGTGGGTTACTACAACCTTAAGAGATTCCAGAATGGAAATGAGAACATATTACGATGGATTTTGTGGTTGGCCTACCGACAACTCAGAAAGGCTACGACGCAGTATGGGTTATTGTTGACCGATTGACGAAATACGCACACTTCCTTCCGATCAAAATCAAATTCAACTTAGATCAGTTGGCAAGGTTATATGTGAAAGAGATTGTTTCAAGGCACGGTGTTCCGGTGTCAATTGTTTCTGATAGAGATCTGCGCTTTACGTCAAACTTCTGGAAACGTATATAAGAATTCTTGGGTACACAGTTGCGAATGAGCACGGCATATCACCCTCAGACAGATGGACAAAGTGAAAGAACAATTCAGACATTAGAAGATATGTTAAGAGCTTGTATAATGGACTTTAAAGGAAATTGGGATGACCATCTACTGCTCGTAGAGTTCGGCTACAACAACAGTCACCACGCTAGTATTGGCATGCCACCCTATGAAGCGTTATACGACAGAAAGTGCAGAACTCTTCTATACTGGGATGAAGTTGGTGAGAGACAATTACTAGGCCCGAAATTGTTACAACAAACAACATAAATAGTCAAAGTGATCCAAACAAGATTGATAGCAGCTCAAGATAGACAAAAGAAATACGCTAATCTACACCGTAAAAATGTTGAGTTCGAATCGGGTAGTTATTTTGTTTTAAAGGTCTCTCCCTAGAAGGGAAAGATCAGGTTCGGAAAGAAAGGGAAATTAAGCCCAAGATTCATTGGACCCTTTGAAGTTCTGCGAAGGGTCGGAGAAGTTGCTTATGAGGTAGCCTTACCTCCAGCTCTAGAGAATGTCCATAACGTTTTCCATGTCTCAGTCCTACGACTCTACAAACTCGATTACAAGCACGTGATTGAATATGAACCCCTACATTTTGGCAAAGACTTATCTTACAAAGAAATTCCTGTTCAAATTGTCGACCGAAAAGAGCAAGTTCTAAAAAATAAAGTAATACCTTCTGTTAAGGTAATTTGGAGGAACCACAATCTTTGAAGAAGCGGTAGGAACTCGAAGAGAATATGATGAAGAATTATCCTCATTTATTTACTTAGAGTATTATAAGCGATTACGAGATGAATCTTTGTAAGGGGGGAGAGAATGTAACGGACAAATTGTTTGAGTCGTGATTTTGAGGACGAGAATCCTTTTAAGGGGAAAGATGTGACAACCGAGATTTTGTAATTTAATTTTAATATTTATTGAATTGAATAAATATTTTTTGATGAATTAATTATTAGATTAAATAATTAATTGATGAAATTGTGGTAGATTAATTTAATTATATGTGTTATATTTATTAAATTAATGTGGAGAATTTTATTATTAGAAGTATGTAATTATGTGAGCTTATTGAATTAAATGAAATATTTAATAAGCTTAATGCTATTTTAATTAATTTAATAATTAATTAGTGATTTAATAATTTGACATAATTAATAAATGAGAAATTTAATTATGTGACTATGTAAATTAATGAGAAATTATTATATGTTAATTAAAATAAATTAAATAAGACATTTGATTTATTGTGCGAATGATTAGGCGTAAGTACGATTTAAACTATATTATAAAAGTTTTATTAAATTAAATGGGAATAAGCCTTTTAAGGCTAGCCAAACATGGCATTAATGGAGGTTGAGGGCAGTTAACCCATGATGGGTAACTGACCTCCACAACGCATTAGTTCTTATTTTTTTTTTATATACGTCTTCTTCCTTCTGTTATTTTCTAAGTCTGGCAAAGCATCACAGAGAGAGATTGAGAAATTGTTGAAGGAGAGTGTGAGTTGTGTGATTGAAGAATTTGAGAAGGGTTTCAATTCTACTTATCTACGCTTTGGGTAATCTCTTCTTCCCCTAAACTCAAATTTACGTTGTTTATACTTTCTATGAAAATATACTATAAGTCTCTATAATTGAAAAATTAATGACTTATGTGTTTATATATGATATATATATATATAAAATCATAATATGTTTCATTATCATATATGTATGTTTTCATAACATTAATTTCATTCAAACATGTTATAAATCGATTTATGAAGTTACTGAGTATAAGTTTCATATGTATGGCCCTTATGGGAGTTTGTATGCTACAAATTATTGTTTAATTTGAAATTTAACTGTAGATTATGTTATCACATGTTAAAACGAAGAAATCAAACTTCGAATGGATGGATTTGGTGTCATGACGAATCCGTGGTGTTAATTTTTATGTTTTGTGTTCAAAACCTTCAAGAACAGTGAAATTAAATGTGTTGATTTTTGCAAATTATTTGTTTTAACTTGTTAAAATAATGCTAGAAGGGTTGAGTATTAATCATTTGTGTATTACAATGTTTGGGTATGTCTAAATTCGTGTAAAAGTAAGATAATTGGAGTTTTTTTGGCCAAGTTCTGCAATTTTGCAATTACGTATGAAATCGGAATCTCGCCATGGGCGCCAACTCCATGCCTTATGTGATCAGCCATGTACCACACCACGCCGCCATGCCAAAGTCCTCATACATAGCCACCGCTTGCCATATAACCAAGAAACAGGCTTAGCTTATGTGTGGCCATGGCCATACTTAGCGAATGTCCATAAATGAATTTTTTAAGTGTTCAAGTATAGAAATGTGATAGTAACCAAATCTAAGGAACATAAAATTATGTTAGACATACAATGAGAAGTTAAGATAAATTCTTAACATGTTAATTACACAATTACGTGCGAATTGAATTATTGAACACATAGTTAGCTTATTGTTCATAAAGTGTAAATTATGTGTCAATGAATGTAGTAATTTGATTAAGTATGGTCATAATCAAAGTTAGACAAAAAGAATGAACTTGTGATAACTAGTTACATTATAATTGACTGGTATTGTGAACGAAAATGATTTGTAGGATTTAAATCAAGGAACAAGTATAATTAACGTGTAATCTATGCACGAGGCAAGTTTCCTAACCCTACTCTTTATCTTTATATGAGCTTATAAGTTGTCTCTTTACATCGAGCAAACTCTCATTATTATTGATCAAGTCCATTTTATTATATTAAAATGTATTAATCTTTCAAAGTATGATTCTGTTATACAATAATTATTCTATTGTATACCTTTTGAGATTGCTATTCAATTTTAAATTATCAATTACTGATGAACTTTGTTAGACTAGTGAACCCTTAATGATTCGACTAGTCCATAGTTAATGAGCGTTCTAAATTTCAGAACCCTTGATGAATTATCCAAACCAAACTTCCTTTGGTGTTGAGTCTAATGTCAAAATGAGATGAACAACCCTGTATAGGGGATTACTTATGCGTTAGTGTTAAGATATTGCGCACAGTATGGTACTAAGGGCTGATCCCCCTAAGAACGAGAATAAGAGTCCATAGTCTTATGACTGTTAAAGGTTTCAAGTATAAACACTTGACAACCTAGGACATAGTTCAAGGTCTTATAACCCTCATAAGTTCTTTTGTTTCTTATTATTCATTCTTGATTCAAAAGCCGAGTTTTCCTATTTCAGAAGCCTTTAATTTATTCTCATGTTATTATTCATTCGTTATATTGTTATACTTGAAAGTAATCGTGCTCACTCTTGCATAATAATAACATTGTAGTTAAGAACGAAAGATCAAATGAGCCTTCCACTAGTAAAGGCAAGGGCAAGATTAGCAAGTAATGAAGACTAGTTATTTATGTGGTTATGTAATGATATTAGACTTGATGTTGTTTAAAGACTTGTTATTTATTTATGTTTTTCGCACAGATGTTTAAGGTTAGAGTAACCTGGGATTGTACTTTTATGTAGACGATGTAACCCCATAAGGGGAGATTTATTTATTTAATTCTATCTATTGCATGGTTTGCATTTATTTATGGGTAGAAAGATAGATGATATTTGTACAGTGAACACCAAATCCTGTGGAAATGGAAGTACCTGGATTTGGGGGTGTCACAATGAAAGGCATTGATAGGATAAAGAATCCTAGACACTTGAAATGCAACAAGATAAACATGATGCTATGTGCAGCAACATGATGCAAATGTGTGATGCATGATGGAATGATTGTCGATTCCCTATTAACCTTGCTGGGGATGACAATCAGTAATGTCTCGGATATGCGATCCAAGTCTTCAAGGATGTTGACGTTGGGGCTATCACCAAAGTCCTGGATCCTTGATACAGACCTTTACTCCATAGAGGTACCTCTCGTGTACAAGAGATCTGTGGGGATAGAGCTTTGTCTGTTTGAGGATGTGTATAACATATTCCACCATCGGTCCTCTCCGATGAGGATGGTCTTATCTGGTTTGTGTCACCAGTATATACCATAATCCTGTTAGAGTTACTGCCAACAGTATGTATTGTCAGGGCTGCCTGACCTTTGCTGATGTGTGTATCACTGGATAGGTCCCTGTTGGGTAAACTTTCAAGGCTGCTCGACATTCATTGATGTGTGTATCAATGGTTGCATCGTATTGTGACCCTTGCTGGGAAGTATGTCAACGTTGTTTGACCTTTATTACTCTGTATATCAATGGTTGAATAGCGATGTGACCCCCACCGGGGTTACTTTATTAATGTTTGACTTCGGCATTGTGACCCCCGTCAGGGATACTTTATCAATGTTTAAAATCAACATTGTGATTCCCGCCGGGGAAGGTGTTTTAGGGCTATGACCCAATACTAACGACATCGGACCTTTGTGAGGTATTGTCGAGCATGATTTATAAAAGTTGAGGTCACTGGTATAATATATCTTGCATTTAGGTGAATACCAGTGAGTGATATGTGGAGCCAGAGTTTGGCTCGTGCAAACCAGGATTCCAGGCTATTTCGCTCAATTGGGTAGCGTTTTTATTCCTGATTTGGCCTTTTCAGCTTGCGAAACCTCCTTTGCAACTCAAACTGAACGGAGCTAGAGGGGTGGGACCCATTTATTGGTGCCACGTGTACACCTACGGCAACCGCAGGTGGATCTACGGCCAACCGTGGGTATGATAGCCTTGCGGGTTGCTTTTATAAGTCACTGTTAAGCTGCGCCGTGAAGGAACCCGAGAGCTCTTCTTCAGACCTGCTGAGTTCGGGCGACTTTTTGTAAATTCTGTTACCGCATAAGTGTTCTTCACTGTCCTGGTAACGTATGCATGTATTCTATTCCAGTTTTTATCTGTTGGAAAATGACTTATCACATGAAATGCACTTAGACACATAGTAGTGAATATGTATGCTGATATGAGTTTATAAAAAATATTCAACATAGTAAATGTTAGTATTAAACCATGCTGAACATAATGATGTGAAAAAAAATTTGACTTTTGAAACAGTCAAATTTGCACCTTTTACTATCATTTCTTGTCCTATTTGAGGACAAATGAGTAAAGTTAGAAAAGAAAAATAATCCTGGTAATTAGACTACACTTACAAATTTTTTACTGTGATGTATTAATGCATATAGGATGTATATGACAGTGGGTAGTGTGCTACTGAATGGCCACCTAGTCATGCCTATGTGCATGTAGATAATTCTATTTATAAAAGGGACTATGGCAAAAATTTTCCAAAACGTAGGCATTGGGTAGTCATGCATTTTTAACTCTACTGTAGATGTATGTTAAAATAATGCATGCATGCACGTAGTCATAAAATACATCTTGAAAAGCTCCAAATAAGAATTTGCCACACCCTTTTTGAGGTGATTTAGAGACTTGTTAACCAGATATATGGATTCGGATCAGGCGAGTAGTTCCCGCAGGACCACTTCTGGTGTAAGAAGAAGGGCTTCTGAAGTGCCTCGATCTCGTTTTGTTAGACAACCACGTCGTTTAGTGGAGGCGGTGATACGTCTTATCCGAGTTGAAGTGGTAGAAGTAGAGGACGAGGAGGAAGATGTATTGGTTGAGGTTCCTGCTCCTACTGCACGTGTTCCCCGTAGGAATTTGCTAGGTATTCAAGTGGCAAACCTAGAGCTTCTAGGTGATTTGAGTCGACACCCTTCAGTTTACCTACACGCAAACGAGGTATGAAGTTAGATCTTAATCTTCCTTATTTCCTATTGATGAGGAGTAAAGGGTTCTGATGTTGATCTACATTTGATGTAGGTTCCCAGCTTTACACAGCCTCGAGGGAACTGGTTCAGCATCCACTCTATGTTTCAGGCTTTGCATGATGACTATAGAGCGATTGTACATGACTGGGGATTCGGGACATTATTTTTCATTTTTCCCCGTCGTTGTGCACAGGGTTACCTCGTGGCATTGTCGGCGTCGGTTTCACTGCACTCATCCACTCCATTCTTTGATCGTGAGGTGATGATGACGCCGATGGATTGGCGGTTTATCACAGGTATTGAGTTTGGAGGGGCACCAGTACCTTGTACCGTGGATATTACCCCTACTACCATCAAATCCTTGCTAGGAGTTCCAGACAGAGCGCTCAAGGGTAGGACTATACGTACAGGTCCTTTGAGCGTAGATGCTATGAGCAGGCTATTGAGTGAGCCCTTACCCGATGATGTGAGTGTCAGGGATCGCATTCTTTGGCGATTGTTCCTGATGATCATTAGGGGCTGCTTCATAGCAGATAACTCTTCTACGGTGTCCTTCACTTTGATCAGCACCACTCGACACGTGGACCATATAGGAGTTTATGATTGGGGTTCCTACACCTTCGCCTACTTCCTTAGGGGAATGCGCATGCGATCGCAGGTTTTAACCGAGGCTTGGTTAGGATTCTACCCATTTCTGTTGGTGAGTATTTCTCTTGTCTTTTCCCATGTATAGGTTAAGAGTGTTGACTGACAGCAGATGTTGCCTTTGTGTTGGAAGTTTTGGGCCTATGAGAGGCTTCCATGTTTGCGTCCTGTGAGTGTGCTAGGTTTAGACACATATCCACGAGGATGGAGATGGCACCATTCCATACTGGCAGAGGTCCCTGTTGTAGAGGGCTTTACTTATTGCCGCCTACAGTTGGAGTTATTAACAGCAGATGTCATCACGTGGGTTCCCTACTCTGGGGAGCATTTGAGCATTGGATTTGAGGATGGGTACCCGACTGGTGTTGAGCACGTGATTTCCACCCGTAGGACTCCTCTCTTCACAGATAGAGGATGGGAGCTCTATTTAGGAGAGCGTGCTATTAGGAGCACTACAGGAGAGATTTATATGCTGATCTTGCCTCCTACCACGCGTTATTGTCCTATTTCGCAGTCACCCGTCATTGATATCCCATTGTTTGGTGTTGACAGTTTCACACTATCAGAGGGTCCCTACACTCAGGAGATGTTCAAACATTTGTGGTTCCAGGGTCTGTGATGATGACAGATTGGCTAGCCTATGTCCGAGATCTGACTCATTTGACACAGATTGACAGGTAGACCCGAAAGTTGGACCGGGCACATTTCTTTATCCGGCACTTGGGTAGAGATCTTTCAGAGGCAGATACTTTTGATCCTTCCAGCTCTAACGCTGGCCCCTCAGGTGACCCATATTGTTTTGCCGGTGCAGATCCTCCCTTGTATAGGCCTGCCATCCCTGTAGATAGAGATCTAGTGACTCGGGAGGAGTTACATTAGGTGGATAGGATTGACGATGGATGGTCTTATGACACGGCCCGTACAGATGTCTTCTTTGACAGTTAGCCGTATTAATCATACCCCACAATTATTGGTGTCATCGAGTATGCGATCGTGGTATGATAGCATGTCACCATCAGACAGGGTGACTGTAGATGGTTTGTTGCAGCATACTATGACCCTGTTGATGTTTCAGGTTCCTGCAGGATTCATTGATGGTATGCTGGAGCACTGGGTATCAGAGAGACAAGTTTTCCGATTTAGGACCCAAAAGTTGACACCTACTCTAGAGGAGTATACACATTTGACAATGCTACCATTGGACAGACCTTGCGTGCACATGGCGATTGGAGACATGAGTAGGCAGTTCATGACCCACACTGGCTTGAGGTGTACAGTGGTGTAGGATGAGCTCACATCTGGCCATGTTATATCCTAGCATTTTTTGTTCGACAGATTTGGCTCTGAGGATAGTTATACACGACATTCCGAGGATTTCACCACACCGGAGGATCATTGGTGTTCAGCCAGAGTGGATGTACTGCTATTATGCGTGTTGTCATATGTCTATATGCCACGGTATATGGATGAGTTGGACATAGGGGTCATTATGGTAGTGAGAGCTCTCAGGGAGGGTCATACCATTATACCAATGATTATGGCAGAGACTCTGAGGTCAGCCACATACTGCTGCACTTATCCGATAGGCGTGTTTACAGGCAGCTTGGTTATGCTATACGTTTGGTTTATGTCACACTTGAGACCGATTGGCACTTTTATATGGCATGGGAATTGTTTCACCCATGATGTAGTCATGTCATACTCCTTTCAGCATGCGGAGTGTACGGATGTTGAATCTTGGTCAGCTTTCCTACAAGGGATTGGAGATCCATTCGTTATATTGTCGTGTACATGGCTCAGCTCACCCTACAACTTTATCACTCACGCTCCGGGCATAGATTATCTTCCTCTAGCTAGTTTGAGAGGCATGATCACTTACCACCCGCTGGTCGTGATGTGTCAGTTCGACCAGTTCTAGGATTTTTATCCCTTTGAGGGGGCATCGAGTCAGCGCTTCGCTTCACGCCACTTATCAGCGTAGGACAGATCCAGGTTGTATACTTGTTGGGATCAGCGAGAGTTAGCTGAGTTTTCTATCAGTCATTCGGGTCATTTTGTAGAGTATTCCGTATGGATGGAGATAGAGACTGCATCAGCTACGGTAGTATCCACAGTGCAGAGACTGATTCCGACGATGAGGAGCCTATGGAAGAGACTTGCAAGACCCCAACTTATTATTAATGAAATTTAATTTTCTCTATTTTGAAATAGTAAGGGTTGATTTGATTAATGTGGATAGTTATGGGTAAAATACGCAAATATTTCAAAATAAGCAAGTGGTTATAAAATATTCATTGTTGTTTCGGGAATATTCGTTTGGTCATGGAATATTCTTCTTTGTTCGGGAATATTAAATGCGATGGCGCATTCTTTTGTGGGCCCCATAACTTGAAAGCGATTGGATGAAGAAAACGACAAATATAAGTTGTTTAAAAATAACTAGTAGTTATTATGAAGTAATCTTGTTAAAATACTCTTGGTTAAAACACAATAGCACACGGTATTGCACCAATTATTGATTCTTACGTAAGAAGACACTACTCAATAATTGTTACGATGAGTTATTGCTTCGATATTTTATTTTATTGATTCAATAATTCTTTGCGTTGATATTTTAAATTCTTGTTGTTTTAATAATTGTCACTACACAAGATATTTTCCTTATCAAAGCAATAATTCATATTATCCGAATAATATTATTAGATAACATTACCGGCAATGTCTAGAAAGTTCTGCATAAGGAGAGGTTTGGTCACCTAATCATTGCTTGGCCAAGAAGGAGAAATTCTTATTGAAAGCCTCCTCTTTCTCGAAACCGTCATGCAGTTGTCAATATTGTGATTACGTAATATTATTTGTGAATAATTAATTATTGATTTATATGATGAGGAAAATATTGATTTTATGTGGATATAGATGGAGAAAATTTTTAATGTGACAATTGTTGAAAATTAATATTTTATCTTTTTCTGATAAAATAATTCATTTAAATATATTATTTTAATAATATAATAATGATGATATTTTTACGATGAATGTGGGATATATGAGTATATGTGGAGGAGGAGTATTTTTGTTACCAAAATTATTTAAAGCATGTTTTATGTGTCGGTGGACCCCATTTCTTGACTAAAATTTGATTATAGCTTGTAAAATCGCCCGTTTGTGGATTTTAGTCAATTTCTATTTGGAATTTCGAAAACCTTTCTTCTACAAAGTTGTAGAGAATTGAATTTCCTATAAAAAGTCGCGAGATTCAAATTTTCTGACAAAATAACTATTTATTATGAATTATTGAAGTTCTGAAGCTCAAAAATAATTAATTTTTGAAGTTTTAAATATTTTTTTTACAAAAAACGTTTTTTGCATGTGCGAGGCATGTGTTCAATTGCTGAATTTCAGATTCAAAGGTGTGCGTGAAGATTTTATATATATATATATATATATTAATATTTTAATAAATTTTCTACTTTGGTGTTCTAAGCATTTTCCTATAAATAGGGTGCTTAGGTTAGAATTGAAAATCAAACTAGAAACTGAAGTTTTCTCTCTCTATATTATCGAGTGTATTCTTGTGAGTATTTTGAGTATATTTTGAGTATTGCTATACTGTGCAAGTTCAAGTCATAGCTTTATATCCGGTGTTTCAAATTTAGAAGTCATTGTCTTTACGAGGTAAGGGATATTATTTTTTAATGATATTATTTATTCTAATATCATTACCGCCGAAGTATTGATCTGAACTTTTAATCAAATTTGGAACTTTTAGTGTCGGGGTTACTATTCACGTATACGACACTATCCACGATATCTGATATTATTCACGAATCACTAAGACTATTCATTGAAAAATGAAAATTTTCCTTTTCATTCAAAATATCTATCCTGGATACTAGCTTTGATTGTATCCATGTTTTGATCATTCTTGAATTTTTCACCACTATGATTATTTTTGAGGTATTTTTGGACATGGATAAAACAAAGTACGAATCCTTAATCCTTAATCTTTGTCATTTTGTTTCACTAGATTCGTTTCTTTAAAAATATTTTTCATTATCCTCAGTCTTAAATGATGATATTATTGAATATCTTTGGCCTGTAGTACAAAGATGAATGATTTCTGATGAATATCTTTGGCCCGTAGTGCAAAGATGAACAGGTGTTTAGATGAACATGACCAACTGATGAATATCTTTGGCCTGTAGTGCAAAGATGAATATTTGATTCCAAATATATATTGATTGATGTTACAGGGATAAAAGATGATAGATGAACTTTTAAATTCATACATAGAAGATAGTAGTTTGCATTCTCTACTTAACTCTTCTAATGAATTATTATTTCCGCTGCGAATATTAATTTAAAACTTGTTGTCTATTGTATTCTATTAGATTTTTTCCCTGTTGAAGACTAATGATAATTTGTTGTATATTATCTTAGTCATAATATTCTTTACTGAGCTAGTTGAGCTCACCCTTTTCCTTTTTGTTCCATTTTTCTTCTCAGGAGGCGAGAATATAAGCGAGTGCAGCCTGGGTATGGAATGAAGGTTCTAGAGAGAGTTGTTTAGTAGTCCTCACCATTTTTGTAAAATAATGTATCAATAAATGTGATGAGGATTTATTTGAGTATAGATATTGTCTAGAAGATAATATTAGTATTCAAACTCACAATTTTACTTCGTTGTAATAATAAAGTTGTAGTTGTTTCTGCATACCATGTATTGACAACTCGAATGGGTGATGTATACCTATTTTGGGGCGTCACAGTTGGTATCGAGCTTAGGATATGATCTCTGGCGGAGATCGGGAATAGAACTAGGAGGGGTGAGACGAGTAATTCCTTCGCTAGTGTGTCCTACCTAAGCTTATTTGTTAGTTAGTCAAGATATAGGGATATTATGTGATATATTGATTTCCTTAATTAACCCTTGTTTTATGACAAAGATGTTTTGAGAATGTCGACCGAGAATATTAACAATGGAAATGAGACCGTGGAAACGCTTTGTACTCACCAACGAAGAGAACGTACAACAGTGGCAATGTTCCTTCATGAACAACACCACTGAAAGCGAGATGATGAACGAGGGATGTTTAGAAGCTTTTTGCGGTTCATGCAAAAAATCGATGAGGAGACTTCGTGTTCAAAATACGAGACGAAATGATAGCAAATCACGGGTTGTCACAAATGCAAGCGCCCAAAAGAGTTGGGACCACGAAATTTAAGGAAAGCCGGATCCGATCATAAGCGGAAACATGGGTCAAGAAAATTACCAAGATATTCGATGTCTTGGGATGCACGGAGGAACGAAAGGTTCCATTCGCCACCTTTATGTTCCGTTGCGAGGCGTACTCTTCGGTGGGAGCCATGAAAGCATACACATCCAAATTTTTCAAAGATGTCTTGGGAGACGTTTGAAACTATTTAATGACAAATACTTTCCCGAAAGTGTTCGTCATATGAAGGTAGTGGAGTTCATCGATTAGAACAAAACAACATGACGTGTCCCAAGACAAGGCAAAGTTTGCGAGTTATCCGTGTTTACACCTCATTTGGTGGAGAATGAGGAACGTGATGACGCGATGTTTCTTAGAGGTTTGAAACCCAAGATACGTCGAGATCTCATTTCTCATAAATTTTCTCTATTCGAGATGTTGTTAATGTGGCTCAATTGTTAGAGCGAGATAACGAGTATGTTCAACTCGAGGTACCATAACCAGGATCATACCGAGATAGCGATCAATGAATAACGACGATAACCACGGTGAGAAAAAAAAGCACGGACAAAAATGGTAACCACTCTGGTGGTAATCATGGCCATGAAAATAGAAGAAGCGAAATCGGAGGAGATTTTAAAAGAGGAGATTTAACAACGACCATGTGAAGACGACAAGTCTTGGCATCAACCGGTTCTAAGGGAGGAGAACGACCACCACCATCGTATACTATAAATGCAGGAATGAGGACATATCGGTCCAAACCGTCCCACAACAGTTCAAGGTATGCTATAATTGTGGAAAGGAAGGACATATCGCTCGAGATTATGCAGATGGCGAAAACTAGTTCAATGGGGGCGGTGACTCAAAAGACCGTCCCGAAAAAGTCAAAGTCAATCGGTTAGGGAAGAGTGTTTGTTGTGATTGGTCAAAATGCGAGAAACCCAAACGAGGTGATCACGGGTAAGCTATTTATAAATTCTTGCGAAGTTTATACCTTACTTGATCTGGGTGCTACCCATTCATTTATCTCTCCTCCTTGTGCTCAACGTTTAAACTTGACTCGGAGAAATTAGACTTTGACCTATCTGTGGAAACTCAGTTAGGAGAAACTTTCATCACATCCACTGTTTATAAATCTTGTTTGATTCAAGTTGGCACCATCACCTTACTTATTGACCTTATCTCGTTAAAGATACTTGCTTTTGATGTGATTTTAGGGATTGATTAGTTAACTACTCATCATGCCAAAATTGAATGTTTTCGTAAGGTTGTTAGTTTTCATATTCCTAACCAACCTATTGTACGAATTCAAGCAACTAAACCATTAAAATCAATCATTGTCATATCTAATCATAAAGCTATTCGTTTATTGAAAAACGGATGTCAAGCTTTCTTAGCCCATGTTATGGATTTGAATAAAGACACGTCAAATTTGAATAATATTCTGTTGTTATTGACTTTCCGACGTATTTCTGAAGAACTTCCGGTCTACCCCCCGAATGTGAAGTTGAATTCTTTATTGATCTTGAACTCATACAAAGCCCATTTCTAAAACCCCATATCGAATGGCTCCTATTGAACAACAGGAGTTAAAGGTCAACTACGAGAATTGTTGGACATCGGTTTCATTCATCCTAGTACATCTCCTTGGGGTGCTCCTGTTTTATTCGTAAAGAAGAAAAACGGGAGTATGCGACTTTGTATTGACTATCGGGAATTGAACCATGTCACCATCAAGAATAGGTATCCTCTACCTCGTATTGATGACTTGTTTGACAAGTTGCAAGGGGCACAATTCTTTTCAAAATCGATCTTAGCTTACGGATATCATCAATTGAAGATTAGAACGAGGATATTCCAAAGATCGCCTTGAACTTCGGTATGGGCATTATGAATTCTTAGTCATGTCTTTCGGATGACTAATGCTCCTATGACTTTCATGGATATGATGAATCGAGTATTCAAGGAATATTTGGATCAATTCGTTGTTGTCTTTATTGATGACATCCTCATATATTCCAAAAGCCGTGAAGATCATAAGCACCATTTGAAGCTGGTACTCCAAAGGCTTCGTGAAAACAAACTATATGCCAAATTGAAGAAATGCGAGTTCGGCTTGAGGAAGTAGCATTTCTTGGAGTGCACGTGGTGTCAAAACATGGAGTATCCGTGGACCCGTGAAGATTGAAGCATTACAAAGTTGGGAGCAATCAAGTCGCCGACCGAAGTCACGTAGCTTTACGGGTCTAGTGGTTATTATCAGAGATTCGTGGAAGGGTTTTCTCGAATCGCTACTCCATTAACTCAGCTAACTCAGAAGGATACAAAATTCGTTTGGAGCGAAGAATGCGAGAAGAGTTTCCAAGAGCTTAAGAGGAGACTTATTTCGGGACCTGTTCTAACAATACCATCTGGTTCGGATGGATTTGTTATCTACAGAGATGCTTCAGGCAAAGGGTTAGGATGTGTTCTCATGCAACGTGGGAAAGTCATAGCCTATGCCTCGCGACAACTTAAAGAATATGAGAGGAATTATCCTACTCATGATCTATAGTTGGTAGCAGTCATTTTCGCGCTAAAGATATGGAGGCACTATCTATATGGGGAGAAAGTGGAGATATATTCAGACCATAAAAGCCTTAAATATTTCTTCACTCAAAAAGAACTCAACATGCGGCAGCGACGTTAGCTCGAGCTATTAAAAGACTACGACCACACTATTCTATACCATCCTGGAAAAGCGAAAGTGGTAGCTGACGCGTTGAGTAGAAGATCATATGCAGGAATGAGTGCGATGATGTCAAGTATACGCATAGAGCCAACTTTAATAGAAAAAGTTAAGGTTGCTCAAGCCACCGACCCGGAGCTGATGCGTATAAAGAAGAAAGTACAAGAAGGTGCTATTCCAGAAGCGAGAATTAATGAAGAAGGAATACTTCGAGTCCACTCTAGACTTTGTGTTCCTAACGACTCTGATTTGAAGTACAAGATTATGATGGAGGCACACAATACACCATTTGCAATCCATCCTGGAAGTACCAAAATGTATCGTGATCTTCGACATACATTTTGGTGGAACAATATGAAGAGAGATATTGCAAAGTTTATCTCAATGTGTTTAACTTGTCAACGTGTAAAGGCAGAGCGTCTAGTACCTAAGGGTTCGTTGCAACTACTTGAGATTCCGAAATAGAAGTGGGAACACATTACCATGGATTTTGTTACGGGTCTTCCTACGGTTTCTCAAGGCATCAATGCTATTTGGGTTATTGTTGATAGATTAACCAAGTCTGCTCATTTCTTGCCGATACGGGAGACTTATTCCCTTGAACGTCTTGCTCGTATGTACGTAGATGAGATTGTGAGATTGCATGGCATGCCAGTATCCATAGTTTCGAATCTTGACCCAAGATTCACTTCAAGATTTTGGGTTAGCTTGCAAAAAGCTATGGGCACAGATTTGATTACTGTTTTATACCATCCTCAAACGGACGGACAATCAGAGAGGACTATTCAAACTCTTGAAGATCTATTAAGACTTTGTGTCCTAGACTTCAAGGGCGGTTGAGATAAGTATTTCCCATTGGTGGAATTCTCCTACAACAACAGTTATCAGGCAAGTATAGGTGTGGCTCCATTCGAAGCATTATATGGACGAAAATGTCGCTTTCCAGTATGTTGGGACGAGGTGGGTGAAGCAACATTGTTGGGACCCGAGTTGGTACGTATGACTACGGAAAAGATCTAAATGATTCGACAACGTATACAAACGGCACAAGATCGACAAAAGAGTTATGCGGATTTTCATCGAAAGGACGTGGAATTTAGTATAGGGGATCATGTATTGTTGCGAGTTGCTCCATGGAAGGGAGTTACAAGATTTGGGAAGAGAGGAAAGCTCAATACATGATTTATTGGTCCATTTCAAATTCTTGACCGAGTAGGAAATGTAGCCTATAGACTTGCGTTACCTCCGTGTATGTCTCGTGTTCATAACGTGTTTCACATATCTGTACTTCGTAAATATGTGAAAGACCCGAACCACGTTATTGAGTTAGAGCCGGACGAGATAGCCGAAGACTTAACGTATGAGGAGGTACCTGTTAAGATCTTGGATAGGAAGGAGCATGTCCTAGGCACGAAGGTCATACCACAAGTTAAAGTTTTGTGGAGGAACCATGCTATAGAGGTAATGACCTGGGAGTTAGAAACAGAAATGAAAGCGAGGTATCCTCATCTTTTCGAAACACCAGGTACGAACATCAATTTCGAGGATGAAATTTCATAAGGAGGGGGGGTTGTAAGACCCCAACTTATTATTAATGAAATTTAATTTTCTCTATTTTGAAATAGTAAGGGTTGATTTGATTAATGTGGATAGTTATGGGTAAAATACGCAAATATTTCAAAATAAGCAAGTGGTTATAAAATATTCATTGTTGTCGGGGAATATTCGTTTGGTCGTGGAATATTCTTCTTTGCTTTGTAGGGAATATTCGTGACGACGTGGCGCGTCTTTTGTGGGTCCTATAACGGAAAGCGATTGGATGAAGAAAATGACAAATATAAGTTGTTTAAAAATAACTTGCGTAGTTATTCTGAATAATCTTGTTAAAATACTTTGCGGTTAAAACACAAGAAGACACCACAGTATTGTACCAATTATTGATTCTTACGTGAAGAAGACACTACTCAATAATTGTTACGATGAATTCTTTATTCAATATTTTATTTTATTGATTCAATAATTCTTTGCGTTGATATTTTATATTACTTGTTGTTTCAATAATTGTCACTGCATAGTATTTTCCATTATCAAAGCAATAATTCATATTATCTGAATAATATAATTATATAACATTATTGGCAATGTCAAGAAAGTTCTGTCTAAGGAGATGTTTGGTCACCTAATTGCTTGGCAAGATGGAGAAATTCTTATTGAAAGCCCCTCTTCCTGTGAACCTGCACGGTTGTCAATATTGTGATTACATAATATTATTGGTGAATAATTAATTATTGATTCATATGATGAGGAAAATATTAATTTTATGTGGATATAGATGGAGAAAATTTTTAATGTGACAATTGTTGAAAATTAATATTTTATCTTTTTCTGATAAAATAATTCATTTAAATATATTATTTTAATAATATAATAATGATGATATTTTTACGATGAATGTGGGATATTTGAGTATATGTGGAGGAGGAGTATTTTTGTTACCAAAATTATTTAAAGCATGTTTTATGTGTCGGTGGACCCCATTTCTTGACTGAAATTTGATTATAGCTTGAAAAATCGCCCGTTTGTGGATTTCGGTCAATTTCTATTTGGAATTTGGAACAACTTTCTTCTACAAAGTTGTAGAGAATTGAATTTCCTATAAAAAGTCGCGTGATTCGAATTTTCTGACAAAAGGGCTATTTATTATGAATTATTGAAGTTCTGAAGCTCCAAAATAATTAATTTTTGAAGTGTTAAATATTTTTTTACAAAAACATTTTTGCATGTGTGAGGCATGTGTTCAAATGCTTTGAATTTCAGATTCAAAGGTGTGCGTGAAGATTATATATATATATATATATATATATTAATATTTTAATAAATTTTCTACTTTGGTGTTCTAAGCATTTTCCTATAAATAGGGTGCTTAGGTTAGAATTAAAAATCACACCAGAAACTGAAGTTTTCTCTCTCTATATTATCGAGCATATTCTATTGAGTATTTTGAGTATATTTTGAGTATTGCTATACGGTGCAAGTTCAAGTCATAGCCTATATCCCATTGTTTCAAATTTAAAAATTGTTGTTTTACGAGGTAGGGATATTATTTTTTTAATGATATTATTTATTCTAATATCATTATGCCGAAGTATTGATCTGAACTTTTTAATCAAATTTGGAACTTTTAGTGTCGGGGTTACAATTCACGTATACGACACTATCCACGTATACGGTACTATTCACGAATACGGCACTATTCATCGAAAAATAAAAATTTTCCTTTTCGTCCAAAATATCTATTCTGGATACTAGCTTTGATTGTATCCATGTTTTGATCATTCTTGAATTTTACACTACTATGATTATTTTTGAGGTATTTTTGGACATGGATAAAACAAAGTACGAATCCTTAATCCTTAATCATTGTCATTTTGTTTCACTGGATTCGTTTCTTTAAAAATATTTTTCATCATCCTCAGTCTTAAATGATGATATTATTGAATATCTTTGGCTGTAGTGCAAAGATGAATGATTTCGATGAATATCTTTGCCCGTAGTGCAAAGATGAGCAGTGTTTAGATGAACATGACCAATCGATGAATATCTTTGGCCCAGAGTGCAAAGATGAATATTTGATTCGGATATATATTGATTGATGTTACGGGATAAAAGATAGACGATGAACTTTTAAATTCATACATAGAAGATAGTAGTTTGCATTCTCTACTTAACTCTTCCAAGGAATTATTATTTCGCTACTCGAATATTGATTTAAAACTTGTTGTCTATTGTATTCTATTAGATTTTTTCCCTGTTGAAGACTAATGATAATTTGTTGTATATTATCTTAGTCATAATATTCTTTACTGGGCTAGTTGAGCTCACCCTTTTCCTTTTTGTTCCATTTTTCTTCTCGGGAGGCGAGAATATAATGCGAGTACGTAGCCTGGGGTATGGAATGAAGGTTCTAGAGAGAGTTGTTTAGTAGTCCTCACCATTTTTGTAAAATAATGTATCAATAAATGTGATGAGGATTTATTTGAGTATAGATATTGTCTAGAAGATAATATTTATATTCAAACTCACAATTTTACTGTTGTAATAATAAAGTTGTAGTTGTTTCTGTACCATGTATTGACAACTCAGAATGGGTGATGTATACCTATTTTGGGGGCATCACAAGACTGATATTCCCATTAAAGAGGATTTGACTACTGGGTTCCCAGCATTTATGATGGATTCTTCCTCTATGAGTGCTACTGTTATTCAGCATTCAACACAGTATTTGGAGCAGAGTCTAGATGTGATGACCTTTGAGAGAGATAAGGTTAGGACCTTGATGTTGACAGCTCTTGATGAGAGAGATGCAGCTCTATTAGAGAGAGACGAGGCCAGATCAGCCAGAGATGCAGTGATTGTAGAGCGGGATGCTTCCCTATCTGCTCAGGATGTGGCCGTCACAGACAGTACTTCTGTGAGATCCCTTACGACTGGCATCCTTACCGATATGAGTGCATACATCGATGAGCATCATACCACCATGCAGTTAGCCTCTGATTTGCTAGCTCATGTTGATACCATTGGGAAGGAGCTTGCAGCGTTACCACCTTCTTCAGAGAAGGATGCTATGTTAGATCTGATAGTCCGCATACATACAGATCCGTAGATAGACTTGTACTTTCCTGCACAAACTAGCTTAGCCATTTTGTCATGTACGCATATATATATATATATATATATATATATATATATATATATATATATATATATATATATATATATATCAAACAAAGATTATATATGGTAGAGAAATATATTTTTCTTTACTTCCCTTTAAGTTATGTCTTGACACTTGCTTGATATTTTCCTGTTTCTTCAAGGCTTCTGATCTTGATGCATTCTGATCTCATCCTTGATGTGTGGACATTGAGACGTCGCAGGATCTTTCAGAACAGATCATTGATCTGTGTATCCCTACCATCTTTGGTGTCTTGGGACTTGTTTCTGTATGGAAATGTGGAGAGGAGTGTGGCTTTTCCTCTTTGAGATTGACCGCACCAAAGATGGTTGTCAATACTCCTATTTGTGAAAAGCCTAGTTAATTCCATCTCTTTTGGATTGATGTTGCTCTTTGAGGCACAACCGCAGCTTAGATGGTCACTGAATCTCCTATTTGTGAAGAGAGGTTGGGTAATTCCATCCCTTTGGTCTGAAGCAGATGAAATGTGGTAGATTGAAGTTTGATCCCAATACCGTGTAACACGTATTTTTGTTCTGGTAGGGGGTTAGACCGAACCATAAATGGCTGCCTACGTACTCCTATTGAAGAGGAGATCAGATCTGCGTAGTTCGAACCTGATGTAAGAGGTTCAACGCTGAATGTGAAAGGCAAATGGGTTTAGAAGCTTTATTGATGAAGAAAGGCGTAGAAGTATTTTTGTAGTTTTTTATTTTTTTATAGAGAAAGGGCAGAAATGTTTTTAATTTTTTATTATTGCGACCATGCCATATAGAATATGGTTACCTACGTACTCCAGGGTATCAGGGAGATCAGGTCGACGTACTTCACCCCTCAGGACGAATTACAGCCAAAGAGAAGTATAAGTACCATGTGAAGGCTATATTGCGGGGAGAAGAAAGTTTGATCCCATGATTGGGACAAACTGCAGGTGTGGAAAAAGTTTGATCTCGTCTTCAAGACAAACTGAAAGCGTAGAAAAGTTTAATCCCGTCTTCAAGATAAACTGTAGGTGTGAAAGGTTCAATCCCGTCCTTAGGATAACCGAAATTGTGTGAAAAGTTTGAAATGAGGTGAAACCAGGCTGCTGGTTCGAAGTGTATGTTTCCCTGAGGGGCAGAAGAGTTTGTAAAAAGGGTTAGAAAACCGAAATGACCGGTAATTTGATGATCTAAAACCAGGATGTTTTCTTGATGATATCTTTAGACATAGTGTGACGCCCCCAAAATAGGTCCATTCCATCCAACCCATTCTGAGTCGCCAAATACATGGTACAGAAATAACTACAACTTTATTAATACATTTGTCGTGCAAAATACGACAACATATATACTGTGTGTTTAAATACAATTATTGTCTTCTAGACAATATCCACATGCAAATAAATCCCCATCACAATTATTGATACATTATTTTACAAAAATGGTGAGGATTACTAAACAACTCTCTCTAAAACCTTCATTCCATACCCCGACTAGTACTCGCTACATTCTCGCCTCCTGGGAAGAAAAATGGAACAAAAAGGAAAAGAGTGAGCTCAACTAGCCCAGTAAAGAATATTATGACTAAGATAATATACAACAAATTATCGTTAGTCTTCAACAGGGAAAAATCTAATAGAATACAATAGACATCCAGTTTTAAATCAATCTTCGCAGCGGAAATAATAATTCATTAGAAGAGTTAAGTAGAGAATGCAAACTACTATCTTCTATATATGAATTTAAAAGTCCATCGTCGATATTTTATCCCCGTAACATCAATCAATATATATCCGAATCAAATATTCATCTTTGCACTACAGCCAAAGATATTCATCACCGTCATGTTCATCTAAACACTGCTCATCGTTGCACTACGGCCAAAGATATTAATCGATCACTCATATGTTCATCTCAACACTGCTCATCTTTTGCACTACGGGCCAAAGATATTCATGAAGAAATCATTCATCTTTGCACTACAAAATAAAAGATATTCAAGAATATCATCATTTAGGGTAGAGGATGATGAAAAATATTTTAAAGGAAACGAATCCAAAGAAACAAAAGAACAATTATTAAGGATTCAGTATTTTAAACAATCCAAGTTCAAAATACTTCATAAGTAATCGAGTGGAGTAAAATTCAAGAATGATCAAAACATGGATACAATCAAAGCTAGTATCCATAGTAGATATTTTGACGAAAAGAAGAAATTTCATTTTTCTAATTGAATAGTGTCAGATTCGTGAATAAATAGTCGATACGTGAATAGTAACTCCGACACCAAAAGATAGAAATTTCACAAAAAATATCATCATGCTTTGTGAATAGTACTTTCGTGAATAGTAACTCGTGAATAGTAACTCATGAATAGTAACTCGTGAATAAGTAACTCATGAATAAGAACCCCCGCCATGAAAAGTTCAATTTGATAAAATTTCCAACCAATATTTTGGCATAATGATATTGAAGAAATAATATCATTTTCTAATAAAATAACATCCCTTATCTCGAAAGACATTACTTCTAGTTGAAACACCTGGATATAAAGCTATGACTTGAACTTGCACCGTATAGCAATACTCAAAGTATACTCAAAATACTCACAAGAATACGCTCGATAATATAGAGAGAGAAAAACTTCAGCTTCGGTGTGATTTTCAATTCTAACCTAAGCACCTATTTATAGAAATTGCTTAGAACACCAAAGCGTAAAATTTAATAAATTAATAATATATATATATATATTTTCCAACGCATACACTTAATTTGCCCAACATCACCCACCAACCAAATTTACACTACACAAGACTAACAACAAAAAAAAACGTTTTTCTAATTTTAAATATTTTAAACTTCCAAAAATCAATTATTTCGGAGCTTCGGAACTTCAATAATTCATAATAAATAGTCCTTTTGCCAGAAAATTCGAATCTTGAGAGTTTTTATAGGAAATTCAATTCTCTACAACTTTGCAGAAGAAAGTTTTACCAAATTCCAAACAAAAATTGACCGAAATCCACAAACGGACGATTTTACAAGCTATAATCAAATTTCGGTCAATAATTGTGTTAAACATTTAATGCCACAAAAATACTCTTCATCCTCATATACTCATATATCCCACATTCATTATAAAAATATCACCGTTAATATATTATTAAAATAATATATTTAGATGAATTATTTTATTAGAAAAAGATAAAATTTCAATTCTCAACAATTGTCACTTTAAAAATTTTCTCCATCTATATCCACATAAAATTAATATTTTCCTCATCATATAAATCAATAATTAATTATTCACAAATAATATTACAGAATCAGAATCACAAAGATCGCAACCGTGCCGCTCCTGGAAAAGAGGGGCTTTCCATAAGGATCTCTCTCTTCTTGAGTGCAATTAGGTGACCAAACCTCTCCTTGTATGTAACTTTCTAGACATCGCCAATAATGTTATCCAATAATATTATTCGGATAATATGAATTATTGTTGCGATAATGGAAAATACTATGTAATGACAATTTATCGAAACAATAGTAATATAAAATATCAATGCAGCAATTATTGAATCATTAAAATAAAATACTGAACAGTAATTACTATAACAATTATTGAGTAGTGCCTTCTTATGTAAGAATCAATAATTGGTGCAATACCGTGTGCTACTGTTCAACAACGCGTATTAGTGTATTTTAACCATCGGGTATTCCAACAGTATTAACGGTAACAACTACGCCGTTATTTATAAACAACTTATATTTGTCGTTTTCTTCATCCAATCGCTTTCCGTTATGGGGCCCACAAAAGACTGCGTCGTCTTACGAATATTCCCCGACAGTATGAATATTCCACGACCAAACGAATATTCCCTGACAATAATGGATATTTTATAACCACTTGCTTATTCAAAATATTTGCGTATTTTACCCATAACTATCCACATTAATCTAATCAACCCTTACTATTTCAAAATAATAAATAGAGGAAAATAAATTTCATTTATTAATAATTTGGGGTCTTACACATAGTACCGTTTCATGGTGTCCGAGTTGATGAGTTATGGAAATTCATCGCCATCCATTTCCTGTAGTCTGAGAACGCCTCCTGTCAATACCTCCTTAACAACAAATGAGCCTTCCCAGTTAGGAGTGAATTTTCCCTTAGATTGATCTTGGTTGTCAATGATCTTCTTCAAAACCAAGTCATGTTATTTGAATTGACGTAGCTGGAGTTTCCTATTGTAGGATCTTGCGATCCTTTGCTGATATAACTGACCATGGAAGATAGTCGTGGTTCGCCTTTCGTCTATTAGAGACAATTGGTGATACCTGTCTTATATCCATTGGTCTTCATCCAACTGAGCATCCATCAACACTCTGAGGGATTCCATTTCCACTTCTATGGGGAGTACTTCTTCGATCCCATAGGCTAATGAGTAGGGGGTTATCCCAGTGGAAGTACTCATGGAAGTTCTGTAGGCTAATAAAGTCAGAGGCAAGAGGTCAGGCCATCCTTTGTGATTGGCAGACATTTTCTGAATGATCTTCTTGATGTTTTTATTAGCCGCTTCAACAGCACCATTCATCTTTGGACGGTAGATGATGGAGTTAACATATTTGATGTTGAATTTACTGCATAACTCCTCCATTATTTTGTTGTTGAGGTTCTTAGCATTGTCTGACATAGTGACCTCTGGTTGTCCATATCGACAGACGATGTTATTTCTAATGAAAACAATTATGACTTCTTTGGTAACCCTGGGGAAGGAGGCTGCTTCTACCCATTTGGTAAAGTAGTCAATCATGGTGAATATGAATCGATGTCCATTACTGGCTTTGGGCTCGATGTGCCAGATCACGTCCATTCCCCACATTGAGAAGGGCCATGGTGAACTCATATTATGGAGTTCCCTTGGAGGGGCATGGATAACATTCCCATGAATTTGGCATTGATAGTACCTATTGATGTGATCATCACAGTCAGCTTTGAGTGTAAGCCAATAATGCCCTATTTTGAGGATCTTCTTGACAAGTAGGGGTCCGCTCATGTGTGGGCCACATACTCCACCATGGATTTCATCCATGAGCCTCTAAGCTTGATCCTTGTCCAGACATCTGAGGAGACTTATTTCTGCATCTCTTTTGTAGAGTGCATCTCCGCTCAGGTAGAACTTCATAGAAATCCGATGGTTCTGTCTTCTTTCAGTCGGGCTTGCCTCAGCGGGTGTAGATCCATCTCGTAAGTACTCCTTTATGTGCTGATACCAAGGGTGTTGGATGGGTGGTAGCTCATCCGATACTTCTCCAACATAATTCCCATAGGAAGGTGCCTTTTATAAGGAAAATGGGATGATTGGCATGTTTTCCCTGTTATATATGGTGATCAAGGAGGCCAAGGTTGCTAGTGCATCCGCAAAATCAGTCATATTCTGAGGAATATGGAGGAAGTTTATTTCTTCGAACTCCGAAGTCATCTATAAAACTTGTCGATGGTAAGGCAACAAATGTAGCTCTTTGGTGTGACAAATTCATGTGGTCTGTCTGATTACCAATTCTGAATTCACAAAGACAGTTAATCGCCTGATACCCATTAATTGGTAAAGTTTGAGTCCCATGATACAGCCTTTAAACTCAGCTGTATTGTTGGTGCTGACAAACTCTAATTTGACGGCGACAGGATATTACTCTCCCATACCGGATACTAGAACTGCTCCAGAACCTTCCATGTTAACAGCTCCATCAAAATACATTTTTCATGATTGGTGTGTATTGTACTGATGGTGTTGCTACACTGTCATTACCCCTTCATCGGGGAAGTATGTTTATAAGGGTTTGAAATCCCTTGAAGGTGCAGTAGCCAGTTGATTCGCAATTCCTTGTCCTTTAATGGACTTTTACGTCACGTAGACGATGTCAAATTGTTGTAGGATCAACTACCATCTGGACAGCCGACAATTCAGTATGGGCTTACTGAACACGTATTTGAGATGAACCACGTAGGATATGAGATGGGTTGTGTGACAATGGAGGTAATGTTGTAACCTCATGGAAGCCCATTTACTTATAGCATCATGTTATTAACACTTAGTCGTTAAAGACTATTTATCACTTCATAGCTCAATCCGATCACTTCGTGATCATCAATTTACCTTAGGGTTCTTTCCCTATTATCAACTAAACTCCACTCGAGTTCATTCTCATTATATTTGTCATATTTATCTTATAGACATTATCTTCACATTTTTATTACCAGAGTTGTGAAACTCCTGAATTCTCATTCTCTTAGATTCTTCAAGATTCTTCTTTGAATCTTCACATATATATTAATCATTAGCTTTCTCTCTTTCTCAGGTTATAGCCTAAGGTACTCTTACCTAAAGTTTATAACCTATAGCTTTGATACCAACCTGTGACGCCCCCAAATCCAAGTTCCTTCAAACCTCGGAGATCTGGTCCGCTGTGATAATACTATCGTCAAACTATTAATAACTTTTATTCATAACTTAATGAATATAATTTTACTTATTATAATTTAAAATATAAATTATTTCCATTACCAGGATCTGTACAATGACCCCAAACTTTTATATGTTTTGAATCTTGGTCATTTACTATTCCTGTTATACATCATATTCGATGTTATAAAAATATGCAAAATAATTTAAACCTTTTCAATCTCCTTTGAAATAAATATTTTATTGATATCTTAACTTGAATCAATTACATATCCTTGAATCAAATTATATTATGATTCCTTCTATTCAAATTTCACTATGTACCGCCTAGTACGACTTTATAGCTTAGCATGTATTACACATAGTAAACTACTATCATATACATCTACTAGAACCTAAACATGGTTCAAAAGCATCTAGTTAAATAATAAATCGATCTCCTTCGATACCATTGAACTTTATCAATCAAATAGCACGTAACCTTAATCGTGTATCCTTAACCTGCAAAAGTGGTTATTTGCAAGGGTGATGTAAGACCCCAACTTATTATGAATAAAATTAAATTTTCTCTATTTATTATCTTGAAATAATTAGGAGTTAATTTGATATAATACTTTAGTTATGGATGAAATGTGCAAATTTTACAAAATAAGCAAGTGGTTATAAAATATTCATTTTTGCTTGGGAATATTCGTTTTGGTTGTGGAATATTCTTGTGGTGGGGAATATTCAAATGCGATAAGCGCAGCCCCATTCGTGGGCCTCATAATGTAATAACCGCTTGGATGAAGAAAACGACAAGTTTGAGTTTTTATAAATAACGACGTAGTTGTTACTGCTAACATTGTTGAATATCCTCGTGGTTAAAATACGATGTACTGCGTGGTTGCACAAAGAAGACATGATATTACACAAGATTTTTGAATTATTAATTCTTACGTAAGAAGGCACTACTCAATAATTGTTACGATAGAATTACTTTTCAATATTTTATTTTATTGATTCAATAATTGTCATATTGATATTTTATATTATTGTTGTTTCAATAATTGTCAACGCACGTGTATTTCCCATTATCGGATCAATAATTCATATTATTTGAATAATATTATTAGATAGCATTATTGGCAATGTCTAGAAAGTTCTGTCCAATGAGAGGTTTGGTCACCTAATTGCGCGCCAGTAAGGAGAAATCCTTATTAGAAAGCCCCCTCTTTCTTGGGAATGGCCTGGTTGTCATAATTATGATTCTGTAATATTATTTGTGAATAATTAATTATTGATTTATATGATAAGAAAATATTTATTTAATGTGGATATAAATGATGGATTTATTTATTTTATGTGGTTATAATTGAAGGATTTAATGTTGAGGTGTTTTATCAGTATCTTTGTCGGAATGGAGGTATTAAAAATCAAATCAGTATTTTTACGATATATTGTTTGAGTTATAATTTTTAATCCAACCGTTGGATCGTTGTAAATTTTGGATATGTTATACATATATAAGTTGGGTATATGTTCATAAATTTTGAACCGTTAAAAATGAACGTATGATTTGTTATAAATTTTATGAGGTGAATGATTCGAAAATTAGGTTTATAAATGATTTTGGTGAAAAATTCTAGAATTGAGTGGGCCCCACTTGTGGTTGGTGAAGAAATGTGCTGAATTTTATTTCAAATGTGGTGGGTGGTAATAGTAGCAGGTAAAACCATCAGGTAGTAGGTCAAGTCTGCTTCGGCGTGCTAACATTTTCCTATAAATAGAGGGCTAAGTTAGAATTGAAAATCACACCAGAAACATAAGCTTTCTCTCTTTCTCTCTTTCTCTTTCTATATTATTGAGCGTATTTTGTGAGTATTTAGATACTTTGAGAGTTGTTGTTCAGTACAAGTTTCATTCAGCATCACTTCTGACCTTTCCTTCAAAAGTACTGATTCTTTGAGGTAAGGGATATTATTTTCTTCAATATCATTATGCTGAGATATTGTTATGAATTTTATTGTGGAATTTTTACCTTTTTGTGTCGGGGTTACTATTCACGTATATGGCACTATTCATAAATACGGCACTATTCACTGAAAAATGAAATTTTCTCTTTTTCGTCCCAGATGTCTTTTATGGTTACTATCTTTGATTGTATCCATGTTTTGATCTTTATTTTTGAATTCTACTTCACACTTGGTTATTATGAAGTATTATTGAATTTGGATAAACCGAAATACGAATCCCTAATATTTGTCCTTCTCTCTCACTTGATTCGTTCTCTAAAATGTTTTTCATCATCCTCAGTCCTTAATGGTGATACTTGATGAATATCTTTGGCCTGTAGTGCAAAGATGAATGATTACCTGATGAATATCTTTGGCCCATAGTGCAAAGATGAACATGTGTTGAGATGAACATGACCAACTGGTGATACAAATGAATATTTTTGGCCCGTAGTGCAAAGATGAATATTTGATGCAAGATGTATATTGATTGATGTTACAGAGATAAAATATTGATGATTGACTTTTAAATTCATAGATGATAGTAGATTTCATTCTGTACTTAACTCTTCTAATGAATTGTTCTTTCCGCTGCAATTTTTGATCTAAAACTTGTTGTCTATTGTATTCTATCAGATTTTTCCCTATGAAGACTAAGGATAATTTGTTGTATATTATCTTAGTCATAATATGCTTTACTGGGCTAGTTGAGCTCACCCTTTTCCTTTTTGTTCCATTTTTCTTCTCGTGAAGTGAGAATTTAGCGAGGACTAAGCCGGGTATGGAGTGATGATTCGGGATAGCTGTTTTCGTAGTCCTCACTATTTTGTAGAATAGTGCATCAATAATTGTAATGAGGACTTTATTTGGTTATGGATATTGTCTAGAAGATAATATTGTATTTAAACTCATAGTATGTGTTGTCGTATTTTGCACGACAATTGTAATAATGAAGTTGTAGTTTTCTTTCTGTACCATGTATTTGGCGACTCAAAATGGGTATTGTATACCTATTTTGGGGGCGTCACTGGTGAGCTCGATACCCCAACAATTCTAACAGTTTTCATCCAGCACATAGCATATAATAGCATATTCAGTTCATGCATTCATAATCAGTTAATATTTACTACGCATGTTACTTCACACATAAAAGGCATAGAGATTTAACAACATAGGCATATCATCATAGATCAACTTTCACATTTCATACCTATCTCATATGCATTTCATATATATACATCAACATTTGCATATCATAATATAGCTCAACTAACAGTTATCGAATTCATATAACAAATAGGAACCGAAAGTCTTGCCTGATTCTTAGTTTATCAACTATAACTTAACTGCTTATAGTTATTCGCACTTCGTGTATTCCTACACAGTTATATAGTCATGGATTCACATCCATTAGTCATACATTCATGCAGTCTCAATGTAATAATAATGTTACATTGTTCTTTAACTATGTTCGTAAAACCTAAACTTCACTTTCTCGTCATACACTTAAAATAGCTATGTATGTATAGTATACCTTAGTCACCCGTACATGACATCTACATTCATATACCACTATCACATACTGGACTCGCTATGTGTTCGACACATTTAAATATCATATA
The DNA here is from genome assembly GCA_020205615.1 of Panax quinquefolius. Lineage (NCBI taxonomy): Eukaryota > Viridiplantae > Streptophyta > Magnoliopsida > Apiales > Araliaceae > Panax > Panax quinquefolius. The sequence continues at coordinate 100,244,242 of CM035163.1, read as the reverse complement.
GTTAAGTTCAACCGTACACACAAACGTCTAACTTAGTTGTAACTTTATACAACATTATATTAATATATAGTAAGACATCACAAATTCAAACAACGTACCATTTCTTTATATCTTGAAAACATTCCTTTGAACTTTAACATTTTGAAAGTCTTAATTAACATTCATCTTTATCACATATCATGTTTTTTAACACATTACATACCATACTGATCATATATCGTAATTATACAAGCATGCTTCAAACATTAGATCCAAAACAGAATGTATTCTAAACTGCAGAATGGCGCAGATCGCCTTTTCCAAAGCTTAGGGGACTGGCAGAATGCTACCGTCCCCTCTTCCGCACTAAGACTAAGCTTTGCACTTCCTGTTTTTGACCAAACTTTAACACACATATACAATTATACTTAACATGCATACACTCTAGGGGTCTTTATATACTTGTATGACCACTTCAAGTTAAACCTTATATGTTTGGTACTTTAGTTTAGGATTTCCATTAATCAAAACCAAATAGGGTTATGAAATCACTAGGTATACTAATTAGCCTTTTTTTCTCATAAAGATGTCACATAATCTGTACTACACATGCTCATTCATTTTCATCTCTTTTACTCATAGCTAGCATTGTTTAACACTTTAAAACATGCTTTAACTTAACGCTTAGTTTACTTCCATTATGTTTAACATATAAGACTTATGTTAAGTGACATAATGAAACATAACATGGCATCTCAAGCCTTTAAAATCTAAATCCCCATATGTAATACAACTTAAGTTTGAAAAAATGCTCGAGGTTGCCTTTGAAATCATTTTATCATAAATGATGCAATATAGCACATATAAATCGTATCTAGGGATATTATAGACATAACATGTCATATTAATCTTTTAGAATCTAGATATCCATGTGATGTAACTAGATTTTGAAAAAATGTTCAAGTTTGCTTTTGAAACCACTTTAAACTTAAGCTACGCAATCTAACACAAACAAAACAACTTCAAAGCTCTAAACATATGTGTAGTCAAGTCATGTTAACATGTTCGCAAGGTCAGAATGTATAACATGTAACATTCATGCATATTTACCTTAACCATATCAAGCTTTTTCCTTTAAAACATTTTCTAACATAAAGCTAACAAGTTTGATCATGAACGAAGACACTATAAACACTATATCATGTTCATTTACATATGAAATCAGTCATGTATATCAACCACTAAGTTTAGAACTTATAAAACATAAGTTTCCACAAGGTTTATTTTCAAAACATAAAGTCTTTGTTAAAGATCTTCTATTAAATCATGTTGGACACTTCATAACTCACAAAGAAACTTTGTATCTCATGTTATACCTCTTTTTAGGTATGTAATCAAGTCATAACACCAATTTCACAACATGTAGCATAACAGAACTCATCAACTGATTTTGGGGTACGGCGCAACTGTGAGACCCCAAATTTTATGAATAAAGATTTAAATTTCTCAAAATATTTTTTTTAATATTATGGTGTGGATTTGATATAATGTTATAGTTGTGGGTAATATTTATAAATTTTGCAAAGTAAGCAAGTTGTTATATAATATTCGATTGGTCGGGGAATATTTGTTTTAAAAAGGAATATTCGTACGACGACACAATCATTGGTGGACCCCACAACGGAAGTATTTTCGTAGTAAGAAAACGATGTAACTATCTTTTATAAAAATCATCGAAAGTGTTACCGCTTAAAACCGCTGAACTACCCTGGTAATAAAAGTACAAGATGTCTGCGTGGTTGCATAAGAGCACCGGTATTGATTATTGATGCTTACATAAGAAGTCACTCGCTTATACTCAATTATTGCTACGGTAATTGTTGCATCATATCTCTCTCATATTATTGATTCAATTATTATCATAGATCATCAGTATAATATATTTATATTATTAAATCAATAATTGAGACTACAGTTATTCATATTATTATTTGCAATATCGATACAATGTCTAGAAGTTTTGGTTGTGAGAGGTTTAGTCACCTAATCAGCTATGATAAGGAGAAATCCTTATCGAAAAGCCCCTTTCCCGGGAAACGACACGGTTGTTAAATATTGTGAGTTATAATATTAATGATGAATAAGTTCGTGTTGATTAAAGATGAAATTGATAGTTCCATTGTGTTGAGATTATTAGTGTTAGTGGAAACCGACATTTTTTTTTATAATAATTGATGTCTGGAAGTTATCAGGTAATTAACCAGATAAATGAGCAATTAATTGCTATTGATTCACATGATTATAACTATTTATTCACATGTGTGTACTATTGAATCACATTCATTTACTATTAGGGGAGTTGGTGCAAGTTTGATAATACTTGCATGACTAAATTAAAAATGAAGAAAAAGTTGAAGGTATTGTACTGTAATATTTTGAGCCCCAAAATGTGCAATTATCGAAACTATATATTCCTATAAATAGAAGCTCATTCTTCCTTCATTTCTCACCAATTCACTAAAGCTATAGAGCAATTATTATGGAGAAATTTTTTAGAGAGAAACAAGAAGAGAAGTCTGCTTCCTCACTATTCCAGTATCCAATTTCTTCTAAGGTAAGGGGTATTATTCTTTCGTATTCATGAAGAGAGTTATTTTCCTTCAATACTCATAAGGGTTGTTATTCCATTCTTTATTTTTATGTTGGAATAACCTGTTTATGCGAAGTACCGCATACATGGTGAAATTCTTCTGTTATTCCATTCTTTAATATTCTGTTGGAATAACCTGTTTATGCGGTCTATCGCATGCCTGGTGAATTCTGTTGTTATTCCATTCTTTATTATTCTGTTGGATTATCCTATCTGTGCGGATTACGCATGATCTGGTTCCATTCTTTATTATTATGTTGGAATATTCTGTCTGTACGGATTACGTATGACTTGGTTTCATTCTTTATTATTCGGTTGGGAATAACCTGTTTGTGCGGTCTATCACATGCCTGGTGAATTCTTCTGTTACTCCATTCTTTATTATTCTGTTGGAATAACCTGTCTATGTGGATTACCACATGCATGATGAATGATCCTTCGTATTCATTCCTTATTAAATTGTGGAAATAATCTGTCTACATGGATTCCCGCATGGAGGGCAAAAAATCCATTTGCAGTTTCGTATATTCTATTATACTCGTATGAGATATCATTTCTTTTGTGCTTGTCATGGAATATCATTTTCTTTGATTTTTTTTTACGAGTTACTATTCACGGGTTACTATTCACCCGATTACTATTCACCCGAATATTATTCACTCGGGTATTTGGATTACTTTTCATGTCGGGGTACTATTCACGAGGTACTATTCTTGAAGTACTATTCATAGGGTACTATTTACGGGGAACTATTTACCCGAAAAATATATTCTTTTTTGTCCAAATTATTTTTGGTACATGAATATTATTCTTGAATTTTACTCTACAAAGCAGTATCATGTTGACAATTTGGATATCTTTAAACTCTGGATAAAATTAAAGTCTTTAATATTTATCCTTGATTTTGTTTGATTTGATTTCGGTTGATTATTGCATATATCATTGCCATCATTTCATGTTTATATTGTGATGAAATTCATCTTTAGCTTATGTGCATAGATGGACTTGGTATGATTATGACCAGGGATTATTCGGTATAATCATGACCGTAATGTGACGAATGATGTGGTAAAAGTCCTCATTGGCCTGTAGTTCATTGATGGACAGTTGTTGGTATTATTATGACCAAGGATTATTCGGTATAATCATGACCATTGATGATTACATGAATATCCTTGGTCGTGGTGCAGGGATGATTCAATTTTATTTATTAAGATGAGTCTCAGCGATAAAGTTGATGAAAAACTTTTTAAATCATAGAAGATAGTAGATTTTATGCTCTACTTGATTCTTCTAATGGATTGCTTATTTCCGCTATAGTTGTTGATCTAAACTTGTTGTCTATTGTATTCTATCAGTTGTTATACTATTAAAGGCTAAGGATAATTTATCCTGCATTATGCTAGTCATAATATTCCTTACTAGGCTAGTTGAGCTCACCTTTTCTTTCATTGTTCTCTTCAGGAAATAAGAATATAGCTAGGACGAGTCGGGGAATGGAGTGATGGTCCATGATAAATTGCTTTAGTAGTTCTCACTATTCTATGAAATAATGTGATAATAATTGTAATGAGGACAACATTGAGTGTGGATATTATCTAGATGACAATATTCTTGTTTAAACTCTCAGCTATGTTTTGTCATATTTTACACGACTGTTGTATAATTAAGTTGTATTTGAATTTATGTACCATGTATTTGGCGACTCAAGATGGGTGATGTATACTTATTTTGGGAGCGTCAAAGCGATTCTTATTTGCACCCTAGTATAAATAAGCAGGCGGTCATAACGCCGTAATCGAAAGAAGTAATGACTTTATTTTGCAGAGTCTTACACCACTTTGATTCCTTTCAATTTAAACTGATTCCAACCATCATTAAAGATTTCATATATGTAAGTAAACTTCTTAAACACATTATAACATGTTAATTCATCATTCTTGACATAACGATTCAAGAAATTTCAAGAACTAAGCATGACCCATTTCAAGAACATAATTGGAAATTATATCTTCTTGAGCTTAACTTGGACTTCTCATACACTGAATAGACTTCCACAAGGTTCAGCAACTCAGAACTCTCCAATTAGACAACTCTTAGCAACACAAAATCTTAACTCAAGCTTGTGTTTATAGAGAAAGAATGGACTAGTCATTGGTTTTACACAATTTTGGAGTCCATGGTGCAATGGAAGGACACATAGGTTCATGAAGAGTTTTTGAACAACCCTTACCAGCCACTTAGCTTAGTAATGATCACCTAGGATTTAGCAGCTAGAAAGTTTAAGTAAAGAGAGTTTAGAACACTGTTCATTGTACTTGGTGACACTAAATTTGGGACAAGAGCAAATATCTCAGTATTTGGTCATATAAGGCTTGGTTTGGTTCTTTTAATCCCCATAATGTAATATTAAGGTACAATTGTTACCATATTAAGAATTTAAAGATAAATTTTATACTCACATCGTATAATCCATGTACATTAACTACACGCCATAAAATATTGTAGTTAGGCATTAATGCCCGGGTAATCTAATAATTATCTCTACCACTCACATAACCACATTACAACCTTATTTAATATTAATGTTTATTTAAGCATTGAATTTCCTTTCCAGTTTCTAGAATACATTGATATTTAATCATTTTTATACTACAACTTCATATGATACCATGGTGCTACTAGGTACCTCATATTAACATATTGTACTCTTATCATATGTTTTATTCATGTCACACATATAACATTAATGTACCAATTCAGTCCTATAGAAGAATTCAACCAACTCCAACTAAAAATTGGCGCAAATTGTGCATGTTTGTTTTAATTACTGTAGGACCGATGCAAATTGCCACCAAAGATAAAAGACACTAATAGACAACACTGTAGATATATATGCAAAAACGTTATCTATTTAAAAGGATATTTTTTTGATTTTAACTAGATAACGTAACGTTGTCTATCAAGAAAAACACGGAGCTAAAAAAAAGACGTGGAAATGAAAAGTTGAAATTAACACAAATCTACTTTCTTCTCTCATATCTCTGTACTTTCTCTCTCTACAAAGTGGGTGCCATGCTCTCCAACTCTCCTACGATCCAAACTTCGCCTACCACTGTGGCTATCAGCTGAGGAGGCACATACGATGTTTCAATCAGAGATATTTCGATTCGAGCTAGAGAAGATCAGAAAATGCCTTTGACTACTAGTATGGTCTGGACAGGTTCGGTCAGACACAAAATTCTAGGGTTTTTTATATGGCTGACGCTCTCTTTGAGATTAGATCAGAAAACGCTCTCTCAGCGCCAAGCTCACCGAGAAGGACGCTCTCATCTCCGACCTCCAAGCCTAGCTGCAATCCATAGATTCTTCTCTCTCCGACACCGTCGATAAACTCTCTCAGGCTGAACGAGAAAAGGTCCGGTTCACCTGTCTAACCCGGTTCAGTTCATACAAATTCATATGAAAGATGTTATAAAACATGAATTGAATCGTGCAGGAGAAATTGTTGAAGGAGAACGCTTCACTGTCTAATGAGGTTAAGAAGCTTAATCGCGATGTTGCCAAGGTAATCAATCTCTTCTCCATGTTCTCTCTCCACCATTTTTTTTACTTCTTAAGCTAAAATATAAACCAGTGAAAATATTAGTAATTGTTAATGGTAGTACTGGAATTCGACATTTTGCCAGGGTCGTAGAGCACTTCTACCATTTAGCACGATTATAAAAGAAAATATTATTCTATGAATATTTAAAAGTATTTACAAATAATTTTCAAAAAGCACTTCATCACTAGAATATAAATATTACTCAATTCTAAATACTCTTTTGTAGTTAGTTTATGTTTAAATTACGGTGATCTGTAGTTAAAGTTATAGACCTAATATGTATTTTCATTGTATGATTTTGTTTAGGTTTTTCCATTACTATTACTATTTTCAATTTGCTCTATTATCTCTAGGTTCAGCTTCTGGATTTCCTGATTCCCTTTTGAATTTTGCTGTTCTGGAGTTTCTCTTATAAATTAAGGAGTGTTACAATTGTGGATGTCGAAATGTTTTTCTTCTTGGATTCATTTCTGCCAAGGCAGAGAGTGTTGTTGTTCTTCTTTGCAGGGAGCCTTGCCTTAGTGTTAATGCATTGAAAGACATGAATTGGGACCTGAGTCAGTCATGGATACTAAAAATGGAAACGGGCCTCACTACTTTGAACTTAATACCGGAACCAAGATGACGTGGAAAGCTCCGGCAGGTGTTATTGGTGAAGTTGTCATCACTGCAGTCAAGGTTCTAGCTAGTTAGCTCACTCCAACCAAATCTTAATTACTTTACTTTCAGATTAGTTGACTCTATTTAATTTTCAAAATTCCGAATTTGTGCAGGCTGGTTATAGGCACATTAACTGTGCTAAAGTTTATGACAATGAGAAAGAGGTAGAATTTCCTTGTTAATAAATTGATTCAACTTGTTATGTTCAGTGTAATTATAATGACAATTAAGTTGTATATTTGGAGTATTCTGCAGAAGTTGGGACATCAATTTTTTTTATCCTGGGCCTCGAGGAAAGACCCTTCCTAACGAAACACCTAAAGAACAAAAAGCACTTGACAAGTTCCTAAGGATGAGCGACGTTCTTCTTATAACATCTGAGAAGGTCCAATACATACCCTGTTCAGTTGTTTCTTTTTGTCAGAGTTCAGTATTGATACATAATTTTGTTGATGATGAGGAATTTTCCTTGATTTTTTGTAGTTTTCTTGTACATGTTTCTTTCTTGTGTTCATGCAATTTTTCTGCCACACTCTTCCCACCCTTCTGCCTGGAATAGGGCATGATGTTCTACTATGTTTAATCACTTGATGAAGTGTATGACCTAAGTTTTGGCTTCTTGAGGTTCTGCCCGGTTCGACCTACTAGTGAAACCATTGTAAATCACATGTTTAATCAGTGGATTCATAGTTATCGTGATCTCCCACTCATGATCAACCAGGTGCAATTCATGACATCCTTTTTTCTGGCTTCTGCCTTTTGCTAGATTTTTTCTTATCATCTTTCTCCTTCCTGTCATGATTTGTCCAGTGGGCAAATATCACAAGATGGGAGATGCGCACGAAACCATTCGCGAGGACTCTCGAATTTCTTTGGCAGGAGCGGCATACTGCTCATGCCACTCCCGAGGAAGCAGAAAAAGAGGTTTGCATCATGTTTGTGTGAAGGATACCAATTAGAGATTTAAGGTTCTGTTTTTTTCTTTTTCTTTTCACTCAACAGATTGAGGCTTCTGAACTACAGGCATTACAGATGATTGATGTCAATACAAAATTTGCTTATGAGCAAGCTGCAATACCTATTATTGCAGGTCGAAAATCAAAGGCTGAGACGTTTGTTGGTGCTGCCAAGACGTATACAATTGAAGCTATGATGGGTGACCGTAAGGCCTTGCAGGCTGGGACAAGCCATAACCTTGGACAGAACTTCTCTCGTGCTTTCGGAACACAGGTCAAGGGCTTATTGCTTTGTTGTGCTTAGCTAACTGAGGTGCACTACATTTCTAGCTTGATCTGTCTGTATACATTTCTTAGAGTATTTAGAGTATCATACTTGATATTGAGAGGAGATTTTAGAAACCTGTAGGAAAAAAAACCATAATCATAAAGTAGGAGCTCTTCAAGCATCTTTACAAGCACCTTTATGAGGTGCATTCATATTTTTGGCCAAAATAAAATTGACCTCTCTCCTATCAGGAGAATTTGAACGGTGTATGAATAAATCTTAAGATTCATGAGTTGCAAACATTTTTAGCATGGTTACTTTAGAGCTGTTTAGAGTGTCCAGCCTTTTAAGATTTTTCTACTTGTAGCCTTTAGCCTAGATGGGTACCTCATCTTTCAATTATGCATTTTAAGTGGTTGATTTCATGCTGAGGGTATTCTTTTTATGTTTTTAAATGATTCCCATCTGTCCAACTAGTACTATTGATTTTCCCCATCCTTACTTTCTTCTTTTACCTATTTGATGACACTTAATAATAGTAGTAGTATGCCTGATATGCATGTCTGAACAGTTTTGACAACGAAGATGCGTGATATGTTAGTACTTATTAATTATTATCATAATGATATTTCATCTTCTGTTTACCTGCATATAACTTGAGACTGTCAAAATGTTCTTTTATTTGGAAGATTTACTGTGTTATTTATATAACTGCTATCATGATTGATTGGATGGAGGAAACATGTGATTTTTCAAGTAATATATCCTTGTGTGTTTGTGTCTGTTGCTTGTAATTAGAGACAGAAATGAGTCAAATGACAGTGTCAAACAGTAACTACTATCAAAATTGAGTGAGTTTCACTATTACTTTCTTATGTGGTTTATGGACTGATATGATATAATTTTTAACAGCCTGCTGATATAGCTCTCTTGCTATTTTTGGCAGTTGATTAGCTGCTTCCTGATTTGCATGAAAGATGATAGCATTGAAGGCATATATGATACTTTGACGAAGTACGGGATGAGCGGGCAACGTATGTGAGCAGTTACATGTAGAGCATATATGATAGTTTGGTATATATTTTGTGGATGTAGTAATTTGAATTACACGAATGGTATTATTGGAATGTATTTTGAATGGTTGATACATTTTGGCTTTAAATTTAAATGAGAATTTAGACCTTTTAGCTATATATCATGGCATTAGCATATTGCATGTGCATTGGTAATGTAGGTGAACCAACTTTTTTTTTCTTATTTTTTTAATCTACAACATTTTAAAAACGTTGTGTAATCATACCTTCTACAACGTTTTTATCCAGAAAACGTTGTGGAATCATACCTTCTACAACGTTTTTAAGCATCTGCTAATTTATGGATAACAAATCTACAATTATTTTTTTCTTAAAAACGTTGTGTAATGTGCTTAACTACAACGTTTTAAAAACGTTGTGTAAGGGTGTCAAATAGATAACACCCTTAACCACGATGTTTTTCTGATTGAAACCACAAAATTTTTTCTGCGTTGTCTATTTACTGTTTTGTAGTAGTGTGCGCTGCACCCTTATAGTGCCAAGACTGGTTTAGCTTCAAGCTAGTGTCAACCTCCATCGCCAAACTTGTTTTACATGACATGAATTAATGTCCACAAGAGTGAAATTGTCAATCTAAGAGTGTACTCATTAACTACATGAAATAATATGATCAAACACGATTAATCTTCCTATTTTCCTTTTAACTCACTCGGTGAATTTTCCTCATTTCACATTATGCTACACAAGGCATTTCATAATTCTCACTGTCAATTCCACACTTCTCAATACGTATTAAACTAGTGTAACTCAATTGAATCAATCAACTTACAAAATATCACTTAATTAACCAATAATTAATCTGGGTTAATTAATTAGACCTTATTCAACTTCATTCATGGATAACTTAATCATCATTTAAGATTTTTATTATCCTTACGAGTACTTAATACCCATTACTTGAATATTAATTTCACAAACTGATTCAACAGACCGGCGCAGCTGCACTGGTCATATGCTTGGTAATGGCGCAGCTGGGCCATATCAAAATTAGAGGCAGACAAGTTCTGCACTAGTAGAAATGAAACCTATGCTTTTAAATACTTTACACACCCTCCTGAAGCATTAACTCGTCTAATCATAAATCCTCTCTTCGATTTTACATCATCTGTTACTATTTTCCTTACTAATTCAAGGATTTCACTTCGAGTTTTAAAACTCTATTTCCCTTATTAGTTTAACCAACTATACATCTCCTGTACGGTTTCATACGACCAATAACACAAAACTCGAATGTAACACATACATACATTCCTTAAATCTTCACTTCTCCTCGTGTATCAATTTACTCAATAAATCTCTAACCACTTTAAAGGTATTTCGATTTTCTTCCCTCGTCAACAACGTGCATATATACAAGTCTAAACTTAACACACATCGAGTCTTTAATAGTATTCAATATAGTAAACTGAGTGGTTTCCCACAAATAACCAACAAATTAGTTTTCGTCTCGTCTACACTATTTTCACAGTGACTTAGATCGGTTACCAATTCGTATATACCTCTGCTCTCTGAAGGAATCGTTTAGCCCAGCTCCTATACATCAACCATTAAAGAGTAAGATTGCACTACCTTAGACTTGGTATTCACTCGTATGTATGCTCACGAAATTTATGATTATCAAAGATATTTTAATGTCACTAACTTACTATAATAAAATAATTCTATAAATTATTTAATGTTGATAGATAAACCTTTTCCATCTTCATACAAATTTATCTCTACAATTTATAAAAAATATATAATAATGATATATATTTATTAAACACAACCACACTTATTACATAGCACATATTACTCTATGTAACACAATACCACATATCACGTAACACATCATTCCTGGGTGGTACCAAAACAGGAGCATTAACCAGCTGCTCTTTGTTTGTAAGGAAGGCTTTTGGACATTCATCATTCCATTTCATGGAGGAGTTCTTCCTTAACAGCTTAAAGATAGGCTCACAGGTTGCTGTGAATTGAGAAATGAACCTGCTAATGAAGTTGATTCTTCCCAAAAATCTCCGTATTTCCTTCTTTGTATGAGGAATGGGCATTTCCTTGATTGCCTAGATTTTAGTGGGATCCAGCTCAATCCCTTTATGGCTGACTAAGAAACTTAGCAACTTACCTGATTTAACACCAAAGGCGCACTTAGCTGGATTTAACTTCAATTTGTACTTACGGATCCTATTTAAAAGCTTTCTGAGATGGTCTAAGTGGTCTTCTTCCCTTTGAGATTTGATAATGATGTCATCCATGTAGATCTCTATCTCTTTGTGCATTAAATCATGAAAAAGAGCCATCATAGCTCGCTGGTAGGTTGCTCCGGCATTAATGAGGTTGAACAACAATCGTCTATAGCGAGAAAAGTTCCCCAAGGCATGATGAATGCAGCTTTCTCACAATCTTCTTCAGCAACCATGATTTGATGATACCCCGCAAATCAATCAGCAAATGAATACATATCATATTGAGCAGTATTGTTAATGATAATGTGGATAAATGGCACGGGAAAGCTATCCTAAAGGCAAGCTTTATTCAGATCTCGATAATCCACACAAACTCATAACTTTCCTCCCGGTTTAGGCACGTGGACTATATTTGATAGCCATTCAGGATATGTGGACACCATGATGATGCAAGCTTGAAATTGTTTCACAATTTCTTCTTTAACTTTTAAACTCCACTCAGGTTTTAATCGCCTGAGATTCTGCCTGACTGGCTTGAGTCCCTCTTTAATGGGAAGGCGATGGATGATGATGTTCGTGGACAAACCTACCATGTCTTCGTAAGACCATGCAAACACATCCTGGAATTGGGTTAATAGCGCACCCATGTCACTCTTTTTGTTTTGAGTGAGGTTAATACCAATCTGGATCAACCTAGGGCTTTCTATTGTTCCGAGATTGAATGAGGTGGATTGATCAAGATTTGGTTTGGGTTTGTCTTCGACCCTTTCCTTGATCTCCTGAGGTATCTCAATGTCCTCTTGTATTTCCATCAAGTCTGAGTCCAACTTTTTATCAAAGTTACAGTCCTTGTGGAGAAAAGGCACCTCATCAGCCAGTACAAGCACATCTAAATTCAGAGTCCTGAAATAAAATATGCTTTCACTTAATATATGAAACTGTTTAATTATACAAAAGTGTTAGCATGTACTTATAAAACAACTGCTAATACTGTGCAAAAAAGTAAGCAGTTAAAGCTATCTACAGGAAATAGGGATTCTGCCGTTTTTACTCTTGGCGACAAATGCAAGGAGTGCTGCTCCAATTATCAAGGGTGAAATCTTGGTGGACTGCAGTAATGAAGTGACGATCATCGTCCTCCTTCTCCCGAATGATGACCATAATGTCAGGACAATCATCGTCTGAAGTGTATCTATTTGTGTGCTCATCATGAAAAAAGATGTGTAGATGAGACAATCTCCTAGCGATGTCTTGTTTACGTTTCTGTTCCTCTTCTTCCACGTTGGGATTAGGAATCAGAACCTCTTTTGCTTTAACCGGTATCGGTTTAGGAAATAACATATCCATAACGTGGGATGGAACTTTTACCGGAGACTGTACATGCTCAGTATCGGTAGTTGGAGGTAATCGTTGTATGGCTAAAGATGAAGGAATCTGTTTGTGCTTGTGAGGAATCCTGTGACTGGAGCTAGCAGAATAGCCTAATCCAGCTATCCATATTTTACTGGAAACTTGAATTGGGTGCTTAATACCCTGATGATCTTTGCCCAACCGTTGTCTAGGTTGACGACCCAATGATATCATCTCTTGAGTAGTTGACATTACTTCGACAAAAATCTTGGGTGTGAGAGGTGGCACCCCAATGGGATGGTAATGAGTGTTGCTCACCTCCAGGGCATGGAAAATAACCCAAAACAACTTCTAAATTAAAGATGACGAATGGTATGTCACCTTGTTCAGGACATTCTGGCTCAGCATTAATAGTGACTAGGCTATTGTTGATAATGTACTTGAGTTGCTGATGAAGGGTGGAAGGGACGGCTCCAGCCATATGAATCCACGGTCTTCCCAATAGCAGATTGTATCCAGTAGCTATTTTGAGCACGTGAAAGGATACATTGAATGTATGTGGACCAATCTCCACTGGTAGTTCAATCACCCCAACGGCGTTTCGTCAGAACCGATCAAAAGCTTTGATAACTGTATGGCTACTTTTGATCCTCTTGGGGTTGATATTCATCTTCTCCAAGGTAGCATAAGGATAGATATTCATAGATGAACCTCCATCTATCAAGACTCCACCCGCCATATTTCTGGAGGACAACACCGCTATGTGTAACGGCTTGCAATGACAGGTCCCTTCAGCGGGTATGTCGTTATCAGTGAAAGATATCACATTGTTGTTAAAAATGTGATCAACCAGATGTTGGAATTTTTCCACATCCACTGATTTTGGTAAATGGGCTTCTTCTAAGACCCTTAGCAAGATCTTCATATGATCTTCGGAAGAGAAAACCAAGTCCAGTATGGAAATTTGTTGTGAAGCTTCTCTCAAGCTTATAACCACCTTGGCTTTGTTGTGGCCCATGGTACGAAAGAATTCTTCACTTTTCTCTATGGGAACTTCCCCATTTGATTTGATGGTAGGCTTCATCATGCGATGGGGAAAATACAGTGGATTCTCCTTTAACACTACAATAGTTGTATATGATGTAGATCCTTTAGCTTGCCCATAATTCCATGGGACTTTTTTCAAGCTGACAACAGGATATTATGGCTTAGATGGCAAGAGAATTGGCTCTGGTGCAGTCAGTTTCAAAGGATTTTCAGCACCTTTGAGTTGGATTACTTGTATTGTGAGTGGTATGGCAGCCAAATCATCCTCAGCAGAGATAACTGCTACACTATCCTTCCATATTATAGGACATGTGTTCCCACTCTTGAGTAACAAAGTGTCATTGTCTACCATTTGCAGGACACCGCTATCAATTAAATTCTGAAGGAGATAGTGGAGTGCCCAACATTCTTCTGTGCTGTGACCGCGAGAGTGGGAGTGATACTGGAATACTCCATTGGAATTGAACCGTCTAGAACGGGGGTTAATTGGAGGTAGAAGGGATATAATTCTTCCTTCATTGATCAACATCTGAAATATTTCCTCCATAGGTTAGCCAAGGTATGTAAATTCTCGTTTATTGGCAAAATCCCTATAGGCTTTGGCACTTACTCTTTTTGCAACTTTATCCTCTAGTGTTTTGCTTTCTGAAGGCGAGGATAGAGTATTCATGACAAAAGGAAGGAGACTAGCATGCTCCTAACTAACTAATTGGCGTATGACTTGGTGTTGATGGATCACCACTTCTGCCAATTGGTCTACTTGTTTGCAAAGAGCCTTAATCTTTTGTTCCAAGATAAACTAGAATCAAGCATATAATCCCATCTGCCAAAGACCGTCTTTCTTTGATCGATCGGGAAGATTCAACAATGTAATTGGAACTTTGTCCACTGCTCCAATTAATCATATTGACCTCTTCTTCTTTGTGTTGAGGAAGAGGGTTGTCTTGCACATGAGGTTGGTCGGGTTTAGTCATGATAATCTCCCCATTGTTAATTAAATCCTAAATCTTGTGTTTTGAGGCCCAGTACTCCTGAGTGTCATATCCCGGTTCCCCGGTATGATAAGCACACTTACGTGTAGCATTGTAACCTTTCCCATTCGGGTTGTCTAGTGAAAGAAGATGTGTAATTTTCTTCTGAGCAGTCAGAAGATTGAGAACATTCTCGAGCAAATCCCCTAGGGGTGTGAATGCTCGATTGCATCGGACTTCTCCACCCTTTGGCAATGTAGGGTTGGAAGACTGTGCTTAAAAATGGGAGTAATTTCTCATTTGGATAGACACGTTCTGACTGCCTTTCTGACCTTGTAGTATCAAGGAAACATCATCCTTTTTTCATTTTATGGACCCTCC
This sequence comes from Panax quinquefolius, assembly GCA_020205615.1. NCBI lineage: Eukaryota > Viridiplantae > Streptophyta > Magnoliopsida > Apiales > Araliaceae > Panax > Panax quinquefolius. Next base: position 100,229,096 of record CM035163.1, on the reverse strand, counting down.
GAGGGTTGTTTCCATAAGTTTTGGACTGTATGTGCTCAACAATAGCTTTCGGAGCGGCTAGGTCTTGAATTTTTCCTGACTTCAATCCAATCTCAGCCATCTCTCTGTGTTTGATCATTTCAGAAAATGGTTTACCAATGCCAGCTAAGACTCTCTCAAAGAAGGGAGCTTCTTGTATGTCTATGAAAGTCATAACCATTTCTGACTCTATCATAGAAGGAATAACTTGAGCAGTAAGGCGCCTCCACCTTTGAGCATACTCTCTAAATGACTCATTAGACTATTTCTTGACCTTGGTAATTTGATATCGGTCAGGAGCCATCTGAGTCTGGAAGCTACACTGAGTGAGGAAGGCATGAGCTAACTCTTCCCATCTATATATTTTAGAATTGTCTAATCTGGTGTACCACGATCGGGCATGTCTAGTTAGACTCTTTTTGAATAACTACATTATGAGCTTTTCATCCTTGGCATAAGATCTGAGTTCTCCTATGAATACCTTCAAGTGTGTGTAAGGATCTCCCAACCCATCATACTTTTCGAAGTCAAGAGTTTTGAACTTCTTTGGATAATGAACACCAGGAAATATATAAAGATCAGCATAGAAAACACTCACGTGTGTGCCAATCCCTTTTATAGACCGAATGGTTTCTTCCATTTGAAGGACTTTTTTCCTTATATCACTGGTGTTGGGATCTTCTTTGAGATGGGTGTTTTAGGGAATTTTGTTGGTTGGATCCAACTGATGTTCTGGAATTATTTTATCTGAACCTTATGTTCCTCCCTGTGCAGAGGATTCTGTGTATACGGGTATTCGCGAACCCTGAGTAGACTGGTGTAGTTCTATAAGCAGAACAACCAAATCAATAATTTGTTTGCTTAATCCATCAAACTCTTCTCGCGAGACTGGAGCAGGATTAGACTGGTCAGACGAAGACATAATTGGTTGTAGGCTCGTGGCATTTTTGGACTTTGAACGGGTAACAGGCCAAATTGTTTCCCTACAAAAACTTATGTAGTTTAGTGTAAGACCCCAGCTATTATAAATAAAGATGAATTTTCTATAAATATTATTTTTGAATATTATTGAATAAATTTGATATAATGTTATAGTTGTGGGTAATATTTATAAATTTTGCAAAGTATGCAAGTTGTTATAAAATATTCGTTTGGTGGGGAATATTCTTTTGTTAGGAATATTAAATAACTACTCAATCATTGGTGGACCCCACAATGTAATTATTATTGGATTGAGAAAACGACAAAAATATTTTATAAAAATAACTGGAGGTGTTATGGTTAAAACTGTTGAACTACCCGGTGGTAAAAAATACGATGTCTGCTGTGGTTGCAAGAGTAGCACACGGTATTGATTATTGATGCTTACGTGAGAAGTCACTCACTATGCTCAATTATTACTACGATAATTCTTTGCATCATATCTCTTATATTATTGATTCAATTATTGTCACAAAGATCATCTCATATAATATGTTATATTATTAATTGAGACGACAAGTTATAAATGATTAATAATTGTTGAAAGATTAAAAATGTGTTGATTAAAAATAAAATGATTTGTGGTAATATTTATTCAATCCTTAATGTATATAAAGAGTCTGTTATGAGACGTTTGTGGTAAGTTTGATTATTTTATGGAGGGGCCCATATGTCATCATCTAAGAGTCTCTTCATCAATAGTAAGTACCTTTGTGAATAGTAATTACCTTCGTCAATAGTAATTACCCTTGTGAATAGTAATTACCTTCGTCAATAGTAATTACCTTTACCAGACATCAAACCACTTGCCGTTTCACATTACAGGCGTCAAACCACTTGTCGTTTCACATTACAGCGGCCAAACCACTTGTCGTTTCACATTACGGCATCGAACCACTTGTCGTTTCACATTACAAGCGTCGAACCACTTTTCTTTTCACATCACCAGTCGTCAAGCCACTTGCCTTTTCACATGGTAGGTGCTAAGCTAGAAATCTTCTATAAATAGAGGCCTAGTGCTTCATTATTTTTCACGAATTCATTCAAGCTTTAGAGAGAAAAGTATAGAGAGAATAAGAGAGAAGAAGAAGAGTATTTTGTTACTACACTCTCGCAAAGATTCAATCTCCTACCAAAAGTAAGGGTGTTATTCTTTCTTATTCATGAAGAAGAAACTGTTGTTCTTCCATTGTTTATTATTCTATTGGAATAACCTATATCTGCCAGTTTACCTATACTTGGTGACATTCTTCTATTATTCATTGGAACATCCTGTGCGTGTGTTTTACACCTGACTGGTTCCGCCTCTTTATTATTATTCATTTGGAACATCCATGCATGTGTTTTTTACACCTTGACCGGTTCCGCTCTTTATTATTATTACTGGCTGGAACATCCTCATCTGTGTTTTTACGCCGACCGGTTCCATTCTTTATTATTACATTGGAACATCCTCACATGCATGCGTTTCTGTGGGACCGGTTCCGTTATTTATTATTCTGTTAGAATAACCTACCAGTGCGGTCTATCGCATGCCTGGTGATTTCTTTTGTTATTCCATTCTTTATTATACCCAAATAGTTTAAAACTTTGACTTCTATACTCCATGAAATTAGTGGAATATCCTTGATATTTGCGTTTCATCCAAAGATATCTTTCATGGAAATATTCTTCCGATCATTCTTGAATTTTACTCTACAAAAAACAATGATCATGTTGATAATTTGGGCGTTAATAATTCTGGATAAAATAATTCTTGAACTTGTTTCTTTCAATTCTTATATCATTGTCATCATCCTCATGTTTATATTATGTTGAAAGTCATCTACGTGGCACTGTGTAGTGCATAGATGGACTTGGTATGATTATGACCAGAGACTATTCGGTGTAATCATGACCGTAATGTTACAAATGATGTGATAAAAATCCTCAGTGGCCGTAGTGCATTGATGGACAGTTGTTGACATGATCATGACCATTAATGAATACACAACTATTCTTGGCCGTAGTGCATGAATAATTGTGGTCGTGATACTAAAGAATATCCTTGGCCGTAGTGCAGGGGTGATTCGATGATGTGGAATATTTATTAAAGTTTGAGTCTCAAATATAATGATGATGAAAACCTTTTAAATCATAAAAGATAGTAGATTTTATTTTTTACTTGACTCTTTTAATGGATTGCTTGTTCACTTTGCAGCTTAAACTTGATGTTTATTATATTTTATCGGTTTGACATCGTCAAGGCTATTGATAATTTATTCTCGCATTATCTTAGTCATAATATTTCTTCTTCGGGCTAGTTGAGCTCACCATTTCTTTCACTGTTCTCTTTAGAAAATGAGAACATAGCTGGGACGAGTCGGGGAACGGAGTAATGGTCCAGAGGATAGCATTAGTAGTCCTCACTATTCTGTGAAATAGTGTGATAATAATTGTAATGAGGACTCCTTTTGAGTTTGTATAATATCTAGTAGACAATATTTGTATTCAAACTCACAATTTATGTCATATTGTACACGACAGTTATATTAGTAAGTTGTATTTAAATTCTGTACCATGTATCTGACTACCCAAGATGGGTGATGTATACCTAATTTTGGGGGCGTCACATTTAGTCTTAGGGAATGTATAAATGTTTACATGCTATCATAATGTGTCCATTTTAGGAATATTATCCTGAAAAACTAGTGTCATTTGATAGCATGCCAAGCCTTAATATGCATGTACACATATTCTTTATATTTTCCATTACATATAGATGAACATGGAATGAAATTACAAGTAATTGTCTTTACAAGTAATTGAAAAAATGGAAAGCATAAAGAGACTTTCCTCCGCGTTTGGTTTATCAGAGGCTGACCTATCTTAGGTTACTCTCGCGGCTTTTTGGCATGAAGGTTCCCAGATCATAGTAATTTACTTGACGGGAAGTTAATCCAGTCTTTCAACTGGAGCGAATCTGGGTGATACATTTCCTGAGCCTCATTGGAATTAGTCTCCCTACGAGTCTAGTAATCAAACACCGACAGGATAGCCTCCTAGTGGAGGAACCACACAACATACATTCACATACAACGTGTCTCACCGTTGTGCGAATGATGACATATATGAAGCACTAATATCACAAATAAATATATTGCAGTGCAGTAAGTAAATGCATTCATACACATTCATAAAAAATGTAAATGCAACATCCACACCCAAGCATGTAACATTTTTGAAAAGCTTATAGTAGCGGCTTAAGTCCTCTTACTGGTTTTCCCCAGCAGAGTCGCCTACTGTCAACGTCGGGATTTTTATTGTTCCCTTTTCTGTTCTTGTCTTTTGGTGTTCTCATGTTAGGTGAGATTTGTTTGAGAAAACAAGTTGTGAAAAGGTCTGACATTTATATGTCGACGATTCGACTATAAGAGTCGCCAGTTGGTTTTTTAAATGGTTGTACCAACACAACCAAGAAAAGGTTTGCACATTGACCTAGTGATGTGACACTGCTAAACAGGTCTGTGAAACCGAGATTCATTAGGGTTCGGGGACTTACTTATGTGTAGGGAAGGTGTTAGGCACCCCCTGACATCCATGTTACCACGGTGACCGCTACTTTTCAATTAAACTATTATATGAATGTGTGTCTGTGTATGTGTGTGGGTCAATGTGCGGTTATATGGAAGTAATTCTATTCCTCATTCGCACCTATATACACATGTTTTGAATTTATATAAAAATTCAGTTTTAAACAAGATATAGCAATGAGGTTTTATAAGAGAGGTTTTTCAAACCCTGTGCTCAATAGTAATTGAGGCCTTTAATACTTCCATTTTATTAAATGTTCGGCTTGATTGCTTTTATTTTTTTCGAGATGTGAAGCATCTTCGAGAAAAAATTATATAGCAGTGTCGAACTCCTCATGGGCATGAAAGCCATCTAAGGAAATTAAAACACCGTGAATAATTTACAAGCTGCTTACAGCTTAAAATGTCCATCACGAGAACCAAATCTAGATTTAGTAGACTGAATCTGTGATCATATGATTCCTAGGCTCACATGATTCCGCAATTTATATGAAAGCATTAAACAGTTATATATTTAAAAGCTATAAATATATATATACAGACATGATCAACCACCACGAAGCACCTCCATGGGGGATCGGAAATGTAAATATATAAAAGTGGTAAATATATATATAGACATGAACAACCACCACGAAGCACCTCCACAGGGGATCAGAAATATAAATAAAGCATTAAATACGATCAACCACCATGAAGTAAACTCTAGGCGGGACTAAATGTAAATAAAGCAGTAAAAACGATCAACCGCCACGAAGTAAACTCCAGGCGGGATGGAATGTAAATAAAGTAGTAAAAGGCCATGAACTAATGTAACGCCTCGGAATCCGGTCTATTTTCACATCCGAATTCTGTACGTCACGATCCCATCTTCTTCCAAACATACATCATTATATAGCTAAATATAACAACATACATCCTCAAATCCCAGGTTTTAAAACCTTAAAACCCATTTCATTACAAATAATGATAATTACATTATTCTTTACATCTTGTATGAGTAACTTTTATCTGCCACCAATGATACATAATCATTCATTAAACTATTCTATAGTTTAATTCTATCATTCTATATTACAAGTCTTCACTTGATCTTCACGCTCATTCTGTTAGGTTTGTAATATTCATGAACGCAATCAAATTGCATAAAAGTGCGGAAACGTGTAAAATTAGAGTTTAAAAATTTACAAACCATATACCCGGATCACCCTTTATGCACAATTATTAATTAAACGAAAAGATAAAGAATAAAATCATACCCTTGAAGATCGAGCTTCCTCAGGTACAAGTTCACCTCCAAATCCTTTCGCGTTCAACTTGAATCCACCGGGTTTAGTTCCTTCCTTTGATCAACGTTAGCCACCCAAATGTTTGGCCTCTAGAGGTGATCCACCAAGGAAAAATAAAGATTCAAGAAGATGGTGTATTGGCTCAAACCCTAGTTTTCCTATCTGTATAGAAAAAGGGCGTACTCTCCAACTAATTGGAATTATTACGTATATTAATATCTGATATAAGACTCCTCTTATAAAGATATTAAGTAACCCTATTAAAAATAAGGTATTATCTTTCCTATTTACAAATAAACTCCTTTATTTTGAATAATATGAAATCTTATTTCATATCTAAATAAACTCTTTTATTTAAGGAAAGACTGATTCTTTTTCTTATTCACAAATAAACTCTTTTATTTTGAATAATATGAAATCTAATTTCATATGAAAATAAACTCCTTTATTTAAGGAAAAAAATCCAATTTCAACTCTAATTAGTTATCATGGAATCCAATTCCAATTCTAATTAGTTAGCATGAAATTTAATTTTAAGATTAAAATAAACTCTTTTATTTTAAGATTAAAATAAACTCTTTATTTTAATATTAAAATAAATCTTTTATTTTAAAATTAAAATAAACTTTTATTTTAATTATAAAATAAATGAAAATATATATATATATATATAATAATAATAATAACTATCATATATATATATATATATATATATATATATAATAACCGTAATAACCTTTTAAAAGATGATAACGTCACCCTTTTAAACCATTACTGACAAACTCCCTTTGAACTTTTTCAAATAAAAAATCCCCTTAAAAAAAATAACTCCTGTTAATCTTTAAGATTCCAATTGCAGCATGATATCCCTTCCTTTTAATTTTTTTTTTTTTTTTTAATAATAGAACCCCTTGTATCACGCAGACCATGCAAACCACGAGACATGCAGGTCAAAGTCTCTTGTAACTATCAAAGTCTGATTTGGCGCAACATGCAGGCCAAGTGCCATTTTGATCCTTGGCAGCAACCATTGGAGGAGCAGCAATGGCGAGTTCCGCGACAAATTTTTGATTTCTGTTTTTATTTATTTATTTATTTAAATTTTATACAACAAAATTTTGCCCAATTAAATTATTCTAAACACATATCAATATACATATCAAATTAAAATAATTAATAATTCGCATAAAGGTTTGGCTCTGATGCCACTGTTAGGTTTGTAATATTCATGAACGCAATCAAATTGCATAAAAGTGCGGAAACGTGTAAAATCAGAGTTTAAAAATTTACAAACCATATACCCGGATCACCCTTTATGCACAATTATTAATTAAACGAAAAGATAAAGAATAAAATCATACCCTTGAAGATCGAGCTTCCTCAGGTACAAGTTCACCTCCAAATCCTTTCGCGTTTAACTTGAATCCACCGGGTTTAGTTCCTTCCTTTGATCAACGTTAGCCACCCAAGTGTTTGGCCTCTAGAGGTGATCCACCAAGGAAAAATAAAGATTCAAGAAGATGGTGTATTGGCTCAAACCCTAGTTTTCCTATCTGTATAGAAAAAGGGCGTACTCTCCAACTAATTGGAATTATTACGTATATTAATATCTGATATAAGACTCCTCTTATAAAGATATTAAGTAACCCTATTAAAAATAAGGTATTATTTAATTAAACTCTTTTAACTAAATGGGCTCCCTAATCTTATTAAGGATAATTAATTAAACTCCTTTAACTAATTTTCCCTCCTAATCCTATTAGGAATTAATGAGAGTACTTATATTAAATTAATTTCTAAACTCTTTTAGAAATTAAAATAATAATAATAATTGTAATAATATTAATAAGACTCCTCTTATTAATTTATATTTAATATTTCTAAAATATTAAATAATAATATTAAGCTATTTAATTTATTCTATCACCATAGATTAAATTAAATATACTTAACATATTATTACAATTATGCCATTAACTTCTTAAATAATTATTCTTCCTTTTGTGGTGTGACCCTTTAGGTTCTCCATATTAAACCTAAGTTATGAATAAATCAATTAGAATAATTCTAATCTTATTTAAATAAATAAATTAAACAATTAATTTATTTAAATAAATAATATTTATTCTACAATAGGGATAAGCCTCCCTAGCGATCAACGACTTTCCGAGATAATATAGATTTCAACATTAATCATTAAAGAACCTTTAAGTAAATAGTTACCGTATAATTCAATCCTTCCACCATATAATGTCCCAATTAAATATAAGACATGGAATTACTTTATCAAGTCTTATTTTATTTAATTATATGTATTTCGATTCTTAAATGCACAACTCCAAATAATGCAAATTAGAAACTCCTTTCTATTTTCATTCCGCTTTGCCAAGGACTACTAGGTTGTCATTTATCGAATCACATAGACATTTCTCTTTATTAGAAGTGGTAGATTCTTTATTGATCATACATTATCTCCATGTACAACTTATTATACACAAGCATACCCTTTGATATATACCCTAAGGGTCTTAAGGTAAGTCAAAGTATAACTCATCATACACAAGATACTATGATGATCTCAAGTCCAAGGATTACTTGTACTACTATCACTACAGAATTCCTATTGACAGCAAGTAAAAAACTCCATTAGGTATTCCTTAGCGAGCCATGTTCAGTGAACTTATTCTCTAATAAGCACCTACATACTTGCTTTAGTGTCTCCACACAAATGATCATGAGATCAATCATCCTCATCCAATGAGCAAGCAACGTATGTACCAATCTATCCAGATTCACTAATCCGCAATTTAGTAATCCAATGATTGGGAACTATTTTAGTTTTAAGCTTTCTAAGAATTTAGATCTCATTAGAATGATCATCATCATTATTCTAAAAGCATTGCTTAAAACTATGGGTTTATCACATATTATAAAACAAAGATCATGTAGATAATTAAAAGCCTTTAATAAATTAATACTTTTTATTAATAAATGAATAAGATTGTTACAAAGTATATGCTTTATCATCAAACATGATTGGCTTGTATGCATATTACTTTCAATCTCCCACTTACACTAAAGCCAATCGCCATGGTAACTCATACTCTTCTTCTCTAAGTGACGATTATCCTGCTGTTGGATAAGCTTTAGTTAATGGATATGTAATGTTGTTCATGAGAGTCCACTATCTCTATAGTGATTTCCCATCTTTCAATGATTCTAATAATCAAATGAAAGTGCCACAACACATGTTTAGATCCAAGATGAGACTTAGGAACTATTCCTAGTTCAGAATGAACTTTAATCCAAACAATCAACTTGCGACTTTCATGTATAGCTATATACTTTGTCTTTATCACTAAACCAAAGAACTCTTTCTTTGTTTGGAACCTTTCCAATTCACTGCACCACTGTTCAAGATAACGCTTTACCTTTAAAGTGGATTTTCTATCATCTTAGTCTGTCTGAAAAACTTGAGTCTGTTAAGCCCTCTAGTTTTAATTTATACCCACCATGAATATGATCACATCCTTAATGCCGGTTAAGCACTTTAAGATGTTTTTCATTGACTCATAGTGAACTTCTCCAGAATATGACTGATCAACATCAGGTCTCGTATATTTCATTGCGTACATGATTGTCACTCATACGACCTCTCTTTTCAGGAGTCTGTGAGGACTATTAAGAGAGATACACTCCATAGCTCATCAACATGAGACATCTCTTGGAGTTTGCCATGCTAAACAACTTTAGCATCAAATGAATATACGTTCCTTGGGTTAAGTCGAGCATCCTCTTGTATCTATCTATATAGATTTTTATCCCCAATTAAGATACTCTTCCCAAACCATTCATGGAGGAATGTTTAGACAACTTTATCATTACTGATTGTAGCATTAGTATGTCATTCTTTATCCGTAGTATATCAACATATAATATTAGGAATGTCACGGCGCTCCCATTGTCCCTTTTGTACACACTAGAACTCTTACCTCATCGTATGTAACTGGATCATCATCTTCTATGATGTGTACCTCATCATCATCATCTATGATGAATCCATACCTCCTAGGTATCTTCGGTACTATTCCAGATTTACGATTCTTGGCCAGGTACAATAGGTCTATCTATAGGTTCCTCTTATTTGACTTATGGTGTTTTGTGGTTCTTGAACTCTTCAAGATCTATTATCCTCCCACTAGCCCCTTCAATAATAAACACATTTATCTTAGAAGGAAGCGTGTTTCGCAACAAACACCTTTTGCTAAGTAGGATTATAGAACATATACCCTAAACTTACTTTAGGATGTCCCACAAATTGTACTTGTCAAATCTTGTCCCAAGCTTATCGTTTGAAACATTTTCACATAAGTTGGACAACCCCTTAACTTAACATACTTAAGATTAGGAATCCTCTATGTCCATAACTTTTATGGAGTCTTGGGGCCGAATTTTGAGGTTACCTTTTTCGTAGATATACAGCCATTTCTAGGACATGACCCTAGAAGAATACTGGAATGTCGGTAAAATCATTATGGATCGTACCATGTCCAACAAGGTACGATTTTTCCTTTCAGATACATCAATCAATTATTACGTATCATGAGGTGTCCATTGTGAGAAAAATCATTTGAGATAATCTAGAAACTTATTGCACAAGTATTTATTCCTTGATCTAATCAAAGAATCTTAATACTTTGTCAATTTGTTTCACTTCTGAATTCTTTGAACCTTTCAAATTATTCACACTTGTATTTCAACAAATACATACATTCAACTCTTTGAATGATCATCTCCTTTTCTTATACTAATTTGTTCAATATGCAAAATTATTTTCATGTAAGTCAAGTATACAAAATTTATTAAGTAATATTCCAGTTCTATACAAAACATTATTATTATAAATAAAACAACAATTGTTCTTAATTATAATTCCAAAGATTTCATTGTCCAACAATAAAATGGAAATAATATTTTTAACAAGAACTGGAATACAATAACAACTTATTAACTTAATAGATTTTCCCAGTAGGCATTGCTAAACTATAAGTTTCTATGGCTAATATGGCAACCTTTGCTACATTTCCCATACATAGATTACTTATATTTGTTTAGCTTTCTACTGCTTGGTCCTTCATAAATCTATATTTATGATAACCAAAGTCAGTATCCAATACCCAAGTAGAACCTCGACTTAAAGAAAAAATTATTTCAATCATGAACAAAAAGCGTATTATGTAAATCAAACTTCACTAAGCTTCTTTGGTTAGCCTCTGCAAGATGCTTCTCGCAGCTTTTTCCAAAGGTGTCGAGCTTATTGCAAAGTGGAAGCAAACTCCTTTGCTATCCGTGACGCTTTTGTTCTTATTATCCTTTGTTTTTGCCTTTCTATATACCTTCTTTGAATCGCTTCTTCTTTTCGTAAGATCCTTTGGCCCCTACCAAGAAGACTTGATCTTTCTTGGTTGAAAGTGACTCTCAACATTTTTCAATATGTTAAGCAAATCAATGAGGCCGATATCTAGCTTGTTCATATGAAAATTCACAACAAATGTGAAAGGAGTCCTGGAGTGAGTGCAAGATCAAATCTTGGCTCACTCCATCCATGACAAAAATCGTTGTCCTAATTGATCAATCAAATTGATTATCATTAGGACATGTGTAATCAGATCAGTAGTGCCTTCTATTCATTCTAGATCTAAGAGCTCCTTAGATATCCGATATCTATCGGGCCCCACTTTCCTTGCCATCAACTACTTGATGTGCGGAATATAGTAAGAGCATCCATAGTTTCATGTCGACGCCAAGCTCGTTACTTTCGTAGATGCGAGCATGATGCATTAAGCCAATCAGGCATCATCTTGCCACTTTCTAAAAGTAGCAATCTCTTCCTCAGAGGCATTGTCTGCAACCATTGCGGGATAGGCGATATGACATAAGATAGCTTTTCACTGCATGAGAACTATTCTCAAATTCCTTAACCAATCCATTTAATTCGGCCCAAGTTAATTTAGCATCTAATATGCTTCGCAAAGGATAGTAATTTTAGACATTGTAAAATTCTCGTAAATGAATTTGTAATTAACAACTTTTTAACATACATTCTTTTATTAATTACCAAAATAATTTAGGTCTTGTTTTAAATTGGTATCTCCCACTATTTTTTCAAACTATATTACCCTCACTTATATAGTTCGCAAAAATCTAATTAAAGATTTGCTAGTGAGAATAAGGATCCCATTTCAAATGTATATAGCCTTGTGGTGACACAACAAACAAACTATATATAAATAAATAGGTAGACAACTTTTGTCAATTACATCAACTATGCAACTCCTTTTCTTTTGCCTCTTAGATTATTTTGATCAAGTGGTGGCACATCCGAATCAAAATTATCCAAGTTAAGTCCGACCTAGCACTCCATATATTCAAAAAAGAAAAATATCATCCTTGTGGTGACACAACAAAACAATATTGTTCAATTTTCTTTATAAGCATCAAATGTGATAAATTAACATCTTAAATACTTAATACTTGCCTTGTGGTGACACAACACACTCATATTAAATATTTAATACTCTATTAATTTTATCATGCTAGAAGGCGACGTTCGATATGAAAGTAATATGCATACAAGCCAATCATGTTTGATGATAAAGCATATACTTTGTAACAATCTTATTCATTTATTAATAAAAAGTATTAATTTATTAAAGGCTTTTAATTATCTACATAATGTCGTGTTTTATAATATGTGATAAACCCATAATTTTAAGCAATGCTTTTAGAATAATGATGATGATCATTCTAATGAGATCTAAATTCTTAGAAAGCTTAAAACTAAAATAGTTCCCAATCATTGGATTACTAAATTGGGGATTAGTGAATCCGGATAGATTGGTACATACGTTGCTTGCTCATTGGATGAGGATGATTGATCTCACGATCATTTGTGTGGAGACACTAAAGCAAGTATGTAGGTGCTTATTAGAGAATAAGTTCACTTTGAACGTGGCTCGCTAAGGAATACCTAATGGAGTTTTATTTGCTGTCGTCATAGGAATTCTCAGTAGAGTGATAGTAGTACAAGTGATCCTTGGACTTGAGATCATCATAGTATCTTGTGTATGATGAGTTATACTTTGACTTATTCCTTAAGACCCTTAGGGTATATCAAAGGGTATGCTTGGGTATAATAAGTTGTGCATGGAGATAATGTATGATCAATAAAGAATCTACCATTTCTAATAAAAGAAGAGAAATGTCCTATGTGATTCGATAAATGACAACCCAGTAGTCCTTGGCCAAGGCAGAATGAAATTAGAAAGGAGTTTCTAATTTGCATTATTTGGAGTTGTGCATTTAAGGATCGAAATACATATAATTAAATAAAATATGATTAATGTTGAAATCTATATTATCTGGAAAGTCGTTGATCGCTTACTCAAGGCTTTTATGATTAATGTTGAAATCCCTATCAGAATAAATATTATTTATTTAAATAAATTAATTGTTTAATTTATTTATTTAAATAAGATTAGAATTGTTCTATTTGATTTATTCACAACCTGCTTTAATATGGAGAACCTAAAGGGTCACACCATAAAAGGAAGAATAATTATTTAAGAAGTTAATGGCATAATCGTAATAATATATTAAGTATATTTAATTTAATCTATGGTGATAGAATAAATTAAATAGCTTAATATTTATTATTTAATATTTTAGAAATATTAAATATAAATTAATAAGAGGAGTCTTATTAATATTATTACAATTATTATTATTTTAATTTCTAAAAGAGTTTAGGAATTAATTTAATATAAGTACTCTCATTTATTCCTAATTGGATTAGGAAGGAAAATTAGTTAAAGGAGTTTAATTAATTATCCCTAATTAGATTAAGGAGCTTAATTAATTAAAATAATTTAATTAATTAAATAAATTCCAATTCCTTAATTGTTAAGGTGGGTTGCCCACATCTATAAATAAGAGGAGTCTTATTATGGGTGGGGGGTGGTTGACTTTAACAACTACGACATAATTCCAATTTGTTGGAGAGTACACCCTTTTTCTATAGAGATAGGAAAAACTAGGGTTTAGCCAATACCCCTTCTTCTTGAATTTTCTTCTTCCTTGGTGGATCACCTCTAGAGGCCAAACGCTTGGGTGGCTAACGTTGATTAAAGGAAGGAACCAAACCCGGTGGATTCAAGTTGAATGCGAAAAGGATTGGAGGTGAACTTGTACCTGAGGAAGCTCGGATCTTCAAGGATATGTTTGTTCTTCATATCTTTTCGTTTAATTAATAATTGTGCATAAAGGGTGATCCGGGTATATGATTTGTAAATTTTTAAACTCTGATTTTACACGCTTCCGCATTATTTTGCAATTTGATTCCGCACATGAATATTACAAACCTTACAGTGGCATCAGAGCCAAACCTTTATGCAAATTATTAATTGTTTTAATTTATATATTGATATGTGTTTAGAACAATTTAATTGGGCATAATTTTTATTGTATAAAATTTAAAATAATAATAAAAAAGGTTGCGCATGGAAATCCGTGCATGATCAGCAGCAGACTTAAAAAAAAAAAGTTAACAATTAATATCCGGAAATCAAGGTAATGATGGCTAATGATGGCATGATTGGCCAATGATGGCTAATGATGGCATGATAAGTTAATGATTGGCATGATTGGCCAATGATTGCTAATGATTATCTAATGATTATCTAATGATTATATATATATATATAAGGATAACTCACGGATTTCAAGAAAATAAAGAATCCTGGGCAACATGGAATTTTTGTGTTGTACGGTTATTATATTGTATATATATATATATAATAGTTATATATATATGTATATATATATATATATATATATATTATATATATATATATATATATTCTTAATTATTTTATAATTAAAATAAAATGTTTATTTTAATTTTAAAATAAAAGTTTATTTTAATATTAAAATAAAAAGAGTTTATTTTAATTTTAAAATTGAATATTATATATATATATATATTATTTTAATCTTAAAATAAAAAATTTATTTTAATTTTAAAATAAAAGGTTTATTTTAATCTTAAAATAAAAAGGGTTTATTTTAATTTTAAAATTAGAATTTCATGCTAACTAATTAGAGTTGGAATTAGATTCCATGATAACTGATTGGAGTTGAAATTGGATTTCATTTTTCCTAAAATAAAGGAGTTTATTTATGAATAGGGAAGTAAATCCATCTTTCCTAAAATAAAGGAGTTTGTTTAGATATGAAATAAGATTTCATATTATTCAAAATAAAAGAGTTTATTTGTGAATAGGAAAGAGAATCCTAATTTCCTTAAATAAAAGAGTTTATTTAAATATGGAATAAGATTTCATATTATTCAAAATAAAAGAGTTTATTTGTGAATAGGAAAGAATATCCGTGTTTCCTTAATAAAAGATTTTTTTTACATGGAATTGATTCATAATTAATTAAAATAAAAGAATTTATTTTAATTAAAGATTTTTTATATGGAATTGATTACATAATTAATTAAAATAAAGGAGTTTATTTTGATTAAAGAGTTTGATTAAAATAAAATAGTTTATTTTATTCAAAATTGGATAAATTAAAATAAAATAGTTTTATTTTGATTTAAATTTGGATTAAAATAAAGGAGTTTATTTTGATTCAAAAATAGATTTTATACTAACTAAATTTGCCCATTAAATGATATCAATATATATATTAAATGTTTATTATTCATGAGATGAATGTTATTTATTGATGCATATGGTGATGTGTATGATAATAAATGGGATTGATTATGGACTATCGACCAATGTGGTTGGATTTTATTTTAGTTGGATGCATGAATGTATGGGTTTTATTAAATGGGGTCTCACAGACTGCCTTCTCTAATTTTTCTAATGTAAATTCTATCTCCTCCTATGTACTTTCCCTCGATCGCCGATCAAGGTTTCTATTTATTTTAAAATAGTTATGTAATAGGAATAGTTAGAATTAATTTTGAAAAATTGGAGATCAAGGAGCAAGGAGCGCTTGAAGAAGACCGTTGTAATGGAGCCCGGGTTTAAATGTAATAGTTATAATTAAATATTATTTCTTGCACCCTAGGGGTTTGACCTTTTGGTTCACTTGGTGGCTCTAGTGAACCAAACTAGAATAAAAGTCCATAATCAATCCGTAGTAGAATATAGTATTCTATATGTGCATGCTTATATTATATATATTATATATTATGCAAACATGCTTCGCATGTTCATTAATATGACGCGTATTTTATATATATATGTGCATGCGCGCTAAACAAGATGAGACAAATTACTAACAAACCCCTCAATTTTTATATTAAGTCCTAAGCGTTCAAAGATATTTGGAATATCGAACGTTGCCTTCTAGCATGATAAAATTAATAGAGTATTAAATATTTAATATAAGTTTGTTGTGTCACCACAAGGTAAGTATTAAGTATTTAAGATGTTAATTTATCACATTTGATGCTTATAAAGAAAATTGAACAATATTGTTTTGTTGTGTCACCACAAGGATGATATTTTTCTTTTTTGAATATATGGAGTGCTAGGTCGGACTTAACTTGGATAATTTTGATTCTGATGTGCCACCACTGATCAAAATAATCTAAGAGGCAAAAGAAAAGGAGTTGCATAGTTGATGTAATTGACAAAAGTTGTCTACCTATTTATTTATATATAGTTTGTTGTGTCACCATAAGGCTATATACATTTGAAATGGGATCCTTATTCTCACTAGCGCATCTTTAATTAGATTTTGCCGAACTATATATATTGAGGGTAATATAGTTTGAAGAAAATAGTGGGAGATACCAATTTAAAACAAGACCTAATTTATTTTGGTAATTAATAATAGAATGTATGTTAAAATGTTGTTAATTACAAATTCATTTACGTAATTTTACAATGTCTAAATTACTATCACCGCAAAGCATATTAGATGCTAAGTTAATCGAAATCAATTAAACGGATTGTTTAAGGAAATTGAGAAAGTTCTCATAAATTTAAAAGCTATCTTATGTCCTTAATACGCTTATCCTCGCAATGGTTGCGCATAATGCCTCCGAGGAAGAGATTGCTACTTTTAGAAAGTGGCAAGATGATGTACAGCTTGGCTCAATGCATCATGCTCGCATCCATGAGTAACGAGCTTCAGCCACAAGATGAAACTATGGATGCTCCTACTATATTCCCGCATATTAAGTAGTTGATGGTGTGGAAAGTAGGACCGATAGATATCGATATCTAAGGAGCTCTTCCGATCTAGAATGGCCAATGGCACTATAGTACGCATAAAAAGTTCTTAACATAATCAATTTGATTGATCAATTAGGACAACCGGTTTTGTCATGGATGGAGAGTTGAGCCAAGATTTGATCTTGCACTCACTCCCTACCTTTTCACAATTGTTGTGAATTTTTCATATGAACAAGCTAGATATCGGTCTCACCTGATTTTCTTAACATATTAAAAATTGTTGAGAGTCACTTTCCAACCAAGAAAGATCAAGTCTTACCGGTAGGGGCCAAAGGATCTTCCTCAAAAGAAGAACGATTCAAAGAAGGTAATAGAAAGGCAAAAACAAAGGATAATAAGAACAAAATCGACATGGATAGCAAAGGAGTTTGCTTCCACTACAATAAGCCCGACACCGGAAAGAAATCTGAGAAGCATCTTGCAGAGGCTAACCAAAGAAGCTTAGTGAAGTTTCTAAGCATAATACGCTTTTTGTTTTTGTTCATGATTGAAATAAATTTTCTTTAAGTCAAGGTTCTACTTGGGTATTGGATACCGACTTTGGTTATCATAAATATAGATTTATGAAGGGACCAAGCAAAAGTAGAAAGCTAAACAAATATAAGTAATCCTATGTGCGAAAAATGTAGCAAAGGTTGCCACATTAGCCATAAAAACTTATAGTTTAGCAATGCCTACGGGAAAATCTATTAAGTCAATAAGTTGTTATTGTATTCTAGTTCTTGTTAGAAATATTATTTCTATTTTATTGTTGGACAATAAAATTTTTGGTATTATAATTAAGAACAATTGTTGTTCTATTTATAATAATAATGTTTTGTATAGAATCGAATATTACTTAATGGATTTTGTATACTGACTTATATGAAAATAATTTTGCATATTGAACAAATTAGTATAAGAAAAGGAGATGATCATTCAAAGAGTTGAATGTGTGTATTTGTTGAATACAAGTGTGAATTATTTGAAAGGTTCAAAGAATTCGTAAGTGAAACAAATTGACAATGTATTAAGATTCTTTGATTAGATCAAGGAATAAATACTTGTGCAATAAGTTTCTAGATCATCTCAAATGGTTTTCTCATAATGGACACATCCCGATACGCAATAATTGATTGATGTATCCGAATGAAAAATCGTACCTTGTTGGACATAATGTGCGGTCCATAATGATTTTACCGACATTTCAATATCCTTCTGTGGTCATGTCCTAGAAATGGTCGCACATTCACGAAAATGGTAACCTCAAAAAATCCTACCCCAAGACTCCATAAAAGTTATGGACAGGAGGATTCCTAATCTTAAGTTTGTTAAGATAAGAGGTTCCAACTTATGTGAAAAGGTTTCAGAAGGATAAGCTTGGGACAAGATTTGACATGTACAGATTTGTGGGACATCCTAAAGTATGTTTAGGGTATATGTTCTATAATTCTACTTAGCAAAAGGTGTTTGTTACGAAACACGCTGCCTTCTAAGATAAAGGTGTTTATCATTAAAAGGGGCTAGTGGAGGATAATAGATCTTGAAAAGTTCAAGAGCCACAAAATACTATAAGTCAAATAAGAGGAACTCAGAGATAGACCTATTATACCACAACCAATCGTAAATCGAATAGTACCAAAGATACCTAGAGGTATGGATTCATCATGGATGATGATGATGAGGTACACATCATAGAAGATGATGATCCAGAGTTACATTCGATGAGGTAAGACTTAGTGTGTACAAAAAAGGGTCGAAGTGATAGGGAGTGTCGTGGAAATTTCTAGTATTATATGTTGATATACTACTTGATGAGGAATTACATACCAATGCTACAATCAAGAAAGATAAAGGTGTCTAAAATTCCTCCATGAATGGTTTGGGGAAAAGTATCTTAATTGGGGATAAAATCTATATAGATAGATATAAGAGGATGCTCGACTTAACCCAAGGAACGATATTCATTTGATGCTAAAGTCGCTTAGCATGGCAAACTCTAAGAGATGTCTCATGTCGATGAGCTATGGAGTGTATCTCTTAATAGTCCCCACAGACTCTCGAAAGAGAGGTCGCATGAGTGACAATCATGTATGCAATGAAATGTACGAGACCCGATGTTGATCTCATCATATTATGGAGAAGTTCACTATGAGTCGTTGAAAACATCTTAAAGTTCTTAACCAAGACTAAGGATGTGATCATATTCATGGTGGGTCTTAATTAAAACTAGAGGGCTTAACAGACTCAAGTTTTTCAAATGCACTCAAGACGACAGTAAAAATCCACTTTAAGGTAAAGGGCTACCTTGAACAAAGGGTGCGTTGAATTGAAAGGTTCCAAACAAAGAAAGAGTTGCCGATTTAGTAAAAAGATAAAGTATATAGCTATAAATGAAGTCGCAAGTTGATTGTTTGGATTAAAAGTTCATTACGTAACTAGGAATAGTTCCTAAGTCTCATCTTGGATCTAAACATGTGTTGTGGCACTTTCATTTGATTATTAGAATCATCAAAGATGGGAAATCACTATAGAGATAGTGGACTCTCATGAACAACATTACATATCCATTAACTAAAGCTTATCCAACAGCAGGATAATCGTCACTTAGAGAAGAAGAGTATGAGTTACCATGGCGATTGGCTTTAGTGTAAGTGGGAGATTGAAAGTAATATGCATACAAGCCAATCATGTTTGATGATAAAGCATATACTTTGTAACAATCTTATTCATTTATTAATAAAAAGTATTAATTTATTAAAGGCTTTTAATTATCTACATGATGCTGTTTTATAATATGTGATAAACCCATAGTTTTAAGCAATGCTTTTAGAATAATGATGATGATCATTCTAATGAGATCTAAATTCTTAGAAAGCTTAAAACTAAAATAGTTCCCAATCATTGGATTACTAAATTGGGGATTAGTGAATCCGGATAGATTGGTACATACGTTGCTTGCTCATTGGATGAGGATGATTGATCTCATGATCATTTGTGTGGAGACACTAAAGCAAGTATGTAGGTGCTTATTAGAGAATAAGTTCAATTAACGTGGCTCGCTAAGGAATACCTAATGGAGTTTTATTTGCCTCGTCAATAGGAATTCCTCAGAGTGATAGTAGTACAAGTGATCCTTGACTTGAGATCATCATAGTATCTTGTGTATGATGAGTTATACTTTGACTTATTCCTTAAGACCCTTAGGGTATATCAAAGGGTATGCTTGGGTATAATAAGTTGTATATGGAGATAATGTATGATCAATAAAGAATCTACCACTTAATAAAAAGAAGAGAAATGTCCTATGTGATTCGATAAATGACAACCCAAAGAGTCCTTGGCAATAAGGCGTAATGAAATTAGAAAGGAGTTTCTAATTTGCATTATTTGAGTCAGGCATTTAAGGATCGAAATACATATAATTAAATAAAATAAGACTTGTGACAATTCCACGCCTTATATTTAATTGGGACATCAGTATGGTGGAAGGATTGAATTGTACGGTAACTATTTACTCAAAGGTTCTTTAATGATTAATGTTGAAATCTATATTATCTGAAAAGTCGCCGATCGTTAGAGGCTTATCCCTATCAGAGAATAAATATTATTTATTTAAATAAATTAATTGTTTAATTTATTTATTTAAATAAGATTAGAATTGTTCTAATTGATTTATTCACAACCGGTTTAATATGGAGAACCTAAAGGGTCACACCATAAAAAAAGGAAGAATAATTATTTAAGAAGTTAATGGCATAATCGTAATAATATAGTTAAGTATATTTAATTTAATCTATGGTGATAGAATAAATTAAATAGCTTAATATTTATTATTTAATATTTTAGAAATATTAAATATAAATTAATAAGAGGAGTCTTATTAATATTATTACAATTATTATTATTTTAATTTCTAAAAGAGTTTAGGAATTAATTTAATATAAGTACTCTCATTTATTCCTAATTGATTAGGAAGGAAAATTAGTTAAAGGAGTTTAATTAATTATCCCTAATTAGATTAGGGAGCTTAATTAATTAAAATAATTTAATTAATTAAATAAATCCCAATTCCTTAATTGTTAAGGTGGGTTGCCCACATCTATAAATAAGAGGAGTCTTATTATGGGTGGGGGTGGTTGACTTTTAACAACTACTTACATAATTCCAATTTGTTGGAGAGTACACTCTTTTCTATAGAGATAGAAAAACTAGGTTTAGCCAATACCCTTCTTCTTGAATTTTCTTCTTCCTCGGTGGATCACCTCTAGAGGCCAAACGCTTGGGTGGCTAACGCCGATCAAAGGAAGGAACCAAACCCTTGGGATTCAAGTTAAATGCGAAAAGGATTGAGTTGAACTTGTACTGAGGAAGCTTTCGGATCTTCAAGGGTATGTTTGTTCTTCATATCTTTTGTTTAATTAATAATTGTGCATAAAGGGTGATCCGTATATGGTTTGTAAATTTTAAACTCGATTTTACACGCTCGCATTATTTTGCAATTTGATTACATGACATGAATATTACAAACCTTACACGATATTCCAAATATCTTTGAACGCTAGACTTAATATAAAAAATTGAGGGCTTTGTTATTAATTTATCTCATCTTGTTTAATACTCGATATTCCACACACATATATATATATATATATATATATATATATATATATAATATATTATATTAATGAACATGCGAAGCATGTTTGCATAATATATAATATATATAGTATAAGTATGCACATATAGAATACTATATTCTACCCGAATTGATTATGGACTTTTATTCTAGTTTGGTTCACTAGAGCCACCAAGTGAACCAAAAGGTCAAACCCTAGGGGTGCAAGAAATAATATTTAAATATAACTATTACATTTAAACCCGGGCTCCATTACAAACGGGTCTTCAAGCTCTCCTTGCTCCTTGATCCTTGATCTCTAATTCTTCAAAATTAATTCTAACTATTCCTATTACAAAACTATTTAAAATAAATTGAAACCTTGATCAGCACTCAAGGGGAAGTACATAGGAGGGAGATAAAATTTACATTAAGAAAAAATTAGAGAAGACGAGGTATGCAGACCCCATTTAATAAAACCCATACATTCATGCATCCAACTAAAATAAAATCCAATCACATTGGTCAATAGTCCATAATCAATCCCATTTATTATCATACACATCTCCATATGTATCAATAAATAACATTCATCTTATGAATAATAAACATTTAATATATATATTGATATCATTTAATGGGCAACATTTAGTTGGTATAAAATCTAATTTTGAATCAAAATAAACTCCTTTATTTTAATCCAAATTTAAATCAAAATAAAACTATTTTATTTTAATTTATCTAATTTTGAATAAAATAAACTATTTTATTTTAATCAAAATCTTTAATCAAAATAAACTCATTTATTTTAATTAATTATGGAATCCAATTCCATGTAAAAATAAATCTTTTATTAAAGGAAACACGGATTATCTTTCCTATTTACAAATAAACTCCTTTATTTTGAATAATATGAAATCTTATTTCATATCTAAATAAACTCTTTTATTTAAGGAAAGACTGATTCTTTTTCTTATTCACAAATAAACTCTTTTATTTTGAATAATATGAAATCTAATTTCATATCAAAATAAACTCCTTTATTTAAGGAAAAAAATCCAATTTCAACTCTAATTAGTTATCATGGAATCCAATTCCAATTCTAATTAGTTAGCATGAAATTTAATTTTAAGATTAAAATAAACTCTTTATTTTAATATTAAAATAAATCTTTTATTTTAAAATTAAAATAAACTTTTTATTTAATTATAAAATAAATGAATATATATATATATATATATATAATAATAATAATAACTAATATTATATATATATATATATATATATATATATCTATAATAACCGTAATAACCTTTTAAAAGATGATAACGTCACCCTTTTAAACCATTAATGATAAACTCCTTTTGAACTTTTTCAAATAAAAATCCCTTAAAAAAAATAACTCACGTTAATCTTTAAGAATCCAAATGCAAATGTGATATCCCTTCCTTTTAAATTTTTTTTTTTTTAATAATAGAACCCCTTGTATCACGCAGACCATGCAAACCACGAGACATGCAGGTCAAAGTCTCTTGTAACTATCAAAGTCTGATTTGGCGCAATATGCAGGCTAAGTGCCATTTTGATCCTCGGCAGCAACCATTGGAGGAGCAGCAATGGCGAGTTCCGCGACAAATTTTTGATTTCTGTTTTTTTTTTTTTTTAAAAAAAAATTTATACAACAAAATTTTGCCCAATTAAATTGTTCTAAACACATATCAATATACATATCAAATTAAAACAATTAATAATTCGCATAAAGGTTTGGCTCTGATGCCACTCTTAGGTTTGTAATATTCATGAACGCAATCAAATTGCATAAAAGTGCGGAAACGTGTAAAATTAGAGTTTAAAAATTTACAAACCATATACCCGGA
Organism: Panax quinquefolius; assembly: GCA_020205615.1. Lineage (NCBI taxonomy): Eukaryota > Viridiplantae > Streptophyta > Magnoliopsida > Apiales > Araliaceae > Panax > Panax quinquefolius. Next base: position 100,205,444 of record CM035163.1, on the reverse strand, counting down.
TCACCCTTTATGCACAATTATTAATTAAACGAAAAGATAAAGAATAAAATCATACCCTTGAAGATCGAGCTTCCTCGTGTACAAGTTCACCTCCAAATCCTTTCGCTCAACTTGAATCCACCGGTTTAGTTCCTTCCTTTGATCAACGTTAGCCACCCAAGTGTTTGGCCTCTAGAGGTGATCCACCAAGGAAAAATAAAGATTCAAGAAGATGGTATATTAACTCAAACCCTAGTTTTCCTATCTCATAGAAAAAGGCGATTTCCAACTAATTAGAATTATTACGTATTAATATCCTATATAAGACTCTCTTATAAAGATATTAAGTAACCCTATTAAAATAAGGTATCATTTAATTAAACTCTTTTAATTAAATGGGCTCCCTAATCTTATTAGGGATAATTAATTAAACTCCTTTAACTAATTTTCCTCCTAATCCTATTAGGAATTAATGAGAGTATTTATATTAAATTAATTTCTAAACTCTTTAGAAATTAAAATAATAATAATAATTGTAATAATATTAATAAGACTCCTCTTATTAATTTATATTTAATATTTCTAAAATATTAAATAATAATATTAAGCTATTTAATTTATTCTATCACCATAGATTAAATTAAATATACTTAACATATTATTACGATTATGCCATTAACTTCTTAAATAATTATTCTTCCTTTTATGGTGTGACCCTTTAGGTTCTCCATATTAAACCGATTGTGAATAAATCAATTAGAATAATTCTAATCTTATTTAAATAAATAAATTAAACAATTAATTTATTTAAATAAATAATATTTATTCTACAATAGGGATAAGTTTCCCTAGCGATCAACGACTTTCCGTATAATATAGATTTCAACATTAATCATTAAAGAACCTTTGAGTAAATAGTTACCGTGATAATTCAATCCTTCCACCATACAATGTCCCAATTAAATATAAGACATGGAATTATCACAAGTCTTATTTTATTTAATTATATGTATTTCGATCCTTAAATGCACAACTCAAATAATGCAAATTAGAAACTCCTTTCTAATTTCATTCTCCGCCAAGGACTACTAGGGTTGTCATTTATCGAATCACATAGACATTTCTCTTCTTTATTAGAAGTGGTAGATTCTTTATCGATCATACATTATCTCCATATACAACTTATTATACACAAGCATACCCTTTGATATACCCTAAGGGTCTTAAGGAATAAGTCAAAGTATAACTCATCATACACAAGATACTATGATGATCTCAAGTCCAAGGATTACTTGTACTACTATCACTACAGAATTCCTATTGACAGCAAGTAAAACTCCATTAGGTATTCCTTAGCTTGAGCCAATGCTCAAAGAACTTATTCTCTAATAAGCACCTACATACTTGCTTTAGTGTCTCCACACAAATGATCATGAGATCAATCATCCTCATCCAATGAGCAAGCAACGTATGTACCAATCTATCCGGATTCACTAATCCGCAATTTAGTAATCCAATGATTGGGAACTATTTTAGTTTTAAGCTTTCTAAGAATTTAGATCTCATTAGAATGATCATCATCATTATTCTAAAAGCATTGCTTAAAACTATGGGTTTATCACATATTATAAAAACAAAGATCATGTAGATAATTAAAAGCCTTTAATAAATTAATACTTTTTATTAATAAATGAATAAGATTGTTACAAAGTATATGCTTTATCATCAAACATGATTGGCTTGTATGCATACTACTTTCACATTTATCTAATGAATGGCACTTCTTCTGGATACCAATCAGCTTGATCTTTACGGGATCCTTAAGTTCTTCTAACATCGTTCGCTGAAAATATTTTTATTTTAAGCAAGTATGAGTATTCAATTGCCCAACAAGTCATAATAGTTGAACAAACAACTTTAAGAATTCAAACATTCTCTTAAGACTTCAATAACCGAACAAAGGTTATGAAGCAGCTTGAATAATGGGAATAATCTCGATTATTATCATTTTAAAACATTAATCACATTCACTATGAAATACTTTTATTCTCTACTTTCTTGCATACACATTCTGTCTGGCTAGAATCAATAGCACAGACTTAACAATAACGGTTCATGTATAAACAGAACATTCTTATATTGATCAGTTCAACTCATAACAGTTCAAGGCCTCGTACATTCTACCACCTTGTACAAATATCGCACATTCGTACATAGACAGAACTTCTCAAGTTCAACATCTGAGAAGTTTAAGAAACTAGCATTCATTTAACCAACTCCAACTGAACACTGGCGCAGCTGCGCCAGTTTGTACTGCTGGGATGGCACAGCTGCGCCGCACCGTGACAATGCCAAGACTAGTTTAGCTTCCAGCCAGTGTCAACCTCCATCGCCAAACTTGTTTTACATGACATGAATTAATGTCCACAAGAGTGAAATTGCCAATCAAAGAGTGTACTCATTAACTACATGAAATCATATGATCAAACACGATTAATCATCCTAATTCCCTTTTAACTCACTAAGTGAATATTCCTCATTTCACATTATGCTACACAAGGCATTTTCATAATTCTCACTGTCAATTCCACACTTCTTAATACGTATTAAACTAGTGTAACTCAATTGAATTAATCAACTTACAAAATATCACTTAATTAACCAATAATTAATCCGGGTTAATTAATTAGACCTTATTCAACTCCATTCATGGATAACTTAATCATTATTTAAGATTTTTATTATCCTTATAAGTCCTTAATACCCATTACTTGAATTTTAATTTCACAAATCGATTCAATGAGATCGCAAGTAGCAATTGCTACCGGTCATAGTTTTCGTAATGGCGCAATCATTTCTTACACCAAAATCGAAGCGCATAAGTTCTACACCAGCAGAAATCAAACCTATGCTTTTAAATACTTTACACACCCTCCTTAAGCGTTAACTCGTCTAATCATAAATCATCTCTTTGATTTCACATCATCTGTTACTATTTTCCTTAACAATTCAAGGATTTCACTTCGAGTTTTAAAACTCTATTTCCCTTATTAGTTTAACCAACTATACATCTCCTGTACGGTTTCATACCACCAATAGCACGAAACTCGAATGTAACACATACATACATTCCTTAAATCTTCACTTCTCGCCGTGTATCAATTTACTCAATAATTCTCTAACCACTTTAAAGGTATATCGATTTTCTTCCCTCGTCAACAATGTGCATATATACAAGTCTAAACCTAACACACATCGAGTCTATAATAGTATTCAATATAGTACATTGAGCGGTTTTCCACAAACAACCAACAAATTAGTTTCTGTCTCGTCTACACTGTTTTCACAGTGAGTTAGATCGGTTACCAATTCGTATATACCTCCACTCTCTGAAGGAATCGTTTAGCCCAGCTCCTATACGTCAACCGTTAAAGAGTAAGATTGCACTACCTTAGACTTGATATTCACTCGTACGTATGCTCAAGAAATTGGTAATTATGAAAGATATTTTAATGTCACCAACTTACTATAATAAAATAATTCTATAAATTATTTAATTTCGATAGATAAATCTTTTCCAACATCATATAAATTCATCTCTACAATTTATAACAAATTTATAATAATGAAATATATTTATTAAACATAACCACACTTATTACATAGCACATATTACCCTATGTAACACAATACCACATATCATGTAACACATTATATATTTTTATTTGAATCCTTCACATGCCTTAAGAATTTTATCTACTAAATTCTTATTTTAATTTTTTCTGAAAATGTGGGTTCTTACATCCTCTCCCCCTTATAAGGATTCCATCCTCGGAATCACCAAAACCTCCTCTACTCGGTGCTATTTCGAATATTACATGTTCTTTTGAATAATTTTATTCATACTCTTTTCGGAAGTTTCATTATAACGTGCTCACTACCATTCTATCGCATTCTCCTTTCTAAGGAACATTCTACTCACTACATTCATCACACAGAAGAATAAGAGTCTTCCATAATTTTTTAATAATCGGGAAGTTGTATGAATAACTTAGATTCCAAATTATGCTGAGGGATCACACAAAACCGTGAACTAGTGCTTCAACACAATCCTTCACACTACAAACCAGAGTGTTAATCAATCACAAAACTGAAAACGCCCTCCAAATATACACTAGGTGGCCAGCCTATTGTACCACTACGTTGGGCCACAACGTAGTGCTTTGTAATGACTACATGTGTTACGCTTGGAACCATTGTCCCCGAAAACATGTTCCCTTATAGGGTTGTTCACCTCAGCTTTTCCACATCTGAATCCGTACCTGATCAATCTGATTTGGCATAAATACTCAAGAATGGTTAAATTCCACAAATATTTTTCAACAGTCGTCTAGCCGAATCAAATAGCTTAGACTTTTATCAACAACTAGGACATCAATCGAAATAATTTGTTATGTGTTATGTGTCCCCTTATGTGTTATGTGTTTATTAATAGTTCTAGAACCTAGGATGATTATAAGTCGGGAGGATTCTGGCTACGAGCTAAACTGAACGAGTAATAATTTTCAAGACAAAAATAAAAATTTTTTGGGAATAAAATATTTCCGGGGAAAACGACGAAATAGGCACAATTCACCTGACGAAACCTAAGGGTTAGGGTTTGAATAACCTAAGCCTTTTCGAGAGTTCTGTATGTCGAAATGACATTCCGTCGAAAGATTTGACGATAATATATCATGAAAAGTTAAGTAAGCCGATAAAAGTTTTTCTCGAAAAACGTGTAAAAATCGAACAAAATAAAAATAATGAAAAGTACTGTTTTGTACTTTTCATTCATTTAGCTACGTTAGGGTAAAACGTGAAGAAAAACGTTTAATGCAAAAAAGCATTTTTTCTGTTTTTCAGAAATCCGAAGAATATGTAAAAGTTGATCGGTAAATTAAGATGAAATATCCAAAAATATTTGGATTCCGAGAATCGCAGTTTTTAAAACTGTCAAACGAAAACCCGAAAGACGGAACCACGTAACTTAAAGGCTAAGTAGACTTAAGGGCTAAGTTAACTTAACACTTGAGTCATGAATAGTAAGGAGGTGTGAATAGTAAGGAGGTTAGGGGTGAAATGACTATTTTGCCCTAGCTTTTGAAAATCTATAAATAGGAAGCTTATTTCATTTAAATGGGATTTTGAAAATCCTACACTAGAGAGAGAGAGAGAGAGAGGATTCGGATGGAGAGGGAGAAGGAAGAGCATGAGCATGATTGATCGTATCAAAAATGTTCGTGAAATGGAAAAGCTAGCAAATCGCCGGTTTTGTTTAACAGAAGAAAATTAAAGAGGAAAGGTATTAAAACCTAACTTCTATGTTAGATTTTTTGTAAGTTTTATATGTTTAAAACATAAATTAATGAAGATAAGAAATAGATGATGTTAGGGATGATTTCATATGGTTGAAATCATGAGAAAATGATGAAATAAGAATTTAAAGTTTAGTTTATAAATTTCTTAAGGACGTATAAGATTCGTAATGAATTAGAATGATTCGAGTGGATTATATAAATAAGTAGGTGAAATAAGTAAGGAATAATGTTCTATAACATCAAATTCCAATCAAAAGTGAAATCGTAATCCAAAATATCGATTAAAATGAAGAACGAACGAAGAACACGAAGAATATGCGAAGAACGCGAAGAACGTTGTTGATGGACAAATTTAAAACCATCGTAGGATATTTGTTGTTGATGGACAAGTTTAAAACCATCGCGTATAAGTTAGATGCATATTGCTTGGTTAGGAACGGTAGAAACGTTCATGAAGAACGGATTAAAACTTAGCTATAACGAAGTTATGGCAAAAAATTTGTAAAAGACAAACGAGAATTAGAAAGTTAGTAAATGAATCCGAACAGGTAGGGATTCATAAGAATGTAAGAGAACATAGAAAAAAGGAGTCATGGACTCTAGAACGAATGAATTCCTAGTTCGGATGACCGAATTACGGATGAACAAACGAAGAGCGTTAAAAACGTAAAACGAACGAAAGGTGAAGATCAAGCCAATCGAATGGCACGTTAATGGATTTAGAATGAAGTTTTGTCTGCTGGGTATTGAAGTACGTAAGATAATGAAGAAAATGGCTTTGGAACGACCTCGTTCTGAGTTATAACAAAAAAAATATAGAAGCGGGAAGTAAGCGTCTCAAATTGGATTTAACACTTAGAGAAATTTTCTAGGGTTAAGGCTTGGCGCCGCGGCGCCAACCATGCCTTGAAAGGTGGTGCTGCAGTGCCAGACCAGGGATCCGGGTACTGCAAACTTGCGCTGCGGTACAAGAGATAAAGAAGAGAGTGGCACCGCAGCGCCAGTGTAGGGAAAAAGCCAGAGAAGAGCTTTTAACTGCTCAACTCTTGTGGGAAATGTACGGGAAGATAAAGAACATAATGTTCAACTAATATAACACTTAAACAAGTGAATTAAACCTTTAGTACAGGTTAAACGAAATGGTTGAAAGAGATTAAAAGATCAAGATAAGAATAAACGTAAACGTAAACGCAACGCAGTTGCAAGGAGTCTTAGCATACAACGAATATTATGGCTTTGACATTAAGAAAGAGTATTGAACATGGGGTTCAAGTAATGGATAAAAAAAGTATTAAGTAAGATAAAAATGGTAACAAGAAAGTCATAATGAACGGTAAAAAGATTAATGGAAGCCAAATGTGAGTTAGATGAGAACGTTAGAATAAAATGTAAGCGTTGAACACTTTAACCGACGTGAAGGTTGAGGGTTCGTAAATATTAAACAGATAGAACCTACACCCCGTGTATGGTTTAACCGTAAGATGATGAAGATTAATGATTAAACCGTGAATGATAAAGATGTTGAATTAAAGATAATAACGTTTAACGTAACGAGGCCGAGTTAAGGATTAAAGGGAATGATCGCTCTGAGTATACAAAAGACTGTATGACTTAGACGATAAAGAGTGAATCATGAGGTGTGGCATTTAGTTGCCAGGAAGCTATAAGGAATGAGAAATTAACTTACGAAGATTATAGTTTAATGGTTAAGATAAGTTACGACAAGTTTATGTTGTGGTACAATCGTAACATTTGATGGTTGACATATGGGAGCTGGGCTAAACAATTCCTTCAGAGAGCTAAGGTATATACAAAACTTGCAACCGATCTAACTCACTGTTATGGGCAGTGTAGATGAGATGGGAACTTGTTTGTTGGTTGTTTGTGGGAAACCAATTAGAATACCATATGGACTACTAGCAGAGAAGTGATGTGTGCTGAGTCTTAGAGAAGTAATAAGAAGAAGATAAGATGTAAAATATCAAAGATGATGAACGTATAAGTAAGACATCTCCCTATGTCATGAAGCCGTAGAACGGTAGTGAAAGTGGTCGCGTAAACTTAGGTTGCAAGAACGAGAACCCTAAGAAGTAAAGTTAAGTAAACTAATGCATAAGTCAAAGATGTATGTCTAATTAGTGTATGTGTTGTTTTTCTTATGTATTTACATAGAACTGGAATGTGCGCTTCAAATGTAAGTTGTAATCGCATGCGTAAGGCAAGTTTCCTAACTTCATTCATATTTCAAATGAATGCTAGCTTCTTAAACTTCTCAAATGTTGAACTTGAGAAGTTCCGTCTATGTGCTAATGTGCGATATTTGTACAAGGTGGTAGAACGTATGAAGCCTTGTGCCACAATGTGAACACTTCGGTGTTTCTATGAGATGAACTGTTCTGTGATTTAACTATTCAATAAGAGAATGCTTTATTTATACATGATCCATTATTGTTAAGTCTGTGCTAATGATTCTAGCCAGACAAAAATGTGTATGGGAACTGTAGAAGAATGGAAGTATTTCAAAGGACATTTGAATAATGTTTTAAAATAATAGGAATCAAGATTACTCCTATTATTCAAGCTGCTTCATAACCTTTGTTCGATTATCAAAGTCTTAAAAGAATGTTTGAATTCTTGAAGATGTTTGTTCAACTATTATGACTTGCTGGGCAATTGAATGCTCACACTTGCTTTAAATGAAAAACATTTTTAGCGAACGATGTTAGAAGAACTTAAGGATCTCCTAAAGATCAAGCTGACGGTATCCAGATGAAGTGCCATTCAGAATGTGGATGAGCGAGAAGATCAAATGAAGACTAGTAATATAAAATAAGTTAAATGAACTTTAGATTAGTTTAATGAACTGTTATGTATCCTTTGTGGCGGATGAAAGTCACTCTTGTAAGATGGAATGAATAATGTATTTATCATTATTTATAATGAAAAAAGTTATATGGTTTTTAGAACCTGGGTTTTGAGAGTGTATGTTATTATATTTCAGTATATAATGATGTATGTTTGGAAGAAGATGAGATCGTGACGTACGGAATCCGGGTGTGAAGATAGACCGTATTTTGGGGCATTACAGATTGGTATCAGAGCTGATAGGTTATAAATCTTAGGTAAGAGTATCTAAGACTATAATCATAGAGAGAGGGATAAGAAGATCACCATGTGATCATAGTTGTAACATTCCAGAATTTTTATTGTTATAATAAATAATTTATTGAATTATTTAAGTATTTAATGGATGTGTTTATTGTTGAATAAATAATTGTTCAAATTTGATTTGATGTAGTTAATTATTTGTTAAATAAATAATTAAGGAAATTAATTATTATTTGCTAATTTAATTTAATTATTAAGTTAGAAAGTTTTGATTAATTGAATTACTATTCTTTTATTTGGAATTGTAATTAAAAGGAGGTGTTAGTTGATTAAATAAAGTTATAATTATATAGAAAATTATAATTTTTTTGATATTGACTTATGTGTTAAAGTGATTTGATAAATTATTTTTAGAATTAATTTAATCAAGTTAATGTGTGACAAATAACCTTGTTATAAAGGAGTTACTAAAATAAATTAAAGGAGTTTTAATTCGGTTTTACCAAACAAGGCATATTGCTTATTAAGTCTTTATTCTAATTGTGTTTTACCAAATAAGGCATAAGGATTAATTGATTATATTTTAGTGTTTAGCCAAACAAGCCTTATGGCTTTTGATTTCAAAAATTTTAACTAATGTCAGTAAATTAGAGTTATGTTATATAATTAATATATATATTATATGCTATATACGTTAGTTTGTTAAGACGCCTAGAAGTTAGGAAGAAAAACAAAAACACGAGAGGAAGAAGAAGAAGAAGAAGAGAAGAAGAAAAGAAGGGAAGAAGGAAGGCTAGAGAATTGAGAAAAGAATTGGGGAAAAGAAGTTTGGGATAGCCATCATCTTCTACAATCAAGGTATTCTCCTATTTCCTTTAGCTTTCTCTTCTCCTATTTTTCTCTGTGAAATTCTTGTGATAGGATAATTGTTGATTTTATGTGTGTTCATATGATAAACCATTGTTGTAAAGTTATTTTCATAGGTTATATATGACTATAATCAATGAATTGATGATATGTATGTAATTGTGGAGAAAAGTATTTTACAGAGAGTTTTTTTATATATATTGTTTAATTAAAATAGAAATTATGAGTTGTTTAGTTGTTTTATTGATAAATTGGCTATTAAATTTGTTAGAGTATATATAAACTTTGATAAAATGCTTTGAAATAGTGGTTTTGGTTGAGAAACAAAATCACAGTGTTTATTTTCATCAAAAATATCAAAAAATCGAGTTTTAGCCAAAAAAAGTGAATTTAGGTTTGTTAATTTTGTTGTTTATGTGGTTGTATGGGTAGAATCATGTTTAGAGTTTGTGAAATATGTTTACATGAAGTTCTTGTCTTTATTTACATGATATTTGGTCCATTAGAAATGAGCTTGTAGGCTAAAATTGGCTTTTTCTCTTTGTTGCCGAGGTCGTCACGAGGGTCCAGCATTCAGCCCATGCCATGACTGTTCTGATACCTTTCAGGCAATCATGAAGACCATGCTCACGCAGCAGCGTGGCCTTGTAGCCTTGATCTCTGTCAAGGCCAGAGACCATGCCCACGCCCGCAAGGCGTGACCCCATAGTGTAAACTACTACGCACAAATGAAAGTTAGCGAATGGTCTCGACAGATTGTACTTTTGTACACAAAATTTTAAGAAAAGTTATGTGATGATAGTAGAGATCGCTAAATGTTGATTTTAGTATTTCTATACTATGAATAAGTATGTTATTAACAATTAACTTGTGTTATAACTTCGATTATGTGATTAAAATCCAATTTTAAATGATGAACGATTTAGTTATGTTTGTAAGATGGTAATGACTAATTATGTCATGAAGACATATGTTTATAGGATATTGTGATTCGTATTGATTTGGTTTAGCCTACGAGCAAGGCAAGTTTTCTAAACTTTCTTTTTGCATTGAGCAAGTTCTTTAACTCTAATTTTAGAATTTTGCAATCGCTTAAATTTTCTTTGAGCAAGTTTTTCTAATCCTTTATCTTATTAAACTAATTATGGTTTTCAATTTGATTATATTTATTTCACATTTTGGATTTAAATTTCTGATTATAGATGATAGAGTACTATTCATTGTTGATGAGCCTATTATTGGCAGTTATTATTACTATACTCCTATTGATTTCATATTGTATCCAGTAAGCAATTGTTTTGCTCACTCTTGCATATTTTAAAACTCATTGCAGCTAAAGAAGAGAAGGTAGGTGAACCTTCGTCTAGCAAAGGAAAGGGAAAAATGTGCAAGTGATGGAGACTTGTAATTTTACTTTGATTGAGATGTTAGATTTTTATTATGATGATCTTAGACTTAGTTTTAATGAAGTTTATTTAATTTCCGCATTTGAATGATTGTAATTAAAGGTTAGATAACCTGGGAGATTTTATTATGTAACCCTTTAATGGGAAAGGTTTTATTTATCTAGTTTTATTGTGATTGGGTAGTTAGATATGAATGTTTGATTAAGTGAACACCAGATCCTGTGGGAATGAAGTACCTGGATTTGGGGGTGTCACAATAGTGAATCGTAGTAATAGATGAGCTGTTAAACGATGAATGATTTATATTACTACGAAGTAGTACGGGAAGAAGAACTCAGATTGAGTTGTAAAGGATAGCATACGAATTAAAGAAAATTCATATTAAGTAAAGAGAAATTTAGAAGTTGTAAAATTTCAATTGAGGACTCATGTGATAGCTGAGTTGTATGAACCTTTGTTATGGGCAGAGGTTTGTGCTTGGTGTAACAACTGCTTAGCTTATTACAGTGATAATCATTGGAATCGGTCGCGCTGTCAAGATGTATATGACGAGAAGGTGAATCTTTTCTCATATATATACTTGATAGGTAGAGAACGATAAGGTAGGTGCGAGTTCTTGAAACTTATACTTATGGTACGTTCATGACTCATAATGATATGGTAGGTTTTTTAACTTCTCAGTGAATGGACACTTATGGTCTATCTGGGATAGTTCTTAAACTCATATTATTGTGGAAAGTTGCTAAACTCATAATGTGTGGTATGTTGATGGACTGTACTAAGGTAGAGGGATGTTTAAACTGAAAATAAGTTATTTTCAGTAGGCTTAGTATTGAAGGTGCTAGAGAAGATTAAGTATTGTCGCAGTAAGACAATGAAGGAAGACAGAGAATAGGATATTCCAAGTCATCTAGCTATGCTAGATTTCGAAGTTTATTGAAATCGTGCTTATGTGTTCGTATTTTGGAAAATGAAAGAATTGGTTCAACTTTTGGAACCAATAGATTTTTAAAAGAACTATTCTTGGTATGTCTATGCTAATTATTTCGGCTAGACAGAAATTAATTTAAAATATCAAAATGAATTTTATATCATCAGTGCATTTGATGCAAGGATGGTAAAAAGATGGAGTTATTCAAGAAATTAAACCTGGTGTTGGATGTGATCTTAGGATCAACAACCCGCTATGGTATGATGTATAATGACGAAGTCACAAACTAACGAAGTCCTCAACGTACTGTGAAAAGTAAGGTATCATGACGTCATAAAATGTTTTGATGTATTGCGAAAAGAATTTAAAGAAGTAGTCAATGTCAATTGAAGTGACTAGACAAATATTTCACGTTGATATCCACTTTATTGGTATGGTCTAAGCTACTTGATTCGGCTAGACAAATGGTATGACATCGAGCTTTCTTTAAAGAAGTTGTGCCAAACCAAATTGTTTTGGTACGGAATCTAATGATTTTATCTGAGGTGAACATACCCCGAAATGGGGTATACGATGGGTAAGAGGTAGTTTGCTTTCTTTGTGATTGTTAACTGACCATGGAAGAAAGGTTATCACGTTATGCTGTTAAACCGAGTAAGAGTTCATGGTCGATTTGACCCCTCAACAAAAGTATGAAACTTTTTAAAAAGGAAATTTTATATTCCTTGTTATTCTTTCTACTTCATGATTCTTGATAGGTTATGGAGGTTAGGAATGATTGAAAGATAAGAACTTCTTTGAAGAAAGGTTGAGAAGATGGGTAGGCTAAAATTTCGAGGATGAAATTATGTTAAGAAGGGGTGAATGTGATGACCCGGGTAAGGGTGTGGTTTTAAGAAATTCCAAGGACGGAATTCTTATAAGTGGGGAAGAATGTAACGACCCGGAAATTTGGATTTTCCAGAATTTAAGTTTAAAGAATTAGTTATTAATAAAATGAATTTTTATTAATAATATTATATGTTATGTGTTTATGAATCATTCTAGAACCTAGGATGATTGTAAGTCGGGAGGATTCTGGCTACGAGCTAGACTGAACGAGTAATAATTTTCAAGACAAAAATGAAAAAATTTCGGGTACAAAAATATTTCTGGGGAAAAAGACGAAATAGGCACTATTCACCCAACGAAACCTAAGGGTTAGGGTTTGAATAACCTAAGCCTTTTTGAGAGTTCGGTATGTCGAAATGACATTCCGTCGAAAGATTTGATGATAATATATCATGAAAAGTTAAGTAAGCCGATAAAAGATTTTCTCAAAAAACGTGCAGAAATCGAAATAATTAAAAATTACGAAAAGTATTGTTATGTACTTTTCAATCATTTAGCTACGTTAGGGTAAAACGTGAAGGAAAATGCTTAACGCCGAAAAGTGTTTTCTAATTTTTCAAAAATCCGATGAATACGTAAAAGTTGATCGGTAAAGGAAAGACGAAATATCCAAAAATATTTGGTTTCCGAGAATCGCAGTTTTTAAAACTGTAGGACGAAAACCCGAAAGACGGAACCACGTAACTTAAAGGCTAAGTAGACTTAAGGGCTAAGTTAACTTAACACTTGAGTCATGAATAGTAAGGAGGTGTGAATAGTAAGGTGGTTAGGGGTGAAATGACTATTTTGCCCTAGCTTTGGAAAATCTATAAATAGGAAGCTTATTTCATTTAAATGGGATTTTGAAAATCCTACACTAGAGAGAGAGAGAAGATTCGGATGGAAAGGGACATGGAAGAGCATGAGCATGATTGATCGGATCAAAAATGTTCGTAAAATGGAAAAGCTAGCAAATCGCCGATTTTGTCTAGCGGAAGAAAAATAAAAAGGAAAGGTATTAAAACCTAACTTCTATGTTAGATTTTCTATAAGTTTTATATGTTTAAAACATAACTTAATGAAGATAAGAAATAGATGATGTTAGGGATGATTTCATATGGTTTAAATCATGAGAAAATGATGAAATAAGAATTTGAAGTTTAGTTTATAAATTTCTTAAGGAAGTATAAGATTCGTAATGAATTAGAACGATCCGAGTGGATTATATAAATAAGTAGGTGAAATCAGTAAGGAATAATGTTCTATAACATCAAATTCCAATAAAAAGTGAAATCGTAATCCAAAATATCGATTAAAATGAAGAACGAACGAAGAACACGAAGAACATGCGAAGACCCCGAAGAACATTGTTGATGGACAAATTTAAAACCATCGTAGGATATTTGTTGTTGATGGACAAGTTTAAAGCCATCGTGTGTAAGTTAGATGCATATTTCTTGGTTAGGAACGGTAGAAACGTTCATGAAGAATGGATTAAAACTTAGCTATAATGAAGTTATGGCAAAAATTTCGTAAAAGACAAACGAGAATTAGAAAGTTATTAAATGAACCCGAACGTGTAGGGTTTTATAATAATGTAAGAGAACATAGAAAACGTGAGTCGTGGACTTAAGAACGAACGAATTTCGAGTTTGGATGACCGAATTACGGACGAACAAACGAAGAGCTTTAAAAATATAAAACGAACGAAGGGTGAAGGTCAAGCCAATCGAATGGCATTTTAACAGATTCAGGATGAAGTTCTGTTTGAGGGGTATTGAAGTACGTAAGATAAGGAAGAGAATGGCTTTGGAATGACCTCGTTCCGAGTTATAACGAATAAATTATGGAAGCAGGAAGTAAGCGTCTCAAATAAGATTTAACACTTAGAGAAATTTTCTAGGGTTAGGGCATGGCGCCGCGATGCCAACCATGCCTTGAAAAGTGGCGCTGCAGTGCCAAACCAAGGAGCCAGGTAGTACAAACTCACGCCGTGGCGTGAGAGATAAGGAAGAGAGTGGCGTCGCAGCGCCAGTATAGGGAAAAAGCCAGAGAAGGGCTTTTAACTGCTCAACTCTTGGGGGAAACGTACGGGAAAATAAAGAACATAATGGTCAACTAATATAACACTTAAACAAGTAAATTAAACCTTTAGTACAGGTTGAAAAAAATGGTCGAAAGAGATTAAAAGATCAAGAAGAGAATAAATGTAAACGTAAATGTAACACAGTTGCAAGCAATCTTAGCATACAATGAATAGTATGGCTTCGACATTAAGAAAGAGTAACGAACATGGAGTTCAGGTAATGGATAACGAAAGTATTAAATAAGATAAAAATGGTAACAAGAAAGCCGTAATGAACGGTAAAAAGATTAATGGAAGCCAAATGTGAGTCAGATGAGAACGTTAGAATAAAATGTAAGCGTTGAACACTTTAACCGACGAGAAGGTTGAGGGTACATAAATATTTAACGGATAGAACCTACACCCCGTGTATGGTTTGACCGTAAGATGATGAAGATCAATAATTAAATTGTGAACGGTGAAGAAGTTGAATTAAAGATAATAACATTTAACGCAACAAAGCCGAGTTAAGGATTAAAGGGAATGATCGCTTTGAGTATACAAAAGACTGTATGACTTAGACGATAAAGAGTGAATCGTGAGGTGTTGCATTTAGTTGCCAAGAATCCATAAGGAATGAGAAACTAACTTACGAAGATTATAGTTTAACGGTTAAGATAAGTTACGATAAGTTTAGGTTGTGGTACAATCGTAACCTTTGATGGTTGACATATGGGAGCTGGGCTAAACAATTCCTTCAGAGAGCGAAGGTATATACAAAACTGCCAACCGATCTAACTCACTGTTATGGGCAGTGTAGACGAGACGGGAACTTGTTTGTTGGTTGTTTGTGGGAAACCACTCAGAGTACCATATGGTTTACTAGCAGAGAAGCGATGTGTGCTGAGTCTTAGAAAAGTAATAAGAAGAAGATAAGATGTAAAACATCAAAGATGATGAACGTATAAGTAAGACATCTCCGTATGTCATGAAGCCGTAGAACGGTAGTGAAAGTGGTCGCATAAACTTAGGTTGCAAGAACGAGAACCCTAAGAAGTAAAGTTAAGTAAACTAATGCATAAGTTAAAGATGTATGTCTAATTAGTGTATGTGTTGTTTTTCTTATGTGCCACATAGAAACTGGAATGAAGCAGTCGGCGTCGTAAGTCAGAAATGCGTAAGATAAGAAAAAGTTTCCTAACTTCATTCATATTTCAAATGAATGCTAGCTTCTTAAACTTCTCAGATGTTGAACTTGAGAAGTTCCGTCTATGTGCTAATGTGCGATATTTGTACAAGGTGGTAGAACGTATGGGGCCTTGTGCCACAATGTGAACACTTCGGTGTTTCTATGAGATGAACTGTTCTGTGATTTAACTATTCAATAAGAGAATGCTCAGTTTATACATGATTCTAGCTAGACAAAAATGTGTATGGAAAAGGTAGAAGAATGGAAGTATTTCAAAGTGCATGTGAATAATGTTTTAAAATGATAGGAATCAAGATTACTCCTATTATTCAAGCTGCTTCATAACCTTTGTTCGGTTATCGAAGTCTTAAAAGAATGTTTGAATTCTTGAAGATATTTGTTCAACTATTATGACTTACTGGGCAATTGAATGCTCACACTTGCTTTAAATGAAAAACATTTTCAGCGAACGATGTTAGAAGAACTTAAGGATCTCGTAAAGATCAAGCTGACGGTATCCAGATGAAGTGTCATTCAGAATGTGGATGAGCGAGAAAATCAAGAGAAGACTTGTAATATAAAATAAGTTAAATGAACTTTAGATTAGTTTAATGAACTGTTATGTATCCTTTGTGGTGGATGAAAGTCACTCTTGTAAGATGGAATGAATAATGTATTTATCATTATTTATAATGAAAAAGGTTATATGGTTTTTAGAACCTGGGTTTTGAGAGTGTATGTTGTTATATTTCGGTATATAATGATGTATATTTGGAAGAAGATGGGATCGTGACGTACGGAATCTGGGTGTGAAGATAGACCAGATTTTGGGGCATTACATTTACCATTTCTACATCATACCAAATGATGTAAATGGTAAGAAATTCATTTTGAAAATTTTCAAATCATTTTGTCTTAACCAAAACAATTAGCATAGACATATGGATAACGGTATTGTTTTTAAAACATCATTGGTTCAATCACATGATCCAAAGTTTTTAGAGAAAATAAAAATGCAAACATTAGCATGAAGTCAATAAATTTTGAAAATCTAGCAGAGCTAGAAGATTTAGAAAATCCATGTTTCTCATTCAACTTCAATCTTTACTACATTATTTCATTCTACCAATCTTCAACACCATTAATGCTTACTATACAAAAATTTCTAACTTTATAACATATATATACTCGATATAGTTCATCAAACTTACCACACTTTGGAAATTCAAGAACTTGATACAATTATATGAGTTTAGGAACTTACCCTAGTCATACCATAGGCGTCCATTCGCTGAGGGGTTCAAAAATATTTCATATAATTATGAGTCACGAACGTACCATAAGTATGCGTTTTAAGAACTCGCAACTTAACCTTATATTCTCTAACTATAACCTATCTATCTTTTATATATATAAGAAAAGAATAATCTTCTTAACAGGTATATAGCAAATAGCTCGACTCAAACATTTCATTGATTATTAGTGCCAAAACTAAGTGGTTATTACACCAAGTACAATTCCCCGCCCATAACAAGGAATCATACAACTCAGCTGCTGATATGGGTCCTAAATTGAAATCACACTTAACTATATCTTACACTTTACTTGATACGAATTCTTCGTATCTCATCACATACAACTCCTCGTGAGTTCATGTCGTACCATTTCACAATACATTTACTTATAGCATCAAGCTATACACACTTAGTCGTTACAAACTATTTATCACTTCATAACTCAATCCGATCATGTCGTGATCATCAATTTATCTTTGGGTTCTTTCCCTATTATCAACTAAACTCCACTCGAGTTCATTCTCATTATATTTGTCATATTTATCTTATAGACATTATCTTCACATTTTTATTACCAGAGTTGGAAACACCTGAATTCTCATTCTCTTAGATTCTTCAAGATTCTTCTTTGAATCATCACATATATATTAATCATTTTCTTTCTCTCTTTCTCA
The DNA here is from genome assembly GCA_020205615.1 of Panax quinquefolius. Classification (NCBI taxonomy): domain Eukaryota; kingdom Viridiplantae; phylum Streptophyta; class Magnoliopsida; order Apiales; family Araliaceae; genus Panax; species Panax quinquefolius. The sequence goes on along the minus strand of CM035163.1, from coordinate 100,187,700 downwards.
GGTTATAGCCTATGGTACTCTCACCTAAAGTTTATAACCTACAACTTTGATACCAACATGTGACGCCCCCAAATCTAGGTTCCTTTTAACCTCAGATTCGGTCCGCCACGATACTACTATCGTCAAACTATTAATAACTTTTATTCATAACTTATTGAATATAACTTTACTTATTACAATTTAGAATATAAATTCTTTCCATTAACAGGATCTGCACAATGACCCCAAACTTTTATATGTTTTGAATCTTGGTCATTTACTATTCCTGTTATACATCATATTCGATGTTATAAAAATATGCGGAATAATTTAAACTTTTTCAATCTCCTTTGAAATAAATCTTTTATTGATATCTTAACTTGATTCAATTACATATCCTTGAATAAAATTATATTATGATTCCTTCTATTCGAATTACTGTATAAAGATTTACATTTCGATTCGAATTTCACTATGTACCGCCTAGTACGACTTTATAGCTTACCATGAATTACACATAGTAAACTATTATCATATACATCTACTAGAACCTAAACATGGTTCATGAGCATCTACTTAAATAATAAATCGATCTCCTTCGATACCATTGAACTTTATCAATTAAATAGCATGTAACCTTTACCATGTATCCTTAACCTGCAAAAGTGGTTATTTGCAAGGGTGAGCTCGATACCCCAGCAATTCTAACAGTTTTCATGCAGCACATAGCATATAATAGCATATTCAGTTCATGCATTCATAATCAATTAATATTTACTACGCATGTTAATTCACACATAACAGGCATAGAGATTTAACAACATAGTCATATCATCATAGATCAACTTTCACATTTCATACCTATCTCATATGCATTTCATATATATACATCAACATTTGCATAGCATAATATAGCTCAACTAACAGTTATCGAATTCATATAACAAATAGAAACTGAAAGACTTGCTTGATTCGTAGTTTATCAACTACGACTTAATTACTTATAGTTATCCGCACTTCGTGTATTCCTACACATTTATATAGTCATGGATTCACATCCATTCGTCATGCATTCATGCAGTCTTAATGTAATAATAATGTTACATTGTTCTTTAACTAAGTTCGTAAAACCTACACTTCACTTTCTCATTATACGCTTAGAATAGCTAGGTATGTATAGTATACCTTAGTCACCCATATATGACATCTACATTCATATACCTCTATCACACACTGGACTCGCTATGTGTTCGACACATTTAAAACTCATATAATTAAGTTCAACCGTACACACAAACGTCTAACTTAGTTGTTACTTTATACAACATTATCTATATAGCACAAATTAGATTGTAAAACATCACAAATTCAAACAACGTACCATTTCTTTATATCTTGAAAAAATTCCTTTGGACTTTAACATTTTGAAAGTCTTAATTAACATTCATCTTTATCACATAGAATGCTTCTTAACACATTACATACCATACTGATCATATATAGTAATTATACAAGCATGCTTCAAACATCAGATCCAAAACAGAACCTATTCTAGATTGCAGAATGGCGCAGTTGCGCCCTGTCTAGGCTTAGGGACGGCGCAGCTGCACTATCCCTTGGTCAGACCAAGACTAAGCTTTGCACTTCCTATTTTTGACCAAACTTTAACACACATATACACTTATACTTAACATGCATACACGCTAGGGGTCTTTATATACTTGTATGACCACTTCAAGTCCACCCTTATATGTTAGGGACTTTAGTTTAGGATTTCCACGAATCAAAACTAAATAGGGTTATGAAATCACTAGGTGTACTAATTAGCCTTATGTTCTCATAAAGAGGCCACATAATCTGTACTACACATGCTCATTCATTTTCATATCTTTTACTCATAGCTAGCATTGTTTAACACATTAAAACATGCTTTAACCTCGCGCTTGGTTTACTTCCATTATGTTTAACATATAAGACTTATGTTAAGTGACATATTGAAACATAACATGGCATCTCAAGCCTTTAAAATCTAAATACTCATATGTAATACAACTTAAGTTTGCAAACATGCTCGAGGTTGCCTTTGAAATCATTTTATCATAAATGATGCAATATAGCACATATAAATCGTATCTAGGGATATTATAGACGTAACATGTCATATTCATCTTTTAGAATCTAGATATCCATGTGATGCAACTAGATTTTGAAAATATGTTCAAGTTTGCTTTTGAAACAACTTTAAACTTGAACTACGCAATCTAACACATATAAAATAACTTTAAAGCTCTAAACATATGTAGTCAAGTCATGTTAACATGTTTGCATGGTTAGAATGTATAACATGTAACATTCATGCATATTTACCTTAACCATATCAAGATTTTTCCTTTAAAACATTTTTCTAACACAAAGCTAACAAGTTTGATCATGAACGTAGACACTATAAACACTATATCATGTTCATTTACATCTAAAATCAGTCATGTATATCAACCACTAAGTTTAGAACTTATAAAACATAAGTTTCCACAAGGTTTATTTTCAGAACTGAAAGTCTTTGTTAAAGATCTTCTATTAAATCATGTTGGACACTTCATAACTCACAAAGAAACTTTGTATCTCATGTTATACCTCTTTTTAGGTATGTAATCAAGTCATAACATCAATTTCACAACATGTAGCATAACAGAACTCATCAACTGATTTTGGGTACGGCAGAATTGCTACCGCACTTCTAGTATAAAAAAGGCACAACCGCATAATGCCAAAATCGAAAGCGATATGCACTCATTTTGCGTAGTCTTACACCATTTTGATTCCTTTCCATTTAAATTGATTCCAACCATCATTAAAGAGTTCCTACATGTAAGTAAATTTCTTAAACACATTATAACATGTTAATTCATCGTGTTTGACATAACGATTCAAGAAATTTCAAGAACTAAGCAAGACCCATTTCAAGAACATAATTAGAAATTATACCTTCTTGAGCTTAACTTGGACTTCTCATACACTTAATAGACTTCTACAAGGTTCATCAACTTAGAACTCTCCAATTAGACAACTCTTAGTAACATAAAATCTGAACTCAAGCTTCTATTTATAGAGAAAGAATGGACTAGTCATTGGTTTTGCACAATTTTGGAGTCCATGGTGCAATAGAAGGACACATAGGTTCATGAAGAGTAGTTGAACAACCCTTACCAGCCACTTAGCTTAGTAATGATCACCTAGGATTTCGCTGCTAGAAAGTTTACGTAAAGAGAGTTTAGAACATTGTTCATTGTACTTGGTGACACTTAATTTGGGACAAGAGCAAATATCTCAGAATTTGGACATGTAAGGCTTGGTTTGGTTCCTTTAATCCCCATAATGTAATATTAAGGTACAATTGTTACTATATTAGAAATTTAAAGATAAATTTTATACTCACATCGTATAATCCATGTACATTAACTACACGCGATAAAATATCGCAGTTAGGCATTAATGCCCGGGTAATCTCATAATTATCTCTACCACTCACATAACCACATTACAACCTTATTTAATATTAATGATTATTTAAACATTGAATTTCCTTTCATGTTTCTAGAATACACATATATTTAATTATTTCTGTACTACAACTTCATATGATACCATGGTGCTACTAGGTACCTCATATTAACATATCGTACTCTTATCCTATGTTTTATTCATGTCACACATATAACATTAACGTACCAACTCGATTCTACAAAGAGAATTTAACCAATCTGCAAATCTAACACTAAGCGTAATTTGCCAGCTTTATCATTGTTGACAGAATCGCATTGCACTGACTTTCAAGGCATGCAAGACTAGTTTAGCTTCAAGCCAGTGTCAACCTCTATCGCCAAACTTATTTTACACGACATGAATTAATGTCCACAAGAGTGAAATTGCCAATCTAAGAGTGTACTCATTAACCACATGAAATCATATGATCAAACACGATTAATCTTCCTAATTCCCTTTTAACTCACTTAGTGAATTTTCCTCATTTCACATTATGCTACACAAGGCAATTCATAATTCTCACTGTCAATTCCACACTTCTCAATACGTATTAAACTAGTGTAACTCAATTGAATTAATCAACTTACAAAATATCACTTAATTAACCAATAATTAATCTGGGTTAATTGATTAGATCTTAGTCAACTCCATTCATGGATAACTTAATCATCATTTAAGATTTTTATTATCCTTATGAGTCCTTAATACCCATTACTTGAATTTTAATTTCACAAACGGATTCAACAGACCGTAAAGTAGCATTGCTACTGGGTCATAAAGCTTTCAGAATGGCGGCAAATTGCTACCATACCAAAATCATAAAGAACATGTTTTGCACCAGCAGAAATGAAACCTATGCTTCTAAATACTTTACACACCCTCCTTAAGCGTTAACTAGTATAATCATAAATCCTCTCTTTGATTTCACATCATCTGTTACTATTTTCCTTAACAATTCAAGGATTTCACTTCGAGTTTTAAAACTCTATTTTTCTTATTAGTTTAACCAACTATACATCTCCTGTACGGTTTCATACAACCAATAACACGAAACTCGAATGTAACACATACATACATTCCTTAAATCTTCACTTCTCGACGTGTATCAATGTAATCACTAATTCTCTAACCACTTTAAAGGTATATCGATTTTCTTCCCTCGTCAACAACGTGCATATATACAAGAATAAACCTAACACACATCGAGTCTTTAATAGTATTCAATATAGTACACTGAGTGGTTTCCCACAAACAACCAACAAATTAGTTTCCGTCTCGTCTACACTGTTTTCACAGTGAGTTAGATCGACTACCAATTCGTATATACCTCCGCTCTCTGAAGGAATCGTTTAGCCCAGCTCCTAAACATCAACCATTAAAGAGTAAGATTGTACTACCTTAGACTTGATATTCACTCGTACGTATGCTCAAGAAATTGGTGATTATGAAAGATATTTTAATGTCACCAACTTACTATAATAAACTAATTCTATAAATTATTTAAGGTCGATAGATAAATCTTTTCCATCTTCATACAAATTCATCTCTACAATTTATAACAAATATATAATAATGATATATATTTATTAAACACAACCACACTTATTACATAGCACATATTACCTTATGTAACACAATACCACATATCATGTAACACATTATATATTTTTATTTGAACCCTTCACATGCCTTAAAAATTTTATCTACTAAATTCTTATTTTAATATTTTCTAAAAATACGGGTTCTTACATCCTCTCCCCCTTATAAGGATTCCGTCCTCGGAATAACCAAAACCTCCTCTACTCGGTGTTATTTCAAATATTACATATTCTTTTGAATAATTTTATTCATTCTTTTTTCTAAAGTTTCATTATAACTTGCTCACTTGCATTCTACCACATTCTCCTTTCTAAGGAACATTATACTCACTACATTCATCACACAGAAGAATAAGAGTCGTCCACGATTTTTCAATAATCGGGAAGTAGTATGAATAACTTAGATTCCAAATTATGTTGAGGGGTCACACAAGACCATGAACTAGTGCTTCAACACAATCCTTCACACTACAAACCAGAGTGCTTATCAATCACAAAGACTGAAAACACCCTCCACATATACACTAGGTGGCCAACCTATTATACCACTACGTTGGGCCGCAACGTAGTGTTTTGTAATGACTACATACGTTACGCTCGGAACCATTGTCCCCGAAAACATGTCCCCTTATAGGGTTGTTCACCTCAGCTTTTCCACATCTGAATCCGTACCAGATCAATCTCGTTTGGCATAAATACTCAAGAATGCTTGAATTCCACAAATATTTTTCAACAGCCGTCTAGCCAAAATAAATAGCTTAGACTTTTATCAACAACTAGGACATAATACCGTACTAGATTAGTAGTACGTTTAGGATTCCGCCATTATGTGACTTTGTCAAACTACATCGTACCAAAATTGGTTGACGATCTTTTGATCACAACCAACACTAGGTTCAACTGCGTTGATGACTCCATCATTTACCATTTCTACACCATATCAAATGATTTAAATGGTAAGAAATTCATTTTAAAAATTTTCAAATCATTTTGTCTTAGCCGAAACAATTAGCATAGACATATGGATAACGGTACTATTTTTAAAACATCATTGGTTCAATCACATGAACCAAAGTTTTTCGAGAAAATAGAAATGCAAACATCAGCACGAAGTTAATAAATTTTGAAAATCTAACAGAGCTAGAAGATTTAGAAAATGTATGTTTCTCCATCAACTTCAATCTTTACTACATTGTTTCATTCTACCAATCTTCAACACCATTAATGCTTACTATACAAAAATTTCTAACTTCATAACATATATATATCCGATATAGTTCATCAAACTTACAACACTTTGGAAATTCAGGAACTTGCCACAATTGTAAGACCCCAACTTTTATAAATAAAGATGAATTTTCTATAATTATCATTTTTGAATATTATGGAATGAATTTGATATAATGTTATAGTTGTGGGTAATATTTATAAATTTTGCAAAGTACGCAAGTTGTTATATAATATTCGATTGGTCGAGGAATATTCGTTTTAATAGAGAATATTAAATGACGACTACTAATCATTGGTGGACCCCACAATGGAATTATTGTTTGGATTGAGAAAACGCGACAAAAATATTTTTATGAAAATAATGGCGGAAGTTTTATCGTTAATCGTTGAAACACCCGGTGTTAAAATACAAAGAATACTGGCGTGGTTGCATAGTAGCACACCAAGATTGATTATTGATGCTTACGTGAGAAGTCATACAGTTTTGTTCAATTATTGCTTCAGTAATTGTTGCATAGTATCTCACGTTAATTGATTCAATTATTGTCGATATTTTATATATTATTAAATCAATAATTGAGACGACGAAGTTATTAATATTATTATTTACAATATTAATGATGTCTAAAGTTCTTGCCAAGAGAGGTTTGGTCACCTAATTGCATACTGATATAGGAAAAAAATCCTTATTAAAAAGCCCCCTCTTTCTTGGGAACGACCTGGTCGATTAATAGTGTGAATTATAATAATGATGATGAAGTTTTGTTTTATTAGTATTATTAATGTAATAAAATAGAAAAGCTTTTTATATAAAATAGAATACTTTTATAAAGTTATTCGTTTTATTAGATTATAAATATAATATATTATATTTTATTATAAACCAATCTGGACCATCCGTTTAAAAGCAAATCAATTTGGACCGTTAAAGATTAATTACTATTCAGTCCGTTCTTCTATAAATAGAAGCTCATTCCTTCATTATTTCTTACGAATTCACTGAAACTCTAGCAAGAGAAACTATAGAGAGAAAGAAGAAAAGTGTTCTGCTACTTCACCACTTCTATATCCAATTTCTTCTAAGGTAAGGGGTATTATTTCTTTCGTATTCATGAAAAGAACTCCTGTTATTCAATTCTTTATCATTATGTTGGAAAAACCTGTCTATGCGAAGTACCGCATACATGGTAAAATTCTTCTGTTATTCCATTCTTTATTATTCTGTTGGAATAACCTATCTATGTGAAGTACCGCATACATGGTGAAATTCTTCTGTTATTCCATTCTTTATTATTCTGTTGGAACATCCCGCTTGCATGCTAATTTCTCCCGACTGGTTCTATTATTTATTATTCTGCTTTAACATCATATGCGTATGTTTACGCATGACCTGGTTCCGTTATTTATTATTATGTTGGAACATCCTCTCGGTGCGAATATATCTGACACCGTTCCATTATTTATTATTCGTTGAATATCACATGCATGCGCTTACGCACGACTCGTTCCGTTGTTTATTATTCTGTTGGAATAACTTATCTGTGTGGTCTATCGCATGCCTGGTGATTTCTTTTGTTATTCCATTCCTTATTATACTCAGTTGGTTAAAGTTTTTACTTCTATACTCCATGAAATTAGTGGAATATCCTTGATATTTGCGCTTCATCCAGTATCTTTTCATGAAAATATTCTTCTGAGCATTATTGAATTTTACTCTACAAAGAAGTATCATGTTAACAATTTGGACGTTATTAGTTCCTGGAGAAATTAATTCTTGAACTTGTTTTATTGAATTCTTATATCATTGTCATCATCCTCATGTTTATATTATGTTGAAAGTCATCTGTGGCCTGTAGTGCATAGATGGTCTTGGTATGATTATAACCAGGGATTTATCGGTATAATTATGACCATAATGTTACAAATGATGTGGTAAAAGTCCTCATTGGCCCGTAGTGCATTTATGGACAGTTGTTGGCATGATCATGACCATTGATGAATACACGAATATCCTTGGCCCGTAGTGCATGGATAATTTGTGGTTGTGATACTAATGAATATCCTTGGCCGTAGTGCAGGGATGATATGGATTATTTATTAAGCTAAGTTCCAGCGATAAAAGTGATGAAAAACCTTTTAAATCATAAAAGATAGTAGATTTTATTCTCTACTTGACTCTTTTAATGAATTGCTTGTTCCGCTGCAGTTAAACTTGATGTTTGTTATATTGTATCAGTTTAACACTATTAAAGGCTAATGATAATTTATTCTTCATTATCTTAGTCATAATATTTCTTACTGAGCTAGTTGAGCTCACCCTTTTACTTTCATTGTTCTCTTCAGGAAATGAGAACGTAGCGAGGACTAGCTAGTCGAAATGAGCGAGTGACGGTCCGGATAATAGCATTAGTAGTCTCACTATTACATTAAATAGAGTGATAATAAATGTAATGAGGACTCAATTGAGTGTGGATATTGTCTAGATGACAATATTTGTATTAAAACTCACAGCATATGTTTTGTCGTATTTTACACGACTGTTGTATAATTAAGTTGTATTTGGCGACTCAAGATGGGTGATGTATACCTATTTTGGGGGCGTCACAACAATTATATGAGTTTAGGAACTTCCCTAGTCAGACCATAGGTGTCCATTCGCTGAGGGGTTCAAAAACATTTCATATAATTATGAGTCATGAACGTACCATAAGTATACATTTTAAGAACTCGCAACTTAACCTTATATTCTCTAACTATAACCTATCTATCTGTTATACACATAAAAAAGAATCACCTTCTCAACAGGTATATAGCAAATAGCGCGACACAAACATTTCAACGATTATTAGTGCCAAAACTATGTGGTTTTTACACCAAGTACAATTCCCCGCCCATAACAAGGAATCATACAACTGAGCTACTGATATGGGTCCTCAATTGAAATCCAACTTAACTCTATCTTACACTTTACTTGATACGAATTTTTCGTATCTCATCACATACAACTCCTCATGAATTCATAATGTATAATTTCACAATACATTTACTTATAGCATCAAGCTATACACACTTAGTCGTTACAGACTATTTATCACTTCATAGCTCAATCCGATCACGTCGTGATCATCAATTTACCTTAGGGTTATTTCCCTATTGTCAACTAAACTCCACTTGAGCTCATTCTCATTATATTTCTCATATTTATCTTCTAGACATTATCTTCACATTTTTATTACCAGAGTTGGGAAACTCCTGAATTCTCATTCTCTTATATTCTTCTTTGAATCTTCACATATATATTAATCATTATCTTTCTCTCTTTCTCAGGTTATAGCCTAAGGTACTCTTACCTAAAGTTTATAACCTACAACTTTTATACCAACATGTGACGCCCCCAAATCCAGGTTCCATCGAACCTCAGATCCGGTCTGCCACGATACTACTATCGTCAAACTATTAATAACTTTTATTCATAACTTAATGAATATAACTTTACTTATTAAAATTTAGAATATAAAATATTTACATTACCAGGATCAGCATAATGACCCCAAACTTTTATATGTTTTGAATCTTGGTCATTTACTATTCCTGTTATACATCATGTTCGATGTTATAAAAATATGCGAAATAATTTAAACTTTTTCAATCTACTTTGAAATAAATATTTTATTGATATCTTAACTTAATTCAATTACATATCCTTGAATCAAATTATATTATGATTCCTTCTATTCGAAATATTGTATAAAGATTTACATCTCGATTCGAATTTCACTATGTACCGCCTAGTATGACTTTATAGCTTAGCATGTATTACACAAAGTAAACTACAATCATATACATCTACTAGAACCTAAACATGGTTCAAGAGCATCTAGTTAAATAATAAATCGATCTCCTTTGATGCCATTGAACTTTATCAATCAAATAACACGTAACTTTTACCGTTTATCCTTAACCTTCAAAAGTTGTTATTTGCAAGGGTGAACTCGATACCCCAGCAATTCTAACAGTTTTCATGCAGCACATAACATATAATAGCATATTCAGTTCAAGCATTCATAATCAATTAATATTTACTACGTATGTTACTTCACTCGTACGTATGCTCAAGAAATTGGTGATTATCAAAGATATTTTAATGTCACCAACTTACTATAATAAAATAGTAAGTGCACTCGTGCACTGTGATGTCTGCTCGAACTTGCAGAACTTCAATCCGAGCATCCGAATGAGGTATATAAGACCATCTTCGGACCCCTTATCTCGAGAGTTGCGCAATAACATGGGATTAGAGGTTGTCAGAAGTCAGGAAGAGGGGACCATGCCCATGATCTTCAAGCTTCAAATTATATCCGGTGTGCTGCCATGGGCAATAGTCACTCGGGATTGGAACTCCCTGGTTCTTGAAGAACATTGTTGTACGTATGTATATATGAAATGTTGAGACGACGCGCAGATGTTGAGGTGGCAAGATAACGTTTGACTCCTCATTGGTGTTATCGTCGATTTAAGTTAAAAGCAGACATAGCTCAGGGTTATATCTGAGATTGGACTGCTGCAAGTGTTTGAATGCCGCAATGTCATCTGCAAGGATGCCTGTCTGCCCGGTGTTAGCTCCGGGTCTACGGTATGAGTGCCTCAGCAGGAGGTCTGAGATTGAAGTTGATTGCATTTGAAACAAGCATTTCTGGGGTTATCGTCGGAACTGCAACAACATTCTTTGGTGTTATTGCCAAGGACGAAACTCGGGGTTATCTCCGAGGTTGGAAATGATGTTCCCGGTGTGTGTTCCGAGTTTGGGAATGATACTCCTGGTGTGTGTTCTGGGGTTGAGAATGAACATCCGGTAGTATCCGGAATGGATTCTGAGCTATCTTCCAGTGTTATCTCTGAAAGACGATTCTGCCCTCCTACAATGTTAGTAACAGGTGTGCAGAAAATTTTGAGTGTCTACATATATCATTAGTCCCAATTAAATGTCACACGTCATGTAATCTTAAGCCATTGGTATTTTATACTACTACTCACATTTTTCCCATATTACACATTATTTAGTATAACGTTTATGTGACACACTTTACCTCAATGCTAATTTATTTAGCTTACCTTACACTTTTAATATGTATAACCTTTACACTTAAAATAATTAATATCTACTCTATTAATTATTTAAATTATACACAATATGTATAATTATTCGATTAAGACAACTTCTTCAATCATTACATTTAGCCACATCTCAAATATTAATCTAATATATATAAATCTCTAACCAATATTCACTTATATATATATATATATTGGTTTTCTTTTATCGTCATCAACGTACATATATACAAATCTAAACCTAGTACACATTGAGTCTTTAATAGTATTCAATATAGTACACCGAGTGGTTTCCCACAAACAACCAACAAATTAGTTTCCGTCTTGTCTACATTGTTTTCACAATGAGTTAGATCGGTTACTAATTTGTATATACCTCCGCTCTCTGAAGGAATTATTTAGCCCAGCTTCTATACGTCAACCATTAAAGAGTAAGATTGCACTACCTTAGACTTGATATTCACTCGTACATATACTCAAGAAATTGGTGACTATCAAAGATATTTTAATGTCACCCACTTACTAATATAAAATAATTTTCACATAAATTATTTAATGTCGATAGATAAATCTTATCCATCTTCTTACTAATTCATCTCTACAATTTACAACAAATATATAATAACGATATATCTATTTATTAAACATAACCTCACTTATTACATAGCGCATATTACCCTATGTAATATAATACCACATACCTCGTAACACATTATATATTTTTATTTGAACCCTTCACATGCCTTAAGAATTTTATCTACTAAATTCTTATTTTAATATTTTTTGAAAATACGGGTTCTTACTGTTAGGTTTGTTATATTCATGGGCGCAATCAAATTGCAAAAATAATGCGGAAGCGTGTAAAATCAGAGTTTAAAAAATTTACAAACCATATACCCGGATCACCCTTTATGCACAATTATTAATTAAACAAAAAGATATAGAATAAAATCATACCCTTGAAGATCGAGCTTCCTCAGGTACAAGTTCACCTCCAATCCTTTTCGCGTTCAACTTGAATCCACCGGGTTTTGGTTCCTTCCTTTGATCAACGTTAGCCACCCAAGTGTTTGGCCTCTGAGGTGATCCACCAAGGAAGAATAGGAATTCAAGAAGAAGGGTATTGCTCAAACCCTAGTTTTTCCTATCTCTATAGAAAGGGTGTACTCTCCCAACAATTGGAATTATGTCGTATGTTGAAAAAGTCAACAACCCATCCCACCCATAATAAGACTCCTCTTATTTATTGATGTGGGCAACCCTCCTTAACAATTAAGAAATTGGGTTTTATTTAATTAATTAAATTCTTTTAATTAATTAAGCTCCCTAATCTTATTAGGGATAATTAATTAAACTCCTTTAACTAATTTTCCTTCCTAATCCAATTAGGAATAAATGAGAGTACTTATATTAAATTAATTCCTAAACTCTTTTAGAAATTAAAATAATAATAATTGTAATAATATTAATAAGACTCCTCTTATTAATTTATATTTAATATTTCTAAAATATTAAATAATAAATATTAAGCTATTTAATTTATTCTATCACCATAGATTAAATTAAATATACTTAACATATTATTACGATTATGCCATTAACTTCTTAAATAATTATTCTTCCTTTAATGGTGTGACCCTTTAGGTTCTCCATATTAAACCTAAGCAGAATAAATCAATTAGAACAATTCTAATCTTATTTAAATAAATAAATTAAACAATTAATTTATTTAAATAAATAATATTTATTCTACAATAGGATAAGCCTCCCTAAATGATCAACGACTTTCCGGATAATATAGATTTCAACATTAATCATATAAGAACCTTTGAGTAAATAGTTACCGTACAATTCAATCCTTCCACCATACAATGTCCCAATTAAATATAAGACATGGAATTCTTTGTCGAGTCTTATTTTATTTAATTATATGTATTTCGATCCTTAAATGCACAACTCCAAATAATGCAAATTAGAAACTCCTTTCTAATTTCATTCTGCCTTGGCCAAGGACTACTGGGTTGTCATTTATCGAATCACATAGGACATTTCTCTTCTTTTATTAGAAGTGGTAGATTCTTTATTGATCATACATTATCTCCATGTATAACTTATTATACCCAAGCATACCCTTTGATATACCCTAAGGGTCTTAAGGAATAAGTCAAAGTATAACTCATCATACACAAGATACTATGATGATCTCAAGTCCAAGGATTACTTGTACTACTATCACTACAGAAATTCCTATTGACAGGCAAATAAAACTCCATTAGGTATTCCTTAGCGAGCCAATGCGTTCGGTGAACTTATTCTCTAATAAGCACCTACATACTTGCTTTAGTGTCTCCACACAAATGATCATGAGATCAATCATCCCCATCCAATGAGCAAGCAACGTATGTACCAATCTATCCTGGATTCACTAATCCCCAATTTAGTAATCCAATGATTGGGAACTATTTTAGTTTTAAGCTTTCTAAGAATTTAGATCTCATTAAAATGATCATCATCATTATTCTAAAAGCATTGCTTAAAACTATGGGTTTATCACATATTATAAAACAAAGATCATGTAGATAATTAAAAGCCTTTAATAAATTAATACTTTTTATTAATAAATGAATAAGATTGTTTCAAAGTATATGCTTTATCATCAAACATGATTGGCTTGTATGCATACTACTTTCAATCTCCCACTTGCACTAAAGCCAATCGCCATGGTATCTCATACTCTTCTTCTCTAAGTGACGATTATCCTGCTGTTGGATAAGCTTTAGTTAATGGATATGTAATGTTGTTCATGAGAGTCCACTATCTCTATAGTGATTTCCCATCTTTCAATGATTCTAATAATCAAATGAAAGTACCACAACACATGTTTAGATCCAAGATGAGACTTAGGAACTATTCCTAGTTCTGTAATGAACTTTTAATCCAAACAATCAACTTGCAGCTTCATTTATAGCTATTTACTTTGTTTTTATCACTAAACCAGCAACTCTTTGCTGTTTGGAACCTTTCCAATTCACTGCACCACTATTCAAGGTAACCCTTTACCTTAAAGTGGATTTATCTGTCGTCTTGGTCTGTCTGAAAAACTTGAGTCTGTTAAGCTCTCTATTTTTAATTTAGACCCACCATGTTTGCTCACATCCTTAGTGCCGGTTAAGCACTTTAAGATGTTTTTCACAACTCAACGACTGATATGGGTCCTCAATTGAAATCCCACTTAACTCTATTTTACACTTTACTTGATACGAATTTTTTGTATCTCATCATATACAACTCCTCATGAGTTCATATCATACCATTTCACAATACATTTACTTATAGCATCAAGCTATACACACTTAGTCGTTATAGACTATTTATCACTTCATAGCTCAATCCGATCACGTCGTGATCATCAATTTACCTTAGGGTTCTTTCCCTATTATCAACTAAACTCCACTCGAGTTCATTCTCATTATATTTGTCATATTTATCTTATAGACATTATCTTCACATTTTTATTACCAGAGTTGGGAAACACCTGAATTCTCATTCTCTTAGATTCTTCAAGATTCTTCTTTGAATCATCACATATATATTAATCATTATCTTTCTCTCTTTCTCAGGTTATAGCCTATGGTACTCTCACCTAAAGTTTATAACCTACAACTTTGATACCAACATGTGACGCCCCCAAATCTAGGTTCCTTCGAACCTCAGATTCGGTCCGCCACGATACTACTATCGTCAAACTATTAATAACTTTTATTCATAACTTAATGAATATAACTTTACTTATTACAATTTAGAATATAAATTCTTTCCATTAACAGGATCTGCACAATGACTCCAAACTTTTATATGTTTTGAATCTTGGTCATTTACTATTCCTGTTATACATCATATTTGATGTTATAAAAATATACGGAATAATTTAAACTTTTTCAATCTCCTTTGAAATAAATCTTTTATTGATATCTTAACTTGATTCAATTACATATCCTTGAATCAAATTATATTATGATTCATTCAATTCGAATTACTATATAAAGATTTACATCTGGATTCGAATTTCACTATGTACCGCCTAGTACGACTTTATAGCTTCGCATGTATTACACATAGTAAACAAATATCATATACATATACTAGAACCTAAACATGGTTCAAGAGCATCTAGTTAAATAATAAATCGATCTCCTTCGATACCATTGAACTTTATCAATCAAATAGCACGTAACCTTTATCGTGTATCCTTAACCTGCAAAAGTGGTTATTTGCAAGGGTGAGCTCGATACCCCAACAACGTGCATATATACAAGTCTAAACTTAACACATATCGAGTCTTTAATAGTATTTAATATAGTACACTGAGTGGTTTCCCACAAACAACCAACAAATTAGTTTCCGTCTCGTCTACACTGTTTTCACAGTGAGTTAGATCGATTACCAATTCGTATATACCTTCGCTCTCTGAAGGAATTGTTTAGCCCAGCTCCTATACATCAACCATTAAAGAGTAAGATTGCACTACCTTAGACTTGGTATTCACTCGTATGTATGCTCAAGAAATTTGTGATTATCAAAGATATTTTAATGTCACTAACTTACTATAATAAAATAATTCTATAAATTATTTAATGTCGATAGATAAATCTTTTCCATCTTCATACAAATTCATCTCTACAATTTATAAAAAATATATAATAATGATATATATTTATTAAACACAACCACACTTATTACATAGCACATATTACTCTATGTAACACAATACCACATATCACGTAACACATTATATATTTTTATTTGAACCCTTTACATACCTTAAGAATTTTATCTACTAAATTCTTATTTTAATATTTTCTGAAAAATTCAGGTTCTTACACATCATCCCTGAGTGGTACCAAAACAGGAGCATTAACCAGCTGCTCTTTGTTTGTAAGGAAGGCTTTTGGACATTCATCATTCCATTTCATGGGGGAGTTCTTCCTTAACAGCTTAAAGATAAGCTCACAGGTTGTTGTGAATTGAGAAATGAACCTGCTAATGAAGTTGATTCTTCCCAAAAATCCCCGTATTTCCTTCTTTATATAAGGAATGGGCATTTCCTTGATTGCCTAGATTTTAGTGGGATCCAGCTCAATCCCTTTATGGCTGACTAAGAAACTTAGCAACTTGCCTGATTTAACACCAAAGGTGCACTTAGCTGGATTTAACTTCAATTTGTACTTACGCATCCTATTTAAAAGCTTTCTGAGATAGTCTAAGTGGTCTTCTTCCCTTTGATATTTGATAATGATGTCATCCACGTATATCTCTATCTCTTTGTGCATTAAATCATGAAAAAGAGCCATCATAGCTCGCTGGTAGGTTGCTACGGCATTAATGAGGTTGAACAACAATCGTCTATAGCGAAAAGTTCCCCAAGGCATGATGAATGCAGCTTTCTCACAATCTTCTTCAGCAACCATGATTTGATGATACCCCGTAAAGTAATCAGCAAATGAATACATATCATATTGAGTAGTATTGTTAATGAGAATGTGGATAAATGGCACGGGAAAGCTATCCTAAAGGCAAGCTTTATTCAGATCTCGATAATCCATACAAACTCGTAACTTTCCTCCCGATTTAGGCACGTGGACTATATTTGATAGCCATTCAGGATATGTGGACACCATGATGATGCAATCTTGGTGGACAGTAGTAATGAAGTGATGATCATCATCCTCCTTCTCCCGAATGATGACCATAATGTCAGGATAATCATCGTCTGAAGTGTATCTATTTGTGTGCTCATCATGAAAAAGGATGTGTAGATGAGACAATCTCCTGGCGATGTCTTGTTTACGTTTCCGTTCCTCTTCTTCCACGTTGAGATTAGGAATCAGGATCTCTTTTGCTTTAACCGGTATCGATTTGGGAAATAACATATCCATAACGTGGGATGGAACTTTTACCGGAGACTGTACATGCTCAATATCGGTAGTTGGAGGTATTCGTTGTATGGCTAAAGATGAAGGAATCTGTTTGTGCTTGTGAGGATTCCTGTGACTGGAGCTAGCAGAATAGCCTAATCCATCTGTCCATATTTGACTGGAAACTTGAATTGGGTGCTTAATACCCTGATGATCTTTGCCCAACCCTTGTCTAGCTTGATGACCCAATGATATCATCTCTTGAGTAGCTGACATTACTTCGACAAAAATCTTGGGTGTGAGAGGTGGCACCCCAATGGGATGGTAATGAGTGTTGCTCACCTCCAGGGCATGGAAAATAACCGGCTTAACTTCTAAATTAAAGATGACGAATGGTATGTCACCTTGTTCAGGACATTCTGGCTCAGCATTAATAGTGACTAGGCTATTGTTGATAATGTACTTGAGTTGCTGATGAAGGGTGGAAGGGACGGCTCCAGCCATATGAATCCACGGTCTTCCCAATAGCAGATTGTATCCAGTAGCTATTTTGAGCACGTGAAAGGATACATTGAATGTATGTGGACCAATCTCCACTGGTAGTTCAATCACCCCAACGGCGTTTCGTCGGGATCGATCAAAAGCTTTGATAACTGTATGCCTACTTTTGATCCTCTTGGGGTTTATATTCATCTTCTCCAAGGTAGCATAAGGATAGATATTCATAGATGAACCTCCATCTATCAAGACTCCGCCCACCATGTTTCTGGAGGACAACACCGCTATGTGCAACGGCTTGCAATGACAAGTCCCTTCAGCGGGTATGTCGTTATCAGTGAAAGATATCACATTATTGTTAAAAATGTGATCAACCAGATGTTGGAATTTTTCCACATCCACTGATTTCGGTAAATGGGCTTCTTCCAAGACCCTTAGCAAGATCTTCATATGATCTTCGGAAGAGAAAACCAAGTCCAGTATGGAATTTGTTGTGAAGCTTCTCTCAAGCTTATAACATCCTTGGCTTCGTTGTGGCCCATGGTACGAAGGAATTCTTCACTTTTCTCTATGGGAACTTTCCCATTTGATTTGATGGTAGGCTTCATCATGCGATGGGGAAGATACAGTGGATTCTGCTTTAACACTACAATAGTTGTATATGATGTAGATCCTTTAGCCTGCCCATAATTCCATGGGACATTTTTCAAGCTGACAACAGGATATTGTGGCCTAGATGGCAAGAGAATTGGCTCTGGTGCAGCCAGTTTCAAAGGATTGTCAGCACCTTTGAGTTAGATTACTTGTATTATGAGTGGTCTGGCAGCCAAATCATCCTCAGCAGAGATAACTGCTACGCTGTCCTTCCATTTTGTAGGACATGTGTTCCCACTCTTGAGTAACAAAGTGTCATTGTCTACCATTTGCAGGACACCGCTGTCAATTAAATTCTGAAGGAGATAGTGGAGTGCACAACATTCTTCTGTGCTGTGACCGTGAGAGTGGGAGTGATACTGGCATACTCCATTAGAATTGAACCTTCTAGAACGGGGGTTAATTGGAGGTAGAAGGGATGTAATTCTTCCTTCATTGATCAGCATCTAAAATATTTCCTCCAAAGGTTAGCCAAGGTATGTAAATTCTCGTTTGTTGGCAAAATCCATACGGGGTTTGGCACTTACTCTTTTTGCAACTTTATCCTCTAGTGTTTCACTTTCTGAAGGCGAGGATAGAGTATTCATGACAAAAGGAAGGAGACTAGAATGCTCCTAACTAACTAATTGGCGTATGACTTGGTGTTGACGGATCACCACTTCTGCCAATTGGTCTACTTATTTGCAAAGAGCCTTAATCTTTTGTTCCAACATAAACTAGAACTGCGCATAATCCCATCTGTCAGCACCGTCTTTGCTGGTCTGGGAAGATTCAACAATGTAATTGGAACTTTGTCCACTGTTCCAATTAATCATATTGACCTCTTCTTCTTTGTGGTGAGGAAGAGGGTTGTCTTGCACATGAGGTTGGTCGGGTTTAGTCATGATAATCTCCCCATTGTCAATTAAATCCTAAATCTTGTGTTTCAAGGCCCAGTACTCCTGAGGGTCATATCCTGGTTCCCCAGCATGATAAGCACACTTACATGTAGCATTGTAACCTTTCCCATTTGGGTTGTCTGGTGGAAGAAGATGTGTAATTTTCTTCTGAGTAGTCAGAAGATTAAGAACATTCTCGAGCGAATCCCCTAGGGGTGTGAATGCTCAATTGCATCAGACTTCTCCACCCTTTGGCAATGTAGGGTTGGAAGAATGTGATTAAAAATGGGAGTAATTTCTCCTTTGGATAGACACGTTCTGACTGCCTTTCTGACCTTGTAGTATCAAGGAAACATCATCCTTTTTCATTTTATGGACCCTCCGAGGGTTGTTTCCATAAGTTCTGGACTGTATGTGCTCAGCAACAGCTTTCAGAGCGGCTAGGTCTTGAATTTTTCCTGACATCAATCCAATCTCAGCCATCTCTTTGTGTTTGATCATTTCAGAAAATGGTTTACCAATGCCAGCTAAGACTCTCTCAAAGAAGGGAGCTTCTTGTATGTCTATGAAAGTCATAACCATTTTTGACTCCGTCATAGAAGCAATAACTTGAGTAGCAAGGCGCCTCCACCTTTGAGCATAATTTCTAAATGACTCATTAGACTATTTCTTGACCTTGGTAATTTGATATCGGTCAGGGGCCATCTAAGACTGGAAGCTGTACTGAGTGAGGAAGGCATGACCTAACTCTTCCCAGCTATGTATTTTAGAATTGTCTAATCTGGTGTACCACGATCGGGCATCTCCAGTTAGACTCTTTTGAAATAGCTACATTCTGAGCTTTTCATCCTTGGCATAAGATCTGAGTTCTCCTATGAATACCTTCAAGTGTGTGTAAGGATCTCCCAACCCATCATACTTTTTGAAGTCAGGAGTCTTGAACTTATTTGGATAATGAACACCAGGAAAAATATAAAGATCAGCATAGGAAACACTCACGTGTGTGCCAATCCCTTTTATAGACCGAATGGTTTCTTCCATTTGAAGGACTTTTTTCCTTATATCACTGGTGTTGGGATCTTCTTTGAGATGGGTGTTTTCAGGAATTTTGTTGGTTGGATCCAACTGATGTTCTGGAATTATTTTATCTGAACCTTATGTTCCTCCTTGTGCAGAGGATTCTGTGTATACAGGTATTCGTGAACCCTGAGTAGACTGGTGTAGTTCTATAAGCAGAACACCCAAATCTATAATTTGTTTGCTTAATCCATCAAACTCTTCTCGCGAGACTGGAGCAGGATTAGACTGGTCAGACGAAGACATAATTGGTTGTAGGCTCGTGGCATTTTTGGACTTTGAACAGGTAACAGGCCCAATTGTTTCCCTATAAAAACTTATGTAGTTTAGTCATAGGGAATGTATAAATGTTTACATGCTATCATAATGTGTCCATTTTAGGAATATTATCCTACAAAACGAGTGTCATTTGATAGCATGTCAAGCCTTAATATGCATGTACACATATTCTTCATGTTTTCTATTACATATAGATGAACATGGAATGAAATTACAAGTAATTGTCTTTACAAGTAATTAAAAAATGGAAAGCATAAAGAGACTTTCCTCCGCGTTTGGTTAATCAGAGGCTGACCTATCTTAGGTTACTCTCGCGGTTTTTTGGCATGAAGGTTCCCAAATCTTCACAATTTACTGGACGGGAAGTTAATCCAGTCTTTCAACTGAAGCGAATCTGGGCGGTGCCTTTCCTGAGCCTCGTTGGAATTAGTCTCCCTGCGAGTCTAGTAATCAAACACCGACAGGATAGCCTCCTGGTGGAGGAACCACACAACATACATTCACATACAACGTGTCTCACCGTTATGGGAATGATGACATATGTGAAGCACTAATATCACATATAAATATATTGCAGTGCAGTAAGTAAATGCATTCGTACACATTCATAAAAAATGTAAATGCAACATCCACACCCAAGCATGTAACATTTTTGAAAAGCTTATAGTAGTGGCTTAAGTCCTCTTATTGGTTTTCCCTAGTAGAGTCATCTACTGTCAACGTCGGGATTTTTATTGTTCCCTTTTCTGTTCTTGTCTTTTGGTGTTCTCATGTTAGGTGAGATTTGTTTGAGAAAACAAGTTATGAAAAGGTCCGACATTTATATGTCAACGATTTGACTATAAGAGTCGCCAGTTGGTTTTTTAAATGGTTGTACCAACACAACCGAGAAAAGGTTTGCACATTGACCAGTGATGTGACACTGCTAAACAAGTCTATAAAACTGAGATTCATTAGGGTTCGGGGACTTGCTTATATGTAGGAAAGGTGTTAGGCACCCCCCGACATCAGTGTTACCACGGTGACCACTACTTTTCAATTAAACTATTATATGAATGTGTGTGTGTGTGTGTGTATGTGTGTGGGTCAATGTGCGGTTATCTGGAAGTAATTCTATTCCTCATTCGCACCTATATAAACATGTTTTGAATTTATATAAAAATTCAGTTTTAAACAAGATATAGCAATGAGTTTTTATAAGAGAGGTTTTTCAAACCCTGTGCTCAATAGTAATTGAGGCCTTTAATACTTCCATTTTATTAAATGTTCGGCTTGATTACTTTATTTTTTTCGAGATGTGAAGCATCTTCGAGAAAATATTATATAGCAGTGTCGAACTCCTCATGGGCATGAAAGTCGTTTAAGGAAATTCAAACACCGTGAATAATTTACAAGCTGCTTACAGCTTAAAATGTCCATCACGAGAACCAAATCTAGATTCAGTAGACTGAATCTGTGATCATATGATTCCTAGGCTCACATGATGCCGCAATTTATATGAAAGTAGTAAACAGTTATATATATAAAAGCTATAAATATATATATACAGACATGATCAACCACCATGAAGCACCTCCATGGGGGATCGGAAGTGTAAATATATAAAAGTGGTAAATATATATATAGACATGATCAACCACCACGAAGCACCTCCATGGGGGATCAGAAATATAAATAAAGCAATAAATACGATCAACCGCAACGAAGTAAACTCTAGGCGGGACTTAATGTAAATAAAGCAGTAAAAACGATCAACCGCCATGAAGTAAACTCCAGGCGGGATGGAATGTAAATAAAGTAGTAAAAGACCACGAACTAATGTAACGCCTCGGAATTCGGTCTATTTTCACATCCGGATTCCGTACGTCACGATCCCATCTTCTTCCAAACAAACATCATTATATAGCTAAATATAACAACATACATCCTCAAATCCCAGGTTCTAAAACCTTAAAACCCATTTCATTACAAATAATGATAATTACATTATTCTTTACATCTTGTACGGGTAACTTTTATCCGCCACCAAGGATACATAATCATTCATTAAACTATTCTATTGTTTAATTCTATCATTCTATATTACAAGTCTTCACTTGATCTTCAAGCTCATTCATCTAATGAATGGCACTTCTTCTGGATACCAATCAGCTTGATCTTTACGGGATCCTTAAGTTCTTCTAACATCGTTCGCTGAAAATGTTTTTATTTTAAGCAAGTGTGAGCATTCAATTGCCTAGCAAGTCATAACAGTTGAACAAACAACTTTAAGAATTCAAACATTCTCTTAAGACTTAAATAACCGAACAAAGGTTATGAAGCAGCTTGAATAATGGGAATAATCTCGATTCTTATCATTTTAAAACATTAATCACATTCACTATGAAATACTTTTATTCTCTTCTTTCTTTCATACACATTCTGTCTGGCTAGAATCAATAGCATAGACTTAACAATAACGGTTCATGTATAAACAGAACATTCTTATATTGATCAGTTCAATCACATAACAGTTCATCTCATAAAAACACCGAAGTGTTCAAATTGTGGCACAAGGCCTCGTACATTCTACCACCTTGTACAAATATCGCATATTCGCACATAGACAGAACTTCTCAAGTTCAACATCTGAGAACTTTAAGAAACTAGCATTCATTTAAAATATGAATGAAGTTAGGAAACTTGCCTTACTCACAGCTACAGCTTATAGTTTACGTTGAACTGCTCATTCCAATTCCTATGTAGCACATAAGGAAATAACACATACACCAATTAGTCATATACTTGACTTTACACATTAGTTTACTTAACTTTACTTCTTAGGGTTCACGTTCTTACAAACTAAGTTTACGTGACCAACTTCTTTTACCGGTTAACGGCTTCATGACATACGGAAATGTCTTACTCAATACATTCATCATCTTTGATGATTTACATTCTTATCTTCTTCTTATAACTTTTCTAGGACTCAGCACACATCATTTCTCTGCTAGTAGTCCATATGGTACTCTGAGTGGTTTCCCACAAACAACCAACAAACAAGTTCTCATCTCATCTACACTGCCCATACCAGTGAGTTAGATTGGTTGCTAGTTTTGTATATACCTTCGCTCTCTGAAGGAATTGTTTAGCCCAGCTCCCATATGTCAACCATCCAAGGTTACGATTGCACCACAACCTAACTTATCTTAACTTATCCGAACTATTAAACTATAATGTTCGTTAAGTCAATTACTTATTCCTTATGGCTTTCTGACAAATAAATGCCATACCTCAGGATTTATTCTTTATCGTCCAAGTCATACAGTCTTTTGTATACTCAGAATGATCATTCAATATTCATCCTACGCATTTATAGTGTGAACCATTTTTCATTACCTTATTCTTATCTTATTACGCCTGGTTTATTTGACTCGAAACGTCATCCAAGTTATAAACATTAACTCGGCTTCTTTATGTTATACGTACTTGTCTTTAATTCAGCTTCCTCACCGTTCACAGGTTTAATCATTCGTCTTCATTATATTACGGTCAAACCATACACGGGGTGTAGGTTCTACCCGTTTAATATCCGCGTACCCTCAACCTTCACGTCGGTTAAAGTGTTCAACGCTTACATTCCATTCTAATATTCTCATCCGACTCACATTCGGCTTTCATTAATCTTCTTACCGATTGCTACGGCTTTCTTGATAATTCATATCTTAATTACTACCTTCGCCAATGTCTAAGTCATATAACCAATGTATACTTGGAACATTCGCTCGACGTGAATACGATTCACAAGAATATTTTAAATATTCAACGTTTACGTTACTTGTCTCTTAATTCTATTCAACCTTTATCTAAGGTTTTAATCGCTTTCATTCATTACTATCACCTGAACCCCATTTTCATTATTATTTCTTAATGTCGAAGCCATACAATTTGTCGTATGCTAAGACTGATCGCTCATCGCAACAGCGTTGCATTCACAGCGTCTAAACGCTTTACATTCATCTCTCATTACCATGTCATAACATCGAAATGTTATACAATACCATCATCACTCAACGTCTAAGGAATCACAATAATAGCAATCCCCCACGTTCGTTTAGCATGACTACGGTCCCCGGATATTTGTTCTGTAACCCGCGTCTATATTCATTGTCTTTTAATCTCATTTAATCTTTTTGTTTAACCTTCATCAATGGTTTAATATACTTAATTAAGTGTTACATTAGTTGAACTATATGTTCATATTTTTTTCTTGCACATCCCCGATGAATTGGGCAAGAAAATCTCATTTACGGCATTGCCACCACTGCCGTGCCGCCTTTGCCGTGTCCCTTCGTTACCTTCACGCCTGCAGCCCACTCTGCGAGTTCAAATCGCCAAGGCTAGCGCTGCGGTGGCACTCCCTTCTCTAATTCTCGTGTAGCAGCGCCACTCAAAGATGATTGATGGCCCGAGCTCGTCTTCGCAGGTCTTTGGCCCCCAAGGCACGACTTCATGACATGCATACAAAGCATGAAACCTAAAAAAATTTTCTAAGTCTTTTACAAGCTTGAGATGCTAACTTTGAAATCTTATATCTTATTCGTTATAACTTGGAACGAGATTGTTCCAAAGCTATTTTCTTCCTTATCTTATGTACTTCAATTACCTTTGGACAGAACTTCGTTTTGAATCCGTTAACATGCCATTCAATTGGCTTAATCTTCACCCTTCGTTCATTTTATGTTATTAACGCTCTTCGTTCGTTCGTCCGTAATTCGGTCATCCCAACTCGGAATTCGTTCATTCTTGAGTCCATGACTCCCATTTTATACGTTCTCTTACATTCTTATGAAACCCAACACGTTCAAGTTCATTTACTAATTTTCTAATTCACGTTCTTCTTTTACAAAATTTTTGCCATAACTTCGTTATAGCTAAGTTTAATCCGTTCTTCTTGAATGTTTCTAACATTCCTAACCAAGCACTAAGCAACTAACTTATACGCGATGGTTTTAAACTTGTCCATCAACAACAATTATCCTACGATGGTTTTAAATTTGTCCATCAACAACGTTCTTCGCGTTTTTCGTATGTTCTTCGTGTTCTTCATTCGTTCTTCATTTTTAATCGATATTTTGATTACAATTTTACTTTTTCTTGGAACTTGATGTTATAGAACATCATTCCTTACTTATTTGACCTACTCATTCATATGATTCATTCGGATCGCTCAAAATCCTTACGAATCTTACACTTCCTTAAGAAATTTATAA
The DNA here is from genome assembly GCA_020205615.1 of Panax quinquefolius. Taxonomy (NCBI): domain Eukaryota; kingdom Viridiplantae; phylum Streptophyta; class Magnoliopsida; order Apiales; family Araliaceae; genus Panax; species Panax quinquefolius. Next base: position 100,161,685 of record CM035163.1, on the reverse strand, counting down.
ACTAAATTTCTTATTTCTTATTTCTTCATTTTCTTACGATTTCAATCATATGAAATCATTTCTAACATCTTTTACTTCCTATTCTCGTTAAGCTATGTTTTTAACATATAAAGCTTAAAGAAAATTTATAGAAGACTAGGTTTCGGATTACCTTCCTTCTTTAATCTCGTTCCGTCGGATCAAGCGTGCACTCGGGCAAGCTTTTCCTCATTCTCTCCCTCTTCATCTAAACTCTCTCTCTCTCTCAAGTGTTAGTTGAAATTTTCAAACCAAACAAATGAGCTTAAGGCTTGTTTATATAGAAAACCAAGGCTAGGGGTATTTTGGTCATTTCACCCCAAACCTCCTTACTATTCACACCTCCTCAATAGACCTCCTTACTATTCACAAAGCTTCCGTTGGAAGCTTCATGCTTTCGTCTTACGGAATTCGTCCGACAGTTCGAAAACTTCGATTCTCGGAATCCAAATATTTTTGGATAATTCGTCTTTCCTTTACCGATTAACTTTTACGTATTCATCGGATTTCTGAAAAATTAAAAAACACTTTTTGGTGTCAAGGGTTTTCCTTCACGTTTTCCCCTAACGTAGTTAAACGAGTGAAAAGTACAAAATAGAACTTTTCATCATTTTTATTTTATTCAATTTCTGCACATTTTTCGAGAAAACTTTTGTCGGCTTACTTAACATTTCGCGATATATTATTGTCAAATCTTTCGACAGAATGTCATTTCGACATACCGAACTCTCGGAATGGCTTAGGTTATTCAAACCCTAACCCTTAAGGTTTCGTCAGGTGAATAGTGCATATTTCGTCTTTTTCCCCATAAATATTTTGTTCCCGAAAAAGTTTTATTTTCGTCTTAAAAATTCTTACTCGTTCAGTCTAGCTCGTAGCCAGAATCCTCCCAATTAATAATCATTCTAGGTTCTAGAACGATTAATAAACACATAGCACAAAATAGTATTAATAAAAATTTATTTTATTAATAACTAATTCATTAAATATAAGCGGTAAACGCACAAGATATATATCGATCCCGGCTCAGTTTATCATTTCAGCGATTTGTCGCTATATATATATATATAAGCAATAAATGCTCCAGATGTAAAATCCAGGCTCATCGAACAGAGTCCGACAACAGTTTTTTTTTATATATATATATATATATATATATATATAAAAGCAAATAAACGCTTCGAACGTGAGTACAGGCTCAATCGAGGCATAACTAGATAATGTTAGTCTATATATATATATATACAAAAGAAAATAAAAGCCACGGACCAAAGTTCGGCTATACACACGTAATACGACTCTCAATGTGAAGAACGGTGTGTGCAAAGATGAAGTGAAAGGCTTTAAAGTGTGTAAGAAGGCTTACAGTGAACTGCTAAAGAAGACTTCTATAGCTTTAAATGGATGAACACTCGGCTCCCATCGGTAAAAATATGACGGAATATAAGCTCACAAGTGTTTAAAATGAGAAAGCACTCAATTTAGGGTGTGTACAGAGCAAATTGGACAAGGCTTCCTCGCCGTTTTCTCTTAAAATATGGCCATCCCAAGCCCTCTATTTATAGAGGGGGAGCCATGAGTACACATCTGGCGTAGCAGATGTACTGTGGTACGCCCGCTACTGCGATGCATGCGTGTGTAACGTGATGTCTGCTTTCGTCTTGAAACTTCAATTCGAGCCTCCGATTGAGGTGTATAAGACCTTTTACGGAGTGTTGTTGTCGAGAGCTACGCCATGTCATGGGATTAGAGGTTGTCAGAAGTCAGGAAGATGGGACCATGCCCTTGGTCTTCAAGCTTCAAATTCTATTCGGTGTGCTACCTTGCGTAGTAGTCACTCAAGATTGGAACTCCTTGGCTCTTGTCGGACATTGTTGTGTAGAATGTATGTTGAGAGGTGTTGAGATGGCGCAATGTGGGATCAAGGTGGTAAAATGATGATTTTGCCCATCATCGGGGTTATCTCCAGTTTAGGCTGATAAAGCAGTCGTTGCTCAGGGTTATCTTTGAGATTAGGCTTCTACAAGTACTGGATGTCCTCAGGGTTTTCTCTGAGGTGTGCCTGACCTCCCGGGGATATCTCCGAGTTTGGAGCTGAGTGCCTCGGTGTAAGTCTCGAGGTTAAATCTGACTACATAGGTTGAAACAAAAATTTCTGGGGTTATCTCCGTAACTGTAACTGCACTCCTTGGGGTTATCTCCAAGGTTTACATTGTCTTTCCGGTGTTATTTCCGGGACTGAGACTTAGTATCTCGGGGTTATCTCTGAGATGGAATGGCCTTCTCCGGTGTGATTTTCGGTATTGGAACTACATGCCTCGAGGTTATCTCCGAGGTTGGAACTGACACTTCCGGTGTTATTTTCGGGAATGAGCTGTCCTCCAGGGTTATCTCTGAAAGACGATTCTGCCCTCCTGCAATGTTAGTAACAGGTATGCAGAAAATTTCAAGTGTCTACAGTATGCTATGTGGGGAGTAATCTGGAAGTGGAATCATGTTTATAGCATGTCCAGATTCCAAGATATTGATGGTCAAAGTGGGTTGACAGGCCATGACTTTTAATTTCTGGGTAACCTAGAAAATCCCCAGATGGGTCTGACAGTCTTTTGCTAAGCCCAGATCTGGCAGATGTTATGTGATTTGATTGTAGTAGTGTATCAATGTTATACTTTGGTAAATGGACTATAGATTCATGGCCTTAGATCACATAAACAACCAACAAATTCAAAATAGTGAGCAACCAAACTAGGTTGACCGAGCATGATGTTGGTTTTCTGGAAATTCTAGAAAGTTGAATAACACAGTTTCTGACAAGGTTTGACCGTCTCAAATATTGTGATTGTGATGTAGTTACACTGCCCAAGTGTAGTAATATTGTTATTTGACATGAGGACTACAAGATTGGACCATTTAAACACCTTAATAATGACCAGAACCCAAGATTAATCGAGTTACCAAGTACCAACTAAGAACTTTCTGGGTTTCTAGGTAACCCAAAAAACCCAGAACAGGTCTGATAGGCTTTTTGAAGCCTTAGATCTTGCATTTGTGTTGTTGTTTGACCTTCATTGTTGTTGTTACATGTAGTATTACATCAATACTACATGATCTGTACCTTAACATGCCCAAAAACATCATGAACTGAGAATTATGATTGGTCAAACTAAGCAGCTAGAATCTAACTTTGAGTGTTCTTGAGGCTCAAGAACACCTATAGTGACAATTTCTATCGCTAAAGGCTTTAGCGACAGTTTTATTAAAATTAATTATATTAATTTCAAAAAAATCATAAAAAATGGAAATTAATTCCTAAAATTTCAAAAATGAGTTTTAAAAATTATTTTAAGTTATAAAAATGAACTTTTGATAATTTGACATATTTTTCGTTAATATTTGTATTTATTTGAATATTAATGATATTAAATTTATTTAATAAATGTATTAAATAAATTAGTTACAAATGATTTTAATATTATAAAAATTATTTTAAATGATAATAAAGTGTTTAAATATATTTTAAGTTATAAAATATGACTTTTAATATTTTGAGGTAAATTTAATTAATAATTTAATATTAATGATATTAGATTTATTTAATAATTATATTAAATAAACAGTTGAAAAATGGTTTTATGATTTAAAAATGATATAAAGGGATTTAAAAATATTTTAAGTTATAATAAATGACTTTTAATATTTTGATGAAAAATACATTAATACTTAAATATTAATGGTAATTAGTTAAAAATAATTTTAAATATTTTAAAAATCATTTAAGGGAATATTAGTGTTTTAAATATATTTTGAGTTATTATAAATAATTTTAATATTTTGACAAGTATTTCATTAATATTTTAATATTAATGATAATGTGATTATTTAGTATTTAAATCATTTAAAAATTATTCAAGTGTTTGAAAATTATTATAAAATATAATAATTATTTGAAAATTATTATAAGCTTAGAAAAATATTATGATTGATATTTTAATTATCTAAAATAATATTGAAGCTTTGGGACAGAGTTTTATTAAAAATAAACTCGTTTATTATCTAATAGGGTAATTAAGACCTAGTATTAATATCGAAGTTCAATTAGACTGAACTAGTTAGACCTGATAAGTGTTTGTATAGGATATAAACATTGTTGTGATTACATAATTATGTGACTAAGTGATATAATAACGTTAAATGATAGTGTTATATGTTATGATGTGTTATGCTAATTGCGAGACCGATATTATTGATTATAGGTCTTTCAAACATAGCTAAGTTATATTATGTAGCAGTAGTCAACAGCCAAGGCAAGTTTCTTTAATTCAATCTCGAGTTATTATTTTTTAAATATAGTAGTGGGTAATTATTACTGATTATTCCACATCTGAGATTTATTATTGATTATTCACAGTTAGTGCAAGTTCATTAATTTAAATTGAGTTTTAAATTTCAAAAGTGTGACTAGTGAATAACTATTGTTGGTTATTCACATCTGTAAGTATTATTGTTGATTCCAAATAGTGCAATTCATTTTTGTCTATTATTGAATAGTTTTTAAGCTATGTCTTAGCTAATTATTTTGGCTAGACGAATATTTGTTGAAACTTGATACGTTCTAGTATTTGAACTCAATTGTTATTGAAAGATTGATGCCAATTATTTTGGCTAGATTGAGATAGATGTTAGATGTTAAAATCATAGTATTTCTTTAAATCAAAACTATATTGTTGTGATACGAATTCTTATTGTATGACTGAGATGAACAACCTTTATGTAAAAGGGGACTTTGTGGTCAGATATATGACTATTGCGCGAGCTTGAGTATTATGCATAATGTTGGGTACAATGAAGTTGATCACTTTATGTACTTGTAGATGGGTATGATTTAATCTTTATGGTTATCTGATACACCTAGGTAATTCAGAGTTGAACCTTTGTTAATTACTCGATCGGTTTAAGATCCATTTGGATCGCTCAGCATAAAATTTGGAAATAATCCACTTTGTTATTGCGATTGTATTATCTCTTAATAATCGATTAAACCTTATTGAAACTTCAAAAGCGTTTTACTCTTTCATCGCTGAATTATTGTTTAACATGAAATGCGATAAAGTTTTGTTATTGATAAATGATTTATTCAGCTAATTCAAATTCCTTTGAATATTGTTGAAGTCCTGTCAAATCTAGACTTTAATATTCTTGATTCCTACCTTTAAAGAATTAAAAAGTGTGGGTCCTCCGGAGTTCAGACGAACGACGGACCCATTAGAGGCCCAGATGTGGGTGAAAGAGATAGAGAAGGCGTTTGTTATCACAAACATGGGTGAGGCGCAAAAGATTTCTTTTGCAACTTACATGATGAAAGGGGAGGCCAACTAATGGTGGGAGGCTCACCATGGTGGGGCTAGAACGGAGGTAGTTACATGGGAATAGTTAAAGAAGGTATTCTTCGAGAACTACTTCCTTACTAGCATGCAAGGGCGAATGGAGATTAAGTTCTTGGAACTTAAACAAGGGGACATGACGGCTCCCTAGTACGCAACCAAGTTCAATGAATTGGCGAGATTTGCTCCACATTAAGTGGACACAAAAGAGAGGAAGGATCGTAGGTTTGAGCAGGGCCTGAAACCCTGGCTCTACAATAGGATTTTGGTATTTTAGAGTGTTTCCTATTGGATCATTCTTGGAAAAGGCAATTATAGCCGAAGGTGGTAGTGAGGCATTGACTCAGTACCACAAGGAAAGGAAGAATAAGAATAAGAGTGAGGGAAGAAATAAGGCAAAAGTTGCCAATGGTAGTGGCAGTATGCCAAAGAGGAAAAGCTTTAACCCTAGGAACACTGGGGTGAAACAAGGAGATCCTAAACGTAGGATGGAGGCATGCAAGACATGCGAAAAGACTCATTTGGGAGTTTATTTAAAGGGAAAATCAGTTTGTTACAACTGTGGGCAGGAGGGACATTTATCACCCAATTGTCCTAACCCTAAGAAAAATTATGGTTGTTTAATTTGTGGATCATTGCACCACATGGCAAGAAATTTCCCGAAGTAAGGGTTAGAGGTAAATAAGGGTTCTGGTAGTGGTAAGTTATCCATTACTGGACCAACACCATCGGCTGGTAGACCTTCAGCCCGTACTTTTAATATGACTATCCAAGATGCGGTTGCATCATCAAATGTAGTAGCAGGTACCATTACAGTCAATGAAATAAATGCTTATGTGTTATTTGACTCGGGTGCTACTTGTTCTTTTATAGCATGTGAATTTGCTAAACGATTAGGTTTAATCCCTGAAAAGTTAGTAATACCTTTAGACGTTAAGGTAGCAAATGAAGAGATAATCCTAATTGAACATATTCATAAGGATTGTTGCGTAAATATTAGAGGGAATAAGTTATCGGTAGATTTGGTACCGATAAGGTTAAAAGAATTTGATGTAATTCCTGGTATGGATTGGTTGATTAACCAAAAGGCTATAATAAATTGCCATAGGAAAAGAGTGAACCTTTGGCTTTCTAAGAAAACCAAGGTAGTGTTCTTCGGTAGTAAATCACTGAGATGCTCTTGTTGTCTATCGATTACACAAGCTAGGAAGATGTTGAGAAAGGGGTGTGTAGGTTATTTGTGCCATATTATGGATACCTAGAGAGTGGGAACATCCTTGGACCATATACCTATAGTTCAAGAGTTCGCAGATGTAATTTTGGAGGAGTTACCGGGTATTTTGCCGGATAGGGAAGTCGAATTTGTAATTGATCTGTTACCGGGTATGACACCAATTTCAAGGGCACCATATCGAATGGCGCCATTTGAAATGAAGGAGTTAATGGTTCAATTACAAGAACTATTAGATAGGAAGTACCTTCAAATCGGCGTTTCTTCATATGTTAAGTCCTTCTCGATATGAATAGGTTCATACTCTATCACGTGCTTATAATCTGGCTTATAAGGACGCAACACAGATACGTGAAATACATTATATATTCGTTCTAGGTCTGGAGGTAATGCTATCATGTAAGCTACCTCACCCACCCGTTTTAATACCTCAAATGGTCCTAGGAACCTCGGACTTAACTTTCCCTTCTTCCCAAAATATATCTTTCCTTTCCAGGGAGATACTTTTAGAAATACATACGAACCTACTTCAAAATCTCGATTCTCTCTATGCAGATCCGTAAACTTCTTCTGTCTGTCTTGAGCTGCTAGAAGACGCATTTGTATCTTCTTGATAATGTCCGCTGTCTGTTGCACCAATTCTGGTCCCAACATTTAGCGTTCTCTTACCTCATCCCAATACAGTGGCGTTCTGCATTTTCTACCATACAAAGCTTCGTAAGGCGGCATACATATGCTTACATGATAACTATTGTTATACGCAAACTCCACTAATGGTAGATGATCATCTCAACTACCCTTGAAATCCATGACGCAAGATCTTAACATATCTTCTAACGTCTGTATTGTCCTCTCGTTCTGTCCATCCGTCTGTGGATGATACGCCGTACTCACCTTCAACTGTGTTCCCAACTGCTCTTGTAGACTCCTCCAAAAGTTCGACGTGAATCATGGATCACGATCTGATACAATTGATACTGGTACTCCATGTCTGGAGATTATTTCCTTAATATAGAGTCTAGCTAACTGATCTAAGTTATACTTAACTCTAATTGGCAAAAAGTGAGCCGACTTTGTCAACCGGTCCACTATTACCCAAATCGCATCATACCCCTTGGTTGTAGTCGGAAGTCCCACCACAAAATCTATAGTGATATTCTCCCACTTCCACTCCGGAATTTCCAATGACTGTAACAAGCCACCTGGTCGTTGATGTTCGACCTTAACTTTCTAACAAGTTAAGCACCTACTCACATACTCTGCTATCTCTCTCTTCATGTTCGGCCACCAAAAATTGTGTTGAAGGTCTTTATACATCTTAGTAATACTAAGATGAATCGAAAACCTCGAACTATGAGCCTCTTACAATACCTGCTCCTTTAATTCTGTCTCATTTAGAACCCAAATTCTTCCTTCAAATCTCAATAATCCCTCATTATCAAGATTGTACTTACTATCTTTTTCCTTGGCCAGCCGCTCCTTCATCCGGTCACACTCAACAGTTTTGAGTTGTATCCCTTTAACTCTCTCTACGATAGTAGATTGCATCTTCGTCGCAAACAGCATTTGTCCTCCTTCACATGGCAGCTTCACTTCCAACTCCATCCTAGCCATCTCTGTTATTAACTCAGTTTGAGCTGTTAACAAAGACAACTTTTCCCGACCCTTCCTACTTAAGGCATTGGCAACTACATTGGCTTTTCCAGGGTGATACAGGATTTCACAGTCGTAATCCTTTATCAACTCCAGCCATCTCCTCTACCTCATATTCAACTCCTTCTGTGTGAAAATATATTTTAGACTTTTGTGGTCCGTGTATATCTCACATTTTTCTCCATGAAGATAATGTCTCCATATCTTTAGAGCAAAAACTACTGCGGCCAGTTCCAGATCATGAGTAGGGTAAACTTTCTCATAATCCTTCAACTGCCTAGATGCATACGCAATGACCTTGCCATGTTGCATGGCCACGTAACCAAGTCCTCTATGTGAAGCATCGCTATAAACTACAAAATTTCCTGTGTCATCGGGTAATGACAAAACAGGCGCTTCACTTAACTTCTTCTTCAATTCTTGAAAATTGTCTTCATACTTATCAGTCCAAGCTTATTTCACCGTCTTCCTCGTCAAGTTAGTCAACGGAGTAGCTATCTTTGAAAAATCCTGGATGACTCTCTGATAGTAACCCGCTAACCCTAGGAAACTCCGTACCTCAGTTAACATTTTTGGTTGTTCCCAATTCATTACGGCTTCCACCTTCGCTGGATCTACTAAAATTCCTTCATGGTCAATGACATGACCTAAAAATTGTACCTTCTCTAACCAAAATTCACACTTAGTGAATTTTGCATACAACTCTCCTTTCTTAGTGTCTCCAACACTAATCTTAGGTGTTGAGCATGATCTTCTGGCATCTTAGAATAGACTAGAATATCATCTATAAACACCACGACGAACTTGTCCAAATATTGTTTGAACACTCTGTTCATCATATCCATAAATGCAGCTGGTGCATTTGTCAACCCAAACGACATTACCAGAAACTCGTAATGACCATAACGAGTCCTGAATGTTGTCTTTGGTACATCCTCGTTCCTAACCTTCAACTAATGATACCCCATTCTTAAATCTATTTTAGAAAAATACTTAGCCCCTTTCAACTGATTAAAAAGATCATCAATCTTGAGAAATGGGTATTTATTCTTTATCGTTAACTTGTTCAATTCCTGATAGTCGATACAAAGTCTTAACGATACGTCCTTCTTCTTGACAAACAGTACCGGTGCTCCCCACGGAGAAACACTCGGCTGAATGTACTTCCGGTCCAACAGTTCTTGTAACTGCACCATCAACTCCTTAATCTCCACCGGCGCCATACGATACGGTGCCCTGGAAACTGGTGCCGCTCCTGGCACAATGTCTATTACAAACTCTGTCTCCCTATCTGGTGGAAGACCCGATAATTCACTCAGAAATACATCGGCGAATTCTCTCACTATAGGTATTTGTTCCATGGTTGCTACCACTCTCTGGGTATCAACAACATGACACGGATAACCTACACATCCCTTCCTCAGTAGTTTCCTAGTTTGTGTCATGGTTAGACAACACGAACGTCCCGGTAATCTATTCCCATAAAATACTACTTGAGGTTGTTTTAACGTCTTAATGTTCACACATTTCTTTTGACAATCTATAATTACCCCATGGTTCACTAACCAATCCATTCCGAGAATTACGTCAAATTCTCCTAACTTTATCGGTAACAAATCTACCGATAACTTACAACCCCGTATATCTACGTAACAACTCCTATGAACATCTTCAATAGGAATTATTTCTTCGTTTGCTACCTTAATATTTAAAGGTATAGGCAACTTTTCGGGAAGTAATCCTAATCGTCTAGCAAAATTGCCTGCTATAAACGAACAAGTAGCACCCGAATCAAACAACACGTAAGCATTTATGTCGTTAATCGGAATAATACCTACGACGACATCCCTTGATTCAATTGTATCTTGGACTGTCATGTTAAAGGTACGGCCCATCGGCCTAACCGGCTACGCTGGACCACTAATAGATAACGTACCACTATTAGCGCCCCGGTTCCCATCTGTCCCCTTCTTCGGGCAGTTCTTTGCCACATGGTCGGTTGACCCACACACAAAGCATCCGTGATTCTTCTTCAGACTCGGACAATTAGGTGCAATGTGCCCCTCCTGTCCACAATTATAACAGATGGCTTTCCCCTTGAGACAGACTCCCAAGTGAGTCTTCCCACAGGTCTTGCAGGCCTCACTACCACTACCACTCCGGTATTCTTGCTTCACTCCGGTATTCCCAGAGCTAAATACCTTCCTCTTCTGACCCTTGCCACTACCACTGGCTCCCTCAATCTTTATTCCCCCATCTAATTTACCCTTGCTCTTCTTGTCTTTGTGGTATTGACTCAGAGCCTCACTACCACCCTCGGAGATTATCGCCTTCTCTAAAATGGTTCCAAAAGAAGTACTTTCGAACACCGAAATACGGTTATAGAGCCAGGGTTTCAAGCCCTGCTCGAACCATCGCTCCTTCCTCACCTTAGTATCCACTTGATGTGGAGCAAACCTCACCAGTTCATTAAACTTAGCGTCGTATTGGGGAACTGTCATGTCCCCTTGTTTCAACTCCAGAAACCACATCTCCATCCTTCCCTGCATACTCGTGGGAAAGTAGTTCTCGAAGAATATCTCCTTGAACCTATCCCACGTCAGATTTGCTATCCCAGCTCTAGCCTGATTGGCTTCCCACCAAAAGTTGGCCTCTCCCTTCATCATATAGGTTGGAAAGGCAACCTTTTGGGCCTCGTCGACATTTGCTATCACAAATGCCTTCTCTATCTCCTTAACCCACGTTTTGGTTTCAATAGGGTCCGTAGTTCCTTTGAACTCCGGCGGACCCACGCTCTTGAAATCCTTAAAGGTAGTAGCTCATGCTACTACTGGATTTACGGGGATATTATCCCCTGTTCTATTAAAGGCAACTGTTAATAAGTTAACAAACTCCTACGTTGGGTTAACCGGACCTCCCTCCGGTTTATTCACGTTAGCACCTTGATTACGTTGCACTCTTCTCGGCTGCATTTTGCTGATACAATAAACACATTTCGTTATTATTCCTTTCATTATTGGTTATCATTTAATATTAAACAATAACTCCATCATCCATTACTCATTGTTTTCCATAAAAAGGACTTATTCATTTTTCATAGTATAACACTACATCGGTTACATACACAGCCTAAGCTGATTACATTACTTTCCCGCTATAGCTTTCCAAAAATTGGGATTTACAAAAGACTACCCTTTACCATACAAAGAGGGCTTTACGTCACTAATAATTATAAAATATTTACATACTACTCTAGCTACCACTAATCTACATCTACCTTAAGGCATTCTCGAAATCTGCCTTGACAAGACCGGCAATGATATCACGACTAATAGTATGCCGTGTCTGCCCCACCTCTATAGGATATCCAGCTACCTGCTGCTGGAAGTCTTTATGAGAACTCCTATAGATATAGGACATTCTCCCTATCTTCTTCACCTTGGTCTTTAGCTCCTCCTTGAGCTCAAAGACCTCATGCTTTAAATCATGGACTTTATCCTTAGACAAAATCCACTCATCATGTTCCTGCCCCCACATGGACTCGACATCAGTCTTGCCCTCTATAACCATTTGGAGCTCTGCTTTCAGCTCCTTGACTTCTTGATAGTAATGAATATTTCTATCCAATACTGACATAAACAGAGACATCATTAACCCCCTAGGAGCTATCTCCGCTGCTATAGCTATCGGATTAAAGGACACTGTCTCTACTTCCTCCTCTATCATTCCGTCGAATACTGACATGTAGTCAGCTTCATCCGAGTCTCCAGACTCGATAACTACCACCTCCGGATCTGCTGCTATAGGGTTCGATATAACTTCTACTTGGTTCACCGACTCTTCACAAATGGTTTGACCAATTACAAACATTCTGTTTACTCCTGACATCTACACAAAAAAATTAAGTTTATTAGTACACGTCAGTAGAATAATAAAAACACATGACATAATCATAATGCATTTTTTAAGGTTATTTTCTTCTTGGACTTCTTTGACTTCTCTTAAGGTTATGACTTAAGGTTTTAAATCCCCCCTTAAGTTTTATAACCTAATGCTCTGATACCAACCTGTGACGCCCCCAAATTCGGGTATCTTCCAAGCCGACAGATGGTGCTACACGGTACTACCATTCATACATTCATTCAATTGAAAAGTCTCAAAAGAGCTAATATATCTTCTATATATTCAAAATAATATTACATTTCCCAGGTTCTGTATAACCCATTCGTTTGTTCTTGTCATAATATTCAATATATTATAGACAATTAATTATTCTATTACATAAGTAATCTAAGGGTTCATCTTCGCCTTGCCCTTGTCTTTGCCTAAGTCTTCAGTCCGCTCAATCTTAGTTGTGTTCATATGGTTCAAGCAAGAGTGAGCATGACTAGCTCAACAAGTACTATAATTCTAATAAACAACATGCTTGAAACATAGAGCTCATATATCTTCGGTAACTGAAAAATAGTTACGAAGTACTATCAATAATTCAAAAGAGCACTTCTTTTCATTCAAAATGTTTTTCAATAATCATATTCAGCAAAATATCAATTATGACTCAAGAATTATGAGCAGTTCATAATTTCTTTTGAAAAGGACAACCTGGCACTAAGTCCGTAAGTCCGGCATAGCTTACGAGCACTTCTGGGTGATCAGCCCACAGTACTCTATGTTGATCAACACTACATTCATTAAACGTGTATACGTTTAAGTTGTGGCAACCTCTCGTGCCTGTCGTTAAACGATAAAAACATTTTAGCATACTCGATCTTCGATTGAAAACCACACCAATACAACTCGGTAAACGTTGATCATGCTTAACAGAATCATAATATAAGTCTAGCCGAAAGAATTGGCTTAGACTTCATCGTTAAAAACTTCATGTGAAAGAATACATGAATTACACAGCTTGTCCAGACTGAACTGAAACAAGGGTTAGAATAGTTACCTTCAGCGTCTGCTTACTGATTATCACACGTACACTTTAAGTCCCTAAGTCTCTACAATACATGATCATATAACGTACCACTTTAGGTCATATATAATCAAGTATGTATACTATTATATCTTACCCTTCATCTCAATCTAAATCCTAACTTAGATCTGTTATTATGGGTTTCGGTTTTTCATTACGTCATTCTTATTTCGTGCACATTCAATTGATTATTAACCCTTAATCATCATACATAAGTGTCTAACAATGCCTTAACAATGTTATGATTATATCTTAGTTCATTATTAATGAGTTCTCTTTCACTTTATATCAGAAAGAATTCATTACTATCTACATCCTAGGGTTGGCACTGCGGCGCCACTCATTTGGCCTAGAGTTGGCGCCGCGACGCCAACTCTGTGCCTTAGAAAATTTGCAGCTTTTGCAAATTCGGCGAAACTCCCGGACACATAACTTCTTCGTTATAAGTCTGAATTGGCTCGTTCAAAAGCCTACGGTTCACAAATTACGTACTCTATGCGTTCATGCAAGAATTTTATATATTTGACTTCGTTTGCTAAAATTTCACCTATTAGTTCATTTTTAACAAAAACGATAAACGTTCGTGAACGTTCAACGCTCGTTTCTTCGTTCTAAGTCGGAATTCGGTCATTTCCGAGTCTGCAACTCTATAATGCAAAATATGACTTGTCTTCATTGAAAACTAAAGTTTCCAACTTCAAACACAAAATACGACTTCCATTCCGAGAATTTTATGAATATGACGATTATCGTCCAATCGTGTGAATTCCGGTAAAACTACATTCCTACTGATTCTAAATGGATTTTAACCAACATATGAACATTACAAATTACTTATTAAACCAACTTATTAACAAATTAGGTTTTGACTTATTCTCATAAGTCAATGACTTATTTAACTTATGAACTACAAATTCTCATGCTTATAACTTACTATGAACTTAAGTCCATCAATCAATGTTCTCATACTATATTGATCATACTATAATCATATGACAATTTCTTTACAAGCTCATCAACTTATTCGGCTTATGTTCATTTATCAATGACTTATTACATGTTATTAGCAAACAATCCCCCTTCTCTATCAATCCTATCATAGAAGAGATAAAGGTAATAGACATGAGTCTTACCCTAGAAGCACTTATACTTTTCTTCCTTGAAGATTTATCAAAGGATGATTGACTTATTCTTGACTTATGTGCTTATTCTCTCTAACCAATAAGTCACTTAATCTTGAGAGGAGTTGGATGAAATGAAACAACCAACAAATGAAAAATCAAGCCTTCTATTCATAGGCAACTCAAAGTAAGGGCACTATTGTCAATAACACCTCCCACCTCCTTACTAACCTCCTCAACTTCCACCTCCTTACTATTCATTACTTAACATCCAAGTCTACTTGCTAGCCACAACACTTACTCATCACATAAATTGTTTGCCCATCAAGTCTACCCACTTCTCACTTGGTTTGCCCTATGGATCATGTACAATTCATTGGGCTTCCTAATTAATCTAGCTAATTCCTTATTAGGCTTACATTACAATAGTTTGGACTTATGACTTATCAAACACTTGGGCTTGAATATCACTTTCTATTGGACTTCTACCATTAAGCTAATAATCCTACAAGTCCAATATAATTAATTAACAACTTAACATATATACACCACGTATAATCCTCGTATGTTAGTTCGTATATTAATTCGTAATACACGTTATTTCATTCTCCATTCTTCATAGTTTAATATGTCGTATTATACTTACGTTCATTACCTCGTACAATGCATACACATCATACAATTACTACTTTCTTTCCTTAACGCTTAATAAACCTAACATACACCAGATTAAGTCCGCATGCGAAATATTATATTTTCCATACTTAGATTATTATTACATAAACAATATCACCTCGATATTATAACATTACGTATTTCTCGAATGTTCAAAAATAATTCCCAAGCAGAAATCGATGAATAGTATTTTTCAGAAAATTTCTCATAAAGCTTTTATTTTCGCCTTACAAATTCAAACACTTTAATTCATTCACATAGTTGAAATACTATGACATTTTGATGTTTCTAGGTTATAGAACAACATTCATTTTATCAACACGTAATAATAATAAATAATATTATTTTAATCATTATTAAAAGTATTTACAAAGGTTCGATTTTCTGGGGCATTAGAGATGGAATTCATGATTCGTGTTTAGGATAGAGATATGCCTTTACGCCATATGTAATCTTATAGAGAACTTGTGCTTTAAATTCTTTTTAATTGTAATTCACATAGAGATATAGTGGATTAGTTAATTAGGGTGTCTTGCTTAATTCTATCATCTATGGATTTAAGTGAGTATGGGTATTATGCATCGAGATGTGGTTTTATCTGCATTAGTGTTCTTGATTAACAATTCAGGATAGAGAATAATTTATGAGAAGTGTGTTAACTTAAATGAACCAATAAGTGAAGTTGTGATCTTAAATCTCCATAATCTGATTTTTAATTAGTGGTAATTAGAATTAGTTTAGTTAAATAACTTAATTTATAACATTAAATTAATTTGTTTAAATCAGATTGAGTTGGTTACGAGTTAGTACTTGGTGATTTTTATTAAATAATTCCTCATGGGAACGATACTCTACTTTCACTTTATTACTTGTTGACCACGTATACTTATGTGTTGTGCGTAATTAGATTTTACCCAACAAGTTTTTGGTGCCATTGTCGGGGAATTAGTTTAATATATCTTTGCCAATATTAGCTTCAATCAGTTTCTTGTTAAAAAAAATAAAAAATTCAAGAATAATAGTTAGTTACTATGTTCATCTTGAATGAGTCCAGTTGTTTGATAGTTACAGTCTATTTTGGCCAATGATGAGATTGGAATTGGGTAGACAAGTATAGTACTGACTATTAAAGCTTTGATGTGATTTCTTGTTATGAATTGAGTTTTTTATCCTGTTTGAAACTGGTATAATTAGGATAGCAAAGTAAAAACAACTTGTTGATTGATTGAGTTTAAATTTATACATAATGGGATTCTAAAGGATAATGCTAGTTTAAATGAAAGAATGACAAGAATAAGTAGTGATGGCTAAAGTTAGACAAAAACCTAAGTTTGGGGGAATATTTGGGGTATATAAGCTATAAAAAAAAGAAAAAATGTATGAATAAACACCGTGGCGTGCTTGTCTAGTTTTGTGGCCTTTGTTACTTGAGTAAGTAAGCCCGAGGGGATTATCTTTACACCTAGCGCCCTAAGGTCTTAATGGTCTGTGACTTGTTGGTCGAAAGCTCGTTCAGGTAGCATTGAAAAGTCTAAGGGAATAAGACATTGCAAACCAATGTGTATATAAACCAAAAGAAAAAAAAAGAGAATAAAACGAGAAATAAGAGCAAAAACCCCCGTAGATGAAAAATAAAGCATAAGTATCCCATGTTGACCCTCGATATTGGTAATTGTTTAATTTTAGTTGGATCTAGCTTGTATTTGGATTTCATGAGTTTACATTTTATGATGCCTTCGAAGAGACTTGTTATGTGTTAAATTTGATTTTATATCAGTTAGCATGGATGTTGAGCACACACGCACTATACCAGTAATAACAGTTTAAGACTTGATGATTGACTAGGAAATTGTTGATTGGTTTTGATATGAAGTATTGTCGTGTTTGCTTGACTTCTCTAAGGCCGAGTGAATAGATTTGATTCTATCTATACTGTTGGATTCGTAGGCATATAGATTAGTTTCATTGCATTGTATTATGTTGTGTTACTTGGGGACAAGCAACGGTTTAAGTTTGGGGGTATTTGGAAGTAGGTTTTATACCTACTTATCCGGTATCTATTACTTGAATTAGTTGCTTATATACATGTTTCTTAGTTACTTTTCATGCATTTTGTTTTCATTTTGTAGGTTATATGTTTAGGAGCGGTGTGAGCAACTATTGGTAAGGAAAATGCAAAGAAAAGCAATTCGGACATCATTTGGGCTTTCATGTTTATTTCATGTTCTTGGTTTGGAACTTGGATTATATTGTAGAGCTTCTTCTTAGCTTTTCGGAACATCTTGAATCTTTCCAATTGGAGTTCGGATGCAAAAGTTATGATCTTTGTACCAACGAACGTCCAACATCACTGTTTTGGGTGGCCATTTGCATAGCAGTCACTTCCAGCCCAATTTCGACCTTCATTGTAAGACCCCAAATTATTAATAAATGAAATTTATTTTCCTCTATTTATTATTTTGAAATAGTAAGGGTTGATTTGATTAATGTGGATAGTTATGGGTAAAATACGCAAATATTTCGAATAAGCAAGTGGTTATAAAATATTCATTATCGTCGGGGAATATTCGTTTGGTCGTGGAATATTCTTCTTTGTCGGGGAATATTCGCAAATGCGATGCCAGCGATCTTTTGTGGGCCCTATAAACGGAAAGCGATTGGATGAAGAAAACGACAAATATAAGTTGTTTAAAAATAATGGCGTAGTTATTACAAATTAATCTTTGTTAAAATACCCGGTGGTTAAAACACACTAATCGCGTTGTTGAACGATAGCACACCAGTGCAGCACCAATTATTGATTCTTACGTAAGAAGGCACTACTCAATAATGGTTACGATAATTATTTATTCGATATTTTATTGATTTAATAATTCTTTGCGTTGATATTTTATATTCTTTGTTATAATTGTCATTACACAATATTTTTCATTATCGAATCAATAATTCATATTATATGAATAATATTATTAGATAACATTATTGGCAATGTCTAGAAAGTTACTGCCAAGGAGAGGTTTGGTCACCTAATTTGCGGCCAGATGATGAGGAGAAATCTTTATTGAAAGCCCCTCTTTCTGTGGAGCGGCTACAGTTGCAAGATCTTGTGATTCTGTAATATTATTTGTGAATAATTAATTATTGATTTATATGATGAGGAAAATATTGATTTTATGTGGATATAGATGGAGAAAATTTTTAAAATGACAATTGTTGAAAATTAATATTTTATCTTTTTCTGATAAAATAATTCATTTAAATATATTATTTTAATAATATAATAATGGTGATATTTTTACAACGAATGTGGGATATATGAGTATACGAGGAGGAAGAGTATTTTTGTTCCAATAAATGTTTAAAACATGTTAAACATGTCTGTGGACCCCATTTATTGACTGAAATTTGATTATAGCCTGTAAAATCGCCCGTTTGTGGATTTCGGTCAATTTCTATTTGGAATTTGGAAAAACTTTCTTCTGCAAAGTTGTAGAGAATTGAATTTCCTATAAAAAGTCGCGAGATTTGAATTTTTTGATAAAAGGACTATTTATTACGAATTATTGAAGTTCCGAAGCTCCGAAATAATTGATTTTTGGAAGTTTTATTTATTTTTATTAAGAAAAACGTTTTTATTGTTTTTGGCACATGTGTGGCTGAAGTTTGGACCAGATTTGTGTGCGTAGGAAATTTGATTATATATATTATTATTATATTAAATTTTTTGCTTTGGTGTTCTAAGCATTTTCCTATAAATAGGGTGCTTAGGTTAGAATTGAAAATCACACCAGAAATTGAAGTTTTCTCTCTCTATATTATCGAGCGTATTCTTATGAGTATTTTGAGTATAATTTGAGTATTGCTATACGGTGCAAGTTCAAGTCATAGCCTATATCCGGTGTTTCAGCTAGAAGTACTGATCTTTCGAGGTAAGGGATATTATTTTTTTCGTAATGATATTATTTCTTCAATATCATTATGCTAAAATATTGATCTGAAGTTTTTTTATCAAATTTGGAACTTTTGGTGTTGGAGTTACTATTCACGTATACGGTACTATTCACGAATACGACACTATTCATCGAAAAATGAAAATTTTCCTTTTCTTCTAAAATATCTATTGTGGATACTAGCTTTGATTGTATCCATATTTTGATCATTCTTGAATTTTACACCACTATGATTATTTTTGAGGTATTTTTGGACATGGATAAAACAAAGTACGAATCCTTAATCCTTAATCCTTGTCATTTTATTTCACCGGATTCGTTTCTTTAAAATATTTTCATCATCCTCGGTCTTAAATGATGATATTATTGAATATCTTTGGCCTGTAGTGCAAAGATGAATGATTTCTGATGAATATCTTTGGCCCGTAGTGCAAAGATGGACAGGTGTTTAGATGAACATGACCAATCGATGAATATCTTTGGCTGTGTAGTGCAAAGATGAATATTTGATTCCGATATATATTGATTGATGTTACTGAGGATAAAATATCGACGATGAACTTTTAAATTAATATATAGAAGATAGTAGTTTGCATTCTCTACTTAACTCTTCTAATGAATTATTATTTCATTGCGAAGATTGATTTAAAAGCTGGTTGTCTATTGTATTCTATTTGATTTTTCCTGTTGGAACTAACGATAATTTGTTGTATATTATCTTAGTCATAATATTCTTTCTTTGGGCTAGTTGAGCTCACCCTTTTCCGCTTTATTCCATTTTTTTTCGGGGAGGCGAGAATGTAGCGAAGTACTAATCGGGGTATGGAATGAAGGTTCTAAAGAGAGTTGTTTAGTAGTCCTCACCATTTTTTTGTAAAATAATGTATCAATAATTATGATGGGGATTTATTTGCGTGTGGATATTGTCTAGATGGCAAAATCTGTATTTAAACTCACAGTTTATATGTTGTAATAATAAAGTTGTAGTTATTTCTGTACCATGTATTTGGCGACTCAGAATGGGTTGGATGGAATGGACCTATTTTGGGGGCGTCACATTCATCCGTTCGTTATTTCTCACTTCTCAAAGAATGAAAGTTGTAGATCTCGTCGATATCTTCGATTGGATACGTGGCAGGCCCCGTAATTCCTCTCGGATCAAATGTTATGGCCGTATTATCATAGCACACTATGGCAGAAAATGAACCTCTGCCGTGGCGGGCTTTTCCTTAACAAAACCCCCGCCAGGTTGGGCATACCAGCTGAAAAACAGTAAGGACCCCACGGGTGGGCCCTTTAGTATTAGGACCCCGTAGGAAGCAAGGTATACCTGAAAAAAAAGCCATTTTTTGCCCGAATTTGAGTTGGAGAAGGATTGCTTCGATCCGATTGACTCAAGGACTTCCAAGAGGACTTAAAGACAGATAAAAAGGCTTATAAAAGGAGAAGAATCACAAGGATTAGAGGGGAGATTTAGATGAGAAGAGAGAGAAGGAGGATTCCAATAGATTAGATTAGAGTAAATTAGATCAAAACACTAGTTCTAATGAGTTTTGGAGATTGAAGCAACTTGGAAACCATTGAAGATTCAAAGTAGAAGCAATGAGTGAGCTTCAAATCTACAGAAAATAGATTATATCTTCTCATCTTCTTCTATCTTTGTCTTTTATTGTTTATTCAAGTATGGATTCTTAGTTTTAATTCAATGAACTAATTCTTTGTTTGAGATTACAATGGATCTTATTGTGTAGTTTATTTTAATATACTTCGCTATTAATTATTATGTTCTATTGTGAGGATTGTCTATTGTGATTTGGACTTAATTGCTTAATTGCATAGCTAAAAATTACTGTGATAATCTATATGAACTCGAGAGATGAAGTTTAGATTTAGATTTGATCATGATATTATGTGTTTGTGATTTCTGCATAAATGGAATTCATGATTCGTGTTTAGGATAGAGATATGCCTTTATGCCATATGTAATCTTATAGAGAACTTGTGCTTTAAATTCTTTTTAATTGTAATTCACATAGAGATATAATGGAATAGTTAATTAGGGTGTCTTGCTTAATTCTATCATCTGTGGATTTAAGTGAGTATGGGTATTATGCATCGAGAGGTGGTTTTATCTGCTTTAGTGTTCTTGATTAACAATTCAGAATAGAGAATAATTAATGAGAAGTGTGTTAACTTAAATGAAGCAATAAGTAAAGTTGTGATCTTAAATCTCCATAATCTGATCTTTAATTAATGGTACTTAGAATTAGTTTAGTTAAATAATTTAATTTATAACATTAAATTCATTTGTTTAAATAAGATTAAGTTGGTTATGAGTTAGTACTTGGTGATTTTTATTAAATAATTCCTCGTGGGAACGATACTCTACTTTCACTTTATTACTTATTGACCATGTATACTTGTGTGTTGTGCGTAATTAGATTTTACCCAACAAGTTTTTGGTGCCATTCTTGGGAATTAGTTTAATATATCTTTGCTAAGACCCCAACTTTTATGAATAAAGATGAATTTTCTATAATAGTATCATTTTTGAATATTATGGAATGAATTTGATATAATGTTATAGTTGTGGGTAATATTATAAATTTTGCAAAAAATACATGAGTTGTTATATAATATTTTCGATTGGTGGTAGGGTAATATTCGTTTTAACGAGGGAATATTATTAATGCGATGGCACAATCATTAGTGGACCCCATGGAAATTATTGTCGGATTGAGAAAATGACAAAAATATTTTATAAAAATAACGGCGGAAGTTTTATCGTTAAGCTGTTGAAACACACGGTGTTAAAAATGCGAGAATACGGCGTGGTTGCATAGTAGTAGCACGGTATTGATTATTGATGCTTACGTGAGAAAGTCACTCGGTTTTGTTCAATTATTGCTTGATGGTGTGTTGCATAGTATCTCACGTTAATTGATTCAATTATTGTCGATATTTTATATATTATTAAATCAATAATTGAGATGACGAAGTTATTAATATTATTATTTGCAATATTAACGATGTCTAGAAGTTACGCGAGAGAGAGTTTGGTCACTAATTGCGGCGCTGATAGGGAGAAATCCTTATTGGAAAGCCCCTCTTTCTCAGGAGCGACACAGTCGATTAATAGTGTGAATTATAATAATGATGATGAAGTTTTGTTTTATTATTATTATTAATGTAATAAAATAAAAAAGCTTTTTATATAAAAGCAGAATACTTTTATAAAGTTATTATATTTTATTAGACTATAAATAGAATATATTATATATTATTATATAATAGTATTTTGCATAGTAAAATCTTTTTATATAAAACAAAATACTTTTATAAAGTTATTTATTTTATTAGAATATAAATAGAATATATTATATTTTATTATATTAGTATTTTTTTGCATAGTGCTGCGTAGTGTTTGCGTAGTAAAATCTTTTTTATATAAAACATAATACTTTTATAAAGTTATTCATTTTATTAGATTATAAATAGAATATATTATATTTTATTTAAAAGATTTTTTTTATAGAATAATATTTTATAGTAAACCAATCTGGATAGTCTATTTTAAAAAGTAAATCAATCTGGACCGTTAGAAATTAGTTACTTATTCATTCCATTCTCTATATAAATAAAGCTCATTCCTTCATTATTTCTTACGAATTCACTTTGAAACTCTAGAGAGAAACTATAGAGAGAAAGAAGAAAAAATTCTAATTTCTTACTTCTTACTACTCCTATATCCTATTGTTTTAAGGTAAGGGGTATTATTTCTTTCTTTCGTATTCATGAAGAGAACTTACATTATTCCATTCTTTATTATTATGTTGGAATAACTTTTGTATCATGATCTACCCTATACTTGGTGAAATTCTTTTGTTATTCCATTCTTTATTATTATGTTGGAATAACTTTGTCATCTGATACTGCATACATGGTGAAATTCTTACATTATTCCATTCTTTATTATTACATTTGGAACATCATGTACATGCGTTTACGCATGACTTAGTTCCATTATTTATTATTACATTGGAACATCACATATACGTGCGTTTTACATGACTGGTTCCGTTATTTATTATTATTGGAATATCACATGTGCGTGTTTACGCGTGACTGGTTTTCATTATTTATTATTACATTGGAATATCACATGCGTGCGTTTACATGACTGGTTCCATTATTTATTATTACATTGGAATAACTTTTATGCATGCGATCTATCATCATGCACAGGTGATTTCTTTTGTTATTCCATTCTTTATTATACTCGGTTGGTTAAAGTTTTGACTTTTATACTCCATGAAATTAGTGGAATATCCTTGATATTTGCGCTTCATCCGATATCTTTTCATGGAAATATTCTTACGAGCATTCTTGAATTTTACTCTGAAAGCGTATCGTGTTGACAATTTGGGCGTTATTAGTTCTGGATAAATTAATTCTTGAACTTGTTTTATTGAATTCTTATATCATTGTCATCATCCTCATGTTTATATTATGTTGAAAGTCATCATACGTGTGGCTTGTGGTGCATAGATGGACTTGGTATGATTATGACCGAGGATTATTCGGTATAATCATGGCCAGTAATATTACAAATGATGTGGTAAAAGTCCTCGTTGGCCCATAGTGCATTGATGGGCCGATTGTTGGCATGATCATGACCATTGATGAATACGAATATCCTTGGCCCGTAGTGCATGGATAATTTGTGGTTGTGATACTAATGAATATCCTTGGTAGTAGTGCGGGGATGATGTGGATTATTTACTAAGTTGAGTCCCGGTGATAAAAGTGATGAAAAACCTTTTAAATCATAAAAGATAGTAGATTTTATTCTCTACTTGACTCTTTTAATGGATTGCTTGTTCATTGCGATTAAACTTGATGTTTGTTATATTGTATCGGTTTAACATTGTTGAAGGCTAATGATAATTTATTACGCATTATCTTAGTCATAATATTTCTTCTTGGGCTAGTTGAGCTCACCCTTTTACTTTCATTGTTCTCTTGAGAAATGAGCGTGCGCGAGGGGACTAGTCGAGGAGCGGAGTGGCGGTCGGATAATAGCATTAGTAGTCCTCACTATTACATTAAATAGTGTGATAATAAATGTAATGAGGACTCGATTGAGTGTGGATATTATCTAGATGACAATATTTGTATTAAAACTCACATGACATATGTTTTGTATTATTTTTACATTGTTGTTGTATAATTAAGTTGTATTTGAATTTTTACCATGTATTTGGCGACTCGAGATGGGTGATGTATACCTATTTTGGGGGCGTCACGGTTGGTATCAAAGCTTAGGGATATGATCCTGGGCTAAGATGTGAGACAAAGAACTAGGAGGGAGGCGCGAATTTCCTTACTAGTATATGACCTACTAAGTTTATTTGGTATTTAATTGGTCGGTCGAGTATAGGGATAATATGTGATATGTTAATTAACCCTTGTTTTGTGGCGGTATTTGAAAATGACATCAAGAGAATGTTGAGAACATCAATGGAGCACGAGGAGGCCGTTGAGTCTCCACGGATCGATAATCGGGATAATGTGCATCGAGGAAGGCGACAATCCTCATGCAAACAACAACAACAACTTGACGAATGATGAGCGATGGAATGTTCGGAGGCTTTATGCGATTCATGCAACATCGAGCGAGAGCGGCTCTGTCAAAATGCGGTGGAAACACTTGGCAACTCTCGGACGGTCACCGCTAAGCGATTCGAGAGGCTGGGACCACGAGAGTTTTTGGAGAGCAAAAAACCACTTAAAGGCGGAGGCGTGGATAAAGCGGATCTGCAAGATATTTGATGTCTTGGGATGCTCAGGAGCAAAAGGTTCCTTTGCCACCTTCGTGTTGCGTGCGAGGCGATTCTTGGTGGGAATCGTAAAAAGCGTACTCAACTGCTTGCATTGAAAGATGACTTGGGAGAAGTTCGAGAATTGTTCAACGACAAGTACTTTCAAAAGTATTAATCACATGAAAGAGGTAGAGTTCATCAAGTTGGAGCAAAACAACATGGCCAGTGTCGCGATGCAAAGCCAAGTTTGCCGAGTTGTCGGTTTTGCGTCCCATTTGGTTGATAATGAGGAGAGAATGGCGCGAATGTTTCTAAGAGGTTTGAAACACGAGATACGTCGATATCTTATCTCTCATAAAGCGTGTTTGTATTCGGATGTTGTTAATAGGGCTCGATTATTGGAAGCGCGATAATGAGTCAACCCAACCAAAAAAGCGGTAGCGACGAAATGAAATGATAATACCGGTGATAGCGATCATCGAGCGGTGACAATAAGCGTGGAGGAATCAACATGCGAAATGGTAACCACTTGGTGGTAATCATGGCCAAAATAATAAGAATGGACATTTCAAGAAGAGAGATTCAACAATGATGGAAAGAGCGTCGTCGGCATTTTGCACCGTTGTTAAGGAAGGAGAACGACCACCTATCATATGCTTCAAATGCGGAGGAGGGACACATCGGTCAAAGCTGCGCGATGCCGTCAAAGCGTGTTATAATTGTGGAAGAAGGTCACCTAGCCCGATTTTGTCGTTCACAGAAAGACAAGTTCGATTAGGATGGAGGCACCAAAGGGCGTCCCGAAAAAGTCAAAAAGCCGATGTGTCTGCAAGGAGAGCGTTTGTCGTGACCTCCCGAGAAAAGCAAGGAACGAAATGAGGTCATCACGGGTAAGCTTATCATAAACTCTAGCAAAGTATATACCTTATTTGATCTGGGTTCTACCCATTCTTTTATTTCTCTACTTGCGCTCAGCGTTTAAATTTGACTCGGAGAAATTAGACTTTGACTTATCTGTTGAAACTCCGTTGGGAGAAACCTTCATTACATCCACTTTGTTTATAAGTCTTGTTTGGTTCAAATCGGTACCCTCACATTACACATCGATCTTATTTCATTGAAAATACTTGCATTTGATGTAATTCTAGGGATTGATTGGTTAACTACTCATCATGCAAAAAAAATTGATTATTTTAAATAAGGTTGTTAGCTTTCATATTCTAACTTGACCTATTATGCGAATTCAAGCAACCAAACCATTAAAATCAATCACTTTGTCATCTCAAGCCATAAAAAAGCTATTCGTTTATTGAAAAATGGATGTCAAGCTTTCTTAGCTCATATCACGGATCTAAACAAAAATAAATCGATTTTGAATGATATTTCTATTGTTAATAAATTTCTGGCGTATTCCACGAAGAACTTCTGGCCTACCCCGAGCGTGAAATTGAATTTTGTATCGACCTTGAACACGATACAAAACCCATTTCCAAAGCCCCATGTCGAATGGCTCTATTGAACTTGAGGAGTTAAAGACCCAATGCTGCGAGAATTGTTAGACATTGGTTTTATTAGTCTAGTCGTCTCCTTGGGGTGCTCTGTTACTATTAAGTGAAGAAAGAAAGAAGATGGGAGTATCACGACTTTGTATTGATTATCGGGAGTTGAATCATGTCACCATCAAAAATAGGTACCCATTGCCCGTATTGATGACTGTTTGACCCGGTTGCAAGGCGCCAAATTCTTTTCAAAGATTGATCTTCATTTAGGATATCACCAATTGAAGATTAGAGCAGATGACATTCAAAGATGCGCTTTTCGAACTTCGATGCGGGCATTATGAATTCTAGTCATGTCTTTTGGATTGACTAATGCTCCTGCTTTGCCTTCATGGATATGATGAGCCAAGTATTCAAGGAATATTTGGATCACTTTGTGGTCGTCTTTATTGATGACATCCTTATTTATTCAAAAGCCGTGAAGATCATGAGCAACACACTTGAGGCGATACTTCAAAAGCTTCGTGAATATAAGCTTTATGCGAGTTGAAGAAATGCGAGTTACGGCTTGAGGAAGTAGCATTCCTTGGGCACGTGGTATCAAGTCATGGAATATCTATTGACCCGAACAAAGATTGAAGCTATTCAAAGTGGGGAACAACCTAAATCGATGATGCCAAAATCGTAGCTTTCTCGGCTTAGTTGGTTATTATCGGAGATTAATGAAGGGTTTTCTCGAATCGCTACTCCATTAACTTCGGTGACTCGGAAAGATACAAAATTTGGTTGGAGCGAGGAATGTGAGAAGAGTTTTCAAGAACTTCGAGGAGACTCATTTAACACACTGTTACGACAATACCATCGGCTCGGAGGATTTGTCATCTATGATGATGCTTGAGCAAAGGGTTAGGATGTGTTCTCATGCAACATGGGAAAGTCATAGCCTATGCCTCTCGACAACTCAAAGAATATGAGAGGAATTATCCTACTCATGATCTAGAGTTAGCGGTTTTTGTTTTCGCACTTAAAATTTGGAGGCATTACTTGTATGGGGAGAAAGTGGAGATCTTTACGGATCATAAAAAAGCCTCAAATATTTCTTCACTCAAAAGGAACTCGACATGCGACAATGACGTTGGCTTGAAGCTGTTTGAAAGATTATGATCGTACCATCGATACCATCTGGAAAAGCAAAGCGTGGTAGGTGGCGCATTGAGTAGAAGATCATATCTTGGTGCATGAGTGCGATATTGTCAACCTTGAGGCCCATTTTGTATGACTTGCAAAGGATGGAGATAGAGATAAAGACTCCGGGGACCCGTGATGATGGCGAATATCTGAGTAGAACCGACTTTAATCGATAAAGTTAAAAGGCTGCTCAAGCTACTGAGACACAGGGCGATGCGTATGAGGAAGAAAGTGCAAGAAGGTGCTATATCGGGAAGCAAGAATCGATGAAGAAGGAATACTTGAGTCGACTCCGGACTTTGTGTTCTAACGATCCACGATTTAAAGTATAAAATCATGATGGAGCGCCTGACACACCATTTGCAATCCATCACAGGAGTACCAAATGTGTATCATGATCTTGACATACATTTTGGTGGGGCAATATGAAGAGAGAGATAGCGTTTTATTTATCTCGAGGTGTTTAACTTGTCAGCGAGTCGGTGGAGCATCAAGTACCAAAAGGTCCATTGCAACCACTTGAAATTCGAATGGAAGTGGGAGCACATTACCATGGATTTAGTTTCTTGGTCTTCCCAGGTTTTTCTCGAGGCGTAGATGCAATTTGGGTCATTGTTGATAGATTGACCAAGTCTGCTCATTTCTTACCAATCTGAGAAACTTATACACTTGAGCGTCTTGCTTCGTATGTACATAAGCGAGATTGTAAGATTGCATGGTATGCCGGTATCCATAGTTTACGATCGAGACCCAAGATTCACTTCACGATTTTGGGTTAGTTTACAAAAAGCTATGAGCGCAGTTTACGATTTAGTTGGCATATCATCCTCGAGACGACGGACGATCGAGAGAGGACTATTCAAACTCTTGAAGATTTATTAAGACTACGTGTCCTTGACTTCAAGGAAGTTGGGACAAGTTCTTACCATTGGTGGAGTTTTCTTACAACAACGATATCAAACAAGTATTGGCATGGCTCCATTCGAGGCGTTGTATGGAAGAAAGTGTCGTTCTCGATTATCTTTGGGATGAGGTGGGTGAAGCAACGTTGTTGGGGCCGGGAGTTGATGCGTGTATGACTACGGAAAAGATTCAAATGATCAAACAGCGTATAAAAAACCTCACAAGATCGACAAAAGAGTTATCTTGATCTTCATCGAAAGGGCGTGGAATTCGATATTGGAGATCATGTGTTATTCGTGTGTTGCTCCATGGAAAGGAGTTACGAGATTTGGAAGAGAGAAAAGCTCGATCCTCGATTCATTGGCCCATTTTAATCCTCGATCGAGTAGGGAATTAGCCTTTATAGACTTCGCTTTACTGCTAAGTATGTCTACGTGTTCATAACGTTTTTCATATATCCATATTACGTAAATATGTGAAAGACCGAACCACATTATTGAGTTAGAATCGGATGAAATAGCGGAAGATTTAACGTGTGAAGAGGTTCTGTTCAAATCTTGGATAAGAAGGAACATATTCTACGCTCGAGTTATACCTCAAGTCAAAGTTTTATGGAGGAACCACGATGTTGAGGAAATGACACAGGAGTTAGAATCTGAAATGAAATCAAGGTATCCTTACCTCTTGACATACCAGTGTACCCCCTAATTTGAGGCGAAATTTCATAAGAAGGGGAGATTGTAAGACCCCAACTTTTATGAATAAAGATGAATTTTCTATAATTATCATTTTTGAATATTATGGAATGAATTTGATATAATGTTATAGTTGTGGGTAATATTTATAAATTTTTAAAAGTATGCAAGTTGTTATATAATATTAGATTGGTGGGGAATATTCGTTTTAACGAGGGAATATTAAATGCGACGACACAATCATTAGTGGACCCCTGGCAATGGAATTATTGTTGGATTGAAAAAATGACAAAAATATTTTATATGAAAATAACGGTGGAAGTTTTATCATTAACTATTTGAAACACCGGTGTTAAAAAATGCGATGAATCTGGCGTGGTTGCATAGTAGCACACGGTATTGATTATTGATGCTTACGTGAAAGTCACTCGGTTTTGTTCAATTATTGCTTGATGGTTGTTTGCATAGTATCTCACGTTATTTGATTCAATTATTATCGATATTTTATATATTATTAAATCAATAATTGAGATGAATGAAGTTATTAATATTATTATTTGCAATATTAACGATGTCTAGAAGTTACGAGGAGAGGTTTGGTCACTAATTGCGCGCATGATAGGGAGAAATCCTTATTGGAAAGCCCCTCTTTCTGGAGGAGCGACACAATCGATTAATAGTGTGAATTATAATAATGATGATGAAGTTTTGTTTTATTATTATTATTAATGTAATAAAATATTAAAAACTTTTTATATAAAATTAAAATACTTTTTATAAAAGTTATTTTATAAAGTTTTTATTTATTAGACTATAAATAGAATATATTATATTATATTATAATATATTTTTGCATAGTAAAATCTTTTTATATAAAATGAATACTTTTATAAAGTTATTTGTTTTATTAGAATATAAATATATATATATATTTTATTATGCATAGTGTTTTATATAGTGCTGCATAGTGTTTTGCATAGTAAAATCTTTTTATATAAAAAACAGAATACTTTTATAAAGTTATTCATTTTATTAGATTATAAATAGAATATATTATATTTTATTTAAAAGATTTTATTTTATTAGAATATTTTATAGTAAACCAATACGGATATAATCCAGTTTAAAAAGTAAATCAAATACGGATAGTTAGGAATTAGTTACTATTTCAGGTCCATTCTCCTATAAATATAAGCTCATTCCTTCATTATTTCTTACAATTCACTTTGAAACTCTAGAGAAAAACTATAGAGAGAAAGAAAATTGTATTATATCTTCTACTTCACTTATCATATATCCTCTTTTGTTTAAGGTAAGGGTATTATTTCTTTTTTGTATTCATTTCATGAAGAAACTTACATTATTCCATTCTTTATTATTATTTGGAATAACTTTTATCATGTCATCTACCTATACTTGGTGAAATTCTTACATTATTCCATTCTTTATTATTATGTTTGGAATAACTTTGTCTATGCAAATACTCTTATACATGGTGAAATTCTTACATTATTCCATTCTTTATTATTACATTGGAACATCACATACATGTGCGTTTTTGTGACTTAGTTTATTATTATTTATTATTACATTGGAACATCATGCGTAATGCGTTTACATGACTGGTTCCATTATTTATTATTTTGATGGAATATCATATGTGTGTGTTTGCGTGACTGGTTCCATTATTTATTATTACATTGGAATATCACATGCGTGCGTTTTGCGACTGACTAGTTCCATTATTTATTATTACATTGGAATAACTTTTATGCATGCGATTATCATCATGCACGGTGATTTCTTTTGTTATTCCATTCTTTATTATACTCGGTTGGTTAAAGTTTTGACTTTTATACTCCATGAAATTAGTGGAATATCCTTGATATTTGCGCTTCATCCGATATATCTTTTCATGGAAATATTCTTACGAGCATTCTTGAATTTTACTCTACAAAAGAAGTATCGTGTTGACAATTTGGGCGTTATTAGTTCTGGATAAATTAATTCTTGAACTTGTTTTATTGAATTCTTATATCATTGTCATCATCCTCATGTTTATATATTATGTTGAAAGTCATACATGGCTTTTGTAGTGCATAGATGGACTTGGTATGATTATGACCGAGGATTATTCGGTATAATCATGGCCGTAATATTACAAATGATGTGGTAAAAGTCCTCATTGGCCCGTAGTGCATTGATGGGCGATTTGTTGGCATGATCATGACCATTGATGAATACCACGAATATCCTTGGCGTAGTAGTGCATGGATAATTTGTGGTTGTGATACTAATGAATATCCTTGGTAGTAGTCTGCGGGGATGATGTGGATTATTTATTAAAATTTGAGTCTCGTGATAAAAGTGATGAAAAACCTTTTAAATCATAAAAGATAGTAGATTTTATTCTCTACTTGACTCTTTTAATGGATTGCTTGTTTCATTGCGATTAAACTTGATGTTTGTTATATTGTATCGGTTTAACATTGTTGAAGGCTAATGATAATTTATTACGCATTATCTTAGTCATAATATTTCTTCTTGGGCTAGTTGAGCTCACCCTTTTACTTTCATTGTTCTCTTGAGAAATGAGAGCGTGGCGAGGGACTAGTCGGGGAGCGGAGTGATGGTCCGGATAATAGCATTAGTAGTCCTCACTATTACATTAAATAGTGTGATAATAAATGTAATGAGGACTCGATTGAGTGTGGATATTATCTAGATGACAATATTTGTATTAAAACTCACATCATATGTTTTGTTGTATATTTTACATTTATTGTTGTATAATTAAGTTGTATTTGAATTTTGTACCATGTATTTGGCGACTCGAGATGGGTGATGTATACCTATTTTGGGGGCGAGTAATCTATTCGCAGACACAATGGAGAAAAGACCTAGATGTTGGACGTTCTTGAATGAGATCATACCAAATCAAAGCATACTAGGTGACTTTAATGTAATGGCTATCACAAATGGGAACGTACCAAAAGCTACATTATTTCCGATCGATGGAGGGTTCCTCAATTATCGACGAGTAATTGGATAGCGTTGACCAGACAAAGTCAGGCTGAAAGACTATAATTCAAGCGCTAACTGGGAGGCAACCCAGGAATTTTTTGTTTTTTTATATTTATTTGTTTTCCTAGTTTAATTAGTAGATAGGAATCACGTTATATTCCAAAGTTCTATTCTAATCCATGTTGTCTCCCTTCATTGCAGGTATTGGAGGTTCAATGGATAGGAAAATGATCGCCACCATCACCTCACGCTTAGCTGATTACAGGGAAGTTCTCTTCTACCTACCGCTATATTCATACAATGAGGACATTGTAATTGCTAAGTTTGGGGGAGTTTAGTTTAGTTCATTATTACATGTTTAGTTTCATGTTTATGTTATGTTATTTTACATATGTTGTTAATTTAGTTTAGGTTCTTTATGTTTGCATTCATGTAGTAAAACTACATAAGTAGTTGCATAGTAGTATAGTTTGAATAGCATTATATTCAGTTTCTTGTTTAAAAAAACAAAAATTCAGGAATAATAGTTAGTTACTAAGTTCATCTTGCATGAGTCCAGTTGTTTGATAGTTACAGTCTATTTTGGCCAATGATGAGATTGGAATTCGGTAGACAAGTATAGTACTGACTATTAGAGCTTTGATGTGATTTCTTGTTATGAATTGAGTTTTTTTTCTGTTTGAAACTGGTATAATAAGGATAGAACAGTAAAAACAACTTGTTGATTGATTGAGTTTAAATTGATACATAATGGGATTCTAAAGGATAATGCTAGTTTGAATGAAAGAATGACAAGAATAAGTAGTGATGGCTAAAGTTAGACAAGAACCTAAGTTTGGGGGAATATTTAGGGTATATAAGCTATAAAAAAGAAAAAGAAAAAAAAGTATGAATAAACAATGTGGCGTGCTTGTCAAGTTTTTTGGCCTTTGTTACTTGAGTAAGTAAGCCAGAGGGGATTATCTTTACACCTAGCGCCCTAAGGTCTTAATGGTCTAGGAGTCATTGGTCGAAAGCTCGTTAAGGTAGCATTGAAAAGCCTAAGGGAATAAGACATTGCATAGCTATGTGTATATAAACCAAAAGAAAAAAAAAGAGCGAATAAAATGGGAAATAAGAGCAAAAAGTCCCCGTAGATGAAAAATAAAGCATAAGTATCCCATGTTGACCCTCGATATTGGTAATTGTTTGATTTTAGTTGGATCTAGCTTGTTTTTGGATTTCTTGAGTTTACATTGTATGATGCCTTCGAAGAGACTTTTTATGTGTTAAATTTGATTTTATATCAGTTAGCATGTATGTTGAGCACACACGCACTATACCAATAATAACAGTTTAAGACTTAATGATTGACTAGGAAATTGTTGATTGGTTTTGATATGAAGTATTGTCGTGTTTGCTTGACTTCTCTAAGGCCGAGTGAATAGATTTGATTCTATCAATACTGCTGCATTCGTGGGCATATAGATTAGTTGCATTTCATTGCATTGCATTACATTATGTTGTGTTACTTGGGGTTAAGCAACGGTTTAAGTTTGGGGGTATTTGATAAGTAGGTTTTATACCTACTTATCCGGTATCTGTTACTTGAATTATTTGCTTATATTAATGTTTCTCAGTTACTTTTCATGCATTTTGTGTTCATTTTGTAGGTTATATGCTTAGGAGTGGTGTGAGCAACTATTGGTAAGGAAAAGCAAGGAAAATGCAAAGAAAAACAATTTGGACATCATTTGGGCTTTCATGTTTATTTCATGTTCTTGGTTTGGAACTTGGATTATATTGTAGAGCTTCTTCTTAGCTTTCTGGAACATCTTGAATCATTCCAATCGGAGTTCGGATGCAAAAGTTATGATCTTTGTACCAACGGACGTCGAACATTACTGTTTTGGGTGGCCATTTGCATAGCAGTCACTTCCAGCCCAATTTCTACCTTCATCCATTCATTAAGAAAGAAGGTTGTAGATCTCGTCGATAGCTTCGATTTGATAGGTGACAGGCCCCGTAACTCCTCCCGAATCAAACATTATGGCCGTTTTACTAGAGGACACTGTGGAAGAAAATGGACCCAGATTAAGTGAACTTTCCTAACAAAAACCCCATTGGGCGGGCATACCAATTTGAAAAAGCAGTGATACCCCGTTGAAGTGGGCCCTTTTAGCCTTAGGACCCCCGCCGAGGTGGGGGTATGCGCAGAAAAACCATTTTTTGCCCGAATTTGATTTGGAGAAGGATTGTTTCGATCCGATTGACTCAAGGACTTCGAAGAGGAATTAAAGACAGATAAAAAGGCTTATAAAAGGAGGAGAATCACAAGGATTAGAGAGGAGATTTAGATGAGAAGAGAGAGAAGGAGGATTCCATTAGATTAGATTAGAGTAGATTAGATCAAAACACTAGTTCTAATAAGTTTTGGAGATTGAAGCAACTTGGAGACCATTGAAGATTCAAAGTAGGAGCAAGGAGGGAGCTTCAAATCTACAGACAATAGATTCTATCTTCCCATCTTCTTCTATCTTTGTTTTGTATTGTTTATTCAAGTGTGGATTCTTAGTTTTAATTCAATGAACTAATTCTTTGTTTGAGACTACAATGGATCTTATTGTGTAGTTTATTTTAATATGCTTCGCTATTAATTATTATGTTCTATTGTGAGGATTGTCTATTATGATTTGGACTTAATTGCTTAATTACATAGCTAACAATTACCGTGATAATCTATATGAACTCGAGAGATGAAGTTTAGATTTAGATTTGATCATGATAGCATGTGTTTGTGATTTCTGCATAGATGGAATTCATAATTCGTGTTTAGGATAGAGATATGCCTTTACGCCATACGTAATCTTATAGAGAACTTGTGCTTTAAATTCTTTTTAATTGTAATTCACATAGAGATATAGTGGATTAGTTAATTAGGGTGTCTTTCTTAATTCTATCATCTATGGAGTTAAGTGAGTATGGGTATAATGCATCGAGAGGTAGTTTTATCTGCTTTAGTGTTCTTGATTAACAATTCAGAATAGAGAATAATTAATGAGAAGTGTGTTAACTTAAATGAAGCAATAAGTGAAGTTGTGATCTTAAATCTCCATAATCTGATCTTTAATTAGTGGTAATTAGAATTAGTTTAGTTAAATAATTTAATTTATAACATTAAATTCATTTGTTTAAATGAGATTGAGTTGGTTACGAGTTAGTACTTGGTGATTTTTATTAAATAATTCCTCGTGGGAACGATACTCTACTTTCACTTTATTACTTGTTGACCATGTATACTTGCGTGTTGTGCTTAATTAGATTTTATCCAACAACTATCACTCTAAAATTTTAGATGGAAGAGAGAGTATGGCTTTGGTGAATATGAAAAGTAAAGTGAACATTCTCTCTCTCTCTCTCAATCTATATATAATTTGATTCAATGCCTAAGGCTGATAATGAGAGCGGGTTTTTGCTGATTAAAGTTGCTTACTAGACCACATGGCTAGCTAGGGTTGGTCATCAACCACAAGTAGGGCTAGATCTACACTCTACCTCATTAAAATATTTAAAAGGGTAGTTTAGACATTTGACTTGTAAAGTTAATGGTAATTTGGTAACTTCTCAAAACCCTTAGGGTTTAACCCTTTGGGTTTTAACACTTAGGGTTTAACCATAAGGTTATACAAATTTATTTTCTAATCTTTTCTAATTAGTTTTAAAAATAGAAAATTAAGATTTCTAAATTATAATTAGGGTTTTCTAATTATATTAAAGTTTACTAATCACATTCAAGCTTGCTAATTAGGGTTAAGGTTTCCTAATTAACATTAAACTCTATAAATTAATAATTAGATTTTCCCTAATTGTACATTAGGGTTTCTAACTAATCAATTAGGGTTATCCCTAATTATACTGATAACCAATATATAAAAACTTTATACTTATCTTTTAAGCTTCCCAATTAGGGTTTTAATATTCCGAATTAGGGTTGCGGGTTCCTGGAATAGAAATTAAGGTTTCCATAGCCGGTAATAGGGTTTCTTATCAATCGTTAGGGTTTCCTAACTGAACGTCGAGGTTCTTAATATATTATTAGGGTTTGTGACTGATATAATTTATTTGGTCAACCCTTGATCCTTAACCACATACTGTACATATATATGACCATATACACAAATACTCTTAACACTGTAAACCTTCACCAAAAGTTTTTAAATTCACAAAATTCATTCCCAAAAATGTCAAATCCATACACTTATTTTCTGTCTAGGCCTATTATTTAACCTCTATTCAATCTTTTAAGATTTTATTAAATTGTCCAAATTCTCGGGTTGTCACACTTTACTTATAGCTCTGATACCAACTGTGACGCCCCCAAAATAGGTCCACACAACCCATTCTTCTCGAGAATTAAGTTTGAAATTCCGAGAAACGCGTAATGATAGAATATGAAGACGGGATGGAATATCTAATAATATTTCATTTATGGCAAACGAAGTTTTTGCTTGCGGACTTAAAACCTAAGGGTTAGGAAAAATGATTTCCGAGAAGGAAATGAGATACGTATAAGGAATTACGATGATTATGCGTACGATATGCGAATATGATACTAATTCCTATACGAGTAGAGTATGAGAATTTAATACGACGTATGTAACGCCTGAGAAAATCGGATTTTTATGACAATTAAATTTTTATTTGATTATGTGAATTAAATGAATTTAATTGATTTAATTTGTGAGTAAGCTATGTGAAGGTCGATTACATGACCTAGAATGTGCTAATGTGGTTAGTAATCTGAGACGTGCTTTAGAAGTAATTGATTATCTTTGCTAAATGGCAATACTTTGATAAATAAACGTTTCACACCACAACGCCTTGGAGGCAAGGACACAGCCATCGTTAATCGAAATATGGCCGCCAGTTTTTGTGCTAAGGATATCACGTCGTCGGCCTTGAGTGCTGAGTTTTTTGCTAGATGACTTAGGTTTTGAACTTCAATTGTTCAGGGACCTATAGGAGTAATGTTTGTGCACTTCATAAGTGTATTAAAACTATTACTATACTACCTATACTAAGGTATATGGTATTGAACTTAGGAATTCATTGCATGTTAGTATGTTATGAATGGTGAACAAGAAGTGTTATTGATGAACCCTGATCGGTAAACAATAGTTTGTACTTCGCCAACAATGTTTGAGTCCGATTAATAATGTAAGTTGATTAATAAGTCGGGACGAAGGGTAATAAGTTAAGTTGACTTTAATAATGATATTAAGTTAACAAAGACATAGAAGAGAAAGAAGTTGGTAGGAACAATGTGAATAATTGTTTGATAGCTAATTACAGTGTGCTATGTGAATATATCATGTAGATTCTATAAAGGTTGTGGTCAGTCGATTAAGTTATTTGAAGACGCTGAAAGGTAAGTTTTCTTAACGCTTGTCTAACTTTCAAGTTAGCTAAGTTTTATGTGATTCATTGAACCAAATTGCACGACAGGTTTTAAAGAAAGGGTCAATGCCAAATTTAACTCGGCTAGACTACTCGTAGTATATAGATTGATTGATATTCATATCTTTCTATATAGAAATGTTAACGTTATCCTATGCCAAGTGATTGGTACTGATGTAAAGGTAAGGTTTGGCTATGAACAAACAAAAGTATTTTTCATCGATTATTTGATGGGCACGCGAGTTTGCCAAATGTTAAGCGTAAATACGTTTAATGAATGAGTGTTGATCAACATAGAGTATTATAGGCTGATCACCTAGAAGTGCTCATAAGTAATGCGAATATATAGCCTTAGTTATGTGATATCCTTTTCAAGTATGAAAATAGAAAGCTACTGTTCATGGTCTATTGACCGGTTCAGAATTCTTAATCTACTTTATACTTTGGGAATTGATGATATGAAATGTTAAAGTATTATTGTTTCATAATACTTCATAACTATTTTTTCAGTTATGTAGGAATTGTCATATAATTCACGAATGTGGTATTACTGTTATCCTTTGTTAAAACTTGCTGAGCTCGTTATGCTCACTTCTTGCGTGAATTATATGATTGAAGTTAAGGATGAACGTACTGAGAATGCTAAGAGAGATAAGGGCAAGGCTAAGATGGATAATTAACCATCGTGTAATAGAATAGTATGTTTGTATGTATTATACATTATGAACAACGAACGATGTAATCGGTTTATGAACCTGTGAAGGATTATACTTTGATTGTAATAAGAAGATAGTAATTACATTCATTATGTTGTATTTCAATGGAATGATTGTATAGTTATGAGTACAGTGTAGCACCATCTGCCGGGTTGGAAGATACCCGGATTTGGGGGCGTCACAGGTTGGTATCAAAGCATTAGGTTATAAAACTTAAGGGGGGAAGAACCTTAGGAAAATAACCTCGTAAGGAAGGTAAAGTCCGAAGAAAGAAATTCGAGTTGAATGAATTAATAAAGTATTGAGAAAACTCAGTACTGAAAGATTTAAAAGATGAAAAGTAACCTTAAATAAATTAAATGTGATTTGTGCTTATACTATTGTGTATTATGTACTAATCAACTTGTTATGTGCTATTGTAGATGTCGATCGATAGCATGATGTATAGAGACATTCACGTTGTGAATGAAGAGTCAGTGAACCAAGTGGAGGTAGTACATATGCCAGTGGCGGAGGTACCGTTAGTTATACTAGAAGACTCAGACATTGAGGAGTACATCTCTGAGGAGGAATACTCTGAGGAGACGATGGGGTTAGCATCATATCTTAATGAGATGCTTGATGTGGAGGAGGAATTGGAGGTAACGTCGATTAACACGATGGTGCCTACTCAGGAGCCAACACCTCCAGATGCAATGAGATCATTGTATCTGGCTGTGTTGGATAGGAATGTGCAATCTAAGACTTTGTAGTGCGGAACCGCGGAACGAGGAAATAACATACTATATGAGGCGAAGGAATCTGCAGAGGCAGATTTTGAGTCAGAGCACAACGAGAAAGTGCGTATGACAGATAAGGCACGTGACTATAAGGAAGAGGTCGTAGAGCTTCAAAAGAAACTAGTTGAAAAAGACCAGAAAATAGCTAGGATGTCATACATCCACGAATGTGCCCATGAGGATTTAAAGCTGAAAATTGCTTGTTATTCCATTCAGTCCGGGCAGACTCGACATACCATAAGTCGAGATATTGTGTCGATACTGGCAAATCAGAAATATGAGAATGCCATTCGACAATGTTAGTAGATCGTTAGATCTTTTTATATAGAAGTAGTGACGTAAAACCCTCTTTTGTATAATTAAAGGGTAGTCTTTTTGTAAATCCCAACTTTTGTAGAAGGCAATCGCAGGATAGTGTGTAATAGCTTTTTGGCTAAGGGAGCATGATGTAAATAGTTTTGACTATGAAAGCATATTAATATAATGACGTTTTTATTAAATGTGCTTGTTATGGTATGAGGGGTTATTTGAGAATGATAACCAAATAGTTAATTAAATAATAACGAAACTTTATTTATTTAACCAAAATTATGCCGACAAGAAGGAGACAACGTTACCAAGAGGCCGAGTCTCATAATGAGAATCAGGGGGGTCCTAATAACCCTATGCAAGAGTTCGTTAATTTATTAACGGTTGCATTTAACCAAGTTGGGGGTGGGATTCTTATAGCTCCTGGGGTAGTAAGAACGACTACCTTCAACGAATTTACATGATGAAGGGGGAAGCCAACTACTGGTGGGAGGCTCACCAGGGTGGGGCTAGGACAGAAGCTGTTACGTTGGAACAGTTTAAGAAGGTGTTCTTTGAGAACTAATTCCCTACTAGTATACAAGGTAGGATGGAGATTAAGTTCTTAGAACTTAAGTAGGGGGATATGACAGTTCCCCTGTATGCTGCCAAATTCAATGAATTGGCGAGGTTTGATCCACATCAGGTGGATACGGAAGAGAGAAAGGCGCGCAGGTTTGAGCAGGGCTTAAAACACTGGCTCTATAGTAGAATATCGGTTTTTCAGAGTGCTTCCTACGGGACCATTCTGGAAAAGGCGATAATAGCTGAAGGTGGTGGTGATGTAAGACCCCGAAAATTTTTTTAAATAAAAAGGAATTTCCTTTATTTATTATTTTGAAATAGTAAGGGTTGATTTGATTAATGTGGATAGTTAAGGGTTAAATACGCAAATATTTCAAAATAAGCAAGTGGTTATAAAATATTCATTGTTGTCGGGGAATATTCGTTTGGTCGTGGAATATTAAATGCTTGTGAATAATATTAAATGCGACGGTAGCGACCATGTGTGGGCCCATAACTGAAAGCGATTGGATGAAGAAAATGACAAATATAAGTTGTTTTTAAATAATCTAGGCGTAGTTATTCACAGATTATCTTGTTGGAATACCCGTTGGTTAAAACACACTAATACGCGTTGTTGAACAAAGAAGCACTTGCAGTATTGCACCAATTATTGATTCTTACGTGAAGAAGGCACTACTCAATAATGGTTACGATAATTCTTTATTCGATATTTTATTGAGTTAATAATTCTTTGCGTTGATATTTTATATTCTTCATTGTTTCAATAATTGTCATTACATAGTATTTTTCATTATCGAAGCAATAATTCATATTATCTGAATAATATTATTAGATAACATTATTGGCAATGTCTAGAAAGTTACGTCTAAGGAGAGGTTTGGTCATCTAATTGCGGCGCAAGAAGAAGAAATTCTTATTGAAAGCCCCTCTTTCCAGGAACCTACACGGTTGTCAATATATTGTGATTCTGTAATATTATTTGTGAATAATTAATTATTGATTTATACGATGAGGAAAATATTGATTTTATGTGGATATAGATGGAGAAAATTTTTAAAATGACAATTGTTTAAAATTAATATTTTATCTTTTTCGATAAAATAATTCATTTAAATATATTATTTTAATAATATATTAACTGGTGATATTTTACA
Organism: Panax quinquefolius; assembly: GCA_020205615.1. NCBI lineage: Eukaryota > Viridiplantae > Streptophyta > Magnoliopsida > Apiales > Araliaceae > Panax > Panax quinquefolius. The sequence goes on along the minus strand of CM035163.1, from coordinate 100,120,589 downwards.
ATGAATGTGGGATATATGAGTATATGAGGAGGAAGAGTATTTTTGTGGCATTAAATGTTTAACACATGTTTTGTGTGTTGGTGGACACAATTATTAATCAAATTTGATTATAGCTTGTAAAATCACCCGTTTGTGGATTTCGGTCAATTTCTATTTGGAATTTAGAAAACTTTCTTCTGCAAAGTTGTAGAGAATTGAATTTCCTATAAAAACTCATGAGATTCGAATTTTCTGATGAAAGGGCTATTTATTATGAATTATTGAAGTTACGAAGCTCAAAATAATTGATTTTTGGGAGTTTAAATTATTTTTGTTAAGAAAAAACGTTTTTGTATTTTTTGGACATCATTAACATGTGTGGCTGGTGTTTTGATCAAAAGGTGGGCTAAGGAAAATTTGTATAATTATATTAATATTATATTAAATTTTACGCTTTGGTGTTCTAAGCAATTTCCTATAAATAGGGTGCTTAGGTTAGAATTGAAAATCACACCGTAAACCGAAGTTTTCTCTATTTCTCTCTCGATATTTTGAGCGTATTCTTGTGAGTATTTTGAGTATACTTTGAGTATTGATATCTGATGCAAGTTCATTCAAATATTATTCCATCGAAATCTTGCTCTTTTTGAGGTAAGGGATATTATTTTTTTTCAGTAATGATATTATTTCTTCAATATCATTATCTTTGAAATATTGATCTGAAGTTTTATCAAATTTGGAACTTTTTCATGCTCGGGGTTACTATTCATGGGTTACTATTCATGAGTTACTATTCACGAGTTACTATTCATGAGTTCTTATTCACGATTTACTATTCACGAGTACTATTCATGAAGCGTGAAGATGTTTTTTGTGGAATTTCTATCTTTTGGTGTCGGAGTTACTATTCACGTACTCGGCCTTATTCACGATATCTGACACTATTCACGATATCGGCACTATTCAATAGAAAAATAAAATTTTTCCTTTTGTCAAAATATCTATTCGGATACTAACTCGATTGTATCCATGTTTTGATCATTCTTGAATTTTACACCACTATGATTATTTTTGAGGTATTTTTGGACATGGATAAAACCAAGTACTGAATCCTTAATCCTTAATCCTTGTCATTTTGTTTCACTTTGGATTCGTTTCTTTAAAAAATATTTTACATCATCCTCGGTCTTAAATGATGATATTATGGAATATCTTTGGCACATGGTGCAAAGATGAATGATTTCTTAAGAATATCTTTGGCTTGTAGGTGCAAAGATGAATGATTTCTGAAGAATATCTTTGGCTCAGTAGTGCAAAGATGAGCAGTGTTTAAATGAACATGACTAATGATGAATATCTTTGGCACATAGTCAAAAAGATGAATATTTGATTCCGGATGTATATTGATTGATGTTACGAGGATAAAAGATGAGCGATGAACTTTTAAATTCATACATAGAAGATAGTAGTTTGCATTCTCTACTTAACTCTTCTAATGAATTATTATTTCATTACTTGAATATTGATTTAAAATTTGTTGTCTATTGTATTCTATTATATTTTTCCTGTTGAAGACTAACGATAATTTGTTGTATATTATCTTAGTCATAATATTCTTTCTTGAGCTAGTTGAGCTCACCCTTTTCCTTTTTGTTCCATTTTTCTCGGGAGGCGAGAATATAGCGAGTGCGAAGCCTGGGTATGGAATGAAGGTTTTAGAAAGGATTGTTTAGTAGTCCTCACCATTTTGTAAATTAATGTATCAATAAATGTGATGAGGATTTATTTGAGTATAGATATTGTCAGAAGATAATATTTGTATTCAAACTCACGATTTCTTGTTGTAATAATAAAGTTGTAGTTGTTTACATGCACCATGTATTGACAACTCGTAATAGGTGATGTATACCTATTTTGGGGGCGTCACAGGTTGGTATCGAGCTTAGGGATATGATCTCTGGCGGAGATCGGGGAATAGAACTAGGAGGGAGAGCGAGTAAATCCTTCGCTAGTGTGTCCTACCTAAGCTTATTTGTTAGTTGGTCAAGATATATAGGGATATTATGTGATATATTGATTTCCTTAATTAACCCTTGTTTTATGGCGATGATTTGAGAATGTCGTGAGAATATTAACATGGAGTAAATGAGACCGTGGAGATGCTGTGACTTACCAACGAGGAGAACGTGCAACAGTGGTGGCAATGTACCTCCCGTGAACAACACCCGTGAAGCGATGATGAACGAGGGATGTTTAGAAGTTTTTGCAGTTCATGCAAAATCGACGAGGGAAACTCGTGTTCAAAATACTGAGGAGGAAATGATAGCAATTCACGGGTTGTCACACCAAGCAGTTTAAAGAGTTGGGACCACGAATTTAAGGGAAAGCGGATCCGATCATGGCGGAAGCATGGGTCAAACAAATTACCAAGATATTCGATGTCTTGGGATGCACGGAGAACAGAAGGTTCCATTCGCCACCTTTATGTTCCGTGGCGAGGCGGACTCTTCGGTGGGAGTCTGAAGCGCACCCATCCACCGCACTCGGCATGTCTTGGGAGACGTTTGAAGCTATTTAATGACAAATACTTTCACGAAAGTGTTAAATCTATATGAAGGAAGTGGAGTTCATCGATTGGAACAAAACAACATGACGGTGTCTCGATGCGAGGCAAAGTTTGCGAGTTATCCGTGTTTGCACCTCATTTGGTGGAGAATGAGGAACGTATGACGCGGATGTTTCTTAGAGGTTTGAAACCCTAGATACGTCGATATCTCATTTCTCATAAATTTTCTCTTTATTCGGATGTTGTAAACAGGGCTCAATTATTAGAGCAAGATAACGAGTACGGTCAACTGAGGACCACAACCGAGGATCGTGTCGAGATAGCGAACAATGAAATAATGATAACTGCGGAGAAAGAAAAAGCAGATTTGACAATAAATGGTAACCACTCTGGTGGTAATCATGGCCATGAAAATAGAAGAAGCGAGTCGGGGAGATTTTAAAAGAGGAGATTTAACAAATGACCATGTGAAGATGATGAGTCTTGGCAAAGAATCGGTTCTAAGGGAGGAGAACGACCACCCATTATATGCTACAAATGCGAAAAAGAGGGACATATCACCAAACCGCCTGGCACAATTCAAGGTATGCTATAATTGTGGAAAGGAAGGACATATCGCTTCGAGATTATGCAATGAGCGAAACCTAGTTCAATGAGGACGGTGACTCAAAAGATCGTCCCGAGAAAAGTCAAAGTCAACGATTAGGAAGAAGAGCGTTTGTTGTGACGGTCATAATGCGAGGAACCCAAACGAGGTGATCACGGGTAAGCTATTTATAAATTCTTGCGAAGTTTATACCTTACTTGATCTGGTGCTACCCATTCATTTATCTCTCCCGCATGTGCTCAACGTTTAAACTTGACTCGGGAGAAATTAGACTTTGACCTATCTCGTGGAAACTCCGTTAGGAGAAACTTTCATCACATCCACTCGCTTATAAATCTTGTTTGATTCAAGTTAGCACCATTACCTTACCACTTGACCTTATCTCTTTAAAGATACTTGCTTTTGATGTGATTTTAGGATTGATTGGTTAACTACTCATCATGCCAAAATTGATTGTTTTAAATAAGGTTGTTAGTTTTCATATTCCTAACCAACTCGCTGTATTTAATTCAAGCAACTAAACCATTAAAATCGATCACCGTCATATCTAATCATAAAGCTATTCGTTTATTAAAAAGCGGATGTCATGCTTTCTTAGCCCATGTTATGGATTTGAATAAAGACACGTCAAATTTGAATGATATTCCTGTTGTTATTGACTTTCTGGCGTATTTCAAGAACTTCCCTTCGCCTACCCCGAACGTGAAGTTGAATTCTTTATTGATCTTGAACCCGGTACAAAGCCCATTTCTAAAACCCCATATCGAATGGCTCCTATTGAACTTGAGGAGTTAAAGGTCCAACTACGAGAATTGTTGGACATCGGTTTCATTCGTCCTAGTACATCTCCTTGGGGTGCTCCTGTTTTATTCGTAAAGAAGAAATACGGGAGTATGCGACTTTGTATTGACTATCGGGAATTGAACCATGTCACCATCAAGAATAGGTATCCTCTACCTCGTATTGATGACTTGTTTGACCAGATTCAGGGGGCACAATTCTTTACAAAATTGATCTTCGTTCGGATATCATCAATTTGAAGATTAAAAGCGAGGATATTCCAAAGACCTTGAACTTCGGTATGGGCATTATGAATTCTTAGTCATGTCTTTCGGACTAACTAATGCTCCTGCGGCTTTCATGGATATGATGAACCGAGTATTCAAGGAATATTTGGATCAATTCGTTGTTGTCTTTATTGATGACATTCTCATATATTCCAAAAGCCGTGAAGATCATGAGCACCATTTGAAGTTTGGTACTCCAAAGGCTTCGTGAAAACCAACTATATGCCAAATTGAAGAAATGTGAGTTACGGCTTGAGGAAGTAGCATTCCTTGGGCGCGTGGTGTCGAAACATGGAGTATCTGTTGATCCAAATAAGATTGAAGCAATACAAAGTTAGAGCAACCAAGTCGGTGGATCAAGTACGTAGTTTTTGGGCTTAGCTGGTTATTATCGGAGATTAGTGGAAGGGTTTTCTCGAATCGCTACTTCATTAACCCAAATAACTTTCGGAAGGATACAAAATTCGTTTGGAGTGAAGAATGCGAGAAGAGTTTCCAAGAGCTTAAGAGGAGACTTATTTCGGCACTGTTCTAACAATACCATCTGGTTCGGATGGATTTGTTATCTCTGGCAAATGATGCTTCGCAAAGGGTTAGGATGTGTTCTCATGCAACGTGGAAAGTCATAGCCTATGCCTCGCGACAACTTAAAGAGTATGAGAGGAATTATCCTACTCATGATCTAGAGTTAGCGTGAGCTATTTTCGCTTAAAGATATGGAGGCACTATCTATATGGGGAGAAAGTGGAGATATATTCGCACCATAAAAGCCTTAAATATTTCTTCACTCAAAAGAACTCAACATGCGGCAATGACGTTGGCTCGAACTATTGAAAGACTACGACCACACTATTCAATACCATCCCGGTAAAAGCGAACGTGGTAGGCGACGCATTGAGTAGAAGATCATATGCGAAACGAGTGCGATGATGTCAAGTATACGCGTAGAGCCAACTTTAATAGAAAAAGTTAAGGTTGCTCAAGCCACCGGCCGGAGGCGATCGTATGAAGAAGAAAGTACAAGAAGGAGCTATTAGGAGGCGAGAATTGATGAAGAAGGAATACTTGAGTCCACTCTAGACTTTGTGTTCCTAACGACTACGATTTGAAGTACAAGATTATGATGGAGGCACACAATCGCCATTTGCAATCCATCCTCGGAAGTACTAAAATGTATCGTGATCTTCGACATACATTTTGGTGGAACAATATGAAGAGAGAGATTGCAAAGTTTATCTCGATGTGTTTAACTTGCCAACGTGTAAAGGCGAGCATCTTGTACCTAAGGGTCCGTTGCAACCACTTGAGATTCCTAATGGAAGTGGGAACACATTACTATGGATTTCGTTACGGGTCTTCCTACGGTTTCTCAAGGCATCAATGCTATTTGGGTTATTGTTGATAGATTAACCAAGTCTCGCTTCATTTCTTGCCGACACGGAGACTTATTCCTTGAACGTCTTGCTAGTATATACGTGAATGAGATTGTGAGGTTGCATGGCATGCCCAGTATCCATAGTTTCGGATCGTGACCCAAGATTCACTTCAAGATTTTGGGTTAGCTTGCAAAAAGCTATGGGCACGGATTTGCGATTTAGTTCGACATACCATCCCCAAACCAGACGGACAATTAGAGAGGACTATTCAAACTCTTGAAGATTTATTAAGACTCGTGTCCTGACTTCAAGGCGCTTTGGGATAAGTATTTACCATTGGTGGAATTCTCCTACAACAACAAAGCTTATCGAGCAAGTATAGGTGTGGCTCCATTTGAAGCATTATATGGACGAAAATGTCGTTCTCCAATATGTTGGGATGAGGTGGGTGAAGCAACATTGTTGGGACCCGAGTTAGTACGTATGACTCACCGAAAAAGATCCAAATGATTCGACAACGTATACAAAAACGGCACAAGATCGACAAAAGAGTTATGCGGATCTTCATCGAAAGGACGTGGAATTTAATGTAGGGGATCATGTATTGTTGCGAGTTGCTCCATGGAAGGAGTTACAAGATTTGGGAAGAGAGGAAAGCTCAATCCACGATTTATTGGTCCATTTCAAATTCTTCACCGAGTAGGAAATGTAGCTTATAGACTTGCATTACCTCCGAATATGTCTCGTGTTCATAATGTGTTTCACATATCCATACTTCAAAAAATATGAAAGACCCGAACCACGTTATTGAGTTAGAACCGGACGAGATAGCCAAGACTTAACGTATGAGGAGGTACTGTCAAGATCTTGGATAGGAAGGAGCATGTCCTACACGCAAAAGGTCATACCACAAGTTAAAGTTTTGTGGAGGAATCATGCTATAGAGGAAATGACACGGGAGTTGGAAACGGAAATGAAAGCGAGGTATCCTCACCTTTTCAAAACACCAGTATCGTCACGTCCAATTTCGAGGACGAAATTTCATATAAGGAGGGAGGTTGTAAGACCCTAAAAATTTTTTTAAATAAAAGGAATTTCCTTTATTTATTATTTTGAAATAGTAAGGGTTGATTTGATTAATGTGGATAGTTAAGGGTTAAATACGCAAATATTTCAAAATAAGCAAGTGGTTATAAAATATTCATTGTTGTTTGGGAATATTCGTTTGGTCGTGGAATATTAAATCGCGTGGGAATATTAAATGCGACGGCCTTAACCCCATGTGTGGGCCCATAACTGAAAGCGATTGGATGAAGAAAACGACAAATATAAGTTGTTTTTAAATAACTAGTAAGTTATTACTGAATTATCTTTGTTGGAATACCCGGTGGTTAAAACACACTAATACGCTGCGTTGTTGAATAAAGTTACCAGTATTGCACCAATTATTGATTCTTACGTAAGAAGGCACTACTCAATAATAATGTTACGATGTAATTACCGCTTAAAGATTTTATTGAGTTAATAATTCTTTGCGTTGATATTTTATATTCTTTGTTGTTTCAATAATTGTCATTACATAGTATTTTCATTATCGAAGCAATAATTCATATTATCTCAATAATATTATTAGATAACATTATTGGCAATGTCTAGAAAGTTACTGCCTAAGGAGAGGTTTGGTCATCTAATTGCGCGCCAGTAAGAAGAAATTCTTATTGGAAAGCCCCCTCTTTCCTGGGAACTGCCTGGTTGTCAATATTGTGATTCTGTAATATTGTTTGTGAATAATTAATTATTGATTTATACGATGAGGAAAATATTGATTTTATGTGGATATAGATGGAGAAAATTTTTAAAATGACAATTGTTGAAAATTAATATTTTATCTTTTTCGATAAAATAATTCATTTAAATATATTATTTTAATAATATATTAATTGGTGATATTTTTACAATGAATGTGGGATATATGAGTATATGAGGAGGAAGAGTATTTTGTGGCATTAAATGTTTAACACATGTTTTGTGTGTTGGTGGACACAATTATTAAACCAAATTTGATTATAGCTTGTAAAATCACCCGTTTGTGGATTTCGGTCAATTTCTATTTGGAATTTGGAAAAACTTTCTTCTGTAAAGTTGTAGAAATTGAATTTCCTATAAAACTCACGAGATTCGAATTTTCTGATGAAAGGGCTATTTATTATGAATTATTGAAGTTCCGAAGCTCCGAAATAATTGATTTTTGGGAGTTTAAATTATTTTTGTTAAGAAAAACGTTTTTTGTATTTTTTTGGACATCATTAACATGTGTGGCTGGTGTTTTGACCAAAAGGTGGGCTAAGGAAAATTTGTATAATTATATTAATATTATATTAAATTTTCTGCTTTGGTGTTCTAAGCAATTTCCTATAAATAGGGTGCTTAGGTTAGAATTGAAAATCACACCAGAAACTGAAGTTTTCTCTCTATTTCTCTCTCGATATTTTGAGCGTATTCTTGTGAGTATTTTGAGTATACTTTGAGTATTGATATACTGGTGCAAGTTCATTCAAATATTATTCCAATGTAAGTAAATCGCTTTTTTTTGAGGTAAGGATATTATTTTTTTCAGAATGATATTATTTCTTCAATATCATTATAATTGAAATATTGATCTGAAGTTTTTATTAAATTTGGAACTTTTTCATGCTCGGGGTTACTATTCATGGGTTACTATTCATGAGTTACTATTCACGAAGTTACTATTCATGAGTTACTATTCACGAAGTTACTATTCACGAGTACTATTCATGAAGCGTGAAGATGTTTTGTGTGGAATTTCTATCTTTTGGTGTCTGAGTTACTATTCACGTATACGGCACTATTCACGATATCTGACACTATTCAATAGAAAAATAAAATTTTTCCTTTTGTCCAAAATATCTATTCGGATACTAACTCGATTGTATCCATGTTTTGATCATTCTTGAATTTTACACCACTATGATTATTTTTGAGGTATTTTTGGACATGGATAAAACCAAGTACTAATCCTTAATCCTTAATCCTTGTCATTTTGTTTCACTTTGGATTCGTTTCTTTAAAAAATATTTTACATCATCCTCGCCTTAAATGATGATATTATGGAATATCTTTGGCCCAGTAGTGCAAAGATGAATGATTTCTTAAGAATATCTTTGGCCTCAGTAGTGCAAAGATGAATGATTTCAAGAATATCTTTGGCTGTAGTGCAAAGATGAACAGTGTTTTAAATGAACATGACCAATCGATGAATATCTTTGGCTGTAGTGTGAGATGAATATTTGATTCCAGATGTATATTGATTGATGTTACAGGGATAAAAGATAGACGATGAACTTTTAAATTCATACATAGAAGATAGTAGTTTGCATTCTCTACTTAACTCTTCTAATGAATTATTATTTCCGCTGCGAATATTGATTTAAAATTTGTTGTCTATTGTATTCTATTATATTTTTCCTTGTTGAAGACTAACGATAATTTGTTGTATATTATCTTAGTCATAATATTCTTTACTGAGCTAGTTGAGCTCACCCTTTTCCTTTTTGTTCCATTTTTCTCAGGAGGCGAGAATATAGCGAGTACGAGCCTGGGTATGGAATGAAGGTTTTAGAAAGGATTGTTTAGTAGTCCTCACCATTTTGTAAATTAATGTATCAATAAATGTGATGAGGATTTATTTGAGTATAGATATTGTCTAGAAGATAATATTTGTATTCAAACTCACGGTTTTCTTGTTGTAATAATAAAGTTGTAGTTGTTTCTATACCATGTATTGACAACTCGTAATAGGTGATGTATACCTATTTTGGGGGGCGTCACGGTGAGGCTTTGTCTCGATTACCACAAAGAGCGAAAAGAATAAGAGTAAGTTAGAAGGAGGTAGTAAGGTGAAGTTGCCAAATGGCAAAGAATTACCTAAGAGGAAGAGTTTTAACCACAGGAATACTGGGGTAAGCAGGAGATCCCAAGCGAAGGACTAAGCATGTAAGACATGCGGAAAGACTCATATTGAGTCTCGCTTAAAGGGAAAGTAGTATGCTACAACCGTAAGGTGCGGGAGGGCATTTGTCACCCAACCGTCCTAACCCTAAGAAGAACCAGGGGTGTTTTATGCAGGGGTCATTGGACCACATGGCAAGAAACTGCCCGAAGAAGGGGTTAGAGGGAAATAAGGGTTCTGGTAGTGGTAAATTAGTCATTACTGGACCAACACCATCAGTGGGTAGACCCTCAGCTCGTACGTTTAATATGACTGTCCAAGATGCAGCTGCATCAACGGATGTGGTAGCAGGTATCATTTTGGTCAATAAGATAAATGCTTATGTGTTATTTGACTCGGGTGCTACTTGTTCTTTTATAGCATGTGAATTTGCTAAGCGATTAGGTTTAATCCCTGAGAAGTTACCAATACCTTTAGACGTTAAGGTAGCAAACGAAGAGATAATCGCTTTGAACATATTCATAAGGATTGTTGCGTAGATATTAGGGGGAATAAGTTATCGGTAGATTTAGTACCGATAAGGTTAAAAGAATTCGATGCAATTCTTGGTATAGATTGGTTGGTTAACCATAAGGCAATAATAGATTGCCATAGGAAAAGTGTAAACCTTCGGCTTTCTAAGAAAACCAAGGTAGTGTTCTTCGGTAGTAAATCACCGAGACACTCTTGTTGTCTGTCGATGACACAAGCTAGGAAGATGTTGAGAAAAGGGTGTGTAGGTTATCTGTGCCATGTTGTGGATACTCAAAGAGTGGGAACATCCTTGGACCAGATACCTATAGTGCAAGAGTTCGCAGATGTATTTCCGAAGGAGTTACCGGGTATTCCACCGGACAGGGAGGTTGAGTTTGTAATTGATCTGTTACCAGGAACGGCACCAGTTTCAAGGGCACCATATTGAATGGCGCCAGTTGAGATGAAGGATTTGATGGTTCAATTACAAGAACTATTAGATAGAAAGTATATTCAACCAAGTGTGTCTCCTTGGGGAGCACCGATATTGTTTGTAAAGAAAAAGGATGGGTCGTTAAGACTTTGTATCGACTATCGAGAGTTAAACAAGTTAACGATTAAGAATAAATACCCGTTGCCCAGGTTCGATGATCTATTTGATCAGTTGAAAGGGGAAAAGTATTTTTCTAAGAAAGATTTATGCACGGGGTATCATCAGTTAAAGGTAAGGAAGGAGGATGTACCTAAGATGGCGTTCAGAACTCGTTATGGTCATTACAAGTTTCTGGTAATGTCGTTTGGGTTGACTAATGCGCCAGCCGCATTTATGGATATGATGAACAAAGTGTTCAAACAGTATTTGGACAAGTTTGTTGTAGTGTTAATTGATGTTATTCTAGTCTATTCAAAGACGTCGGAAGATCATGTCGAACATTTAAGGATAGTGTTGGAAACACTAAGAAATGAAAAGTTGTATGCGAAATTCACAAAGTGTGAATTTTGGCTTGAACGAGTGCAGTTTCTAGGACATGTTATTGATAAAGATGGCATTTTCGTGGATCCAGCAAAGTAGAAGCAGTTAATGAGTGGGAGCAACCGAAAACGCCAACTGAAGTTCAGAGTTTTCTGGGGTTAGTGGGATACTATAGAAGGTTCATTCCGGAGTTTTCTAAAATAGCTACTCCGCTGACAAATCTGACAAGAAAGTCAGTGAAGTATGTGTGGACTGAAAAATATGAGAACAGTTTTCAGGAGTTGAAAAAGAGGTTAAGTGAGGCACCTATATTGTCTTTACCAGACGATACAGGGAATTTTGTAGTGTATAGCGATGCTTCGCATAAAGGAATGGGTTGCGTGCTCATGCAGCATGACAAAGTCATTGCGTATGTGTCACGTTAATTAAAGGATTATGAGAAGGTCTATCCTACTCATGATCTAGAATTGGCAGCTATAGTTTTTGCCTTAAAAATATGGAGGCATTATCTATATGGTGAGAAGTGTGAGATATACACGGACCATAAAAGTCTGAAATATATCTTCACGTAGGATGAGTTGAATATGAGACAGAGAAGGTGGTTAGAGCTAATAAAAGATTACAACTGTGATATTTTATATCATTCGAGAAAGGCAAATGTAGTAGCCGATGCGCTAAGTAGGAAGGGTAGAGAGAAACTGTCAATGTTAACAACTCAAAATGAGTTGATAACAGCGATGGCCAGAATGGAGTTAGAAGTTAAGTTACCGGAGGAAGCGGTGGAAATGTTATTTTCCATGGAAACCCAACCGACCATAGTGGAACAGGTTAGAGGAGTACAATTGAGCAACGAGGAATGCAAGAAGATGAAGAAGACGATAGAAGATAAAGAAAAGACTAGGTATAACCTCGATAAGGAGGGATTACTTCGTTTTGAAGGAAGAATTTAGGTTCCGAAAGATTTCGAATTAAAGGAAGAAATAATGATGGAAGCTCATAGTTCGAGGTACTCGATACATCCCGGTAGTACGAAGATGTATCAAGACCTTCGTCAGAACTTTTGGTGGTCAAACATGAAAAGGGAGATAGCAGAATACGTTAGTAGGTGCTTAACTTCTCAAAAAGTTAAGGTTGAACACCAAAGACCTAGTGGGTTGTTGCAACCGTTAGAAATTCCAGAGTGGAAATGGGAGCACATCACAATGGATTTTATGGTGGGACTTCAAACAACAAGGAAAGGATACGATGCTATTTGGGTGATAGTGGATCGATTGACGAAATCGGCTCATTTTCTACCAATAGGAGTTAGGTATAACCTAGATCAGTTAGCTAAGTTGTATGTCAAAGAAATTATTTCTAGATATGGAGTACCTGTTTTGAATGTGTCAGAACATGATCCACGATTCACATCGAACTTTTGGAGGAGTTTGCAAGAGCAAATGGGAATGCAGTTAAGATTGAGTACGGCGTATCATCCTCAGACGGATGGTCAGAGTGAACGGACAATTCAAACGCTTGAAGATATGTTAAGATCTTGCGTTATGGATTTCAAAGGGAGTTGGGATGAATATCTACCGTTGGTGGAATTTTCGTACAATAATAGTTTTCACGCTAGTATAGGCATGCCGCCTTACGAAGCATTGTATGGGAGGAAGTGCCGAACTCCATTGTGTTGGGATGAGGTGGGTAAATGTCGGATGTTGGGACCTGAGATGGTATAGCAAATGGCAGACATGGTGGAGATAATACGTGATCGATTGGTAGCAGCCCAAGATAGGCAGAAGAAGTATGCAGATCCTCACAAAGAGAAGAGAGAATTTGATGTAGGATCTTTTGTATTTCTGAAAGTATCGCCTTGGAAGGGAAAGATACGTTTTGGAAAGAAAGGGAAGTTAAGTTCGAGGTTTGTAGAACCTTTTGAGATTTTAAGAAGGGTAGGAGAGGTAGCTTATAAAGTAGCTTTACCTCCAGAAATGGAACGCATTCATAATGTGTTTCATGTCTCAGTGTTACGTCCTTATAAATCGGACTATTAACACATAATAGAGTATGAATCTATCCAGATAGAGAAAGATTTATCATATGAGGAACTTCCAATTCAAATTATTGATAGGAAGGAACAAGTATTAAGAAATAAGGTCATACCTTCAGTGAAGGTGTTATGGAGAAACCACAATGCTGAGGAAGCAACGTGGGAACTCGAGTGTAAAATGAAGGAAGATTTTCCTCATTTGTTTATGTAATTATAAGCTAGATTCTGGGGACAGAATCCTTATAAGGGGGAGAGAATGTAACGCCCGTGAAAATCGAATTTTTATGACAATTAAATTTTTATTTGATTATGTGAATTAAATGAATTTAATTGATTTAATTTATGAGTAAGCTATGTGAAGGTCGTTCTATGACCTAGAATGTGCTAATGTGGTTAGTAATCTGGCTACGTGCTAGAAGTAATTGTTTAGAATTTCCAAGACAAAAATAAATGTTTTCCGAGAAATTCCCGTAAAAACACTATTCATCCGTTTTTGTTTGGGGAATTATTTTGAAATTCTGAGAAATGCATAATGATAGAATATTGAGATTAGATGAAATATCCGATAATATTTCATTTATGGCAAACGAAGTTTTTGCCTGCGGACTTAAAACCTAAGGGTTGAGTGTATTGATTTTCGAGAAGGAAAATGAAGCGCATAGAAGGAATTACGTTATTTTAAGAACTTGTGTTATACTAGGATGATACTATCTAGTATCTATGTATAATACGATGAGTTAATACGAGGTATAATACAATTATTGTATGAGTATTATACGGAGGGAATACGTGAATTGTACGTATAGGATACGATTTGTGTTATAGAATTAAGTTAAGACTTAATGTTAATTCATTTGGGTTGGATTATATTTAGTCCAATCAATTGAATAAGCAAGCCCAAGGGATTAGTTGGTTAAGCCCAATTCAAGGCCCAATATTAGATTGGTTAAGCCCAATGCAAGAAAACCGAACCGTGGATCGAACCGGTGGGTCACCGAATGGGTAAAACCCATGGGGAAACCCATGGGGATGACCCATGGGCAAGGTGGGTCGGCCCTTGGTGTGCAAGGCAAGAATAACACTTGGTCACCAAGTATTTTACTTGGTGACAAAGTGTGAATAGTAAGTAGGTGGTGGCGTTTTGTCCATTTTGCCCTCCATTTCATTTCCCTATAAATAGAAAGCAAGAGTTGGTCTTTTGTGAGTTTTTCAATTGCCAACCGAGATTATTGAGAGAGAAAAAAGAGCTAGACTCAACCAAATCATACACTTGGAAGATTTGCCTTATAGTTTTCCAAGAGATTACTTAAGAGTTCTTAAGGTAATATCCCTTATTTCTACTTTCATCTCTTTTGGTTTTCTTTTATCATGCAGAATCATAAATAGGTGGTGAATGTCTTGTATAGTGGAATAAGAATGACTTATTATTGATTCAATCTCTATAAGTCATGAAATCATAGAAATCATAAGGTTTGATATAGTTTTAAATCATGAAAAGATTGATTGTTGAGATTGATTGTTGATGAACAATTGAACTCCATTAATGCGTTAATATGTGCATCTTGCTTGGTTAGGATGTAGATATGAAGTCCATGGAGTATTCCATGTGATTTGGCCTAGAGAACGTTAGTAACGAAGTAATGGCAAATTTCACGGAAATAGACGTTAAACGTCGAAAACATTGAAATTCTGAATGGGTAGTCGAAAGTTGCCATGAGACTTGAAAACGTTATTTTTCAATGTCAACACGTGAGATAGGGTATTTAAGAGTCGTGGATTCAAGAATCGTCGAATTCTGACTTAAAATGAAGAAAACGAGCATTGAACGCTCATTAACGTTTATGAACGCTTAGAAAATGAACTTAATAGTGAATTTTGAGTTAATGGATTCAAAAGTGTCGAATTCTTATATAAACGCGTAGAGTATGTCATTTATGACGTGTAGGCTTTTGAACGGACCAAATCGGACTTATAACGAAGAAGTTATGGCTCCTAGAATCTCACCAAATTTTTTATCTTTGAAAATTATCTAAGATTTGAAGTCTCAGCGTGGCTTTCTGCATATAAATGTTAAATGTCGTCAATGCCAATATACAAGACAAAGTTGATCTTCGCTAAATGGCGCTACGCAGCCACTAATAGAGTAAAGTCTCATGTACAAGTACCAAGAACGGACCACGCCATCGTTAACTAAGCGTCATGAAAGCGCCAGTCTTGTGCTAAGGATGTCACGTCGTGGCGCGGGTGCAGGGTTTTTCATAGATGACTTAGGTTTTTAACTTCAATTGTTCAGGGACCAATAGGAGTAATGTTTGTGCACTTCATAAGTGTATTAAAACTATTCCTATACTACATATACTAAGGTATATGGTATTGAACTTAGGAATTGATTGCATGGTAGTATGTTATGAATGGTGAACAAGAAGTGTTATCGATGAACCCTAATCGGTAAACAACATTGGTACTTCGCCAACAATGTTTGAGTCCGGTAAATAACGTAAGTTGATTAATAAGCCGGGACGAAGGGTAATAAGTTAAGTTGACTTTAATAATGATATTAAGTTAACAAAGACATAGAAGAGAAAGAAATTGGTAGGAACAATGTGAATAATTGTTTGATAGCTAATTACAGTGTGCTATGTGAATATATCATGTAGATTCTGTAAAGGTTGTGGTTAGTCGATTAAGTTATTTGAAGACGCTGAAAGGCAAGTTTTCTTAACGCTTGTCTAACTTTCAAGTTAGCCAAGTTTTATGTGATTCATTGAACCGAATTGCACGACTAGTTTTAAAGAAAGGGTCAATGCGAGATTTAACTCGGCTAGACTACTCGTAGTATACAGATTGATTGATATTCATATCTTTCTATATAGAAATGTTAACGCTATCCTATGCCAAGTGATTGGTATGGATGTGAAGGTAAGGTTTGTCTATGAACAAACAAAAGTATTTTTCATCGATTATTCGATGGGCACGCGAGTTTGCCAAATGTTAAGCGTAAATACGTTTAACGAATGAGTGTTGATCAACATAGGGTACTATAGGCTGATCACCTAGAAGTGCTCGTAAGTAATGCGGATGTATAACTTTAGTGCTGTGATATCCTTTTCAAGTATGAAAACAGAAAGCTATTGTTCATGGTCTATTGACGGGTTCAGAATTCCTAATCTACTCTATACTTAAGGAATTGATGATATGAAATGTTAAAGTATTATTGTTTCATAATACTTCATAACTATTTGTTCAGTTATGTAGGAATTGTCATATAATTCACGAATGTGGTATCACTATTATCCTTTGTTAAAACTTGTTGAGCTCGTTATGCTCACTTCTTGCGTGAATTATATGATTGCAGTTAAGGATGAACGTACTGAGAATGCTAAGAGAGATAAGGGCAAGGCTAAGATGGATACTTAACCATCGTGTAATAGAATAGTATGTTTGTATGTATTATACATTATGAACAATGAACGATGTAATCGATTTATGAACCTGGGAAGGATTATACTTTGATTGTAATAAGAAGATAGTAATTAATTTCATTATGTTGTATTTCAATGGAATGATTGTATAGTTATGAGTACAGTGTAGCACCATCTGTCGGGTTGGAAGATACCCGAATTTGGGGGCGTCTCAACGTATAATATGAATATTGTACGAGTATTATACGAAGAGAATACATGAATGATACGTGTAGAATATGATTAGTGTTATGGACTTAGAGTTAAGGACTTAGTAAAATCCAATTGGGTTTGGATTATATCAAGCCCAATAAATTAAGTATTGAAGCCCAAGTTAAGGCCCAATGTTAGGTTAAGTTAAGCCCAATCCAAGAAATCAAAACGTGGATCAAACCGATGGGTCACCAAATGGGTAAAACCCATGGGGATGACCCACAAGACCATGTTGGCCGGCCACTTAGTGGTCAAGTAAAGTATCCTACTTGATGAGAAAGTAAATTACTTGGTGAGGAAGAAGTGAATAGTAAGGAGGTCGGGAGAAAGACCATAATGCCCTCCATTTGAGTTGCCTATAAATAACAGGCTTAAGTTGGTCATTTGATGATTTTTCAAAGAGTGTCCAACTTATATTGAGAGAGAGAAAAATCTAGAAACAAGCAATCATCCTACTTTGAAGCTTTTCATTAGAAGTTTAGCAAGAACGTAAAGAACGGAAAAGTAATATTTCATTAATATTAGTTTTCCTATCTTTTTTATTTCTTTGTTATAAAGAATCATAGATTGGTGGAGCATGCCTCTTATGGAGGAATAAGGATGGCTTGTAATGAGTAACACATTTATAAGTCATGTTTAAGTAGGAATCGTAAGGATTTACGTAAGTTTAAACCGTAGAAATCATTGGATGATGAACATGGTTGTTGATGGACAAATTGAAAACTATCGCTATTAGAATATGTGCATCTTGCTTGGTTAGGATGTAGATATGAAATCAATGGAGTTGTTCCATTTGATTTGGCATATAGAACACTAGTAACGAAGTTATGGCGAATTTTACGGAAATAGACGTTAAACGTTGAAAACGTAGAAATTTCAGATTAGTAGTCGAAAGTTGCCGTGTGAGTTGGAAATGTTGGTTTTCAATGTCAACACGTGAGATAGGGTATTTAAGAGTCTTGGACTTAAGAATCGTCGGATTCTAACTTAAAACGAAGAAAACGAGTATTGAACGATCAATAACGTTAAACGAACGCTCAATAAGAACTTAGAAGTGAATTTTGAGTTAACGGATGCAAAAATGTAAAATTATTATATGAACGCATAGAGTATGTAAATTGGGAGTTGTGGGCTTTTGAATGGGACCAATTCGGGCTTATAACAAAGAAGTTATGAAGCCGGGAAGTTCATTAAATTTTATCTGTCAAAATTTTTCTGAGTCTGAGGTCTGGAGCCGCAGCGCCAGACAAAGCTATTCATGTCGCGCCATGTATAGTGTAGGGAGCTACTAAAGAGTGGCGCCGCAACGCCATTCACAGGTATAAGTTCCGGGTCGCAGTGCAGGGATCGAAGCTTGGGTATTGCAAACTGGTGCGGCAGCGCTAGTGTTGCTTATAGAGGCCACGCCGCTGCGCCGAGACAGGGGAATTGTTAGATGTGTTTGGTTTTAACTCCAATGTTTCAAGACCATTATAATTTAGGTTTATTTACTTAATGAACATACTAAAACCATTCCTATATTGCATATACTAGTGTATATTATGATAAACTTAGGAATTGAACGCAAGTTATTAGTATGTAAGCAAAGAACACGAAGTGTTAATAATTAAACCGTGAATGGTATTCAACATTAGTACTTCACCAATGATGATCGAGTTAGGTTAATAATGTAAGAACGTTAACAAGCCGTGACGAAGGGTAGTGAGTTGAATTGACAATATTAATGAAATAAAGTCAATTAAAACATAGAAGAGAAAGAAGTTGGTAGAAACAATATGATTAATTTTTGGTAGCTAATTACAGTGTGCTATGTGAATATATCATGTAGATACTATAAAGACTGAGAACTGTTGAATAAGTTATTTTGAAGACGCTTGAAGGCAAGTTTTCTTAACGCTTGTCTAACCTTTTTGTTAGTCGAGTTTTCTGTGATTCATTGTAATGAGTTGCATGAATGATTTTAAAGAAAGGGTCAATGTCAGTTTTAACTCGGCTAGACTATTCATAGAAGATAGATTGATTTGAATACATATCTTTCTATATAGAAATGATAACGCTATTCTATGCCAAGTATTTGGTATGGATTCAAAGTTAAGTTTGTCTATGAACAAACAAAAGTATTTTTCATCGATTATTCGATGGGCACGCGAGTTTGCCAAAACTTAAACATAAATACGTTTAACGGATGAATGTTGATCAACATAGAGTACTATAGGCTGATCACCTAGAAGTGCTCGTAAGAAATGTCGGATGTACAGCCTTAGTGTTGTGATGTCCTTTTCAAGTATGAAAACATAAAGAGATTGTTCATGGTCTTTCGACCGGTTCAGAATTCCTAAACTATTATATACTTTGGGAATTAATGTTATGAATTGTTAAGTATTAATTTTTCGTAATACTTCATGACTATTTGTTCAGTTATGGAAGATTATCATATAATTCACGAATGTGGTATTGATATTATTCTTTGTTAGACTTGCTGAGCTTATTATGCTCACTTCTTGCGTGAATTATATGATTGCAGTTAAAGCCGAGCGTACTGAGAATTCTAAGAGAGATAAAGGCAAGGCTAAGATGGATAGTTAAACATCTTGTAATAGATTAGTATGGTTATATGTATTATACTTACGAACAATGAATGATGTAATCGGTTTATGAACCTGGGAAAGGATTTCACTATGATTGTAATAAAAAGATAGTTAATACATTCATTATGTTGTGATTTTAATGGAATGATTGTATAATTATGAGTACCGTGTAGCACCATATGTCGGGTTGGAAGATACCCAAATTTGGGGGCGTCACAATTCAAGTTCTAGATCAAAGCCCTTACAATATGCTACAAGTCTATAACTTAAAACACAACAAACAACTAACATACAAGGATCTATGAGCCCTGACATTTGACTGTCAGACCATAATTTTCCAGTTTTTCCAGATTTCTAAAAACTTCAATTTTGAGTATCTAAATATTATGGATCTAGGAAGTAACAACCCAGATAACTAATATATACTACAAACAACATATTTAAACACTTAATTATAACATCAAACATAAAACACATGGATATTCAAATTTAGGGTTTATATACCTTTTCTAGCTTTGATCATAAATCTGACTTTTGATTCTGATCCTTGGCAAGCTATGAAGTGTTCTGAGCTTTGTTTCTCACTCACTTTTGATAAGTAGGTTTTATACCTACTTATCCAGTATCTGTTACTTGAATTAGTTGCTTATATTCATGTTTCTTAGTTACTTTTCATGCATTTTTTGTTCATTTTGTAGGTTATATGTTTGGGAGAGGTGTGAGCAACTATTGGTAAGGAAAAGCAAGGAAAATGCAAAGAAAAGCAATCCGGACATCATTTGGGCTTTCATGTTTATTTCATGTTCTTGGTTTGGAACTTGGATTATATTGTAGAGCTTCTTCTTAGCTTTTCGTAACATCTTAAATCATTCCAATCGGAGTTCGGATGCAAGAGTTATGATCTTTGCACCAACGGACGTCGAACGTCACTGTTTTGGGTGGCTGTTTGCATAGCAGTCACTTCCAGCCAAATTTTGACCTTCATACGTTCGTTATTTCTCACTTCTCAAAGAATGAAAGTTTTCGATCTCGTCGATATTTTCGATTTGATAGGTAGCAGGCCCCGAAACTCCTCCCGGATCAAAAGTTATGACCGTTTTAGCATAGGACACTGTGGCTGAAAATGGACCCCCGTCGGGGCGGGCATACCAGCTGCAAAACCGTAAGGACCCCCGCCGGGGCAGGCCCTTTTAGCCTTAGGACCCCCGCCAAGGCGGGGGTATGTGCAGAAAAGCCATTTTTGCCTGAATTTGAGTTGGAGAAGGATTGTTTCGATCCGATTGACTCAAGGACTTCCAAGAGGACTTAAAGACAGATAAAAAGGCTTATAAAAGGAGGAGAATCACAAGGATTAGAGGGGAGATTTAGATGAGAAGAGAGAGAAGAAGGATTCCATTAGATTAGATTACAGTAAATTAGATCAAAACACTAGTTCTAATGAGTTTTGAAGATTGAAGCAACTTGGAGACCATTGAAGATTCAAAGGTAGGAGCAAGGAGGGAGCTTCAAATCTACAGACAATAGATTCTATCTTCTCATCTTCTTCTATCTTTGTCTTTTATTGTTTATTCAAGTGTGGATTCTTAATTTTAATTCAATGAACTAATTCTTTGTTTGAGATTACAATGGATCTTATTGTGTAGTTTATTTTAATATGCTTCGCTATTAATTATTATGTTCTATTGTGAGGATTGTCTATTATGATTTGGACTTAATTGCCTAGCTAACAATTACCGTGATAATCTATATGAACTCGAGAGATGAAGTTTAGATTTAGATTTGATCATGAAAGCTTGTGTTTGTGATTTCTGCAGAGATGGAATTCATGATTCGTGTTTAGGATAGAGATATACCTTTACGCCATATGTAATCTTATAGAGAATTTGTGCTTTAAATTCTTTTTAATTGTAATTCACATAGAGATATAGTGGATTAGTTAATTAGGGTGTCTTGCTTAATTCTATCATCTACGAATTTAAGTGAGTGTGGGTATTATGCATCGAGAGGTGGTTTTATCTGCTTTAGTGTTCTTAATTAACAATTCAGGATAGACAATAATTGATGAGAAATGTGTTAACTTAAATGAAGCAATAAGTGAAGTTGTGATCTTAAATCTCCATAATCTGGTTTTTAATTAGTGGTAATTAGAATTAGTTTAGTTAAATAATTTAATTTATAACATTAAATTCATTTTTTTAAATAAAATTGAGTTGGTTACGAGTTAGTACTTGGTGATTTTTATTAAATAATTCCTTGTGGGAACGATACTCTACTTTCACTTTATTACTTGTTAACCACGTATACTTGCGTGTTGTGCTTAATTAAATTTTCCCCAACAAGTATAGTTATGAGTATCGTGTAGCAACATATGTCGGGTTAGAAGATACCCGAATTTGGGGGCATCACAATTCAGGTTCCAGATCAAAGCCCGTACAACATACTACAAGTCTATAACTTAAAATACAACAAACGACTAACATACAAGGATCTATGAGCCCTGACATTTGACTGTCAGACCATAATTTTCCAGTTCATCCAGATTTCTAAAAACATCAATTTTGAGCATCTAAATGTTATGGATCTAGGAAGTAAAAACCCAGATCACTAATATATACTACAAACAACATATTTAAACACTTAATCATAACATCTAACATAAAAACAAATGGATATTCAAGTTTAGGGTTTATATACATTTTCTAGCTTTGATCTTAAATCTGACTTTTGATTCTTATCCTTGGCAAGCTATGAAGTGTTCTGAGCATTGTTTCTCACTCACTATCACTCTAAAATTTTAGATGGGAGAGAAAGTATGGCTTTGGTGAATATGAAAAGTAAAGTGAACATTCTCTCTCTCTTAATCTATATATAATTTGATTCAATGCCTAAGGCTGATAATGAGAGCAGGTTTTGGCTGATTAAAGTTGCTTACTAGACCACATGGCTACTAGGGTTGGTCACCAACCACAAGTAGGGCTAGATCTACACTCCACCTCATTAAAATATTCAAAAGGATAGTTTAGACATTTGACTTGTAAAGTTAATGGCAACTTGGTAACTTCTCACAGCCCTTAGGTTTTAACTCTTAGGGTTTGACTCTTAGTGTGACGCCCCCAAAACAGGTATACATCACCCATCTTGAGTCACCAAAAACATAGTACAGAATACAGATACAATCTTTAATATACAACAAGAGAGTTGTGAGTTTTAATACAAATATTGTCTTCTAGACAATATCCACTCTCAGAATAAGTCCTCATTACATTTATTGTCACACTATTTAACAGAATAGTGAGGACTACTAATGCTATCATCTGGACTGTCAATCCGTTCCCCGACTCGTCCCAACTATATTCTCATTTCCTGAAGAGAACAGTGAAGGAAAGGGTGAGCTCAACTAGCCCAGTAAGAAATATTATGACTAAGATAATGCAGAATAAATTATCATTAGTCTTCAACAGTGTTAAACTGATAAAATACAATAGACATCAAGTTTAACTGCAGCGGAACATGCAATCCATTAAAAGAGTCAAGTAAAGAATAAAATCTATTATCTTTAATGATTTAAAAAGTTTTTCATCACTTTTATCGCTGAGACTCATCTTAATAAATAATCCACATCATCAAATCATCCCTGCACTATAGGCCAAGGATATTATTTAGTATCACGACCATGAATTATCTATGCACTACGGGTCAAAGATAATCGTGTTTTCATCAACGGTCCTGATCATGCCATAAAATAATTCATCTTTACTCCCTTGGCCGAAGAGAATCCATAGCCGTAATCATACCAAAAACTGTCCATCAATGCACTAAGGGCCAATGAGGACTTTTTCTACGTCATTTGTAAAATTACGGTCATGATTATACCGAATAATCCCTGGTCATAATCATACCAAGTCCATCTATGCACTACAGGCCACAGATGACTTTCAACAAAATATAAACGTGAGGATGATGACAATGATATAAGAATTCAATAAAACAAGTTCAAGAATTAAATTATTCTGGAACTAATAACGTCCTAATTGTCAACATGATACTTCTTTATATAGTAAAATTCAAGAATGCTCAGAAGAATATTTCCATGAAAAGATACTGGATGAAGCGCAAATATCAAGGATATTCCACTAATTTCATAGAGTATAGAAGTCAAAACATTAATCAACCGGGTATAATAAAGAATGGAATAACAAAAAAATCACCATGCATGCGGTACTTAGATGATGAGTTATTCCAATGTAATAATAAATAACGAAAACCGTGTCAGCGTAATACATTGCACCGGCGGGATATTCCAATGAATAATAAAGAATGGAATAACAACAGAAATCACCATGTATGTGGTACTTCGCATAGACAGGTTATTCCAACAGAATAATAAATAACGGAACCAGTCAAAGTAAATTACGCGCCGAAGCGGGATGTTCCAATGAATAATAAAGAATGGAATAACAATGAAATCACCATGCATGCGGTATTGATAGATAGGTTATTCAAATGAATAATAAATAATGAGAACCAGTCCCACGTAAAATGCATGCATGACAGGATATTCTAACGAATAATAAAGACTTTTAACCAAGTCCCATGAGAAACACACGAATGTGATATTCCAATAGAATAATAAAGAATGGAATAACAGAAGAATTTCACCAAGTATAGGGTAGACCGCATATACAGGTTATTCCAACAGAATAATAAATAATAGAATAACAGAAGTTCTCTTCATGAGTACCCCTTACGAGTACAACAAATAATATCCCTTACCTTATAAAGAAGAGTACTCTGATGGTAGGGCGGGGATATACTTGAAGAAACTTGCACTACGCTCAAAACATTCTTAAACGCTAAAGAAATACGCTTAAGATTATAGAAGAAGAATTCTCTCTACAGTTTCTCTCTCTAGAGTTTCAGTGAATTCGTAAGAAATAATGAAGGAATTAGCTTCTATTTATAGAAGAATGGATCTGAATAAGAACCAATCCATGAACGGTCCGCATCGATTTACTTTAAACGGACGGTCCAGATTGGTTTACAATAAAATATAATATATTCTATTTATAATCTAATAAAATGAATAACTTTTAAAAAGATTTTACTATGCAAAACACTATCGCAGCACTTATGCAAAACCTTATACATAATAAAATATAATATATTCTAATTATTGTCTAATAAAACGAATAACTTTATAAAAGTATTCATTTTATATAAAAAGATTTTATTATTAGCCTAATAAAACGAATAACTTTATAAAAGTATTACATTTTATATAAAAAGCTTTTCTGCTTTTATTACATTAATAATACTAATAAAACAAAACTTATATATATATATATATATATATATATATATATATATATATATATAACAATCAACAATAATTGAATCAAATAACGTGAGATACTATGCAAAGAACTCATGTGAGCAATAATTGAACAAAATTGAGTGACTTCTCACGTAAGCATCAATAATCAATACCGTGTGTACTACGCAACCACACGACATCGCATTTCTTTTACTACCGAATAGTTCAACAGTTTTAACGGTAAAACTTCTGCCGTTATTTTCATAAATATATTTTTGTCGTTTTCTCATTTCGACAATAATTTCGTTGTGGGGTCCACCAACGATTGCGCCGTTGTACGAATATTCTCTGCTAAAATGAATATTCCCCGACCAATCGAATATAGTATAACAACTTGCATACTTTGCAAAATTTATAAATATTACCCACAACTATAACATTATCTCAAATCCATACCATAATATTAAAAAAAAAATTGAGAAAATTAAATCTTTATTCGTAAAATTTAGGATTTTACACTTAGGGTTTAACCCTTAGGGTTTAACCCTAAGGTTATACAAATTTATTTTCTAAGCTTTTCTAATTAGTTTTAAAAATAGAAAATTAAGATTTGTAAATTATAATTATGGTTTCCTAATTATATTAAAGTTTACTAATCTCATTCAATCTTGCTAATTAGGGTTAAGGTTTTCTAATTAACATTAAACTCTATAAATTAATAATTAGGTTTTCCCTAATTGTACATTAGGGTTTTTAACTAATCAATTAGGGTTATCCCTAATTATACTTATAACCAATACATAAAAACCTTATACTTATCTTTTAAGCTTCCCAATTAGGGTTTTAATATTCTGAATTAGGGCTGCGGATTCCTGGAACTGAAATTAAGGTTTCCATAGCCGGTAATAGGGTTTCTTATCAATCGTTAGGGTTTCCTAACTGAACGTCGAGGTTCTTAATATATTATTAGGGTTTGTGACTGATATAATTTATTTGGTCAACCCTTGACCCTTAACAACATACTGTACATATATATGACCATATACACAAATACTCTTAACACTGTAAACCTTCACCAAAAGTTTTTAAATTCACAAAATTCATTCCCAAAAATGTCAAATACATACACTTATTTTCTGTCTAGGCCTATTATTTAACCTCTATTCAATCTTTTAAGATTTTATTAAATTGTCCAAATTCTCGGGTTGTCACACTTTACTTATAGCTCTGATTCCAACTGTGACGCCCCCAAAATAGGTTCACACAACCCATTCTGAGTCGCCAAATACACACCACATAATTCAAATACAAACTTTATTTATACAACTATTAATTGTCATGTAAAATACGATAAAACATACGTTGTGAGTTTCTATACAAATATTATATCGTAGACAATATCCAAACTCAAATATAGTCCTCATTTCAATTATTGTCACACTATTTTACAAAATAGTGAGGATTACTAAACTAACCATCTTGGACCATTAATCCACTCCCCGGCTAGTCTCAGCTACATTCTCACCTCCTGAGAAGAACAATAGAACCAAAAGGAAAAGGGTGAGCTCAACTAGCCCAGTAAAGAATAATATGACTAAGATAATGAAGAACAAATTATCCTTAGTCCTTAACAATGAAAAATAATCTAATAGATTATAATAGACAACAAGTTTTAGATCAACAACTGTAGCGGGAATAGCAATCCATTAGAAGAGTTAATTAGAGCACGATATAGACAGTCGAAATTTTTGTATTCCTGTTACTGACATTGCAGGAGGACATAATCGTCTTTCAGAGATAACCTGGAGGACATAGCAGTTCCAATTCCGGAGACAACCCCGGAATTATTAGTTTTTCCATCTCGGAGATAACCCCAAGATATCCAGTTCCAATCTCGGAGACAACCCCGAGAGTTTTAGTTTCAACCTCAGAGACAACCCCGAGGAATGCAGGTCCATTTCCGAAGACAAACCCAGAATTATCAGTTTTTCCATCTCGGAGATAACCTTGAGATACTCAGTCCCATCCCGGAAAAAACCTCGAGATATTCAGTTTCAACCTCGAAGATAACCCCAGAAATGTTTGTTTCAACCCCCAACCGTCAGCTTCCACCTCGGAGATAACCCCGAGGCACTCAGTTCCAACCTCGAAGATAACCCCAGGAGGTCAAGCACACCTCAGAGACAACCCTGAGGACATCCAGCACTTATAGCTGCCCAATCTCAAAGATAACCCTGAGCAACGACTGCTAAATTAGCCCAAATCGGAGAGAACCCCGGTGAGAGGTAAAATCATCATTTTTCCACCTCAATCCCACATTGCACCATCTCAAAAACATTTCAACATACATACTACATAGAAGTGTCCTACAAGAACCATAGCTCAAATCCTGAGTGACTACTACGCAAGACAGCACACTGGATGGAATTTGAAGACCCGAAGATCTAGGCATGGCCCTATCTTCACGACTTCGTACAACCTCTTATCCCATGTTATTGTGTAGCTCTCGACAATAACATTTCAGAAAGGTATTAAACACCTCAATCGGATGCCCGGATTGAAATTTATGAAGGTTTAAGTAGACAACGCGTTGTATGCGTGCACGTACTTCGAGATAGCAGGGCCCACGGAGCTTGGGGGCACCCCGGGTAGCCGCAGGTACACCTGCGGCTCCCCCTCTATAAATAGAGGGCTTGGAGTGGCCATTTTAAGAAGAGAAAAGGCGAGGAAGCCACATCCCATTTTGCTTTGTACACACTATATAAATCGAGTGCTTTCTTTTCAAACACTTGTGAGCTTGTACTTTGTCATATTTTACCGGTGAAAACCGAGTGTTCATTCATTTAAAGCCATTTGAAGTCTTCTTGGCAGCCTACTGTAAGACTTCTTACATTTCTTAAAGCCTTTCTCCACTTTTTTCACACACGCAGTTATTTACGTTGAGAGTCGTGTTGTGTGCGTATGTCCAAACTTTGGTTCATGGCTTTTTATTTCTTTTATATATATATATATATATATATATATATATATATGTACTAACATCATCGAGTTATGCCTCGATTGAGCCTGGATTTATATCCAGAGCGTTTACTACTTTTATATATATATAAATTCTTATATATATATATATATATATATTATTATCATCAAACTCGCTTGATTGAGCTCGATATAATATCCGGTGCTTTTACCGCTTATATATATATATATATATATATATATATATATATATTACATTTTGTCGGAGCCCGAGTTTACTTACGTTGGCCATTTATCGCTTTATTTACATTCAGTCCCTTTGAAGTTTACTTATATGGCGGTTGATCATTCCTATATATATATATATATATATATTTTGACTTTTATATATATAACGCTACGACTTTCATATAAACTGCAACATCATGTGAGCCTAGGAATCATGTGATCACAGATTCAATCTCCTGAATCTAGATTCGGTTCCCGTGATGGATATTTTCAGTTGTAATCAACTTGTAAATTATTTACGGTGTTTGAATTTTCTTAGATGGCTCTCATGCCCACAACGAATTCGGCACTACTATGTATCTTATTTTCTCGAAGATGCCTCGCATCTCAAAAATAAAGGCAATCAAGCCGAACATATAATAAAATTGAAGTATGAAAGGCCTCGATTACTATTGAGCATAAGGGTTAGAAAAACCTCTTTTACAAAACATCACTGCTATATCTTGTAAAAATTAAACTTTTATACAAAATTCAAACCCTTTGTATATAAGTGCAAAAGAGGCATAGCACTACTTCCAGATAATTGCACATTGACCCACACACACACACACACACACACTCATATAACAGTTTAATTTGAAAAGTGGCGGTCACCGTGGTAACACGGATGTCGGGGGGGTGCCTAACACCTTTCCTCCGTAAAATCAAGCCCCCAGACCTTAACGAATCTCAATTTCACAGACTATTTAAGCAGTGTTACATCACTAGGTCAATGTGCAAACCTTTTCTCTGTTGAGTTGGTGCAACCATTTAAAAATACCAACTGGCGCCTCTTACAATCCAATCGTCGACATATACATGTCGGACCTTTTCACAACTTATTTTTTCAAACAAATCTCACCTAACATGAGAACACCAAAAGACAAGAACAGAAAAGGGACAAATAAAAATCCCAACGTCGACACACGATGTCTACTATCTTCTATGATTTAAAAGCCCATCATCAATATTGTATCCCTGTAACACCAATAATCAATAATTATTTCCAATCAACGAATTATTCATGCACTACGAGCCTAGGATATTCGTATGTATCACCAGTGATCATAATCATGCCAAACAACTGTCCATTTATGCACTACGGGCCAAAGAGGACTTTCACCACAACATTTGTCTATAACATTACAGGTTATGACTATACCAATACACAATTCATGGTCATAATCATACCAATCAACAGTCCATCTATGCACTACGGGCCAAAAATGACTTTCACCACAATATAAGCATGAGGATGATGGCAATGATATAAAGAATCAATCAAGTGAGATCAAGGATAAATATTAGAGATTTATAATTCAATTTATCCATAGTTCAAGAATGACCGAATTGTCAACATGATAATTAATTATGGAGTAAAATTCAAAAATAATATTCATGTATCAAAATTAATTTGGACAAAAAGAAACCAATTTTGTCGTGAATAGTACCCGTGAATAGTACCCCAAGTGAATAGTTCCCCGTGAATAGTACCCCAAATGAAAATATTAAAATTTAATAAGAAAGTTC
This sequence comes from Panax quinquefolius, assembly GCA_020205615.1. NCBI lineage: Eukaryota > Viridiplantae > Streptophyta > Magnoliopsida > Apiales > Araliaceae > Panax > Panax quinquefolius. The sequence goes on along the minus strand of CM035163.1, from coordinate 100,091,154 downwards.
AGACCAATATTCCAAGGAAACGATACTAGATGAAGCGCAAAACTCAAGGATATTCTTCTAATTTCAGGGATTATAGAAGCAAAATTTATTAAAGTAAGTGTAGATTTAGGAATATGAAAGGAAATAATAATACTTACATATTATAGAGTATGGAAGAAAATAATATTTCTTACGAATATTGAACAAAAATAGTATCCCTTACCTTAGTAAGAGGCTAAATCTGACTGGTATAGCGGAGATATTCTTGAGGAAATCTTGCACTATTAGTAACACTCAAAGTATTCTTATACTAGAAAGAAAAACGCATAATATTATAGAAGAAGAATTCTCTAATTCTAGTGTGATTTTTATTTCTTAACTAAGCAAGATATTTATAGGAGAATGGCAGCACACTATTTAAGAAAATAATCATGGATGAACAAAAACGAATTCACGGGAATTCGGCTGATTTTTAGATTTTTACTATTCATCACTGTGCAATAAAATATTCTAATAAAATAAAAACTTTATATATAATATAATATATTCTAATTATAATCTAATAAAATAAATAACTTTATATATATTATAAAAAATATTCTTTTTTATATAAAAAGTTTTCTGTTTTATTACTATTATAATAATAAAACAAAACTGTGACAACTTTCTACCGGCGATTTTGAAAAATGAGTAAGTGGGGGTCCATGTAATAAGTCAAACTTGTAACAAATACTTTATGATAAACCCCTCTATTTATATCAAAAATTGAATAAATATTTGTAACAAATCACTTATCTTCAATCAACACATTTTTAATCTTTCAATAATTATTCATTATTAATATTATAACTCACAATATTGACAACCAGATCATTCCTAAGAAGGAGGGGGCTTTCCGATAAGGATATCTTCTTATTGGCGCGCAATTAAATAACCTAACCCCTTTACTCGACAGAACTTTCTTTACATTATCAATAACGCAAATAATAATATGAATAACTGTGTCGTCTCAATTATTAATTTAATAATATAAAATATTGTGAAGATAATATTGTGACAATAATTGAATCAATAATATGAGATACTATGCAGCAACTACTGTTGCAATAATTGAATAAAACTGAGTGACTTCTTACGTAAGCATAAATAATCAGAGATACTGTGCAATATTATGTGCTATTGTGCAACAACGTGTATTACTGTACTTTTATCATCGAGTATTTCAACAGTGTAACGGTAAAAGTTGTCAGGAATATGCATGTGAATGATATTCCTATTTTTATATAATTTGATAATGATATATATATATATATGAATGAATATGGAAGTATGCTTGCATTAAGAAAAGCTGTAAAGTCCTTTGATAGATTATAGAAACACATGTACAAGGACGTAGAATGAATTGATAAAAAATGTTAGGTTGATCCTACATAAGTAAAACAGCTTTGTAAAGTCCTTAAAAAGAAATGATGTACAAGGACTATAAATATAGAAAGATTAATCATGTTAGGTTGATCTTATGATGTAATAGATAAGCTTGTCTGATCGTCGAGCACTGCACCAGAAATCGTAGTCTGCCAGAAGAGTCAATGAAAACTCGAGAGCTATCGAGGCAGAATCGTAGTCTGTAAGATAGTAGATCTCGGAGTTCGTAGACTGCCAAGAGAGACGAGGAAGGATCGTAGTGTGTCGAGTAGCACTTCCTCAAAGCCATAGTCACTGAGGAAGTCATGTTCAGAATCGGAGAGACAGCCTGCCTACGAGCCGATTGAGCATCTGCCGAAGCCAAGTAAAGAATCGTAGACCATACTCTGAGTCGTAGAGTCTACTAATATCGAAGCCAAGTCAAGAATCGTAGACTACACTCAGAGTCGTAGAGTCTATGAATAGTATCAAAAGCAGAGATCGTAGTCGAGCAAGATCAGATAAAGACAACAAGCACAATGATAGAAATCGTAGAGTGTCAAGATCTGATCTCGGAGTCGTAGTGTCTGCACAACCGAAGCTGAATCGTAGTGTGTAGAACTGAGACTTCAACAAATGTGCTCACAATGCCAAGGCAGAATTGTAGAGTAAATACGATTCTCAACAAATGACCACTCCCAGAATATCCAAAGGAATGAAGCCTCTAGTTGATACTGCAAAGATACATCCCATCTGAAGGAAACTAGAGAGCACTCAATGAATGGTATGCAAGCTAACAGAAGATCTAAGCATAAACCCAATCAGCATCCAGATTGAGTTATGAAGCCATTCGAGATGAAGTCTTCCATGAGATGATCATATGAAGACTTCAGTAGCTGATTAAGGAAAGTCAGCAAGTGCAGTAACTGTCAAGTGGTAAGATGACAACGATCTTGGAAGTAACCAGGATCGTAGTGTTTGCTAAATAAAGAAAGAACTGATAGAGTGTACACAAAAATACTGGTCAGCTTCTGAAGAACAAGGTTAAAGTGATTAAGAATTGGGTCAGTCCATTGATGATAAGTGAACGGGAGATCACAAGGAGAAAGCGAGCTGGACATGCCACAAATCTAAAGTGTCTTGCTATTCAGAAGGGGCAAAAGCAAGGAGTCAAGCCATCAGTATCTGAGAGCAGTCGAAGAAAACAGAAGCATTGAAGCACTGCACAAAAGAAGGAAGAAGTGTTCTACATTAAAGATCCAATCAACACTCTTCAAGATCGTAGTGTTGTCTTTGTCAACTAGACACTACGATCAAGTCCAAGAAGATATGCATCAAAATCGTAGAGTTTGGTCGTCTGAAGAATGAAGCATTGGAAATGGTTCAATCTGAAGATTGATGGTCGAACAGAGCTTATTGAGAGCATTAATGCAAAAGGACAACCTCTGATCGAGAAATCAGAAGGAGGAAATAAAGTTGACTACCTGCCCAAGATATAAAAGTAACATCTCTGATGGGGTAGGTGAAACAGTAGACTGCGATGTCAGAAATTCATGTCATGTCACATCCACAGTCTTCACCAAATAACTCGAGATCTGCAAAGTAATTCAAAATGCTTCTAACAGCTACTTTCCAATGGGAAGACTGAGAAGGAGTATAAATCAACAGAGCTTCAAAGATCAAAAGTGTTGATGATTATTAAGTTGCAAAATTGTTGAGTTGGTAGAATGCTATTGTTGACTATACGAGTTCCACCAGAGATTAAGAGAACAAGTCTCAGTGACAGTGAGACTACATAGGTGGAAGTGAAACAGCTTTAAAGAAAGACTTAAACATATTAGAGCTTCACTCAACAAAGATGAGAATGCCACTGAAGATGGCAGCCAAGCTGGGAGCCGAGAAGGCCAAGAAGATAGCATTTAGAAAAGTGGCAGAATACAAAGAATATCAAGAAAGCCACTCTATAGATCACCATGAACCAAAAGTTTAAAAAGAACAGAAGAAGCATCATGTCTGCAAAACATTCAAGAAGGGTTCAGGGTTTGCTAAGTGCCAGACGAAAAGCTCAGAGACTTAGCAAATTCAGATGGTGATGGTGCACAGCTGACATCAGATGAAGATGAGCAGAAAGGAGTCAAAATCAGCTGCACCAGAGAAGATGTGGTCCAAACTCAAAGCAGAATACAAAGAGGACCACACCAAGCTGCTAAGTACATAAGATGTTCAAGCTTAAATACATCTTAGCAGCTCAGCACCAACAACACCAACAACTACGACAACAAGAAGCCAGGGCCTGAAGGGTCCTTGTCCAAAGAGACTAAATGAAGTTCCAAGCCTACTGGGCTTGAAGAGTTCCTAGGGAACTAGAGGAGTTCCAAGGCTGCTGGCCTTGAAGAGTTCTTAGTGAACTGAAGTTCCAAGGCAAGACTATGTACATCATGATTGCACCTCCTTATGAACTATAACAGTATTCTTTCAAGGAATCATAATCTGCCTAAAAAGGTGGAGAAAGAAAGTACACTGAGGGTGGAAACTCAAATGCCTATAAACTTTCTCTCCATCCAAGTTTTAGGTTGAAAATGACATCGTGAAAGAAATCTGAAATGGGTCATAAGAGCATCACAGGTTAAATTAATTTTATGAGAAGTAATCTTTGTTGATGGGTTAGTATGTATGTACAACCAATGGTCTAAGTGTTTAATAACACATAGAGTATGATGATTTCTATAAGAGCATCTTAAAGATTCGTAGAAACTGATCACCTCCATGAATCAACCAGATACAAATAAATCGTAGAGTTGATTCTTACTCTGTGAACATTTAAACGCTGTGAACATAACCAAGCAAATGATGAAACCATCAAAGAAAAAGAGTGTTTTATTAAAATAGCAAATCTCACACACACTCACCATCATACATCTCAAAATACATTATCTAAATTAATTACATGCATGAATATGACTGTTGGTGATCAATATGATGATTATCCAAATATATGAGGAACAGGGGTTTAGAAAACTAACCTAGCAGGACCCATTTAACCATGGGTACCAAAAATAGAAATTCATAACCTACAGGTACTTGGTCTATCTAGCCACACTAAGGAATGCTGAAGCAAATGACTTCAGTTGAGAAGATTCAACCAGTAGAAGGCTTAAGACTTTATTTCTGATAAAACTCCTATATGTCAAAGCCTGTCCTTAAAGACCTACTGAGCCAATCTAAATGAAGCTCACATGGCTGCTGATCTTTATATAGAAGTAGGCCATTCAGCCAAAGATGAATAGGGTCATATATGCTCAATCATGCAAAGCACATCATATGAGAAGAATCCTCAAAGAAGTTCATATCAGAGGATCATCGAGCATCAATCATGAAGAACTCATTATGGAAGCAGAACTCAGCAAGCACAAAATGACAAGGAAGACTACGTTCGTAGTGCTGTCAAAGGATCATAGAATGATCAACCCTGAAGATGCCCATTTCTACGATACAAGAAGATTTAAAGACTTCAGCCAGAATGAGGTATGCATGGCTGCCTTCTACTGCACATGAAGAAAAAGAAATCACACCACACTGAAAAGGCAGAATCAACCATGGGGGAGCAGTGATCTGTTAAGGGACAAGAGCACTGAGATGTTATATGAAGCAATGTACCAGCTACAGGGTCCCAAAACTTTATGGCTGATGAACCAAATGAAGATCTATAGTTAGTAGGAACGTCTCAAAATGTACTACTGATAACCTATCAGCCACCCAACACAAAATTATGGAGTGCCTACGATCGAACATCTGATCATAGTGTAAGAACAAGAGGACACCACGATTACAGCAAATACAAATGTCTAAAGTTGGCAAGAGGAACTCCCAAGTAGAAAAGGACAAATGAGATATCAGCATAATTCACTTCTAAAGTATTTCATCTGGAAAGCACCTCAGGAACAAACCTGACCCTTAGCTCACTCTAAGAGGTTGGCCCTTCTTGAGCTACCTTAACCCAGAAGGATTGCTTAGTCAAGTTCATCTCAAGGACCAAGACAGTCAACGATAGTAGAGCAAAGGTAGAAGCAAACTCAACGATCGTGGAGCAACCTCAATGATCGTAGAAGCAGACTCGGTGATCGCAGTCTTACAAGAGGATACTCTAGCTCATAAGGAGCTTAAAAGAATGGGACAATTACTCAACCATTTAGATTATGGGAAGATAAGTTCGAATGATGGTTGGCAATATGTCCTGCTGAAGAGAAGTGCCCAAGATTTCATGAGGTACATCAGTGGTTAAGCCATGCAGTTTCAAAATGAGGAGAAATGTCAAAACCATCTACTACAGCATCTCTCAAAAGATGATCGTTGAATCAACAAAGGAAAACATAGAATCCACAACTGCCTTACCATGCTACTCTACGAACCAAAAAGGTCAACGGTAAATCCACGTTAGTAATGATTATTCTCCTAAAAGGAATATAAAACTGAAAAGGTTATAGGGAGTTACAGCTCATTACTGGACATCGTGCAACCAATGGTTGGTTGACACATAACTGCTTATGCAGAGTCAGAGGGAACTGTCATAAAGACAAATTCAAAATCTACAAATAGTTATCAGAAACTATCGAAACTATCTCCCTCCCATTTTCAAACCCTAGAATCCTCTTCGAAGCTAAAATTAATTAAACCTCCAGAGCCCAAATCACAATCAACTATTTCTCATAAATCTTTCTGAATTAAATACCCATATTCCTCGAACCATTCAAATGGAAGATTGGCGAGTAATCACTGGCATTTAGCTCGGAACCAAGTCGTTTGAGAAATCTGAAAAGAAGTTCAGAGACATTCTTGAACTTGTGAAGAAAGCTGGATTCTCATAATGTCTTGAGGCAAGCACTCGAGTATATACTAAACTAGTTAAGGAGTTCTACTCAAATGCTTCCATAAATGCTAGAACCCTTTCAACCAAAGTTAAAGGTCAGTCTCTAAAGCTGAAATCATCCGATATCAATCTATGCTTAGGTTTTCCCGATCTAGGACTGAAAAACCTTGATGAGATCGACACTGAGCAAGCAAAGGAGATTATGGGGTATCAAAGAAACCCTAGTCTGAAGGACATGAAGAAGAAGGAGTTCCCTGAGGAATTCAAGTTCCTTGCTGAGATAGTGGGAAAATGTATACTATGCAAGGATACTGCACATGACACTGTGCTTGATCAGCAGTTAAAAATAATGTCTGTTATAGTTCTGAAGAAGAAAATCAACTTCGGAGTAATCCTATTTGATCAGATCTCAAAATGGGTAGAAAAGGCTGAATTGAAGGATTCTACAGAAAAACCCCTGACAAAATTGTTTCATGGAAGACTATTGAGTATTGTGATGAAGAAGAAGCTGGTAGGCAAAATCAAGGATGATGAAGGAGAGTCTCTAAATGTTCATAAAGTGATGTCTCCACAACTGTTCATAAACTGGAAGAAAAATCCAAAGGAAAACAGGAGGCTAACAACAACTAAAAGAAGCAGCAAAGTCTCTGCAAAGAAGAGAAAGGCAAAGGAAGTGGAAAGCTCAGTGTCTGGTGACTCTGCACCAGTAGCAATCACACCAGTAAGGAAGAGATCCAGGAGAGTGAAGAAAATAGAGGCTTCATCAAGAAGTCTCTCCACTAAAGACAAAGGTGAAGGTGAAAAGGTCTTAACTGCACCAGAGATCACAAAGAGAAGAAGCAACAGACTGCTTCAAGGGCCATCAAGGAAGAAAGCTAAGGTGGTAAACAAGCAAGCACCAGTTTTTCAAGAAAGTACATCTGACAAAGAAGAGGTGGTAGAGTCAGAAGAAGAAAAGGGAACTGATGATGACATGAATGAGTCCCCAAAGAACAAATCCAGTGATGAAGGTAGAACAGGATTCATGGAAGAAAATGTAAACCCTGCTGATGAAGAAGAATATGCCAGCCCAATGGCCAACTCTCAGAGTACTCACTCTGATGATGAAGAAAAGCTACAAGATGACCCAACTGCATCTCCAAATGCATATGCTCCAATAAGCCCTCATGATGGGTCAAATGATGAGTCTGAAGAGGAAGAAGAGTCTGACTCTCCCATAGCTGAACCCCCAAGGAGAAGGAAGAGCTACAGATTACTTGATCAATTTGACTCCAAAAACAGAAGTGATCACTCTACTGCAGTCATTGAGTTAAGTGATGATGAATCTGAATCACAGGAAGAAAGTGCTAAAGATGGGACTAGTAATGAAGAAGATGAATCCAAGGAAGATCTTGCTGAAGAAGGTTCTGGAAATGAAATTCAACAAGAAGAATTCACTGATGAATCTGAGGAAATGAGCCAACAAGATTCAATCTCAAGAAGTGAAGAATTGGAGAAAGACTCTGGTTCTGCAAATCAGGAATTAGAAGAACCAGCAAACTATCCTATCATCTCTCCTACCAGGATTAACAAAAGAAGAATAGTGGAAGGCTCGAATGAATCAAAAGAAGTACTTCCAGAAATTCCAAGCCTAGAACTGGTGTCTCAAAACTTCCTAAAGGTACAGAATTATGCAACAATGATGATCAAAGACCAGCCCTACTACAAAGTCTACAGACATACTGGCAACCACTATATTCCTTATGATCATAGAATGGACTCTGAAGGCAGAAGGATTATGACCAAGGAGATAATCGTAGAGTCAGTTCACTCTACCACTGATTATATGCAAATCCAAAATGAGAAGCCTCCATCTGCTCAAGCTCAATTGCCCGACATTTCTTCATCCTCCAACAGCGATTGGTACTCAACAATTTTTCAGATTCTCAACACTTTCAAAAATTTGTCCAAGAATGAAAATAGTAGAGTTCAATCTGATGTTCAACAAGAGGCTGTCCAACCAAATGTCCAAATTCCTATGGAGAAGGAACTATGAAGAATTCTAACGAGCTGATTGAGAAGATATCTCTAATCAATGAAGAATCAAAGAGTTTGACAGAGGCAGGAGATCAATCAGTTCAAGACAGACTTCAAGCAACTATGGCTGATGTATCTCTAAAAATCAAAGAAAGAGATCACATCTATTTGAAGGCCATAAATAATCAGAAGGCAGACGCACTACGAGCTCAGAAAGCAAATAAAAAGCAACTACAAGCCCTTTCTGACAAGATTGACAACATAAATCAGTCTTTCTCTATGAAACTTGAGTTAATTTAACAAGAACTCAAGATTGAAGTTGGTAACTCCTCTATCTGATGGAACAGCTAATGTCCAACATGGAACAGAAAGAGGCATTCAAAAAGGGGGAGAAAAAGAGGCATAGAAATAGGCACAGTAGGCATTCAAATTCAAGAAAGGGCAAGAAGAGCAGAAGGAAACAAGTGAAGAAGACAGCAGAAAAAGAAGCTGGGTTATCATCTGAGGGGGAGCCAAAGGATGATGAGCCTGTGTTTACAAAGGCTAAGGGGGAGCCAGAAGAAGAAGAAGAGAAGCATACATTTGAGGGGGAGCAAACAAAAGAAATGAAGTCGATGTCCCAGGGTGAGCAGGTGCAAGAAGATCAAATAGATGAATAGCTGATCAACAGACATCCTGCAAGCATACATGGAGCCAAAGAGGTACATCATCTACCGAAGCCAAGTCAAGAATCGTACACCATACTCTGAGTCATAGAGTATATTAATGTCGAAACCAAGTCAAGAATCGTAGACTACACTCAGAGTCGTAGAGTCTACGAATAGTATCAAAAGTAGAGATCGTAGTCAAGCAAGATTAGATAAAGACAACAAGCACAATGACAGAAATTGTAGAGTGTCAAGATCTGATCTTGGAGTCGTAGTGTCTGCACAGCCGAAGCTGAATCGTAGTGTGTAGAACTGAGACTTCAACAAATGTGCTCACAATGCCAAGGCAGAATCGTAGAGTAAATACAATTCTCAACAAATGAGCACTTCCAGAATATCCAAAGGAATGAAGCCTTTGGTTGATACTATAAAGATACATCCCATCTGAAGGAAACCAGAGTGCACTCAACGAATGGCATGCAAGCTAACAGAGGATCTAAGCATCAACCCAATCAGAATCCAGATTGAGTTATAAAACCATTCGAGATGAAGTCTTCCATGAGATGATCATAAGAAGGCTTCAGTAGCTAACTAAGGAAAGTCAGCAAGTGCAGTAGTTGTCAAGTGGTAAGATGACAATGATATTGGAAGTAACCAGGATCGTAGTGTTTGCCAAACAAAGAAAGAACTTATAGAGTGTACATAGAAATACTGGTCAGCTTCTGAAGAACAAGGATAAAGTGATTAAGCATTGGGTCAGTCCATTGATGATAAGTTAATGGGAGATCACAAGGAGAAAGCGAGCTGGACAGGCCACAAATCTGAAGTGTCTTACTCTTCAGAAGGGGCAAGAGCAAGGAGTCAAGCCATCAGTATCTGAGAGCAGTCGAAGCAAACAGAAGCATTAAAGCACTGCACAAAAGAAGGAAGAGGTGTTCTACATTAAAGATCCAATCAACACTCTTCAAGATCATAGTGTTGTCTTTATCAACTAGACACTACGATCAAGTCCAAGAAGATATGCATTAGAATCGTAGAGTTCGGTCGTCTGAAGAATGAAGCATTGGCAACGGTTCAATCTGAAGATTGATGGTCGAACAGAGCTTATTGAGAGCATCAATGCAAAAGGTCAACCTCTGATCGAGAAATTAGAAGGAGGAAATAAAGTTGACTACCTGCCCAAGATATAAAAGAAACATCTCTGATGGGGTAGGTGAAACAGTAGACTGTGATGTCAGAAAGTCATGTCATGTCACATCTACAGTCTGCACCAAATAACTCGAGATCTGCAAAATAATTTGAAATGCTTCTAACATCTACTTTCCAACGAGAAGACTGGGAAGGAGTATAAATCAACAGAGCTTCAAAAATCAAAAGTGCTGATGATTGTTAAGTTACAGAATCGTTGAGTTGGTAGAATGTTATTGTTGACTCTACGAGTTCAACCAGAGATTAAGAGAACAAGTCTCAGTGACAGTGAGACTATATAAGTGGAAGTGAAGCATCTTTGAAGAAGGACTTAAACAGGTTAGAGCTTCACTCAACAAAGATAAGAATGCCACTGAAGATGGAAGCCAAGTTGAGAGCCGGGAAGGCCAAGAAGATAGCATTCAGAAAAGTGGCAGAATACAAAGAAGATCAAGAAAGCCACTCTATAGATCACCATAAACCAAAAGCTGAAAAAGAACAGAAGCAGCATCATGTCTGCAAAACATTCAAGAAGGGTTCAGGGTTTGCTAAGTGCCAGACGAAAAGCTCAGAGACTTAGAAAATCCAGATGGTGATGGTGCACAGCTGACATCAGATGCAGATGAGCAAAAAGGAGTAAAAATCAGCTTCACCAGAGAAGATGTGGTCCAGACTCAAAGCAGAATACAAAGAGGACCACACCAAGCTGCTAAGTACATAAGATGTTCAAGCTTAAAGACATCTTAGCAGCTCAACACCAACAACACCAACAACTACGACAACAAGAAGCCAGGGCCTGAGGGGTCTTTGTCCAAAGAGACTAAATGAAGTTCCAAGCCTATTGGGCTTGAAGAGTTCCTAGGGAACTAGAGGAGTTCCAAGGCTGCTGGCCTTGAAGAGTTCTTAGTGAACTGAAGTTCCAAGGCTGCTGGCCTTAAAGGAATCTTAGTAATTCAGGGTGCTGCCCTTCCTTAGTGGAAATCCTGCTAGTTGAAAGCAGAAGAATGGATTACGACCTTGAGTCTCTGAACCACTTAAAATTCCTTGTGTCTTTTACTTTATGTCATTTACATTATGTATATTAACTGCTATAACTGCTATGTATGTTTTAACCGCTTACTATTGAATTAACTCTACAAACAATGTATGTCTGATTATGAATATTTCAATGAAGGGGATCTTTTACTTATTCTGTTGTGTTTGAAAAGATTCTTATGTTTGTCATATGTTAATTCATGAGCGAGACAAATAAACGAGAAAAGTATTTGAAATTAAAAAAGGATCTATTCAACCCCCCCCCCCCCCTTTCTAGATATATATTGTGCCTACTAGGAACTAACAAAAGTCTTGCTGTTATTTTAAGAAAATGTTATTTTTATCGCTTTCTATATCCGACAGTCATTTCATTGTGGGGTTCACCAATGATTGTGTCGTCGTACGAATATTCCCCAACAAAAATAATATTCCCCGGCCAAACGAATATTTTATGACAACTTGCAAAATTTGCACTTATCACCCATAAGTATAGCATTATATCAAATCAACACCTTATTATTCAAAATAATATTTAGAGAAAATTAAATCTTTATTAATAAAAAGTTGGGGTCTTACAGTAGATGATTTATTTGTAAAGTAGTAGTATTATGAAGTATGATATAATATGTTGATTGTTGGTCGGTTTCACAATTGATAAACACGTGCAAGTATACGGGAGCAACAAGTAATATAATGATAAGAGAGTTGTCGAACCCACAAGTAATTATTTCTAATGATTAACCAAGTACTAACTTTATATCGTCTCAATCTTATTTAAACAATTGATTGAATGGATAAAAGCTAAAGACTACAATTACACTACAAAACATAAATAAATAACATAAATAGATAGTTAAGGAGCTAAGAACACAATATCCTCACACAAGTATTTTGTTGAACACTTGGCGTGCAATGCTTCATTTACATCTCCTAACTCTCCAATTGATCATAATGGTCACGATGAATTATCAACCGAGAATTCATTAATCTTCATACGCCTCTTTCGAGGTTCATATAAACATATCCTCTCTAGATCCACCCCAAAAGGAATAGAACAAAAAGGAACATCCTAGCTACATAACCCATCATATTCCTATGTGAATTAACATTAGATAAGGAATTTAAGCTTAGATTTTCAAATTGGCTACACATGGCATATAGGTATATTCCTATCCTACGCATAAATTATGTATTCCAACATATGTAGAATAAGCATAATCACATGTCAATATATTCATGGTCTACATCTACAATCTATTTTCCAATTTCATATAGACTACCAAATTAATTACTAATTCCTTAGCAATTAAACATTAAACACAAAATAAAGAGAACTAATTCATATGGTGCCAATCAAAGAGAAAGTTATTCAATACAAGCTAAGAAAAAGGTTCAATTACATTCATGGATCCCAAACTAATAAATAAATAAAGGAAAATCAAAGAAAAGATAAAGGAGTGACTTTCCCCATTGAAGCTCTTGAAGAACCATGGCCAAAGGCCATGGCCTCCCTCTTCGATGTCTAGTCGCCTCCCTCTTCCCTTTGATAGCAAAAAAATGAAGATAAAATGAAAAGAAGTGATGGAATAAGGTAATGGGTCATTAGGTTAGGCATTTAAAGGCTAAAATTTGTCAAAAATTCGTGTCAGACGCCTTAATTTAGCTTGAAATGGGTGTTACAACGCTTCAAATAGGCTGAGCTACTTCTTTGGAGTGATGTAGCACAGAAAATACACTAGCAAGGGGCGCTGCAGCGCCGGGTAATTTTCTACTTCAACATCTGTTGGAAAAATGGCCATAACTTCTTCATACGAAGTCCGATTTGGAAGATTCAAGATGTTCCAGAAATAAGAGGGGAAGATCTACAACTTTCATTCTTTGAGTGTTTTGAAATAATGTTTGGAACAATGCTGAAATTGGATATGAACTGACTACTATGCAAATGGCAGTTGGTAGTTTCCAGATTTGACACCCGTTGGGAAAATGGCCATAACTCTCGCATCCGAACCTCGATTGAGGCGATTAAAGATGATCCAAAAAGAGGAGACGTTGATCTACAACTTTCATTCTTGGAGTTTGGACAGATAATGGCTGGAACTTTGTGAAAAATGGGAGTCACAGGACAGCTATGTAAATGGCAAACCAAAAATACGAATTTGGCGATTCCAACCATCGACTCAAATGACATTTCATCCAATTCCTACAAAAAAAAACACATAAAAACAATACAAAACACATAAAAGCAGTATAAAACTACATTATACAACAATAAGCTAAAAACACACACAAACCAAATGAAATACCTTAAGACTTACAAATTATAAAGTCAAAAAGTACTCAATACTTAGGTATAAAAATCACGCATCACTGATTAAAAGATCAATCTTATAAATGATAGGTCTTTCATAAGAGATTAAATTAGATTGTATAGCAGTAATCGATGGACAAAGCAAGTTTCCTAACTCAAGTTATTATGATTCAAGCATGCTAGTGGAATAATTATTGACAATTATTCCACGTCATGATTATTTTTATTCGCACTTAGTGCAATTTTGATATGTTTATCAGGTATGAAAGGTTGATCACCTTGATTACCAAATTATTTGCTCATGGTCATTGTTGACCACTCAGCATTAATGATTTAGTTATTCATTTATTGAAATTGATTATCATTCTTTCATAATTATTATATATTGTTGAAAATTCGAAAGCCTCTTCTTTTTCAATCATGATATATATTTGTTGTATTTAAACTTGTTGAGCAAAGTAGATGCTCGCCCTTGCTATATCATGATAATATTTCAGTTAAGCCCGAGTGTTCGAAGAAGGATAAAGTCAAAGACAAAGTTGATGAACAGTTCCAAATGAACGTTCACTACAAGAAAAAGGCTTATCCGTGATCGCAAAAGGTTGCAGATATTTATCGCTGACCAAATTCGATCACCGAGTACTTTCGATATAATATGGTCATTATTCGCACAACAAATGACAACTTTTAACCGACAGTTATCAAGAATCGCATATAGCGGCCGAATTAATTAAGCTAAGTCGAGTCACCGTGGAGCCGACTTACATTGGTGACGTGGTCCACGTGTCCGCGACCACCACAAGCGATCGTTGCGATCGCTAACACCCTGGGTTCGTTGGTTGTTTGGTGGATTTCACAAAATAAATTGTACCTAATTTATATCCCAACACACAGCAGTATCTATATAAACCAACATGTGACGCCCCCAAAATAGGTCCACACAACCCATTCTGAGTCACCAAATGCATGGTACAGAATTCAAATACAACTTTATTTATACAACTGTCGTGCAAAATACGACAACACATAAGCTGTGAGTTTTAATACAAATATTGTCTCGTAGATAATATCCAAACTCAAATAAAGTCCTCATTACAATTATTGTCACACTATTTTACACAATAGTGAGGACTACTATAAGAACCATCTTGGACCATTACTCCACTCGCCGACTAGTCCCAACTACATTCTCACCTCTTGAGAAGAACGATAGAACCAAAAGGAAAAGGGTGAGCTCAACTAGCCCAATAAAGAATATTATGACTAAGATAATGTAAAACAAATTATCCTTAGTCCTCAACAGGGAAAAATCTGATAGAATACAATAGACAACAATTTTTAGATCAACAACTGCAGCAGAAATGGCAATCCATTAGAAGAGTCAAGTAGAGCACGATGTCTACTATCTTCTATGGCTTAAAAGTCCATCATCAATATTTTCTCCCTGTAACACCAATTAATAATTATTTCCAATCAATGAATTATCTATTCACTACGGGCTAAAGATAATCGTTTGTATCACCAATGGTCATGATCATGCCAAACACCTGTCCATCTATTCACTATGTGCCAAAGATGACTTTCACCACAAACCGTTATCTACATCAAAGATCATGAATATACCAATACATAATTCCTGGTCATAATCATACCAATCAACGATCCATCTTTGCACTATGGGCCAAAGATGACTTTCAACACAATATAAGCCTGAGGATGATGACAATGATATAAAGAATCAATCAAGTGAGATTAAGGATAAATATTAGAGATTTATAATTCAATTTATCCTGAGTTCAAGAATATCTAAATTGTCAACATGATCACCAATTATGGAGTAAAATTTAAGAATGATATTCTTGTATCAAAAATAATTTGGACAGAAAAGAATGATACTATACAACAATTACTGAAGCAATAATTGAACAAAACTGAGTGACTTCTCACGTAAGCATCAATAATCAATACTGCAGTGTATTACTTATGCAACCACCAGACATTCATTTGTACTTTACTCTTGAGTAGTTCAACAAGATTAACGCTAAAACTTCCGCCGTTATTTTTATAAAAATATTTTTGTCGCTTTCTCAATCGACAATAATTCCAGTTATGGGGTCCACTAATGATTGTGCTTGGCCGTCATTTAATATTCCATGTTAAAACGAATATTCCCCGACCAATCGAATATTATATAACAACTTGCATACTTTGCAAAATTTATAAATACTACCCACAACTATAAAATTATCTCAAATTCACACCATAATATTCAAAAAAAATATTTCAAGAAATTTAAATCTTTATTCATAAAATCTGGGGTCTCACAATCTCCCCTCCTTATGAAATTTCACCCTCGAAATTTACGTACGTACCTGGTATGCCGAAGAGATGAGGATACCTTGACTTCATTTCAGATTCTAACTCTTGATGTATAACCTTTGAGTGTCGAATATGATCCTTCTTATCTAAGATTTTAACACGTATCTCATCATACGTTAAATCTTCCACTATCTCATTTGGTTCTAAATCAATAATGTGGTTCGGGTCGTCCACATATTTACATAACATCGGCACGTGATAAACGTTATGAACACGCAACATACTTGGCGATAAAACGAGTCTATAGACCACAGTTCCTACTCCATCGAGGATTTCAAATAGACCAATAAAATTGAGGGTTGAGATAACGCCTTCTTGAACCTTTTTCTTCACATTCATCAGTTATGGGTGTGTAGCTTGAGCGGCCTTTAACTTTATCGATTAAAGTCGATTCTACTCGTATATTCGTTATCTTCACGTGGGTCCCTAGAGTCTTTAACTCTATCTTCATCATTTGTAAGTTATACGAAATGGGTTTTTGTGTTAACAATGTCACACTCGTAACTGCATACGATATTCTACTCAACGCATCAGCTACCATGTTTGCTCCTCCACGATGATATTGAATGGTATGATCGTAATCTTCAACAGCTCGAGCCAACGTCTTTGGCGCATTATACGTTCGTTTTGGGTGAAGAAAAATATTTAAGGGTTGAAGAAATAGGTTTTGTACTGGGGTCAATACAAAATTCGATTTCACGCTCTAGGGGTAGGCTAAGAAGTCTTCAAGAATACGTCAGGAAATTTATTAACAATAGAAATATCATTCAAAACTGTAACTCTCATCCAAGACTTGGATAGCACATGAAATGAAGGTTTCTCCAAATGGAGTTTCAACCGATAAGTCAAAGTCTAATTTCTTCGGAGTCAAATTTAAACGTTGAACGCAAGCAAGAGAGATAAAATAATGGGTAGAATCGATATCTAATAAGGTATAGACTTCGCAAGAATTTATAATTAACTAACCCGTGCTAACTTCGTTTGGGTTACTTGCTTTTTGAGAAGTCACAAAAAATACTCTTCCTGAAACAACCGATTTTATTTTGTCTGTATCCGTCTTTGGTGCCACCATCCTAGCAGGACTTGACTTTAGTGCACGACAAAATCGGGCTAAATGACCTTCTCTTTCGCAATTAAAACACGCTTTGGACTGCTGCGTACAGTTTGGACTGATGTGTCCCTTCCCTCCGTATTTGTAACATACGACCGGCGGTCGTTCTCCTTCCTTAACAATAGGTGCTGGTGCTGACGTCTTTCCATCATTATTGAATCTCCTCCTCTTGAAATTTCCACTTCTATTATCTTGGCCATGATTACCACCGAAGTGGTTACCATTCTTGGCATGATAATTTCCCCCACGATGGTTATTATTGTTCCGATGGTCGTTGGCACCAGTATGATTATATCGTGTTGTTGGTCGTTACCTTTTGGTTGTGCTGACTCATTATCGCGCTCCAATAACTGAGACCTATTCACAACATCTGAATATAAACAAAGTTTGTGAGAAATGAGGTATTGATGTATATCGGGTTTCAAACCTCTTAGAAATATTCACGTCATTCGCTCCTCATTATCGACCAAATGGGATGCCATTTTCAAACACTGTCACAAAACAAGGGTTAATTGACATATCACATATTATCCCTATACTATAACCGACCAATTAAATACCAAATAAACTTAGGTAGATCATACTAGCGAAGGAATTCCCTGTCTCTCCCCTACTTGTTCTTATCTCACATTTCAGCCAGGGATCATATCCCTAAGCTTTGATACCAACTGTGATGCCCCCAAAATAGGTATACATCACCTAATCTAAGTCGCCAAATACATGGTACAGAATACAAATACAATCTTAAATATACAACATGAGCTGTGAGTTTTAATACAAATATTATCTTCTAGACAGTATTCAAACTCAAAATAAGTCCTCAATACATTTATTATCACACTATTTCATAGAATAGTGAGGACTACTAATGCTATCATCTGACCCGTCACTCCGCTCCCCGACTAGTCCTCTACGTTCTCATTTCAAGAGAACAATGAAAGTAAAAGGTGAGCTCAACTAGCCCAAGAAGAAATATTATGACTAAGATCATGCGTAATAAATTATCGTTAGCCTTCAACAAAGTTTAAACCGATACAATATAACAAACATCAAGTTTAACTGTAGCGGAACAAGCAATCCATTAAAAGAGTCAAGTAGAGAATAAAATCTACTATCTTTTATGATTTAAAAGGTTTTTCATCACTTTTATCGCTGGGACTCAGCTTAATAAATAATCCATATCATCCCTGCACTACGGCCAAGGATATTCATTAGTATCACAACCACAAATTATCCATGTACTACAGCCAAGGATATTCTTGTATTCATCAATGGTCATGATCATGCCATAAAATAATTCATCTTTGTACCCTTGGCCGAAGAGAATCCATAGCCATAATCATACCAAAAATTGTCCATCAATGCACTACGGGCCAATGAAAACTTTTATCACATCATTTGTAACATTACGGTCATGATTATACCGATTAATCCCTGGTCATAATCATACCAAGTCCATCTATGCACTACAGAGCCACGAGATGACTTTCAAACATAATATAAACATGAGGATGATGACAATGATATAAGAATTCAATAAAATAAGTTCAAGAATTAATTTATCCGAGAACTAATAACGTCCAAATTGTCAACATGATACTTCTTTTTGTAGAGTAAAATTCAAGAATGCTCGTAAGAATATTTCCATGAAAAGATATTTGGATGAAGCGCAAATATCAAGGATATTCCACTAATTTCATGGAGTATAGAAGTCAAAACTTTAACCAACCGAGTATAATAATGAATGGAATAACAAAAGAAATCACCAGCATGCGATAGGCGCATGCATGTGTTATTCTAACATAATAATAAATAACAGAACCAGGTCATGCATAAATGCACAGATAGGATATTCCGACAGAATAATAAATAATGGAATAATAGAAGAATTTTACCATGTATGTGGTACTTCGCATAGACAGGTTATTCCAACATAATAATAAAGAATGGAATAACATAAGAATTTCATCATGTATCACGATGAGTTTGTGTACAAAAGTTATTCCAATGTAATAATAAAGAATCGGAACCGGTCAAAGTAAATTCATGACCGATGGATATTCCAACAGAATAATAAAGAATGGAATAATAGAAGAATTTCACCATGTATGCGGCACTTCGCATAAACAGGTTATTCCAACATAATAATATAGAATGGAATAATAGAAGTTCTCTTCATGAATACGAAAGTAATAATACTCCTTACGAGTACAACAAATAATATCCCTTACCTTATAAAGAAGAGTATTCCGACGGGTAGGGCGAGGATATACTTTAAGAAACTTGCACTACTCTCAAAGCTTTCTTAAACTCTTAAAAAAATACGCTCAAGATTATAGAAGAAGAATTCTCTCTACAATTTCTCTCTCTAGAGTTTCAGTGAATTCGTAAGAAATAATGAAGGAATGAGCTTCTATTTATAGGAGAATGGACTGAATAGTAACTAATTCATGAACGGTCCAGATTGATTTACTTCTAAACGGACGGTCCATATTGATTTACTATGTAGTATTAATAAAATATTCTAATAAAATAAAACATTTAAATAAAATATAATATATTCTATTTATAATCTAATAAAACAAATAACTTTATAAAGTATTCTGTTTATATAAAAAGATTTTACTATACAAACATTATGCAGGCACTATGCAAACACTATGCATAATAAAATATAATATATTCTATTTATAGTCTAATAAAACAAATAACTTTTTAAAAGTATTCTGCTTTTATATAAAAAGATTTTACTATACAAAATACTATGCATAATAGAATATAATATATTCTATTTATAGTCTAATAAAACAAATAACTTTATAAAAGTATTACATTTTATATAAAAAGATTTTACTATGCAAAATATTATGCATAATAGGATATAATATATTCTATTTATAGTCTAATAAAACAAATAACTTTATAAAAGTGTTTTGTTTTATATAAAAAGCTTTTCCATTTTATTACATTAATAATACTAATAAAACAAAACTTCATCATCATTATTATAATTCACACTATTAATCAACCAGTCCTTCCCAGAAAGAGGGGCTTTTCAATAAGGATTTCTCCCTATCATGCATGATTAGGTGACCAAACCTCTCCTCGGCGTAACTTCTAGACATCGTTAATATTGCAAATAATAATATTAATAACTCTGTCATCTCAATTATTTATTTAATAATATATAAAATATCGACAATAATTGAATCAAATAACGTGAGATAATATGCAACAATTATTGAAGCAATAATTGAACAAAACTGAGTGACTTCTCACGTAAGCATCAATAATCAATACTGTGTGTTACTATGCAACCACGCCAGACATCGCATTTTTTACTACCGAGTAGTTCAATAGTATTAACGCTAAAACTTCCGCCGTTATTTTCATAAAAATATTTTTGTCATTTTCTCAATCCGACAATAATTCCGTTGTGGGGTCCACCAATGATTGTGTCGTAGTACGAATATTCCATGTTAAAACGAATATTCCCCGACCAATCGAATATTATATAACAACTTGCATACTTTGCAAAATTTATAAATACTTCCCACAACTATAACATTATCTCAAATTCACACCATAATATTCAAAAAAATATTTCAAGAAATTTAAATTTTTATTCATAAAATTTGGGGTCTCACAGTTGGGGTCTTACACAAATTTCCTATAAATCCATCGATCGATCCATATATATATATATATATATATATATAATTAAAAACCAACACAATATATATAAACATCCACACACGTATAAACATAAACAAAAACCGTCTGACTAAAACGGAATGTGTAGGTTAAACAATTTACAACTACACGATCACCAAATGTCCTACATATACCATTGGAATCATAACATCGATTAGAAATGCTAAAATTAACGTTACAGACATAAAAAAATCGTCCGACTAAAACTGACTTGGTTTCTTCATTCTACTTTCTTAAGTGTCATGTCTAAAGTATGCTAAAATAAACATGCAAAACTAAACATAAAGCTAAATAATGACAAGATTACATTAACATCATCCTGCTATTGTGATGCTCTCGCCACTACATAATTAAGCTAACTCCTCAGAACTCGGAGACTACAAATGCCTTCAAAGTATAAGAAGGAGATTATACGATCTTGATAGTCGGTCGTCATTGATAAAGTTTGTCCCAAGTACTCCATGAGAAGTGTAAGCTAGTTATGACCAACATCTCCATGAAATTGAGAAACATACTCAATTTTAAAGCCCTAGGCCTTTTAGTTGTTACTCCTGTTTTTGCAAAATCATCTGTTATAGAGTGAAGGGTTGCTAACTGAGATATTTTTCACTTACAGTCTTATTTGACTCAAGGTCTGCATATAGTAAATGTGCAGTAGAGATTGTACCCAAGGTATCATTGATGAGAAGAATTATTAGCAAAGAACTGTTGAATTTCCTGCAAAATCAGACTTATTGGGAAATAAGAGAACAAAAGGAGAGTTGCAGGAAATTCAACAGTTCCTAGTAAGTGGTTCACCATACTGTACTTCCTCTTAAATTCTTAAAAAAAGTGGTTCAACATTGAACCACTTTGTTCAGGAATTCAAGAGGAAGTAAAATATGTATGGGAAAACATTTATTGTCATTCTAAACTGTTGAATTTCCTGAAACTCCATTTGTCTCTCATATTTCCCAATAAATCTTATTTTGCAAGAAAATAATAAGTTAGTTATTGATTAATTAACTGATCAATGATACCTAGGGTACAATCTCTACTGCATATTTAGTACATGCAAACGTTGAGTCAAATAAAGCTATGAGTAAAAAATATCTTCAATTGGCAACCCTTCACTCTATGGCAGTTAATTTTGCAAAAATAGAAGTAACAACTGAAAAGCCTAGGGCTTTAAAACCAAGGATGTTTTCTGATTTCATGGAGAGGTGGGTCAAACCAGCTTTTACACTTCTTAAGGAGTATTGGGAGAAAACTTTATCATGCTATATAGTCTTGAATCTATAGTTCATGAGAAGTCGCAATCTGTTTGTTCAAAAAATATAATATCATCAAGATGTTTATATAAAATACTGAAAGATATATATGTTAATATACTAAAATGATAATGATTTAATTAAAAAAATAGAATAATAATGATTTAATTAAAATAAATAAAAGAGAGAACATACTCTATTAATAACTTAACTGCAACATCCTTAAGATCGACTTTTTTTAAATGCGTGTTTTGTAACCAAATATCAGCATTTTCTTGGAAAATAGTTTATATCATAATCTCTATCATGAAAGTATACTATGGATCTACGATCAACCATCCTCGTCTTAAATTTGAATCCAAAAAGCAGTATCCTCGAAATATATAAAACAAATTAGAGAAAGATGAAAATGTGCACTTACTGAAAGATAACTTGTCACAATTAGATGGAAACTTCATGTTATAATGTAAAACAAATACCTTAATCATCGTACAAGAGTAATGACTATTGGGAGAAGAGTCAAGGACTTTCTTGTATGCAGGATTCGACATAGCAGTTGTAGTTAATACTCTAATTGGTTCCTCAGCATAAATAAAAAAGTATGGGTTGTAGTTCCTGTTTTTGTCCCATACTCGAATTAAATAATTGAATTACTACATACATTCATCATTGTTCCATCATAATAGATGACAACATCTCGAAGGAAGGCCATTAAGCTGTTGAATAAAGTTCCAAGTCTCAACAAACCCTCTAGATGAATGAACGAGCACTTCTCTTTTAAGAGTGAATCATCGACTGATATGGGTCCAATTCATAAAATAGACAGCTTCTCACCACTCTAAATTTCTCAGATGGGTAGTTCTCACAGAAGAGGTACTTTTTCTATGAGAAATCGCTTCACTTTTTTAGAAAAAGTACCTCTTCTGTGAGAACTACCCATATGAGGAATTCGGAGGGGTGAGAAGCTGTCTATTTTACGGATTGGACCCATATCAGTCGATTATTCACTCTTAAAAGAGAAGTGGTCGTTCGTTCATCTAGAGGGTTTCCTGAACCTGGAACTTTATTCAAAAGCTTAATGGCCCTCCTTCGGGATGTTGTCATTTAAAATGATGGGAAAGTGATGAATTTCTGCAGTAATTCAATTATTCAATTCGAGTATGGGATACAAACAAGAACTAGGACTCATATTTTTTATTTATATCGAGGAACTAGTTGGAGTATTAGCTGTAACTACTATGTTGAATCATGCGTACAAGGAAGTCCTTGACTCTTCTCCTAGTAGTCATTACTCTTGGGCGATGATTAAGGTATTTTTTTTACATTATAACATAAATTTTCCATCTAATTGTGACAAGTTATCTTTCAATAAGTTCACACTTTCATCTTTCTCCAATATGTTGTATATATTTCGTGGATACTGCTTTGTGGATTCAAATTCAAGACGAGGATGATTAACGCAAATCCATAGTATATTTCATGATAGAGATTGTGATATAAACTATTTGTCAAGAAAATTCTGATATTTGGTTACAAAACATGCATTCGAAAAAAGTTGGTCTTAAGGAAACTACAGTTAAGTTATTGATAGAGTATGTTCTCTCTTTTATTTATTTTAATTAAATCATTGTCTTTCTATTTTTTATAAAATTTATTTTATTTATTTAGTTATTAATTTATTTTGTATTATATTATATGATATTATATTATTTAAATTAATAAATTTAAGGAATGTAATTAAGTTAATGAATTTATTTCATTTTATGTTATGTCATGTTATGATATATTATGATATATTATTTTATATTATATTATATTATCTTATATTATACAAATTAATATAAATTTATGTTATTATATTATTTTATTTTATTTAGTAGTGTAAAACTAAGTAAATTAATGCTACTTAATTTATTTTAATTAGTATTGAGAAGCTAACTAATATTAACTAAGTAAATACTACTTTGTTGATATAAATTTAGTAATTTGAAAACTAAGTAAATGCTACTTAATTAGTTGATTTTAGTAGGGAAAATTAATTAAACTAAGGAAATTTATTTTTTTATTTTCTTTACTTTGTATTATTTTTTTGTCATATTATTTATTTTATTTTATTTTATTTATATGTTATTATATTTAATTTAATTTAGTTTAATATTTAATTAATTTATGTATTTTAGTAATATTATATAATAATGGACATTATATTATTTTAATTATAATTTATGTCTAACCACTATAAACAACTTACATATTATACCATAAATTTATACACTAGAAAAAAACTCAAATTGAAGCAATTATCTCATTCAATACACTAATATAAGCCTCAATATCTAATTATGAACATGCATGCCTTGAAATTGCACAAATTAAAGCCAAATTGAAATTAAATATCACACTGTTATTATATAATCAACATGATAGCTGTCATTTCATAAATCTAACACAAATTCAAACTAAATAATCAAATCAAACTCATATAAACACATAAGTATGCAATATATATAATTCAAAATCAAACCCAAATTGAACACTATATATAAATAAAAGAGATAGATTGAATACCTACATACCTACGTGGGGCGGCTGGCGTTGGCGGCGATGGCATACGGCAGGTGGCGAGTGGCGGGCGAGCGGGCGGCTTCTCCTTCTTCTCTTTTTCTCTCTTCTTCTTTTTCTTTATTTCTCATTCTGGCAGACGATCCAGGAGCTGATCTTTTTTAAAACGATTAGCGACCGCATTTTGTGACCGCATGAGGTCGCTGAATTTAATTGACTTGACGGTCAGAGTGCTAAGAAAGTCAAAACGATCTGCGAACGCAATAAGCGACTGCATGCGGTCGCAGATTAAAGAAGGCAAATATGCACCGAAATTAAAGGCAAAAAATTTAAATTAGCGACCATGTAGCGACGACATGGGTCACTAATATCAAATAGCAACTAGTTTGGATACCAGTCGCTAATGCTATCATTAGCAACCGAATATGGCGGTCGCAGAAACTTTTGGTCGCTGATGGACCACTTTCTTGTAGTGGTTTAACTATTACATTTATGTAAAATGATAATGTAAACCTTTTAAATTATTAAGGTATGTATTAAGTTAAGGTTGTAGACATTGGAAAATGTTGTAAAATCATTTGAGATAAACAATGTATGTTTATAAATTCCACATAAGTTTATAGAATGTGTATGAAGACGATGTATCGTGACACACCAGGTCCGATAGGTCCGAGGTTCAAGGGACCCTGATTTAGGGGTGCTACATGATTTGTTCCTAGAGACGAATTTGATCTCTCTTTGGAAAGGGGATAACCTTAGGAAGTGGAATATTGATCTTCCCTCGTAGGACTTGATTGATCAACTGACGAGTCAACTGATGTTGGAATACAACTAGCTCTGCTAATTGGTCTACTTGTACCTTGATTGAGGCCAAGCTCTGTTCCATCATATACTTTTCTTCAGGGTAACCCATATGGAAGGATCAGTCATCACAGGAGCTTCTCCTAATTTCCTCAGATACTTGTGGTTTTCCCGATGTCCTACACTGATCATGATGACTCCCTTTGCTCCATGCTGAGGTAAGGGATTGTTATTAACATTGGGTTGCTCTGACGCTTTTACCAAAATCTCCCCGCTATCAATCAAGTTTTGAATCTTATGTTTTAAGGTCCAACAGTTCTAAGTGACATGCCTTAGTGATCCAGAATGATATTCAAATTTCTTATTGGGAATAAATTATCTTCCATTAGGGTCAGCAGGTGGAGCGAGCTCATTGATCTTCTTCTGTGCTACTAGTAATGCCAATATATTTTCCAATGAGTCCCTCAAGGGAGTGAATATTCTTCTTCGATTTTTTTCTCAAACTTTTGGCGCCATTGGATTTTGGGTGCTTGTAGTTACAGGGTAATTGTCTTGCTTCTACATAGGTGGATTACTGCTCTTTCTTGCTAATTGCCCTTGCAAGATTAAAGAAACATCTTCCTCCTTCCTTTTAGGTACCCTTTTGGGAGGGTTCGAGTAATTGCCCATTATATATGCGCTGCCACTACCTCCAAGGTTGTAAGGTCCTTGATTTTGCCATATTTTAATCCCATTTCAGCTATTTCCCCGTGTTTGATTATTTCAGAGAAGGATTTGCCTATTCTTGCTATGACTCGCTCGTAATATGGGGCTTCTTGGATGTCAATAAAAGTCACTACCATTTCACCTTCATCCATTGGTGGGCTTACTTGGGCTGCCATATGCCTCCACCTTTGTGTGTACTCCTTGAATGATTCTTTGCTCAGTTTCTTAACTTTAGTCAATTAGTAATGGTTAAGTGCCATCTGGGTTTGGAAGGTATAATGGTTAAGGAAAGCATGGGCTAGATCCTCCCAACCATGGACCTTGGACCAAGCATACCAAATTCAGGCTTCACCAATAAGGCTCTTTTGGAATAACTACATTATGAGGTTCTCATCCTCAGCATATGATCCCAGCTCACCTATGTAGATGTGACGCTCCCAAAATAGGTATACACCACCCATTCTGAGTCGCCAAATACATGATACAGAAACAACTACAACTTCATTAATACAATTATCGTGCAAAATACGACAACACATAAACTGTGAGTTTAAATACAAATATTGTCTTCTAGACAATATCCACACTCAGATAAAGTCCTCATTACAATTATTAATACACTATTTTATAAAAATAGTGAGGACTACTAAAATAACTGTCTAGGACCATCACTATACCCCGACTGGTTCCTGAGAAGAAAAATGGAACAAAAAGGAAAAGGGTGAGCTCAACTAGCCCAGTAAAAAATATTATGACTAAGATAATGTAAAAAAAATTATTCTTAGTCCTCAACAGGGAAAAATCTGATAGAATATAATAGACAACAAGTTTTAGATCAACAACTGCAGCGGAAACAACAATTCATTAGAAGAATTAAGTAGAGAATGAAATCTACTATCATCTATGAATTAAAAGTCCATCATCAATATTTTATCCCTATAACATCAATCAATATATATCTTCCATCAAATATTCATCTTTGCACTACGGGCCAAATATATTCATTCGTATCACCAGTTGGTCATGTTCATCTCAACACCTGTTCATCTTTGTACTACGGGCCAAAGATATTCATCAGGTAATCATTCATCTTTGCACTACAGGCCAAAGATATTCATCAAGTATCACCATTAAAGACTGAGGATGATGAAAAACATTTTAGAGAACGAATCCAGTGAGATAAAAGGATAGAGATTAGAGATTCGTACTTTAGATAATTCAAGTTTAAAAATACTCCATAATAAACTATAATGGAGTGAAATTCAATAATGAAGATCAAAACATGGATACAATCAAATATAGTAACCATAATAGACATCTGGGACAAAGAAAAGAAAATTTTATTTTTCGGTGAATAGTGCCGTATTCGTGAATAGTGTCGTATAGGTGAATAGTACCGTATACATGAATAGTAACCCCGAAACAAAAAGGTAGAAATTCCACGATAAAATTCATATCAATATTTTGGCATAATAATATTGAAAAAAATAATATCATTTACGAAGAAAATAATATCCCTTATCTCAAAAGAACAGTACTTCTGACTGGAATATTGGATGTAATGTCGAAGAAAACTTGCACTGAATAGCAACTCTCAAAGTATCTAAATACTCACAAAAATACGCTCGATAATATAGAGAGAGAAAACTTATGTTTCTGGTGTGATTTTCAATTCTAACCTAAGCACCTATTTATAGGAAAATGCTAGAACGCCAAAGGAGACTAAATTAATAAAATATTATTAATTTATACAAAATTTCCCGCATGCCACTTTTGATCAAATTTCAGCCACCACAGTGGGGCCCACCCAAAATCAGCAATTTCTACACCAACCAAAAGTGGGGCCCACCCATGTTTTAAATAAAAATATTTATTTTTGAAACTTCAATAATTCATAATAAATAGCATTTTATCAAAAAAATTCGAATCTCGTGTCTATTCCATAGGAAATCGAATTCTCTACAACTTTGTAGAAGAAAATTTTTCCGAATTCCAAACAGAAAATATCCGAAATCCACATACGGATGATTTTTCCACACTTTTATTTCAACAAAATACATACGGAGGCTTTTTTTTCATCTCTGCAGCATTCCTTCTTTGAAACTTCAAAGCCTACCAAAAAGGACAACTCTACCCACCACATGTTTATATATATATATATATATATATATATATATATATATATATATATATATATTAAAACATTTATAATTATTAAAAAGAATTCATAATTCCATTTTCTCTCTTCCACCTCATTTTATTCATATACCGTGAATTTAGTGTAAAAAATATCACCATTATTATATTATCACCTTATACATTTATAATGTAATATAATAATATATTTGAATGACTTATTTTATCAGAAAAGATAAAATATCAATTTTCAACAATTGTCACTTTTCTAAAAATTCCTCCATTTATACCCACATTAAAATAAATATTTTCTTATCATATAAATCAATAATTAATTATTCACAAATAATATTACAGAATCACAATTATGACAACCAGGTCATTCCTAGGAAAAAGGGGGCTTTCCGATAAGGATTTCTCCTTACTGGCGCACAATTAGGTGACTAAACCTCTTTCTTAGACAGGACTTCCTTAGACATTGCCAATAATGCTATCAAATAATATTATTCAAATAATATGAATTATTGATCTGATAAAGGAAAATACTGTGCAGTGATAATTATTGAATTAACAATAATATAAAATATCAACGTAGCAATTATTGAATCAATAAAATAAAATATTGAACAGTAATTACTGTAACAATTATTGAGTAGTGCCTTCTTATTAAGAATCAATAATTCAAAATTAATGTGCAATACCGTGTGCTACTATGCAACCACGCGTATTACTGTATTTTAACCACCAGGTAATCCAACAGTGTTAACGGTAACAACTACGTCGTTATTTATAAAAACTTAAACTTGTTATTTTCTTCATCCGATAGTTATTCTATTATGGTTGTAAGACCCCAACTTTTTATAAATAAAATCAAATTTTCTCTAATTATTATTATGAATAATAAGGTGTTAATTTGATATAATATTTTGATTATGGGTGAAATGTGCAAATTTTGCAAAATAAGTAAGTGGTTATAAAATATTCATTGTTGTCGGAGAATATTCGTTTGGTCGTGGAATATTCATAATTTCGGAGAATATTCATACGATGGCGCAGCTATTTATGGGCCCCATAACAGAATAACTGTCGGATGAAGAAAACGACAAGTTTGAGTAACACTGTTAACACTATTGGATTACCTGGTGGTTAAAATACGATGAATACGCGTGGTCGCACAAAGAATACATACCTGTATTGCACAAATATTTTGACTTATTGATTCTTACGTAATAAGGCACTACTCAATAATTGTTAAAGTAATTACTGTTCAATATTTTATTTTATTGATTCAATAATTGATGCGTTGATATTGTATATTATTGTTGTTTCAATAATTGTCACTGCACAGTATTTCCCATTATCAGATCAATAATTTATATTATTTGAATAATATTATTATATAGCATTATTGGCAATGGCTAAGGAAGTTCTGTTTAAAGAGAGATTTGGTCACCTAATTGCGCGCCAGTAAGGAGAAATCCTTATCAGAAAGCCCCCTCTTTCCTAGGAACAACCTGGTTGTCATAATTGTGATTCTGTAATATTATTTGTGAATAATTAATTATTGATTTATATGATAAGAAAATATTTATTTTATGTGAATATAAATGAAGGATAGGGAAATATTTATTTTATGTGATTATAAATGAAGAAATTAATGCTGAGGTGTTTTATCAGTATTTTGTCGGAATGAAGGTATTAAAAATCGTCCGTATGTGGATTTCGGGCATTTTTCGTTTGGAATTTGGAAAAACTTAAAGGTACAAAGTTGTAGAGAATTCGATTTCCTACGGAATGGACATTAATTTCATATTTTTCTGATAAAAGGGCTATTTATTATGAATTATTGAAGTTTCAGACATTAAATATTTTTATTAAAATTATGGGTTGGACCTACTTTTGTTTTTTATGAAACCATGTGCTGGAAAAATATTTCAAAGGTGATGGGCTGATGACTTTTCAAAGTGGCATGCGTAGAATTGGTATAAAATATTAATATTTTATTTATTTAGTCTGCTTTGGCGTTCTAGCATTTTCCTATAAATAGGTGCTTAGGTTATAATTGAAAATCACACCAGAAATAAGTTTTCTTTCTCTCTATATTATCGAGAATATTTTTGTGAGTATTTAGATACTTTGAGAGTTGTTATTCAGTGCAAGTTTCCTTCCGCCTTACATCCGATATTCCAATCAGAAGTATTGTTCTTTTGAGGTAATGGATATTATTTTCTTCGTAAATGATGTTATTCTCTCAATATCATTATACCGAAATGTTGGTATGAATTTTATTATGAAATTTTTACCTTTTCATGTCAAAGTTACTATTCACGTATACGTTACTATTCACGTATACGGCATTATTCATGAATACGGTACTATTCACGAATACGGTACTATTCACAAGTATTGTTCACGAAGTATGATTTTTCTTAAGGAATTTCTATCTTTTTGTGTCGGGGTTACTATTCATTTATATGGCACTATTCACGTATATAGCACTATTCACCAAAAAATGAAATTTTTTCTTCTTTGTCCCAGATGTCTATTATGGTTACTATCATTGATTTTATCCATGTTTTCATCTTATTTCTTGAATTTTACTCCACTATGGTTTATTATGGAGTGTTTTTGAACTTGGATTATCTAAAGTACGAATCCCTAATCTTTGTTCTTTTGTCTCACTAGATTCGTTTCTTAAAAAAAAATTTCATCATCCTCAGTCCTTAATAGTGATACTTGATGAATATCTTTAGCCTGTAGTGCAAAGATGAATGATTACCTGATGAATATCTTTGGCCCGTAGTGCAAAAATGAATAGGTGATACAAATGAATATCTTTGGCCTGTAGTGCAAAGATGAATATTTGATTCAAGATTTATATTGATTGATGTTACAGGGATAAAATATTGATGATGGACTTTTAAATCTTAGAAGATAGTAGAATTCATTCTCTACTTGACTCTTCTAATGGATTGTTGTTTCTGCTGTAGTTGTTGATCTAAAGCTTGTTATCTATTATATTCTATCAAATTTTTTCTTGTTGAAGACTAAGGATAATTTTTTGTATATTATCTTAGTCATAATATTATTTATTGGGCTAGTTGAGCTCACCCTTTTTCTTTTTGTTCCATTTTTCTTCTCACGAAGAGAGAATATAGCGGGGAGTAGTCGGGGTGTGGAGTGATGTTCCATGGCAGTTGTTATAGTAGTTCTCACTATTTGTAAAATAGTATATCAATAATTGTAATGAGGACTTTATCTGAGTGTGGATATTTTCTAGAAGACAATATTTGTATTTAAACTCACAGTTTATGTGTTGTCGTATTTTGCACGATAATTGTATTAATGAAGTTGTAGTTATTTTTGTACCATATATTTAGCGACTCGGAATGGGTGATGTATACCTATTTTGGGGGCATCACAGTTGGTATCAGAGCTTAGGGATATGGTCTCCAAGCGAGATCGGGGAATAGAACTAGGAGGGGAGAGATGAGTAAATCCTTCACTAGTGTGTCCTACCTAAGCTTAGTTGTTGGTCGGTCATAATATAGGGATATTATGTGATATGTTAATTTTTTTAATTAAATCTTGTTTTATGGCAGTATTTAACAATGGCAGGTGAGAACGTTAACAATGCAGTATATGAGACTGTGGAAACACCTTTAGTCACAAATCAGGAGAACGTGCAGCAGGAAGGCAATATTCCTCCTTTGAACAACACTACCGAACAAACGATGAATAATAGGATGTTTAGAAGCTTTTTTCAGTTCATGCAAAATCAGACGAGGGAGACTCGTATACAAAATACGGGTGGAAATGATAACAACACGCGGTTTGTCACAGCCAAGTAGTTCAAAGAGTTGGGACCACCAGAATTCTGGGGAAAGCCGGATCTGATCAATGCAGAAATGTGGGTTAAGCAAATTACCAAGATATTTGATGTCTTGGGAGTCATGGAGGAACAGAAGGTTCCATTCGCCACCTTTATGTTCCAACGTGAGGCAGATTACTGGTGAGAATCTGTGAAGTGTACCCAGCCTGCCGCACTCAATATGTCTTGGGAAACGTTTCAAAAACTGTTCAATGACAAGTACTTTCCTGAAAGTATTCGTCACATGAAGGAGGTAGAGTTCATCAAGCTGGAGTAAAACAATATGAATGTGTCGTAGTACGAAGCTAAGTTTGTCGAGTTGTCCCGATTTGCATCCCATTTGGTTGATAATGAGGAGAGAATAACGCGAATGTTTCTGCGAGGTTTGAAACCTGAAATACGTTAATACCTCATTTCTCACAAACTTTGTTTATATTCAGATGTTGTGAATAGGGCTCAGTTATTGGAGCGCGATAATGAGTCATCCCAACCGAAGAATAACGACCAACAACTCGATGATAATCGCACCTAAGTGCAATCGGTCGTAACAATGATAACCATCGTGGAGGAAATTATCATGCCGAAATTGTAACCACTTTTGGTGGTAATCACGCCAAGATAATAGAAGAAATAATTCAAGTGGAAATTTCAAGAAGAGAAGATTTAACGATGACTCGTGAAGACGTCGCCAACAAAGACCAAAGACCAACAACAAATTCTAGGGGAGGAGAACGACCGCCGCTAGATGCTACAGATCAAGAGAGGAGGACATATAAGTCCAAACTATTCACAGCCTTCCGGTAATAACCCAATATTTTCAATAAGAAATTTTGAGATTTAATTTATATATATATATATAAAGGTGGGAATATGTTCAAAGTAAAGTATATGTATCTATGTGATAAATAAAAATATTTATTAGATGTAAATAATTTCTTTTAGACTTATTGAACATTATAGATTATATTCTTATAATAAATTTTTTATTTTCCATGAAAATATGATTATGGTATATATGATATGATTATTAGGATTCTTATCATATATATTTTATTATATTGGTTAGGTTAATTATTTTAACTTAATTAATGATGGTATGTATGAAGGTTATGTCAGATATGAATTCAAAACCCTAAGTCTAGATTTTGAATAAAGGGTGAGAATAATAATATAATATTATATTTCAGTAATAGAAATATGCCTGATATATGTGTAATGTTAATTTATAGATCAATTATAGTAACACAGTACAAACCCTAGCATTACTGATACACTATGATACAAAAGTCAGTTATGACTGTAAGATTTGTTAAGTTATGTGTTATGTAGTTAATGATCTTTGTTATGTTTACTGTTAATTAGGTAAACCCTAATTAATATCTAAAAACCCTAATTACTAAATTAGAACCCTAATTGCTAAGTTACAAACCCTAAGTATTAATTTAGCAAGGTAAATAGTAATTAATATAATATAATGGCTAATTTACACAACCTAGGTGATTAGGAAACCTAGTGTAATTAGGAAACCCTAATCAACATTTTAGAAACTAAGATTTTCATATTTGCCCTTAATAAACAATTCTAGATTTAGAGCTTAGGAAACTTTAGAGTTAAACCCTAAGGGTCAAACCCTAAGGGTTAAAACCTAATGGTTGTGAGAAGTTATCAAGTTGCCATTCACTTTATAGGTCAAATGTCCAAACTACCTTTTTGATTACTTTAATAAGGTGGAGGGTAGATCTAGCCCTAGTAAGGAGTTGGTAACCAACCCTAGGCTAGCCATGTGGTCTAAAAAGCAACTTTATTCAGCCAACAACTAATCACATGATTAGCCATTGCATTTTATCATTTTATACATAGATCAAAGAGAGGGAAAGTCACCAAACCAAACTCATTTGCATCCTTACACTCAACCAAACTTTTCTCTCTCCTTAGCCACGAAAATATTAAGTGAATCAGTCACTAGTGTGATCATTAGCAAGCCAGGATCAGGATCATAGATCAAAAATCAAGTATGGAAGCATAATAGAAGTATAAACCCTAATCCTAGAAATCCTTAGATCTGATGTTTGATGTTGTGATTTGTTGTTTAGAAATGTGTAATAAGGTGTCATTTAGTGATCTGGGTTGTTAAATCCCAGATCCATAACATCAAAGTGCACGAAATAGCATTATTTTGAAATCTGGAAAAAGTTCAAAAAGTGGTCTGACTGTCATATGTCAGAGGCCCTAGATCTTTCTCTGTTTTAGATATTTGTTGTTTTATGTTACAAATGTGTTTTATGCCATGTTGTCTATGATCTGGAACTGGAAACAGGGTCAGATCATGTCTAGTTTGCAAGTTATAGGTTGTCAAACATGGTTGACCGACCATGAGAGATTGTTTCTGGAAAACCCAGATTTCCTAGTCGTTGTCTGACAAGGTTTTACAGGCCATAGATCTTGTTGTGTGTTAGTATATTAGCTAAGTTGTTGTTTGTTTGTTGTAGTCGGGTATGTAGGCTATATATTAAAGTCATCAGATCACTTAGATCATAACTGGAATGGAAGTAAATCTCGGTCAAAGTAGCTTTGACCAACTGTTTTGGGTAACTTTCTAGAAAACCCAGAAAGTTAAAGAGCAAGTTTTCTGACATAGTTTGACCATGCCAGATCTTGTTCATGTTTTGATGTTATGATGTTATGATGTTATCTACTTGTAGACTGACATATAGACTACATATATGAGTCATTAGATCACATAAACAAGTCATGAAAAGCATAGATTCAAGGTTGCAAAGTTGTACCCTTCGAACTGCTTGAGTTTCTAGGCAGCCCAGAAACTCAAGAACATGTCTAACAAGTGTTTCTGTAGCTTAGATCTTGCAGGTTGTTCATGTTTTGGCCATGTAATTTGTTTAGGGTTGTAGTACTACATTAGTACTACAACATTATCACATTAAGCAACCCAGAAAACATCAAGATCCATAAATTAGAACCGGTCAAACGTGGCACCTTGTCTGTAAGACCCCAACTTATTATTAATGAAATTTAATTTTCTCTATTTATTATTTTGAAATAGTAAGAGTGGATTTGATTAATGTGGATAGTTAGGGGTAAAATACGCAAATATTTCAAAATAAGCAAGTGGTTATAAAATATTCATTGTTGTCGGGGAATATTCGTTTGGTCGTGGAATATTAAATCTTTGTCGGGAATATTCGTATGCGACAACATACCCATGTATGGGCCCCATAACTGAAAGCGATTGGATGAAGAAAACGACAAATATAAGTTGTTTAAAAATAACGGTGTAGTTGTTACAGATTAATCTTTTGTTAAAATACTCGGTTAAAACATAGTAGCACACCAGTATTGCACCAATTATTGATTCTTACGTAAGAAGGCACTACTCAATAATTGTTACCGTAATTACTGTTTAGTATTTTATTGATTTAATAATTCTTTGCGTTGATATTTTATATTCTTTGTTTTTCAATAATTGTCATTACACAAGATTTTTCATTATCGAAGCAATAATTCATATTATCTCAATAATATTATTAGATAACATTATTGGCAATGTCTAGAAAGTTCATGCTTTAAGGAGAGTTTGGTCACCTAATTGCGGCCAAGAAGAAGAAATTCTTATTGAAAGCCCCTCTTTCCAGAACCGCTGTCAGGTTATCGATATTGTGATTACAGAAATATTATTTGTGAATAATTAATTATTGATTCATATGATGAGAAAATATTAATTTTATGTGGATATAGATGGAGAAAATTTTTAATGTGACAATTGTTGAAAATTGAAATTTTATCTTTTTCTAATAAAATAATTTATTTAAATATATTATTATATTATAATAATATAATAATGCTGATATTTTTACAATGAATGTGGGATATATGAGTATACGAGGAGGAAGAGTATTTTGTTGCAATAAATATTTAAAACATGTTAAACATGTCTTCATGGACCCCATTTATCGATCGAAATTTGATTATAAATTTTATAAAATCGCCTGCTTTGATTTCTTGATTCAATTTTTGTTTGGAATTCGGAAAAACTTTTTTCTGTAAAGTTGTAGAGAATTGAATTTCCTATAAAAACTCGAGAGATTTGAATTTTCTGATAAAAGGGCTATTTATTATGAATTATTGAAGTTCCGAAGTTCCGAAATAATTAATTTTTGGGAGTTTTAGTTAATTATTTTGAGAAAAACGTTTTTTGCAACTAAGTTGGCCTCACATGTGATTCAAATGGGCTGAGATCAGTTGTCTATAGGGCTAAAGAAAATGTGAAAAATATATTAATATTATATTCAATTTTCTACTTTGGTGTTCTAAGCATTTTCCTATAAATAGGGTGCTTAGGTTAGAATTGAAAAATACACCAGAAACTGAAGTTTCTCTCTATTTCTCTCTCGATATATTGAGCGTATTCTTGTGAGTATACTTTGAGTATTGTTAGATTAATGCAAGTTCCTTCAAAGACTATACCCTTATTCCAAATAGAAGTACTAAATCTTTCGAGGTAAGGGGTGTTATTTTCTTCTCAAATGATATTATTTCTTCAATATCATTATGCTGAAATATTGGTTGAAACTTTTTATCAAATTTGGAACTTTTCCATGTCGGGATTACTATTCATGAGTTACTATTCATGAGTTACTATTCATGAGTTACTATTCACGAGTACTATTCATGAAGCGTGAAGATATTTTTTGGGAAATTTCTATCTTTTGGTGTCGGAGTTACTATTCACTTATACGACACTATTTACGAATCTGACACTATTCATCGAAAAATAAAATTTTCCTTTTCGCTCAAAATATCTATTACGGATACTAGCTTTGATTGTATCCATGTTTTGATCATTCTTGAATTTTACACCACTATGATTATTTTTGAGGTATTTTTGGGCGTGGATAAAACAAAGTACTTAATCCTTAATCCTTAATCCTTGTCATTTTGTTTCAATCGGATTCGCTTTTAAAAATATTTTTCATCATCTTCACCTTAAATGATGATATTATGGAATATCTTTGGCCATAGAGTGCAAAGATGAATGATTTCGAAGAATATCTTTGGCCCGTAGTGCAAAGATGAACAGTGTTTAGATGAATACACTGACCGATGAATATCTTTGGCAGTAGTGCAAAGAAGAATATTTGATTCCGGATGTATATTGATTGATGTTACAGGGGATAAAAGATGAGCGGTGAACTTTTAAATTCATACATAGAAGATAGTAGTTTGCATTCTCTACTTAACTCTTCTAATGAATTATTATTTCATTGCAAATATTGATTTAAAATTTGTTGTCTATTGTATTTTATTAGATTTTTCCTCGTTGAAGACTAACGATAATTTGTTGTATATTATCTTAGTCATAATATTCTTCTTGGGCTAGTTGAGCTCACCCTTTTCCTTTTGTTCCATTTTCTTCTCGGGGAGGCGAGAATATAATGCGAAAGTACGAAGCCTGGGAGTATGGAATGAAGGTTTTAGAAAGATTGTTTAGTAGTCCTCACCATTTTTGTAAAATAATGTATCAATAAATATGATGAGGATTTATTTGAGTATAGATATTGTCTAGAAGATAATATTTGTATTCAAACTCACAGCTTTTACTGTTGTAATAATAAAGTTGTAGTTGTTTACGTATCTACGTATTGACAACTCGTAATGGGTGATGATACCTATTTTGGGGGCGTCACATCGTCCAATTGACATGGTTTTCTCAAGGCACTTCAAGAACATGCTCAAGAACACCTATAGCGACGCTTTAAATCTATACTGACTTTTAGCGACGCTTTATTCATAAAATTATTATTTTTATTTAATAATTAGTATTAAATAGTTTTTAATTATGAAAATACAAAATAAATTCCTAAAAATTATTTTAAAGTCTAAAAATAGGTTTTTAATTAATTTGAATATATTTCATTAATATTTATTATTTTTGAATATTAATGGTATTTAATTTATTTAAGTATGATATTAAATAAATTACTTAAAAATAATTTTAATACTTGAAAAATCATTTAAAATTATATTATGTTGTAAGAAAATATTTTAAGTTATTTTTAATATTTTGTGATGAATTTCATTAATTAAATAATATTAATGACATTTAATTTATTTAATAAATGTATTAAATAAATTATGAAAAATATAATTAATGATTTAAAATTATATAAAAATGATTTAAAAGTTATAAAAATATTTTAAGTTATAAAATATAACTTTTGATATTTTGTCATAAAAAATACTAATATTTTAATATAATGATGTTAGATTTATTTAATAATTATATTAAATAAATTAGTCCAAAAATAATTTTAATATTATAAAAATTATTTTAACTCGAAAATAAAGTGTTTAAAGATATTTTAAGTTATAAAATATAACTTTTAATATTTAAGGATAATTTTATTAATAATTTAATATTAATGATTGTAATTTAATATTAATGATATTAAATTTATTTAATAATTAAATTAAATAAATAGTTTTAAAATGGTTTTATTGATTTAAAATCATTTAAAAAGGATATAAATGAATTAAAAATATTTCAAGTTATAATTATTAACTTTTAATATTTCGATAGATAATGCATTAATATTTTAATATTAATGGTAATTATTTAAAGATGATTTTAATTGTTTTAAAAATCATTTAAGGGTAATATTAAGACGTTAAAAGTATTTTAAGTTATTATAAATGACTTTAATATTTTGGAAAGGGTTCCATTAATAGTTTTATATTAATTAAATGTTAATAATAATAGAATTATTTGATATTTAAATCATTTTATAATGATTCCAATGTTTGAAAATTCATGATAAATTATAATAATTATTTGAAAATTATTATGAGGCTATGAAAAATAATATGACTGATACTTAGGTTGTCCAAAATAATATTAAGGGTATTGAATAGAGTTTTAAACTCCAGATGTACTGACACGTCTGTGGTATCAATACAATCGTATCTTTTGAAATTGATATGGACTTAGATAGTTTGACTGTATATGTGTTTATTTGTGATTTAATGACTATGAAACATGTGTGCGAATGTAATTAGGTTATGTGCTGACTGCAATAAGCAGTACTATGTGTTATGATATGTGATTTTAATCGTTAGAATGATCTTATTAATGATAGATTTCGGTATAAAGATAAAACTAAGTTTTTCGTAACAATAAGCAGCAGACCAGGCAAGTATCCTACCTTTGCATTTTCTTTATGCAATGGACATGAGTAAGAAGTTTCAGAATTATATTATTATTATGCTAGATTAATAACCATATTGTGATATATTCTATATCCGATCATTGTTTATCAACATGTTAGTATATGATAATTCAGATATATATTCTGTTTGTTAATTTCTAAACATGGTTATATAAGTGTCCCCACTTGGATAGTCATTGTATTTAATCACATATTGATATATATATATATATATATATATATATATATATATATTGATCCCTGTATGTATACGATAACAAAGAATCGTCTAAGCTATTTGTTCAGCTAGACAAAATTTAGAAATATCGTTGAATATGATAAAACCTTTTTGTATCCAATCAAATTGTTTTGATTTGGATTCCAGACTAAGTATGAACATCCCAAATATGGGAAAACTTTTATGCGCCCAAGGCGGAGAGAGTGAACGATAATATCATTCTTGCATGTAGTATTAATCAATACAGGGCACATTGGGCAGATCACCCTCGTGTCCGTAAGTTATGACGGTTTGCGGATGAAGTTCTGCTAAACCTTAGCGAAAATAAAAAATAATATTCATAGTATGTCACCTTAACCCTATTTATAGTCAGTACGTAGTTTCAAAAATTTGATAGAGAGTTGTTATGTTATTATTATCGGTTCAGATTACTTCATAACTTTTGATTTGTTGTAGAAGGGAAGTACAAAGAAAATTTAATCCTTTCAGCTAATATTTATAATTGTTATTACTTGCTGGGCACTCAAATGCTCATCCTTGCTTAATTTAAATGTTTTCATATAAGTATGATCGACCAGAGGGCTCTGCCAAGAACAAAAGAAAAGGAAAGCTACCCGGATAAGTTTGAGTTATCTTTTCTAATAGCTAGACTTAAATAAGAAGATTATATTTATTATCTATCATGTAATGAAATGTTTTACGGTCGCATACCTAGGATTTAGAAAACTCTGATATGTAAATTAAGTTAGATATTTATGATAATATTACTATTTCCGCTCATAGAAATGGTATCGTAATGCACTAAATTCGAGTTTCAAGTATCTGAATTTGGGGGCATTACAATTTGGTATCAGAGCTTTAGGGTTAGAAACCTTAGGTGGGGGTAGACCTTAGGCTATAACCTTAGAGCAGAGGAAAACGTTAAAAGTACAAATAACTCATATAGAGTTTAAAAGGAGATGAATTGAATAAATTCATCGTCAAACAAAAATAAAAGATAACTTAAATAAAACTATTAATAGCTGTGTGTATATATTATATGCTAATCAGGATAATTTATGTGTAGATGTTAGATAGAAAAGGATTAGGATATCCTCAGATCGTAAAGAAGGAGTCAACCTCCATAACCAAGCCAATATCAAAGTTGATAGCTGAAATAGAGGCTTACATTGAAAGCAACCATGATGGGATGATTATACTGGAAAAATGTAGTACCGGACCCAGAAACGATAGTATAACTGATAGGTAGAGTATAGTCAAAGAATATAAGGAAAAGCTCGAGTTCTTAAACTCATATATCTGTGATGAGTTCTTAAACTCATAATGTATAGTAAAGTTTGACGAACTAGGTATAGTTAGGTGTGAATGGATTATTGAGGATAATGGGAATATATAGAATATTAAGCAATTGATCCTTAGTGAAGGCGTAAGAAATA
This sequence comes from Panax quinquefolius, assembly GCA_020205615.1. Lineage (NCBI taxonomy): Eukaryota > Viridiplantae > Streptophyta > Magnoliopsida > Apiales > Araliaceae > Panax > Panax quinquefolius. The sequence continues at coordinate 100,050,287 of CM035163.1, read as the reverse complement.
AGTAGTATTAGTATTACTTGAATATGTATGAATATATGATGCGTATATCATAGGTATATAGGTATAATGTAATATTCTTAAATTTTGTATAAGTTATGGCAGCGAATCCTGACTTTCGAGTCACAAGGGGATAGCGGATGTTTAAAGAAGTATGTGTTATGGTATGTCAAGCGCTATGAATATGAATCTATGTTGGATTAATGAAATAAGTTGGTATAAAGATAGTAATTATTTATCTGAACACTAATTCATATTGTAAACCAAGTTTTCAAAATATAATATTTTGAATATTTGATTATTTGAGTAGAAAATTTCGCGTTATAGAAGGTAAGTCGATAAAATATCAATTATGATCAGATAATGCCACCAAGTCGTAAACGAAATCAAAGGGTAGAAGAAACTGTCAACAAAGCTGGAGGACAACCAGACCCGATGCAGAATTTTGCGAATGTGGTCGCTCAAGATATGCAGAATGGAATGCCAGCCGCGAGAAATCAGCCAGATAATCGATTTACGAACTTTAAAGATTTTAAGGCCGTAGGACCGTCAGGATTTAGAGGGTCAACTGACCCTGTAGAAGTAGTTGTGATAGCTAGGGTAAAGGAGGGGCAAAAGATAGCTTTTGCCATCTATACGATGAAAGGGGAGGTTAATTCTTGGTGGGAGTCAAATCAAGCTAGAGCCGAAGAAGGGAGTAGTGGTAGTAGAACTGGAAAAAGGAAAGGAGATAATTTCAGGAATACCAAAATTAGGCTAAGCGGTGGAAATAATAAGGTTGTGCAGTGTAGAAATTGCGGAAGGAAACACTCGGGAGAGTGTCTTAAAGGTAAGTTACTGTGTTATAAGTGTGGGCAGAAGGGACATATCTCTCCCAACTGCCCCAATCCTAGGATGAATAGAGGGTGTTTCATGTGTGGATCAACGGAGCATAAGGTGAAGGACTGTCCAAAAAGGAGAAGGGGTGCAGGAAGTGTGATTACGGAGAAAAGTAGCGGGACGCTGGCAACAACGGGACCAACTTCAACAAACAACCCAACAGAATCAACAACAAGAGTCTTCAGCATGACCGTTCAAGATACCGTGGTAGATAGGGATGCGACTCCAGGTATTATTCGAGTCAATTGTATTTTCTTATATATGATTTTTGTATATATATAGTAAATTATTTTATAAAGAAATTTTGAAGGAGGAATTTGAGTTCTATTAGAAATCAAACTTCTCTTTAAGCTGATAGACAAACTTTATGCTGAACGGTTAAAGATCGGTTCGATCAATTATGATCGAAATCTACTTGCAATGACTGTGTATGCAATTTTCCTTAGTGTCTATAGGTTTTAAAGCGGTGATTCCGGGGACGGAATCCTTATAAGGGAGGGTGAATGTAATAACCCAATATTTTCAATAAGAAATTTTACGATTTAATTTTTTTTATATATATATAAAGGTGGGAATATGTGCAAAGTAAAGTATATGTATCTATGTGATAAATAAAAATATTTATTAGATGTAAATAATTTCTTTTAGACTTATTGATCATTATAGATTATATTCTTATAATAAATTAATTTTGTAATAAAAATATTTATTATTTATTTTCCATGAAAATATGATTATGGTATATATGATATGATTATTAGGATTCTTATCATATGTATTTTATTATATTGGTTAGGTTAATTATTTTAACTTAATTAATGATGGTATTCATGAAGGTTATGTCAGATATGAATTCAAAACCCTAAGTCTGGATTTTGAATAAAGGATGAGAATAATAATATAATATTATATTTCAGTAATAGAAATATGCCTGATATATGTGTAATGTTAATTTATAGATCAGTTATAGTAACACAGTACAAACCCTAGCATTACTGATAAACTATGGTACAGAAGTCAGTTATGAATGTAAGATTTGTTAAGTTATGTGTTATGTAGTTAATGATCTTTGTTATGTTTACTGTTAATTAGGTAAACCCTAATTAATATCTAGAAATCCTAATTACTAAATTAGAACCTTAATTGCTAAGTTATAAACCCTAAGTATTAATTTAGCAAGGTTAATAGTAATTAATATAATATAATGGCTAATTTACACAACCTAGGTGATTAGGAAACCTAGTGTAATTAGGAAACCCTAATCAACATTTTAGAAACTAAGATTTTCATATTTGCCCTTAATACACAATTCTAAATTTTGAGCTTAAGAAACTTTAGGGTCAAACCCTAAGGGTTAAAACCTAATGGTTGTGAGAAGTTACCAAGTTGTCATTCACTTTATAGGTCAAATGTCCAAACTACCCTTTTGATTACTTTAATAAGGTGGAGTGTAGATCTAGCCCTAGTAAGGAGTTGGTAACCAACCCTAGGCTAGCCATATGGTCTAGAAAGCAACTTTAATCAGCCAACAACTAATCACATGATCAGCCATTGTATTTTATCATTTTATATGTAAATCAAAGAGAGGGAAAGTCACCAAACCAAACTCATTTGCATCCTTACACTCAACCAAACTTTTTTCTCTCCTTAGCCACGAAAATATTAAGTGAATCAGTCACTAGTGTGATCATTAGCAAGCCAGGATCAGGATCATGGATCAGAAATCAAGTATGGAAGCATAATAGAGGTATAAACCCTAATCCTAGAAATCCTTAGATATGATGTTTGATGTTGTGATTTATTGTTTAGAAATGGGTAATAAGGTGTCATTTAGTGATATGGGTTGTTAAATCCCAGATCCATAACATCAAAGTGCACGAAATAGCATTATTTTGAAATCTGGAAAAAGGTCAAAAAGTGGCCTGACAGTCATATGTCAGAGGCCCTAGATCTTTCTCTGTTTTTGATATTTGTTATTTTATGTTATAAATGTGTTCTATGCCATGTTGTTTTATGATCCGAACCGGAAACAGGTCGATCATGTCTAGTTTGGTAAGTTATAGGTGGACAAACATGGTCGATCGACCATGAGAGACTCAAGCTTCGAAAACCAGTTTTTCCAAAATGTTGCTATCCGACAAGGTTTTCCAGGCCATAGATCTTGTTGTGTGTTAGTATATTAGCCAAATTTTTGTTTGTTTGTTGTAGTCGGGTATGTAGGCTATATATTAAAGTCATCAGATCACTTAGATCATAACTGGAATGGAAGTAAATCTCGGTCAGAGTAGCTTTGACCAACTGTTTTGGGTAACTTTCTGGAAAACCCAGAAAGTTAAAGAGAAAGTTTTCTGACATGGTTTGACCATGCCAGATCTTGTTCATGTTTTGATGTTATGATGTTATGATGTTATCTACTTGTAGACTGACATATAGACTATATATATGAGTCATTAGATCACATAAACAAGTCATGAAAAGCAAAGATTCAAGGCTGCAAAGTTGTACCCTTCGAACTGCTTGAGTTTCTAGGCAGCCCAGAAACTCAAGAACATGTCTAACAAGTGTTTCTATAGCTTAGATCTTGCAGGTTGTTCATGTTTTGGCCATGTAATTTGTTTAGGGTTGTAGTACTACATTAGTACTACAACATTATCACATTATGCAACCCAGAAAACATCAAGATCCATAAATTAGAACCGGTCAAACGTGGCACCTTGTCCACTGACATGGTTTTCTGGGCAACTCAAGAACATGCTCAAGAACACCTATAGCTACAGTTTCGTCGCTATAGGGCCCTTTAGCGACAGTTTATTCATAAAATTATTGTTTTTATTTAATAATTAGTATTAAATAGTTTTTAATTATTAAAAATACAAAATAAATTCTTAAAAATTATTTTAAAGTCTAAAAATTGGTTTTAAATTATTTTGAATATATTTTATTAATATTTATTATTTTTGGAATATTAATGGTATTTAATTTATTTAAGTATGGTATTAAATAAATTACTTAAAATATGATTTTAATACTTGAAAATCATTTAAAATTATATTATGTTGTAAGAAAATATTTTAAGTTATTTTAATATTTTGTGATGAATTTCATTAATTAAATAATATTAATGACATTTAAGTTATTTAATAAATGTATTAAATAAATTATGAAAAATATAATTAATGATTTAAAATTATATAAAATGATTTAAAAGTTATAAAAATATTTTAAGTTATAAAATATAACTTTTGATATTTTGTCATGAAAAATACTAATATTTTAATATTAATGATGTTAGATTTATTTAATAATTATATTATATAAATTAGTTCAAAAATAATTTTAATATTATAAAAATTATTTTAAATGAAAATAAAGTGTTTAAAGATATTTTAAGTTATAAAATATAACTTTTAATATTTAAGGGATAATTTCATTAATAATTTAATATTAATGATAGTAATTCAATATTAATGATATTAAATTTATTTAATAATTATATTAAATAAATAGTTTTAAAATGGTTTTATTGATTTAAAATTATTTAAAAGGATATAAATAAATTAAAAATATTTCAAGTTATAATTAGTAACTTTTAATATTTTGATAAATAATGCATTAATATTTTAATATTAATGGTAATTATTTAATGATGATTTTAATTGTTTTAAAAAATCATTTAAGGGTAATATTAAGACGTTAAAAGTATTTTAAGTTATTATAGATGACTTTAATATTTTGGCAAGGGTTTCATTAATAGTTTTATAATAATTAAATGTTAATAATAATAGAATTATTTGATATTTATATCATTTTATAATGATTCCAAAGTTTGAAAATTCAGCGATAAATTATAATAATTATTTGAAATTTATTATGAGGCTATGAAAAATAATATGATTGATACTTAGGTTGTCCAGAATAATATTAAGGGTATTGAATAGAATTTTAAACTCGGATATACCGATACAATCATTCAGACAATCGGCATGTCTTTTTGAAATTAATACGGACTTAGATAATTTGACTGTATATGTGTTTATTTGTGATTTAATGACTGTGAAACATGTGTGCCAATGTGATTAGGTTATATGCTGACTGCAATAAGCAGTACTATGTGTTATGATATGTGATTCTAATCGTTAGAATGATCTTATTAATGATAGGTTTCGGTATAAAAGATAAAACTAAGTTTTTCGTAATAAAGAAGCAAAGAGACATCGAGTAAGTATCCTACCTTTGCATTTTCTTTATGCAATGGACATGAGTAAGAAGTTTCAGAATTATATTATTATTATGCTAGATTAATAACCATATTGTGATATATTCTATATTCGATCATTGTTTATCAACATGTTAGTATATGATAATTCAGATATATATTTTGTTTGTTAATTTCTAAACATGGTTATACAAGTGTCTCCACTTAGATAGTCATTGATTTAATCACATGTTGATATATATATATATATATATATATATATATATATATATATATATATATATACCCATTGATCCCAAAGATGTATACGATAACAAAGAATTGTCTAAGCTATTTGTTCAGCTAGACACAGATTTAAAAATATAGTTGAATATGATAAAACCTTTTTGTATCCAATCAAATTATTTTGATTTGGATTCCAGACTAAGTATGAACATCCCGAATATGGGAAAACTTTTATGCGCCCAAGGCGGAGAGAGTGAACGATAATATCGTTCTTGCATGTAGTATTGATCAATACAGGGCACATTGGGCAGATCACCCTTGTGTCCGTAAGTTATGACGGTTTCCAGATGAAGTTCTGCTAAACCTTAGCAAAAATGAAAAATAATGTTCATAGTATGTCACTTTAATCCTATTTATAGTCAGTATGCAGTTTCAAAAATTTGATAGAGAGTTGTTATGTTATTATTATCGGTTCAGATTACTTCACAACTTTTGATTTGTTGTAGAAGGGAAGTACAGAGAAAACATTTAATCCTTTCAGCTAATATTTATAATTGTTATTACTTGTTGGGCACTCAAATGTTCATCCTTGCTTAATTTAAATGTTTTCAAATAAGTATGATCGACTAGAGGGCTCTGCCAATAACAATAGGAAAGGAAAGCTATCCGAATAAGTTTGAGTTATCTTATGTAAAGCCATTCGTTTATTGAAAAATGGATGTCAAGCTTTCTTAGCCTATGTCATGGATTTAAACAAAAATACGTCAGATTTGAATGATATTTCTGTTGTTAGTGAATTTCCTGACGTATTTCCTGAAGAAATTCCTGGCCTACCCCTAGAGCGTGATATTAAATTTTGTATCGACTTTGAACCCGGTACTAAACCCATTTCTAAAATCTCATATCGAATAGCTCCTATTGAACTTCAAGAGTTAAAAATCCAACTACAAGAGTTGGTACTCAAGCCTCTATCGGGTGACTTCCTTTGTGGAATGCATCAAAGCCAGACTCTCCATAGGGGACGCTATATTTGTGTGGTGGTAAAACGATAGGTGCTATTGTGAAGTGATATCCAAGATTGGGATATGAGTCGCAGTTAAGAGCAAATTAAGTCAGTAATCGAAATACACAGCTTTCTAGGCTTAGCTGGTTATTATCGGAGATTCATGGAAGGATTTTTTTTTGAATTGCCACTCCATTAACGCAACTAACTCGTAAAGATACAAAATTCAGATGGAACGAGGAATGTGAGAAGAGCTTCCAAGAACTCAAGAGGAGACTCATTTTGGCACATGTTCTGACCATACCATCCTGGAAAAACGAACGTGGTAGCTGACGCGTTGAGTAGAAGATCGTATGCGAGTACGAGTGCGATATTATCGAACACAAAGACCTATTTTGTATAATTTACAAACGATAAAGATAGAGTTAAAGACTCTAGGGACCCACGTGATGATGTCAAATATACGAGTAGAACTGACTTTAATCGATAAATTTAAAGATGCTCAAGCTACAGACCTGGAGCTGATGAATATAAAGAAGAAGATGCAAGAAGTCGTTATTCCAAAAATGAGAATCGGCGATGTGAGGAAAGCTCAAACCTTCGATTTATTAGTCCATTTGAAATCCTCGATCGAGTAAAAACTGTGGCCTATAGACTCGCTTGACCGCCAAGTATGTCTCGTGTTCATAACGTGTTTCACATATTCATGTTGCGTAAATATGTGAAAGACCCGAACCACATTATTGCGTTAGAACTAGAAATAGCCGAAGATTTAATGTATGAGGGGTATCTGTCACAATCTTGGATAGGAAAGAGCATGTCCTACGCACAAAGGTTATACCATAAGTTAAGGTTTTGTGGAGGAACCATGCTATTGAAGAAATGACCTGGGAGTTTGAATCAAAAATGAAACCGAGGTATCCTCAACTTTTTGAAACATCAGGTACGTACGTCAATTTCGAGGATAAAATTTCATAAGGAGGGAGGTTGTAAGACCCGAACTTTTTATAAATAAAATCAAATTTCCTCTAATTATTATTGTGAATAATAAGGTGTTAATTTGATATAATATTTTGATTATGGGTGAAATGTGCAAATTTTGCGAAATAAGCAAGTGGTTATAAAATATTCATTGTTGTCGGGGAATATTCGTTTGGTCGTGAAATATTCTTACTGTCGGGGAATATTCGTATGACTGTGTAGCCATTTGTGGGCCCCATAACAAAATAACTATCGAATGAAGAAAACGGCAAGTTTGAGTAACAATGTTAACACTGTTGGATTACCTGGTGGTTAAAATACAGTAATACGCGTGGTTGCACAGTAGCACACGGTATTGCACAATATTTTTGAATTATTGATTCTTACTTAAGAAGACACTACTCAATAATTGTTACAGTAATTACTGTTCAATATTTTATTTTATTGATTCAATAATTGATGCGTTCATATTTTATATTATTGTTGTTTTAATAATTGTCACTGCACAGTATTTCCCATTATCAGATCAATAATTCATATTATTTGAATAATATTATTAGATAGCATTATTGGCAATGGCTAAGGAAGTTCTGTCTAAGGAGAGGTTTGATCACCTAATTACGCGCCAGTAAGAAAAAATCCTTATCAAAAAGCCTCATCTTTCTTGGGAATAACCCGGTTGTCATAATTGTGATTCTGTAATATTATTTGTGAATAATTAATTATTGATTTATATGATAAGGAAATATTTATTTTATGTGGATATAAATGAAGGATAGGAAAATATTTATTTTATGTTATTATAAATGAAGGAATTAATGTTGTGGTATTTTATCAATATTTTGTCGGAATGGAGGTATTAAAAATCGTCCGTATGTGGATTTCGGGCATTTTTCGTTTAGAATTTGGAAAAACTTAAAGCTACAAAGTTGTAGAGAATTCAATTTCCTATGTAATGGACATAAAATTCGTATTTTTCTTATAAAAGGGCTATTTATTATGAATTATTGAAGTTTCAGAAATTAAATATTTTTATTAAAATTATGGGTGGGACCTACTTTTATTTTTTATGAAAACATGTGCTGGAAAAAATTTTCAAAGGTGATGGGCTGATGACTTTTCAAAGTGGCATGCGTAGAATTGGTATAAAATATAATATTTTATTTATTTAGTCTGCTTTAGCGTTCTTGCATTTTCCTATAAATAGGTGCTTAGGTTAGAATTGAAAATCACACCAGAAACAAGTTTTCTTTCTCTCTATATTATCGAGCGTATTTTTGTGAGTATTTAGATACTTTGAGAGTTGCTATTCAGTGCAAGTGTCCTTCATGAGGTAAGGGATGTTATTTTTTTCGTAAATGATGTAATTCTCTCAATATCATTAGACTGAAATGTTGGTATGAATTTTATTATGAAATTTTTACCTTTTTATGTCGAAGTTACTATTCACGTATACATTACTATTCGTATACGACACTATTCACAAATACGGTACTATTCACGAGTATTATTCATGAAGTATGATTTTTCTTGAGGAATTTTTATCTTTTTGTGTTAGAGTTACTATTCACGTATACGACACTATTCACGTATATGACACTATTCATAAATACAGTACTATTCACCAAAAAATGAAATTTTTTCTTCTTTGTCCCAAATATCTATTATGGTTACTATCTTTGATTGTATCCATGTTTTGATCTTATTTCTTGAATTTTACTCCACTATGGTTTATTATGGAGTGTTTTTGAACTTGGATTATCTAAAGTATGAATCCTTAATCTTTGTTCTTTTGTCTCACTGGATTCAGTTTTTAAAAACATTTTTAATCATCCTCAGCCCTTAATAGTGATACTTGATAAATATCTTTGGCCTGTAGTGCAAAGATGAATGATTACCTGATGAATATCTTTGGCCCGTAGTGCAAAGATGAACAGGTGTTGAGATGAACATGACCAACTGGTGATACAAATGAATATCTTTGGCTTCAGTGCAAAAGATGAATATTTGATTCAAGATTTATATTGATTGATGTTACAGGGATAAAATATTGATGATGGACTTTTAAATCTTAGAAGATAGTAGAATTCATTCTCTACTTGACACTTCTAATGGATTGATGTTTCCATTGCAGTTGTTGATCTAAAACTTGTTGTCTATTATATTCTATCAGATTTTTCCCTGTTGAAGACTAAGGATAATTTGTTGTATATTATCTTAGTCATAATATTCTTTACTGGGCTAGTTGAGCTCACCCTTTTTCTTTTTGTTCCATTTTTCTTCTCCGAAAGTGAGAATATAGCGGGGAGTAGTCGGGGTGTGGAGTGATGTTCCATGGCAGTTGTTATAGTAGTCCTCACTATTTGTAAAATAATGTATCAATAATTGTAATGAGGACTTTATCTAAGTGTGGATATTGTCTAGAAGACAATATTTGTATTTAAACTCATAGTTTATGTGTTGTCGTATTTTGCACGATAATTGTATTAATGAAGTTGTAGTTATTTCTGTACCATGTATTTGGTGACTCAGAATGGGTGATGTATACCTATTTTTGGGGCGTCACAATGGGGCCCACAAATGGTTGCGCCGTCGTACGAATATTCCCTGACAACAAGAATATTCCACGACCAAACGAATATTCCTTGACAAAAATGAATATTTTATAACCACTTGCTTATTTTACAAAATTTGCACATTTCACCCATAACCAAAGCATTATATCAAATTAACACCTTATTATTCAAAATAATAATTAGAGGAAATTCAATTTTATTTATAAAAAGTTGGGGTCTTACAGTAGACCTTCAAATGGGTGAAGGGATCTTTCAATCCATTATACTTTTTGAACTCTGGGACTTGGAATTTATCGGGGTATCTCGCCTTTGGGAAAATACACAAATCAGAATATTTCACGCTCCCATGGGATCCTGTCCCCTTAATAGATCGAATAACACCCTCTATTTGTCAAACTTTCTTCTGGATATCTCTAGTTTCTCTATCTTCTCGGATTTCTATTATTTCTCCTGTCAGATTCTTATCCATGGCCTCTTTGGCAGAACTGACGTTGATTGGGGATACTAGGGTAGATATCTATGTATCACTATTTTTTCCTGGTACTTGCATCTCTCCTTTCACAGATGGTTCAGTTGGAGTTTTTAGTCTGGGCTCCTGAGTGACTTTACACTGTTCTCTTAACAGTATGGTCATCTCAGCCATCTGTCTCTTAAATTCCTTAAACTCTTCTCAAGATACATACATAGGTTCTGATGAAATGCCTTCTGCCATTTTGGTTGGAAGTGATCCTGCCTTTTTGGCTTGGAATTGAGTTCTAGGACCAATCTGCACAAAACTGATATCTAGTTTAGTCTTGATAATAATAGATGGTATGGATGCAAAATATGTTATGCATCAGTTTAGGGGTTTTTTGTTTTTTATTATTTTCCTGCAAGACAAGGGGTTAGTCGACTTGATGACATGATAAGAAAAATATACAAATGAAAGTTAAGATGGATGACATTTATATATTCAAGAAGTAACAGGGCATGAAGAGACATCATGTGCGTTTGATTTATTAGAGGCTGACCTATCTTAGGTTTCTCTCACGGGCTTTTTGAAATTGGTTCCCAAATCTTCGTAATTTACTTGATAAAGACATCCATCTTTCAATTGGAGCAGATCTAAGTGGTCCTTTCCTAAGCCTCACAAGAGAACACTCTTTAGAGTCTAGTAATAAACAACTGACGGGTTCACCCTCTAATGAAGGTACCACACAACATACATTCATATATTCATCATCCTCGCTAGATGCAATATGATGACATTGTGTGAGGCAATAATATATTGTGCAAGGCACTGATATAAAGTACTTAAAGATTAGAGGCATTTATTACACATAAAGATCATTCACACAAAAATGCACATGCAGAATGGAAACCAAAAAGAATGAACGCGGCTTAAGCCCTCTGTAGTCCCCAGCGGACTCGCCACCTGTCGACGTCGGAAAAAAATTCATTTTTTTATGTGTTTTGCACTTTTTCTATTTGATTATTTTTTCCTTGTTTTCCTTTTAATCCTTTATTTCAATGTGTCAATTGGTTTAATTAAAGGGTGAGGTTTTAGGAAAATAATGACATTTAGTCAACTTATTTTACCAAATTTGATTTTTTATTATTGGGCTGAATGAGACAGAGTTTCCAGTTGGTATGCTTTGCAATGAATGTACCAACTCATCAGGATTTGAAAGTTTTCACAATATGGCCCAATATGTGACTCCATGGCATTGATTTGAAACCGAGATTCTTAGAATTCGGGGGCTTGCTTAAGCGAGGAGAAGGTGTTAGGCACCCCCCGACTTTCGTGAAAACATTGTTACCGTATCTTATTAATTTTCTATGCATAAAGTGTGTGTGTGTGTGTGTATATGTGTTATTGTGCTTATTGCTTTTATTTTAAATCTTATTCTAAGCCTCATTTTGAGTTATTTGAAAGTAATGATGTTCCTCTTTACACCTATGTACGAAGGATTTAATTTAGTCAAAAGTTTATTTTTAAAATAAATATATAGTGTTAGTTCCCAGTAGGCACACAATAGATCTAGAAGGGGGGTTGAATAGATCATTTTCATTTTCAAATACTTTTCTTGTTTATTTTGTATCGCTAATGAATTAGCACATGACAAGCATAAGAATCTTTTCAATAACAGCGGAATAAACAAAAGATCCCCATCATTAATATATTCATGAACATGCATACATTGTTCGTAGAGTTAGTTAAGTTGTAAGTAGTTAATACATACATAGCATTTATAGCAGTTAGATACATAATGTAAATGACAGAAAGTAAATGACTGAATGAAAAAGACACAAGGGATTTTAAGTAGTTCAAAGACTCAAGCTCCTAATCCACTCTTCTGCTTTAACGAGCAGGAATTCCACTAAGGAAGAGCAGTACCCTGAATCACTAAGATTCCTTTAAGTCCAACAACCTTGGAACTTCAGTTCACTAAGAACTCTTCAAGCCCAGTAGGCTTGAAACTCCTCTAGTTCCCTAGGAACTCTTCAAGACCAGCAGGCTTGGAACTTCATTTAGTCCCTCCGGACAAGAACCTCTCAGGCCCTGGCTACTTGTTGGTGTAGTTGTTGTTGTTGGTGCCCTGCTGCTAAGATGTTTTTAAGCTTGAACATCTTCTGTACTTAGCAGCTTGGCGTGGTCCTCTTTGCATTCTACGTAGAGTCTAGACCACATCTTCTCTGGTGCAGCTAATCTTCATTCTATTCTGCTCATTTTCATCTGATGTCAGTTGTGCACCATCACCATTTAGGTTTGCTAAGTATTTGAGCTTTTGGTAGACTTCGTCTGGTACTTAGCATTCCCTGAACCCTTCTTGAATGGTTTGCAGACATGGTTCTGCATTTGTTCTGTTTTAACTGTTGGTTCATGGTGATTCATAGAGTGGCTTTCTGGATCTTCTTTGTGCTCTGCCACTTTTCTGAATGCTATCTTCTTGGCCTTCTCGGCTCTCAGCTTAGCTGCCATCTTCAATGGCATTCTTATCTTTGTTGAGTGAAGCTTTGTTCTGTTCAGGTCCTTCTTCAAAGCTGCTTTACTTCCACCTTTGTAGTCTCACTGTCACTGAGACTTATTCTGCTTAGCTATGGTGGAACTCGTAGAGTCAACACAATAGCATTCCAACAACTAAAAGAACTTTTCAACTCAACAACTCTTGATCGTTGAAGCTCTGGTTGATATATACTCCTTCCCAATCTTCCCGTTGGAATATATCCATTGAAAGCTATTTAAATTGCTTTGTAGATCTCGAGTTATTTGGTGCAGACTGCTTGATGTGACGTGACAGCTCCTTTATGACTTTACTGACACAGCAGTCTGCTACCTTACCTACCGCTTTTGAGTTGCCACCTTTCCATGTCAGGCAGGTAGTCATCTTTATTTCTTCTTTCTGACTTCTCGATTAGAACATCAGAGATTGTCCTTTTGCATCGATGCTCTCAACTAGCAATGTTTAAATATCAATCTTCATATTGAACCGTTGCCAATGCTTCAATCTTTAGATGATGGAACTCTACGATTCTGATGCATATGTTTTTGGACATGATTGTAGTGTGTCTTGTTGAATGTTGCTCACTGTTGATTGAGACAACACTACGATCCTGAAGAAGTGTTCATTGGATCTTCAATGTAGAACATATCTTCCTTCATTTGTGCAGTGCTTCAACACTTCTGTTTGCATTTGACTGACCTTAAGAACTAATAGCTTAACTCCTTGTTCTGGTCTCTTCTGAATAGCAAGACACCTCAGATTTGTGGCTTGCCCAGCTCTCTTTCTCCTTGTGATCTCCCATTAACCTATCATCAATGGACTGACCCATGCTTAATCACTTTAGCCTTGTTCTTCAAAAGCTAGCCAGTATCTCTTTGTAGACTACATCAGTTCCTGCTTTGTTTGGCAAACACTATGATCCTGGTTGACCCCAAGATCGTTGTCTTCTGTTCACTTAACAACTACTGCACTTACTGACTTTCCTTAGTCAGTCACTTTTACTAAAGTCTTCTTTTGATCTACTTGTAGAAGACTTCATCTTGAATGGCTTTACAACTCAATCTGGATGTTGATTAGGTTGGTGCTTAGATCTTCTATTAGCTTGCATGCCATTCGTTGAGTGCACTCTGGTTTCCTTTAGATGGAGTGTAACTTTGCAGCTCAGACCAAAGGCTTCATCCTTTGGATATTCTGGGAGTGCTCATTTTTTTAGAATCGTGTTTACTCTACGATTCTGCCTTAGCGTTGTGAGCACCTCTATTGAAGTCTTAGTTCTGTAGACACTACGACTCCGAGATCAGATGTTGATACTCTACGATTTATATCCTTAAGCTTGTTGTCTTCATCTGATCTGGCTTGACTACGATCTCTGCTTCTTATTTTATCAGTAGACTCTACGACTCCGAGTGTAGTCTACGATTCTTGACTTGGCTTTGGCAGATGCTCGTTTGGCTCTTAGACAAGCTGTCTCTACGATTCTGAACATGACTTCCTCAGCATACTACGGCTCCGAGGAAGTTCTTCTCGACACACTACGATCCTTCCTCGTCTCTCCTGGCAGTCGACGAACTTTGAGATCTACTATCTTGCAAACTACAATTTTGCCTTGATAGCTCTCGAGCTTTCCTTGACTCTCCTGGCAGACTACGATTTCTGGTGCAGTGCTCGACGATCAGACAAGCCTATCTATTACATTATAAGATCAACCTAACAAGCTTGATCTTTCTGTATTTATAGTCCTTGTATATCATTTCTTTTTAAGGACTTTACAAAGTTGTTTTGCTTATGTAGGATTAACCTAACATATTTGATCAATTCATTCTAAGTCCTTGTACATATGTTCCTATTATTTATCAAAGGACTTTACAACTTTTCTTAATGCAAGCATACTTGCATATTCATTCGTTTATATCATAATCAAATCATATATAAATAGGAATATTATTCACATCGCTTTATTCATCATGAAAGCACTTTGTGGTTTTGATTTAAAAATCGCTTTGTATGATAATGCATGCAACGAAAGCGCCAAACAGAGGTTGGATCATGATCGAGCATGAAATCCATCTCGATGAATCCAAACACTCGTAAACATGATTTTCACTATCATGGGATCTTAAATTCGAATTCTCGGGACGAACCCCTTGAACTCGTTTTAAGATCCAATATTACATGTACACCAATTTGCAGTATTTAAACAAAAAGTCCGTTATGAGAATCTAGTTAAGATCCATTCAGTAGATATCAACCTCAGGATTCCTAGGCTTACATTTGTATGCTTAAATATGTATATACAACATCCTAGAGTTGATGTTAGGTAATTTCATCAGTTGAAATCTCCATATCGAGCCATTATGACCTCCTCACCTCTAGATATAGATTCAGGGATCTACGGAGTGATCGAGATTGACCAAAAGCAGTAAAACATCTATATCTACCATAGATCTAAACTAATCTAGCATATAGGTTAAAGTATCATGCTTCATAACCGTTCAAAGTGCTAGATCTAGGTAGATTTAGTCAAATAACTTGATTTACAACTGAATATGCACAAATTAACTAGTAGAAACTCAATGTCTACCCACTAATACGCAATATATATGTAAAACAACAAATTTAATTGGTAAAAATTGTTATATCTACATAAATCTGGTATTTATAACAACATTTACAAAGAAAGTGGCTAAAATGAGTGTTTTTCACCTTGGGGAACGCATGACCAAGCTTCTTTTGGCTTGGGATTAACTTCTATCACTCTAAACACTCAATATGTATGATATAAAAGATCAAACAACGAAAATATGATGAAAAAGAGCAAGACTCGAGCTCTTTCTAGCTTCTCTCTCTAGCTTTTTCTTCTTGCGTATCTATGAAATAATGAGTTGGTGCTGACTAAAGGCATCTGAGCCAGCCGTAGGTGTACCTGCGACTAGAGTAGGTACATCTAATGCTAGGCCCCAACTGTGACGCCCCCAAAATAGGTATACATCACCTATTCTGAGTTGTCAATACATGGTACAGAAACAACTACAACTCTATTATTACAACAGTAAAACTGTGAGTTTGAATACAAATATTATCTTCTAGACAATATCTATACTCAAATAAATCCTCATCACATTTATTGATACATTATTTTACAAAATGGTGAGGACTACTAAACAATCCTTTCTAAAACCTTCATTCCATACCCCGACTAAGTACTCGCTTATATTCTCGCCTCCCGAGAAAAAAATGGAACAAAAAGGAAAAGGGTGAGCTCAACTAGATCAAGAAGAATATTATGACTAAGATAATATACAACAAATTATCGTTAGTCTTCAACAGGAAAAATCTAATAGAATACAATAGACAACAAATTTTAAATCAATATTCGCGGTGAAATAATAATTCATTAGAAGAGTTAAGTAGAGAATGCAAACTACTATCTTCTATGTATGAATTTAAAAGTTCACCGTCTATCTTTTATCCTTGTAACATCAATCAATATACATCTGGAATCAAATATTCATCTTTGCACTACAGGCCAAAGATATTCATCAGCGTTAGTCATGTTCATCTAAACACATGTTCATCTTTGCACTACGGCCAAAGATATTCTTTAGAAATCATTCATCTTTGCACTACAGGCCAAAGATATTCCATAATATCATCATTTAAGGCTGAAGATGATGAAAAATATTTTTAAAGAAACGAATCCAGTGAAACAAAATGACAAGGATTAAGGATTAAGGATTCGTACTTCGTTTTATCCACGTCAAAAATACCTCAAAAATAATCATAGTGGTGTAAAATTCAAGAATGATCAAAACATGGATACAATCAAAGCTAGTATCCGTATAGATATTTTGAACGAAAAGGAAAATTTTCATTTTTCGATGAATAGTCTCAGATTCGTAAATAAATAATGTCAGATACGTGAATAGTCCAGATATCGTGAATAGTAACTCCGACACCAAAAGTTCCAAATTTGATAAAAAGTTCCAACCAATATTTCAGCACAATGATATTGAAGAAATAATATCATTTGAGAAGAAAATAACATCCCTTACCTCGAAAAATTAGCACTTCTAGCTGGAATACCGGGTATAGTGCTGAAGGAAACTTGCACCGTCTAACAATACTCAAAGTATACTCAAAATACTCACAAGAATACGCTCGATAATATAGAGAGAGAAAACTTCAGTTTCTGGTGTGATTTTCAATTCTAACCTAAGCACCCTATTTATAGGAAATTGCTTAGAACACCAAAGCAGAAAATTTAATATAATATTAATATATAAAAAAAAAATTCTACGCACATTCTTATAAACTGAAATCAGCTCATTTCAACAACCAACCAAGCCCACCAAACATATCAAAAACGTTTTTCTAATTTAAATTATTTTAAACTTCCAAAAATCAATTATTTCGGAGCTTCAGAACTTCAATAATTCATAATAAATAGCCCTTTTATCAGAAAATTCGAATCTCGCGAGTTTTTATAGGAAATTCAATTCTCTACAACTTTGCAGAAGAAAGTTTTTCCAAATTTCAATCAGAAATTGACCGAAATTCATAAACGGGCGATTTTATAAAGCTATAATCAAATTTCAAATAATAAATAGGGTCCAATTTACATGTTTAACATTTTTAAACATTTATTGCAACAAAAATACTCTTTCTCCTCGTATACTCATATATCCCACATTCGTTGTAAAAATATCACCATTATTATATTATTAAAATATAATAATATATTTAAATGAATTATTTTATCGAGAAAAAGATAAAATTTTAATTTTCACAATAAAATTTTCTCCATCTATATCCACATAAAATTAATATTTTTCATCATATGAATCAATAATTAATTATTCACAAATAATATTACGAAATCACAATATTGACAACCAAGCGCCTCCTGTGAAAGAGGGGCTTTCAATAAGAATTTCTTCTTCTTGGCGCAATTAATTAGGTGACCAAACCTCTCCTTATGTAACTTTCTAGACATTGCCAATAATGTTATCTAATAATATTATTCGATAATATGAATTATTGCTTCGATAATGAAAAATCTTGTGTAATGACAATTATTGAAACAACAAAGAATATAAAATATCAACGCAACAATTATTAACTCAATAAAATCTTTGAATAAATTCATCGTAACCATTATTGAGTAGTGCCTTCTTCACGTAAGAATCAATAATTGGTGCAATACTGGTAAAGCTACTTGTGTTTTAAACCACCAAGGTATTTTAACAAGATTAATCTTGAGAATAACTACGCCTGCTATTTTTAACCAACTTATATTTGTCGTTTCTTCATCCAATCGCTTTCAGTTATGGGGCCCCTACATGGGCTGCTACTGCATTTAATAATATTCCCAAGCGATCTGAATATTCCACGACCAAACGAATATTCCCCGACAACAATGAATATTTTATAACCACTTGCTTATTTTGAAATATTTATGTATTTTACCCCTAACTATCCACATTAATCACATCAACCCTTACTATTTCAAAATAATAAAGAGAAAATTAAATTTCATTAATAATAAGTTGGGGTCTTACAACCTCCCTCCTTATGAAATTTCATCCTCGAAATTGACGTCACGTACACAGTGTTTCAAAAGGTGAGGATACCTCGCTTTCATTTCCGCTTCCAATTCCCGTGTCATTTCCTCTATAGCATGATTCCTCCACAAAACTTTAACTTGTGGTATGACCTTTCTTGGCGTAGGGACATGCTCCTTCCTATCCAAGATCTTGACAGTACCTCCTCATACGTTAAGTCTTGATTATCTCGTCCGGTTCTAACTTCTATAACGTGATTCGGGTCTTTCACATATTTATGAAGTACGATATGTGAAACACATTATGAACACAAGACATATTCGAAGGTAACGCGAGTCTATAGGCTACATTTCCTACTCGGTCAAGAATTTGAAATGGACCAATAAATCGTGGATTGAGCTTTCCTCTTTCCCAAATCTTGTAACTCCCTTCCATGGAGCAACTCGCAACAAATACATGATCCCCTACACTAAATTCCACGTTCTTTCGATGAAGATCCGCATAACTCTTTTGTCGATCTTGTGCCGCTTTGTATACGTTGTCGAATCATTTGGATCTTTTCGGTGAGTCATACGTATTAACTTCCGGGTCCCAACAATGTTGCTTCACCCACCTCATCCCAATATATTGAGAAATCGACATTTTCGTCCATATAATGCTTCAATGGAGCCACACCTATACTTGCACGATAACTATTGTTGTAGGAGAATTCCACCAATGGTAAATACTTATCCCAACTACCCTTGAAGTCTAGGACACGAGAGTCTTAATAGATCTTCAAGAGTTTGAATAGTCCTCTCTGATTGTCCGTCTGCTTTGGGGATGGTATGCGAACTAAATCGCAAATCCGCGCCCATAGCTTTTTGCAAAGCTAACCCAAAATCTTGAAGTGAATCTTGGGTCACGATCCAAAACTATGGATACTTGACATGCCATGCAACCTCACAATCTCATTCACGTCATATACTAGCAAGACGCTCAAGGAATAAGTCTCCGTGACGGCAAGAAATGAGCGGACTTGGTTAATCTATCAACAATAACCCAAATAGCATTGATGCCTTGAGAAACCGTAGGAAGACCCGTAAATTGAAATCCATGGTAATGTGTTCCCACTTCCATTTCGAATCTCAAGTGGTTGCAACGGACCCTTAGGTACCGGATGCTCCGCCTTTACACGTTGACAAGTTAAACACATTGAGATAAACTTTGCAATCTCTCTCTTCATATTGTTCCACCAAAATGTATGTCAAGATCACGATACATTTTAGTACTTCCGATGGATTGCAAATGGTGTATCGTGTGCCTCCATCATAATCTTGTACTTCAAATCGTAGTCGTTAGGAACACAAAGTCTAGAGTGGACTCAAGTATTCCTTCTTCATCAATTCTCGCCCCTAATAGCTCCTTCTTGTACTTTCTTCTTCATATGCATCAGCTCCGGGTCGGTGGCTTGAGCAACCTTAACTTTTTCTATTAAAGTTGGCTCAATGCGTATACTTGACATCATCGCACTCGTTCCCGCATATGATC
Source organism: Panax quinquefolius (assembly GCA_020205615.1). Lineage (NCBI taxonomy): Eukaryota > Viridiplantae > Streptophyta > Magnoliopsida > Apiales > Araliaceae > Panax > Panax quinquefolius. The sequence continues at coordinate 100,030,335 of CM035163.1, read as the reverse complement.
TTCTACTCAATGCGTCACCACCACGCTCGCTTTACCGGGATGGTATTGAATAGTGTGGTCGTAGTCTTTCAATAGTTCGAGCCAACGTCGCTGCCGCATGTTGAGTTCTTTTTGAGTGAAGAAATATTTAAGGCTTTTATGGTCTGACTATATCTCCACTTTCTCCCCATATAGATAGTGCCTCCATATCTTTAGCGCTGAAACGATCATCGCTAACTCTAGATCATGAGTAGGATAATTCCTCTCATACTCTTTAAGTTGTCGCGAGGCATAAAGCTATGACTTTCCCACGCCGCATGAGAACACATCCTAACCCTTTGCACGAAGCATCGTCAGAGATAACAAATCCATCCGAACCGATGGTATTATTAGAACAGTGTCAAATAAGTCTCCTCTTAAGCTCTTGGAAACTCTTCTCGCATTCTTCGCTTCCAAACGAATTTCAGATCCTTTCGAGTTAGTCAAGGTTAATGGAGTAGCGATTCGAGAAAACCTTCCACGAATCTCCGATAATAACCAAATAAACCCAAAAAACTACGTGATTTCAACCACCGACTTTTGGTTGCTCCCAACTTTGTATTGCTTCAATCTTCGTCGGATCAATGATACTCCATGTTTCGACACCATCGCGTGCCCAAGGAATGCTACTTCTCAAGCGTAACTCGCATTTCTTCAATTTGGCATATAGTTTGTTTTCACGAAGCCTTTGAGTACCAAATTTCAAATGGTGCTCATGATCTTCACGACTTTTGAATATATAAGGATGTCATCAATAAAGACAACAACGAATCGATCCAAATATTCCTTGAATACTCGGTTCATCATATCCATGAAAGCCGCAGGAGCATTAGTCAATCCGAAAGACATGACTAAGAATTCATAATGCCCGTCACGAGTTCTAAAGCGCGCTTTGGAATATCCTCGCCTAATCTTCAAATTGATGATATCCGAATAAAGATCGATTTTTGAAAAGAATTGTGCCCTTAGAATCGGGTCAAACAAGTCATCAATACGAGGTAGAGGATACCTATTCTTGATGGTGACATGGTTCAATTCCCGATAGTCAATACAAAAGTCGCATACTCCCGCCTTTTCTTCTTTACAAATAAAACAGAGCACCCCAAGGAGATGTACTAAGACGAATGAAACCGATGTCCAACAATTCCAGTAGTTGGACCTTTAACTCCTGAAGTTCAATAGAGCCATTCGATATGGGGTTTTAGAAATGGGCTTTGTACCAAAGTTCAAGATCAATAAAGAATTCAACTTCACGCTCGGGGTAGGCCGGAAGTTCTTCGGGAAATACGTCAGGAAAGTCAATAACAACAGGAATATTATTCAAATTTGACGTGTCTTTATTCAAATCCATAACATGGGCTAAGAAAGCTTGACATCCATTTTTCAATAAACGAATAGCTTTATGATTAGATATGACAATGATTGATTTTAATGGTTTAGTTGCTTGAATCCGTACAACAGGTTGGTTAGGAATATGAAAACTAACAACCTTACGAAAACAATCAATTTTGGCATGATGAGTAGTTAACCAATCAATCCCTAAAATCACATCAAAAGCAAGTATCTTTAAAGAGATAAGGTCAACAGGTAAGGTAATGGTGCCAACTTGAATCAAACAAGATTTATAAACAATGGATGTGATGAAAATTTCTCCTAACGGAGTTTCCACAGATAGGTCAAAGTCTAATTTCTCCAGAGTCAAGTTTAAACGCTGAGCACATGCAGAGAGATAAATGAATGGGTAGCACCCCAGATTATCAGTAAGGTATAAACTTCGCAAGAATTTATAAATAGCTTACCCGTGATCACCTCGTTTGGGTTCCTCGCATTTTGACCGATCCACAACAAACGCTTCTTCCTAATCGCTGACTTTGCTTATTCGGGACATGTTTTTTAAGTCACCGTCCCCATTGAACTAGGTTTCGCCATCAGATAATCTCGAAAGCGATATGTCCTTCCTTTCCACAATTATAGCATACCTTGAACTGTTGTGGGCGCTTTGGACCGATATGTCCCTCTTTTTCGCATTTGTAACATATGACCGATGGTCATTCTCTCCTCCCAACCAACCGATTCTTTGTCAAGACTGCTGCCTTCACATGGTCGTTGTTAAATCTCCTCTTTTAAAATCTCCTCTTGACTCGCTTCTTCTATTTTCATGGCCATGATTACCACCAGAGTGGTTACTATTTTTGTCCATCTGCTTTTCTCCGTTGGTTATCATTATTCGCTGATCGCTATCTCTGTACGATCCTCGTTGTGGTCCTCAACGACCGTACTCGTTATCTCGCTTCTAATAATTGAGCCCTCACTTAAACATCCTAATAGAGAGAAAATTTATGAGAAATGAGATAATGACGATACCGGGTTTCAAACCTCTAAGAAACATCCGTGGTTATACGCTCCTCATTCTCCACCAAATGAGGTGCAAACTGGATAACTCTCGCAAACTTTGCCTCGTCTTCGAGACACCGCCATGTTGTTTTTTTGCTCTAATCGATGAACTCCACTTCCTTCATACGATGAACACTTTCGTGAAAGTATTTGTCATTAAATAGTTCTCAAACGCTTCCCGTGACATGCCGAAAAGTACCGGATGGAGTACGCTTACGCAGACTCCCACCAGATAGTCCGCCGCCACGGAACATAAAGGTGGCGAATGGAACCTTCTGTTCCTCCGTGCATCCCAAGACATCGAATATCTTGGTAATTTGCTTGACCCATGTTTCGCCATGATCGGATCTCGCTTTCCCTTAAATTCTAGTGGTCCCAACTTTGAATCGCTTGGTTGTGATAACCCGTGAATTGCTATCATTTCCTCCTCAGATTTTGAACACGAGTCTCCTCTCGTCGATTTTGCATGAATCGCAAAAAGCTTCTAAACATCCCTCGCTCATCATCTCGCTTTTCGATTGGTGTTGTTCACGGGAGGAACATTGCCAACTGTTGCACGTTCTCCTCATCATCAGAATACAAAAGCGCTCCACTGGTCTCATTTCCATTGTTAATATTCTCAATGACATTCTCAAATACATCGTCATAAAACAAGGGTTAATTAAGGAAATCAATATATCACATAATATCCTTATATACCGACTTAACTAAAAAATAAGCTTAGGTAGGACACACTAGTAAAGGATTTACCGTCTCTCCCTCCTAGTTCTATTCCCCGATCTCCGCTAGAGATCATATCCTAAGCTCGATACCAACTGTGACGCCCCAAAATAGGTATACATCACCTATTCCGAGTTGTCAATACATGGTATGTAAACAACTACAACTTTATTATTACAACAAGAAAAGCGTGAGTTTGAATACAAATATTATCTTCTAGACAATATCTATACTCATATAAATCCTCATCACATTTATTGATACATTATTTTATAAAAATGGTGAGGACTACTAAACAATCCTTTCTAAAACCTTCATTCCATACCCCCACTGCATACTCGCTTATATTCTCGCCTCCCGAGAAGAAAAATGGAACAAAAAGGAAAAGGGTGAGCTCAACTAGCCCAATAGAAGAATATTATGACTAAGATAATATACAACAAATTATCGTTAGTCTTCAACAGGAAAAATCTAATAGAATACAATAGACAACAAATTTTAAATCAATATTCGCAATGAAATAATAATTCATTAGAAGAGTTAAGTAGAGAATGCAAACTACTATCTTCTATGTATGAATTTAAAAGTTCACCGCCTATCTTTTATCCCCAGAACATCAATCAATATACATCCGAATCAAATATTCATCTTTGCACTGTGCCAAAGATATTCATCATTAATCATGTTCATCTAAACACTGCTTCATCTCTTTGCACTACGGCCAAAGATATTCTTCAGAAATCATTCATCTTTGCACTACAAAGCAAAGATATTCCATAATATCATCATTTAAAATCAAGATGATGAAAAATATTTTTAAAGAAACGAATCCAAAGGAAACAAAATGACAAGGATTAAGGATTAAGGATTCGTACTTTGTTTTATCCACGTCAAAAAATACCTCAAAAATAATCATAGTGGTGTAAAATTCAAGAATGATCAAAACATGGATACAATCAAAGCTAGTATCCGAATAGATATTTTGAACGAAAAGGAAAATTTTTCATTTTTCATGAATAGTCTTAGTAGTATTCAGTAAATAATGTCGATATCGTGAATAGTCACAGATATCGTGAATAGTAACTCAGACACCAAAAGTTCCAAATTTGATAAAAGTTCCAACCAATATTTCAAAGACAATGATATTGAAGAAATAATATCATTTGAGAAGAAAATAACATCCCTTACCTCAAAAATTAGCACTTCTAGTGGAATACCGGGTATAGTCTTCAAGGAAACTCAGACCGCCTAACAATACTCAAAGTATACTCAAAATACTCACAAGAATACGCCGATAATATAGAGAGAGAAAACTTCAGCTTCGTGTGATTTTCAATTCTAACCTAAGCACCCTATTTATAGAAATTGCTTAGAACACCAAAAGCAGTAAAATTTAATATAATATTAATATATAAAAAAAAAATTCTACGCACATTCTTATAAACTGAAATCAGCTCATTTCAACAACCAACCAAGCCCACCAAACATATCAAAACGTTTTCTAATTTAAATTATTTTAAACTTCCAAAATCAATTATTTTGAGCTTGTAACTTCAATAATTCATAATAAATAGCCCTTTTATCGTAAAAATTCGAATCTCACAAGTTTTTATAGGAAATTCAATTCTCTACAACTTTGCGGAAGAAAGTTATTCCAAATTTCAATCGAAATTGACCAAAATCACAAACGAAGCGATTTTATATAGGCTATAATCAAATTTCAATTAATAAATGGGGTCCACCGACATGTTTAACATGTTTTAAACATTTATTGCAACAAAAATACTCTTTCTCCTCAGATACTCATATATCCCACATTCGTTGTAAAAATATCACCATTATTATATTATTAAAATATAATAATATATTTAAATGAATTATTTTATCGTAAAAAGATAAAATTTCAATTTTCAACAATTGTCACAATAAAATTTTTCTCCATCTATATCCACATAAAATTAATATTTTTCTCATCATATGAATCAATAATTAATTATTCACAAATAATATTACGTAATCACAATATCGACAACCGTGCAGCTTCCTCAGAAAGAGGGGCTTTCCAATAAGAATTTCTTCTTCTTGGCGCCAAGCAATTAGGTGACCAAACCTCTCCTTAGATGTAACTTTCTAGACATTGCCAATAATGTTATCTAATAATATTATTCGAGATAATATGAATTATTGCTTCGATAATGAAAAATACTTTGTGTAATGACAATTATTGAAACAACAAAGAATATAAAATATCAACGCAAAGAAATTATTAACTCAAAAAAAATCTTGAATAAGAATTATTGTAACCATTATTGAGTAGTGCCTTCTTACGTAAGAATCAATAATTGGTGCAATACTGGTAATAACTTGTGTTTTAACCAATTTAGTATTTTAATAAGTATTAATTCAGTAATAACTACGCCAGTTATTTTTAACCAACTTATATTTGTCATTTTCTTCATCCAATCGCTTTCAGTTATGGGGCCCACACATGGTCATGCTTGCAAGGTCGTAAGAATATTCCCACAAAGATTTAATATTCCACGACCAAACGAATATTCCCCGACAACAATGAATATTTTATAACCACTTGCTTATTTTAAATATTTGCGTATTTTACCCCTAACTATCCACATTAATCACATCAACCCTTACTATTTCAAAATAATAAATAGAGAAAATTAAATTTCATTAATAATAAGTTGGGGTCTTACACCATGGGTCCCGTTATCTCAAAGTTTGTGCCTTTGGTATCGGTCTGATGAAAGTTGAGCTCCGTACCCAAAAATCTCGGAAAGTCTTTACGAAAGGCTGCAAAATAAGGTCGAGTCTAAATGATTCAGAGTCCAGAAAGATGATGCAATAAGTTGAAAAGTATCTTTCGGTTCCCAAGGGTCATCAATCTGCTTGTCTTTGATAACTTGCAGTTCATTGGTTACTGCGGTGATGTCTTATGATCACATCCTCAGCTTTGTGAGCCTCGTTCGGTTCGCATCGTGTCTGGGCATCGTTGTACCTTAATCTATCCTCGGAGTTGTAGCCGGGTTGAAATGATGTTTTTGCCCTACCTCGGGGGTTGTCTCCGAAATGAAATGACACTTTTATCCTCATTAAAGGTTGGTACAAGGAAAGTGAAATTTTGAGTGTTTATAATGTATTAGAAGGAATCTTAGTCTATACTCCATCCGATTAAAAAAAATGAGCAAAGTATTTATATACATATTAAAAAAAATCAAAGAAAAAAGAATAAAAAAGTAAAAAAATTATAAATTTATCCTTAGTGACCCATTATATTATATAAATTAGAGTAAAGTTCATATCACCACCTGGGGTTTGGGATCTTTCCCACTTAACCACCTGTAGTCAGTAAAACTACGTTTAAACTCCCGACTTTTTAAGTTGAAGTGAATAAATGCTTTCCGTCTTAACTCTGTTACTTGAGTTGGCTAAAGAATTAATTACCCTCCATATATATATTGAAAGCTTCCATTTTCCTTCTCAATCGGATCATGCATACTCATTTCATTATCACTTTCAGCCACCATATTCCTTCTAGGGTCTCTATCATCCTCGCTAATTTGGGGCGATTCATTATCGTCTGTGTGTCCTTCCTCCTCATCATCCCCAGTCCCAATTTCTTCAATTTTTCTGCCCAACTCCTCAGCATCAACTGAATCACTCCCATCATAATGTCCGAAATACCCCACTCATCATTCTCTCTTTTTCTCTGTCTCCAAGCCAGAGTCTACAAACAGCAAAGCAAACACATTTTAGTATTTAAGTCTCTTTATTACAAAGACTTTCTCTCCAAAATCGAATAAAAATGTTTGAAGATTTTGCATCAAATCCTTCCATCTTGGCATCCATAGATAGCTGGTGTACTCCCACTATTCTGTTTGTTCTTCTAAATTTTATGGTAAGCACTATCTTTTTCAGATCAAGATTATCAAAGCAACAACACCAACCACCAAATCAAGAAAAACAACCAAATAAAGAAAAACAAGAGCAAGAATCTCATCAAAATGACCCACAACAGCCCAAATTAGCTAGATCAAATTCTGTTCTTGAGCATCTCAAATTTATCACTCTCTATACCTTCAGATCCCAAGAATCAAAACCCACTACGGAGACCCAATTCGTTTTTGGCCATTTTCATGAAGAAAACCCTCATAAAATCTCAGACCCATTTCGTTGTTGAACAAATTTATGAAGAAAAAGCCTTCGAATCATAGACCCAATTCGATTTTGAGCAAACCAATGAAGCAAAAATCACAAATACACAGACCCATGAAGCTAATGAAGAAATTAGTGAAGAAGAAGAAGATGATGAAGAGCCACAAAGCCTATATGAAGCTAAAGAAGAAATTAGTGAAGAAGATGATGAGCCACAAAGCCTAGATGAAGCTAATGAAGAAATTAGAAAAGAAGAAGATGAAGAGCCACAAAGCCTAGATGAGGTTTACAGTCAGCACGTAATTATTATTATTATTATTATTATTATTATTATTTGTTTTTGAGACAGTTGCATGTAATTAATTATTATATTTTTGAGGCAACTTTTTGTATATCTATAGGATAAATATTTACATTTGAAAGTTTATTTTTAGGAATTCAATTGATTTTAGATAAGATTTATTATTTTTAAACATTAATCTTGAATTTAAAAATATGTCAAATTAAATTTTAAAAACGTCAATATTAATATTTTATATTTCTGTATGGAAGGAAGGGATATAATAGTTATATATAAAAAATCGAATTTATTAATAAATGCATTTAAGGTAAACTACTAACAAATAAATCTCAGATTTTTAGTATTTTAACAAAATATATACACATACTATAATCGTTAACAAATTATAAAAAAGACGGTCTCTGCCTCGCAGGGGCGTGCATGATAGTTGTATTAATACCAAAATTCAAAGTTTGCATGAGTTGTATATCTTATGATAGTATCACCTACATTAATGTTACGTATAACAATTTTTTCTTTTATTGTTGATGTTAAAGTTGTGATTTATTTATTTTAAAAATTAAGAGGAAGAAGAAGGGGGTATTTCGGATATTTTGGCGTCTGACATACACGCACAGTTAAGTTAGATGAAAAATATGACGTTTTCACTCCAACTCAAAAAATCGAGAATTTAAATGTAGCTTTACCGACTACAAGTGGTTAAGTGAAAAAGACCCCAAACCCCAAGTGGCGATCTGAATTTCTCCCTATAAACTAATAAGTACTTTTAGTTTTTTTTTATACTGATAGATCCCACTAACATATTTACTCTTCATTTTATATATTTTATCTTAATTTTTTGGGACAAAAAATTTGTACATATAACCACCCTGTCCGGGAGTTTTTAAATTGTAAAAAAACAAGAGAATATAAAAGAAGTGAGAAATTTTTGACTCCGAATGCACTTACTCTCCTTAACTTTCTTTTCTCTTCTCTATTATTAAAAATCTCAAAAACATCATTTTTTTTTATGTTCCTTCACTTTTTTTTTCTTATTTTTTTTCCAAACTAAAAGTCAAACACAGAGTATTTAAGGACGGAATAAATATATTTATATTAATTTATAAGTTATGTCTTGACATCAGTTAAGAATTTACATATTTTAATGTAGTAACATATATACAAGAACTCCAAACAAAAAATAAATAAATAATTCCTCCTAGAACCCTTCTCTCTCTCTCCTCCATTTTTCTTTCTTTAGAAACTCTGCCTGTCCCCATTGTCTCTTACTTTATTAAGCTTCCCGTACACAGTTTCTCTCTCTCTCTCTCTCTCTCTCTCTTCTTTAGGAAGCTTTCTTTTTCTAACATATTCTCTCACTAAACACTTGCAAAGCTGCTCAATACGTATACATATATACACACTTAAAAGTCATAGCACTATCTTTTGGTGCAATGTAGACTGAGTTTATCATTTAATCACCAAATAATAACTAAAAAATGGCAAAGTGTCACCGGAACGACGTTGCATCGGTGGTCCTCGACCGCTCCACCGGCGGTGGCAGCGGCTTCAAGCTATGGTCAACCTTTACTGGAGGGTCATTTCGCCGTAAAATCATCGACACAATGCGCTGCGGTGGCGGTGGTGGCGGTGCTGCCACGTCAGCTAGCGACAAGCCTGAACAGAAAGTGCCGGAGAAAAGGCCGGAGTGTAGATCCGACCCGAAGAAAAACGGCGGATCCGAGAGGCTGTCGGAGCTCCTGAGGCTGTCGGAGTCGTGGAATGAGAACGAAGAGGAAGAAGTAAAGAAGAAAGTGAAGGTACTGGAGGAGATGAAGAGAGTGGTGAAGAGGTTGCAATGCGACGACGTTTTATGGGGAGCGAAGGAAGTAAGGAGGCTTACAAAGGAAGATTCGGAGGCGCGAACGACTCTGGCGTTGCTCGGAGCGATTCCGACGCTTGTGGGATTGCTGGATTTGGAGGACATTGATTTCCAAATCAATTCGCTTTATGCTTTACTTAATCTTGGAATTGGCAATGATGCGTGAGTTTCTCTCTTCATTTTTATTTTTGATTAATTTTTTAATTTGGGCTGATTTGGATCAGATCTAAAGTCTTTGTAAGTTTAGCTTCTGTTTGGTTGATTGGGAAATTTAGGAAAGTAAATTGAGGTGAGCAACTAAAAAAGGGGAAAAAAAGTTAAATTTAGTGTTGGTCTCATGTTCTAAGTTCTATGAGTGTTTGGATCTACTAAAATGCATTTTGTTTTTGTTTTTGTTTTTTTTGGTATTTTAAGTGCAAGGATTTAGTGTTTTTTCTATAAAATAAATTAAATTAAATTAAACTACATTTTGGGAAGGTAAGAGATTTAGTGTGTGTTTGAATGCTTTAGAATTAGGGGAGAATAATTGAGGAGAGAAGGATGGATGTGAACATTATAAATGTTTTTGACATGTATTGATTGGGTGCTTTTTCACATTTTGTTTGTTTTTGTTTTTTTTCTCTGGTTTAAGTTTTGCTTTATGCTCTGTAGCTGAAAATGTGAACAAAAATAATTTAGTAGGGAAGGAAAGAGGAGGAAATTTGCATTTCTTACATGATGAATTGTGAGTGTCTTTTGATCTGCATTTCTCTGTTCATCTTTCCCACCTTTTTTCAATCAATTTTTGGTTTTGGTTTTCTGCTATTTCGGTTGGTTAATGAGGAATGAGGGAATGATTCAATAATTGGGGCGAGAAGGATTGATGGAAACTTTTTGGTTCTTATGCATTGTTTTGTAGTGTCTTTAGATTTGCATTTTGAGTTCTTTTTACTCTCTTTTTTTTATGTCTAATTGTACTGATATTGTGCACTTGAATTCTGGCTTCTGTTTGGTTGCGTACAAAATAAAGGAAATAATTGAGGAGAAAGGATATATGTGAACATTTGAGGATTCTTGTGTTATGACTGGCTTTTTTTTATCTGCGTTCCCATGCTTGCGGTTTTAATCAGTCTAGCTTCTGTTTGTTGGTATTTAAACAGAGGAAAGCAATAGAGTGACAGAAGAAAAGAAATTAATTCTGTTTGTTTGAAATTAATTAAGCATAAGTATGCTATTAGGTAAGGCCTAGAGCCTAATGCTTATTTGCTTTCCCTACATTTCGTAGGCAATCAAACCAAGGAGTGTTATATATGCTTTTTTCTTCCCTAATTTTATGTCATTTTCTTTAGAAAGTATGTTCTTTTAACACTATTTAGTTCAAATGTTGGGAAGACTATGGTGGTTGCAAAATAAAGTCAAATGAAATTATTAAATTTACAGTTTAAACATTTAAAAATTTATTTTAGAAATTGTTTTGCTAATGAGATTTTTGAAATTTTATTAGATTTATGTCATTGTATGGTCTACACGGAGAAGGATGTTTTTTGTGTTTTTTTGCTTTCTCTAGTTGATTCGATTTTTTTGTCAGAGTTGTGTTTTTTTTCTCCTTTCATAGTTTGCATTTAGGAATGCCTATTGTATCTATCTTTCTTGTTTTTTGTTATTTCTCTGTGCCGGATGTGAAGAAAGCAACATTATACTGTTGTTTTCTGTGAAGCAAATATGGGGCTTACCTGTTAGTTCATTACATTAAATTGCTGATAGATACATTATTAAATTGCTTATAGATTCAGTTGGTGAACCATTTTTATTATATGCTAAGGGTCACACAACAGAAAAACACCCAACATACATATGCACACAGTTTTTATGAGGCCAATATCGTAAAACGTGTTTATCTATTGTAGCATTGTAATAACTGAACTTTAATGAATTCATGACACTTTTCTACAGAAACAAAGCGGCAATAGTTAAAGCAGGCGCTGTTCATAAAATGCTAAAACTCATTGAATCTCCCAATGAGTGGCCTAACCGGGCTGTTGCTGAAGCAATAGTTGCAAATTTTCTTGGCTTGAGCGCTTTAGATTTGAATAAACCAATTATTGGATCCTCCGGTGCTATTCCATTTTTGGTGAAACCCCTAAAGGATCCAGATGGCAACGCTAGTTCTCAAGCAAAGCAAGACTCTTTGCGAGCACTATATAATCTCTCAATCTTGCCCTTGAATATTTTGCCAATGCTAGAGACAGATTTGGTACCATTCTTATTGAGCTCATTGGGGGACATGGAAGTCAGCGAAAGAATACTCTCAGTCCTCAGCAATGTAGTATCGACAACTGAGGGACGAAAGGCCGTTAGCGATGTTCCGGATGTGTTCCCAATTTTGATAGATGCTCTGCATTGGACTGATTCACCTGCATGTCAAGAGAAAGTTTCATACATTTTAATGGTAATGGCTCACAAATCATATGGAGATAGACAGGCGATGGCCGAGGCTGGAATTGTTTCATCCCTTCTTGAATTGACTCTTCTAGGGAGCACATTAGCACAAAAGAGGGCTTCTAGAATATTGGAGTGCTTGCGAGTTGATAAAGGAAAGCAGGTTTCAGAAAGCTATGGTGGAGGTTTGGGTGGCACATTATCGGCACCTCTTTGTGAGTCTTTATTATCGTCTGCAGATCCAAATCTACGGAATGAGGATGATATGATGAGCGAGGAGAAAAAAGCAGTGAAGCATTTAGTTCAACAAAGCTTGCAAAACAACATGAGGAGGATAGCGAAAAGGGCCAATTTACCTCAAGATTTTGTGCCATCAGATCATTTCAAGTCGCTCACATCAAGTTCTACATCTAAGAGCTTGCCATTTTGAGAGGAGTGAAAGAACTTCATAAGCTAGTGCTCTCTTAATCTATTTTAGTTTGTGTTTTTTGTCGCTTGTTGGATGAAATAATAATTGTTAGCGAATTAACATATAATTATCCGTATATATTTCTAGATGTTATATTTAAGGGTTATTTACGCTTTTTAGTATATTTTTAGAAAAAATTACAACAAAAGTGCATTCAGAAAATATTTATAGAATTAATATATTTTTAATATTTTATTTATAAGAAAAAATATTTTATTTTCACTGATGTGGTAAATCAGTTATACCTCTAAGCCAAAGCTCCCCATTCTGATTAACCGGCAATGCCTCTCCACTTTCCGGATCAATAATTTTCGCCTCCATGCTCGACACCAACAATCTCGCCGACCCCTTTCTTCTACTCTCCTCCAACAAAATCGTCGCCGACCCTATTCCGGTTGATTCCGTCAATCCATACCCCTGCAAAATCTACACCGCCGAAAACTTCTCAAAAAATCCCTCTTACCACTTTTTTACTCAGTGGCACTCCGCCCGATGACACCTCTTTACTCAACAACTATATAATTGTCTAATATTGTACTTCAATTACTAATTAGCTATTTCATTTGGTTACTATTATATTCTGATTTAGTTACTAGGGACTTTTTGACAATATGGAGGTTGATTAAATTAGTTTTGAAAACTTGTTGATTGTGTTTTGGTTACTCGTGCTTATATATAGTTAGATGCTGCTGATTAGTCTTCAATTCTTTTATCAGTAGTTTGACATTGTTTGTTTGTTCATATTGAATTTTTTAGATTCTTTCCTTTAGAGGTAACCAAATGCGTATTAGTGAGTGACAGAACTTCATCATGTTGGTTACTTATAAATAACTTTTTTAAAATAAAATTATTTATAATATGGTGCAGTAGGTAGTCAAACCTTCATACACATGTAACAATTTTAATTTTTGTGGGTAACCATAAAAAAATTTCATAATAGTTACCAAGTATTACATGTATTTGTTTTATTTATCTTGTTATATCATGATAGAATCAGAGAGTAGTCGTGTGGTTTTCTCTTAATGTAAGAAAAAGAAAATACAAAATATTATTCAATATTGTGTAACACAATCTCGGTTATCTTACATCAATAAAAAAGTGCAGTTAGTAGCCAAATATTCATAAAAAGGTAATTATTTTAGTTTTTGTGAGTAACAAATAATCATAAAAAAAATCATAACAATTACCAAGTGTTATCATCTTTCCTTCTCTCTCTTACTATATATATATATATATATATATATATATATATATATATATCCCGTCTCATGAGAGCGGATCGCCCATTGAAAGAAGAAGAGAGGCAGCTGCATGTCACAGAATTGGCATATTCATACAAACAACAACATTATCTTTCTTTCTCTTTATATATATATATATATATATATATATATATATATATATATTAATTTAATTTTCTAAAACTTAAATAAACTCCTCGATCCCATGATTGGTTCGCTCATTCACCTTCTCTTCACTTTTCACTTGAGGCACGTAGTGTCCTCTTCTCCGATTTTCATGCATCACCCCTCTCTCTCTCTCTCACTCACACATGTGCACTCTTTTTTATAATTATTTTATGAATGCATTAATCTTGTAATTATTTTTTAATTGTTATATTATAGTGTAAAGAACCCTATATTTAATTAGGTCTCATTTTGTTTCATGTGAAGTAGTTATATATGAATAAGCCCAAGGAGCAAACTTTGGATATAAAATTCATCTTACTAGTACTCTTTAGGGTTAAATGTTTTTTTCATCACTGTATTTTAGGTCAACTTACAAACGACTAATAAAACTATTTTTTCTTACAATCAGCTCATTGAACTCAAGTTTTCTTACAAAACGTTAGAAAATCTGTTAAATCTTTTGACTTTAAACGAAAAGGAACACATCAGCTGCAGACGTGTAAAAATTTTCTTATGTGGCACAGATCATCCCATGTGGCATTCATTACGTGGACATAGAGTGAAAAATAAATAAAAGAAAAACTATATATTCAAAGCAACAATTAACAAAATAAAATCAAACCCAGCTACTCTTTCTCCTAAACCCCTTCCCCATCCCCTGACGTCTCCCTGTCATTTGCCCATCGCATGTTGCTCCTCTTTTCTCTTTTTTCTCCGTTCCCCATCCTTTCTCCTAGGGAAAAGAAAACTGAGGAAAGAAAGATAGTTTTGAACCAACACAAAATAAATTCAACGAGTGGAGAAGCCGACGAGTAGATCTAGATCAGTAACAATATTTTTTTTTTTCTTATTATTTCTTCATCTCTTTTTTCTTTTATGAGTAGATGTTACTTTGGTATGAGTCGACATTTGTTGTGGTGTGTTGTTTTAGAACAAATCAAGATGGGGCGAGGTGCGATTTTGACGATCTGATGCATCTAGGTTGATTCGTGACTAGATTTTTGATGATTTGGGAGTAGGTTTTGGTATTGTTTGTGGGCTTTAATTGATTTTGGAATTAAAAAATAATTGTGGGACTATGATTTTAAATTTTTTTGACAAGATTGTGTTTGATTTTAAAAGGTTGATGGTTGGTTGTGTGAGTTCGATCCCAACTATGACGGTGGCTAGGTGGTGCGATGGCTGGGTGGTAGTGAGATATTCATGACTTCTGACTTTAGTTGTTTTGTGGTAATAATGGTGTTGTGGTTGGGTGGTAGTGACTTCGTGGATTTTGACCCTAACTTAATTTTCATATGTGCTTTCCTTTGGTTGGGTGGTATGAAGAAGATGAACAATACGAATTCATAAATATGAAAAAGAAGATGAGCATTAATTTCTCCCTTTAATTTAGTTAATTCAAATGTTATAATTTAATTAAAAATTATTTTACTACACATAATTCATTAATTTACCAAGTAAAAATGCATATATATAATGTCAAAACAAATTTATAAATATGTATGTATATAAAGTAAATAAGAATTGTAAAAATAAATTTATAAATATGTATGTATATAAAATCAATAAGAATTGATTTTTAATTTCAACATATTTTGTTTTTATAATTTCCTAAATAATTATACTTGTTATTAAAAAACTCATTTTCTATTAATCACAAAAATAAGTAAATTATTATTTTTATTTTTTACATTTCTTTTTGCTAATATTTTTGATTTTATTTTATTTTATAAAAAAATTATTTCATTTCCACATAGTCATGGCCACATCATACAGTCATGGCTACGTGGGATCATCATTGCCACATCAGCTCTTTTTTATAACTCAACAATTGATGTGTTTATTTCTGTCTAAAGTCACAAGACTTAACGAATTTTCTAACGTTTTATAAGAAAATTTGAGTTCGGTGAGTTGAGTATAAAAAAAAAAATTAATTAATTATTTATAAATTGACCTAAAGTACAATAACCAAAAAATATTTATCCCGTACTCCTTAAAACATTCTGCTGCCAAAATAAAAATAAAATGGCGATTGATAAAATACCATAGCAATATTTATGTTGTCAAAAATTTGGCAACACTTTTGCACTTAGTTTACCATACTTCAAACTTTCAGCACGTTGTTTCTTTGTTTTGGCATAATAATTATTGTTCAGACATTCATGGACCAAAAAAACAATAATTCTAGGCTGATTGGCCACGAGTCTAGCGATCGACTAATTTTTTTTACTATTATTTTTTTTTAAAATGTATAGTATTTATTTTAATTGAAATTTTTATAGAATACAATAATTTAGTTGTAATTTGAATACATATATAAAATAAAATTATAAAAAATAGACCTAAATTATTTTTTAAAAGGCAATAAAAAAATTTTTGAACCGTTCGCCACTGGCAGTGGCGGAACCATAACATTATAGAGGGAGGTCAAAATACATCAATAAAAAAAAAAATTTAACGCTTGGAGTGCTTCTTTCAAATTCATTTTGCCGAATTATAGTATTCACATTATCATATTCCAACCCTTGTCAACTTTTAAATTGTGAGTCTAATGACTTTAAATATATATATATATATATATATATTAATTTTTCTCGAACTATGAGACTATTAATCAGCCATCGTATGCCCAATCAGGCTAGTCGTGCAGATGAGAACAACTCTCGGGCATTGGAGGTGCAAGGAAAGGACCAAGGTGAAGGCAGCCGGAATCAGATGAAGTTTATTTTGCAGAAGAAGATGCAGCAGAACAAAGACGTTATGCTGGCCCTGCGTCTTCAACAAGAGGAGCTTGAACAACAGATGGCTAAGATGGCTGGAGAGCAGGAGGTGTCTTCGCAAAGACGTAGGCATCGGAGCCGATCCAGGTCACCTCGACGGGGAGAGGCCGAAAGAGAAAGAAGCAGGCACAGAAGCCGCTCTCGTGACGGCCGAAGTAGAAGAAGGAGTCGGTCAGCAGAACAGAGATCGGAGCATCCGAGCAGATCGGGACAGAGGAGGAGGGACGTGTCTCCTGAATACGGGAGGGACAGACCCAGATCACCCCCCCGTAAAGAGGAGTCCGACCCCTCACCCGAAGGGTGGTTGAATTAAAGAAATTGCTGGCAGCGAAGAACTCGATGGGGACACCCTCGGCTTGTCTAGGGTCACCATTCTCGCCCGAGATAAATCATGTTACCGCCGATCCCAAGAAGAAGATGCCCCCGATGGAGACATATGATGGGCTGGGGGATCCATACGATCATTCAAACGGATACGACAGACTGATGACATACTACGGACATTCAGACGCTGCCAAATGTCATATGTTCGCGACCACTCTGAAAAAGAGTGCCCGAGAATGGATGGGAACCTTGGCGGCGGGGTCGATTAATTCATGGAGTGATCTCTGGGAGAAGTTTTACGCCCGGTTCGGAAGCAACAGAAGGAGAGGAAAGATCACAGCTTCCCTCATGTAGGTTCAGCAAAAATCAGATGAGAGCCTAGGCCAGTACATCAAGAGGTTTCAAGAGGCTATGGGGTCGGTAGCAGAGTTGAATTCTCCACAAGCCCTGGGTTTCATCACGATTGGATTGGACATTGGGAAATCGAAGAAACTGATGAAGAATTTGGTGATCAACCCTCCGACAGATTTGACAGAAGCCTTCCATTGGGCAGAAGGGTTTATTGCGATAGAGGAGGCTATGGGAAATTTCAGACCGCACTCCCAGTCGTACGAGAAGTCCAAGGATCGGGACAAGCAGAACTTTCAGCGGTCGGATAATCAGGGGAAATCTTACAACTATGGTAAGAAAAGCTACAATGGGGGAGGTTCGGGAAGTGGTCGACCACCTTTCCCGAACAGGAACGTCAACAAAGTCTACACCGCCCTCAACACTAACCGGGCGAAGATATTGGAAGAGATGCGGAACAAACCTTTTTTCGAGCCATGCCCGACGCACCTGAAGCCTGGAAAGAGGGGTCGGGACAAATACTATGAGTACCACCAGAGCCGCAGGCATACGACGGAGATGTGCAATGATCTGAAGGACTTGATAGAGAAGAACATTCAGAATGGGCAGTTAGTGCAGTATGTGGTCGGACGAGAAGGTTCTGAGGCACCTCGAGAGGAGAACAAAGGGCCGACTCGGGAAACATAGTAGCAACCGAACCCACAAGCCCAAGGGGTGATTGATGTAATTTCAAGTGGCTTTGTGGGGCGCGGTAACCTAAGAAAGAGAAGTGGACACCTCGAGGCCAGGTCTTTGTCGAAGAAAGAAGTTCATCGCCCAGAAAAGGCAGGGCCTACTCAGAAGTTTCCATCTCTTTCTCAGACGAAGACTATCCTACCAATCACATTAAACCGCATGATGGGGCACTGGTAATAACAGCACAGGGCGGGCCAGTGAAAATGAAAAGGATGATGATCGATAATGGGCCCTCGGTCGACATACTGTATATGCACGCCTATCAGAGGATGGATTTAGAAGGAAAGAAGATGGAGTTGGGAGGAGAAGGCCCATTGTATGGGTTCAGTGGGGACGCGGTGCATGTGTCAGGAACCATCGAGCTGCCTGTCAAGTTCGGCACAGCACCCCAATAGACAGAAATAATGGTCATATTTTTTGTGGTACAGGTAGATTCGGCATACAATGCTATTCCGGGCAGGCCGACACTAGCAGCTTTGCAAGCGGTGACATCCATACCGCATTTTAAAATCAAGTTTCTCGACATTGCCCGAAGGTGTTATCAGAATACTCTAATTTCTTCAAGGGGTCAACAAACAGAAACATATAATGACCATTGAAATAGAGCCATTCACGGAGAGTAGCACCGAACCCCTCGCCCTATCGGCCGAAGAAATAGAGGATGTAGAGTTGGTAAGGGAATCTAGAAAAATTGGTTAAGATCGGATCGGGATTGGCAGAACCGTTCAAAAAAGGGTTGATAGATCTTCTTCGGGTGTATGTCGACATCTTTGCATGGGAACCTAGTGACATGCCTGGGGTAAGCGAATCGGTGGCATTACACAGATTGCACGTGGATCCGAAAAGAAAGCCAATCATTCAAAAATGAAGAATTTTTGCTCCAGAAAGGCAGAAGATCATAGACGAAGAAATTGCCAAATTACTGGAAGAAAATTTCATCTTCAAAATCGACTATCCTGAATAGCTGCTAACGTGGTATTGGTCCAAAAACAGAATGGGAAGTGGAGACTGTGTGTGACGCCCCTAAAATAGGTATACAACACCCATTCTGAGTCGCCAAATACATGGTACAGAAGCAACTACAACTTTATTAATACAATTGTCGTGTAAAATACGACAACACATAAACTGTGAGTTTAAATACAAATATTGTCATCTAGACAATATTCAAACACAAATAAGTCCTCATTACAATTATTGATACACTATTTTACAAAATAGTGAGGACTTCAAAAACAACTTCCTAGGACCTTCATTCCATACCCCGACCAATACTCGCTACATTCTCGCCTCCTGAGAAGAAAAATGGAACAAAAAGGAAAAGGGTGAGCTCAACTAGCCCAGTAAAGAATATTATGACTAAGATAATATAGAAAAAATTATCGTTAGTCCTCAACAGGGAAAAAAATCTGATAGAATATAATAGACAACCAATTTCAGATCAATATTCGCAGCAAAAATAATAATTCATAGATGAGTTACGTAGATAATGAAATCTACTATAATCTATGAATTTAAAAGTCCATCATCAATATTTTATCCCTGTAACATCAATTAATATTCATCTTGAATCAAATATTTATTTTTGCACTACAGGCCAAAGATATTTATCAGTTGGTCATGTTCATCTCAACCCCTGTTCATCTTTGCACTACGGGCCGAAGATATTCATCAGAAAATCATTAATCTTTGCACTACAGGCCAAAGATATTCATTAATGTCATTATTTAGGACTGAGGATGATAAAAAATATTTTTAAAGAAACAAATCCAGTGAAACAAAAGAACAAATTTTAAGGATTCGTACTTCAAGCAATCCAAGTTCAAAAATACTTCATAAATAATCATAGTGGAGTAAAATTCAAGAATGAAGACCAAAACATGGATACAATCAAAGCTCGTATTCATAATAGATATTTTGGACAAAAAATGAAAATTTAATTTTTTTTCTGTGAATAGTGTCGTATTTGTGAATAGTACCGTATACGTGAATAGTACCGTATACGTGAATAGTAAACCCGACACTAAAAGACAAGAATTTCACAAGAAAAATATTACCAATATTCCGGCATAATGATATTGAAAGAAATAATATCATTTAAAAAAAAAATATCCCTTACCTCGAAAAGACAGTACTTCTGACTGGAATACTAGATATAGTGCTGAAGGGAACTTGCACCATATAGCAACAATCAAAGTATCAAAATACTCACAAGAATACGCTCGATAATATAGAGAGAAAACTTTAGTTTCTGGTATGATTTTCAATTCTAACCTAAGCACCCTATTTATAGGAAAATGCTTGGAACACCAATGCAGAAAATTTAATAAAATAATAATATATTTTTTTCTTAACTTCCTACATACACTTATTTTGTCCAAATATTAGCCACACCTCACCAACAACCACCAAAAACGTTTTTCTCATTAAACTCATTTAAAACTCCAAAAAAATCAATTATTCTGGAACTTCAATAATTCATAATAAATAGCCATTTTATCAAAAAAATTCAAATCTTATGTCCATTCCATAGGAAATTTAATTCTCTACAAATTCTAAATTCCAAACAGAAATTGACCGAAATCCACATACGAACGATTTTATAGGCTGTAATCAAATTTCAGTCAAGAAATGGGGTCCACAAACATGTGTAACATGTTTTAAACATTTTTTTGTAATAAAATACTCTTCTTCCTTATTTATTCATATATCACACATTCATTGTAAAATATCACCATTATTATATTATTATAATATAATAATATATTTAAATAAATTATTTTATCAGAAAAGATAAAATATCAATTTTTAACAATTGTCACATTAAAATTGTTCTCCATCTATATCCACATAAAATGAAAATTTTCCTTATCATATAAATCAATAATTAATTATTCACAAATAATATTACAGAATCACAATACTGACAACCAGGCCGTTCTCAGAAAAGAGGGGGCTTTCCAATAAGGATTTCTCCTTACTGGCACACAATTAGGTGACTAAACCTCTCCTTAGACAGAACTTTCTAGACATTGCCAATAATATTCTCTAATAATATTATTCAAATAATATAAATTATTGATCTGATAATGGAAAATACTGTGTAGTGACAATTATTGAAATAATAATAATATAAAATATCAACGAAGCAATTATTGAATCAATAAAATAAAATATTGAACAATAATTACTGTAAAAATTATTGAGTAGTGCCTTCTTACGTAAGAATCAATAATTGGTGCAATACCGTGTGCTACTGTGTTTTAACCACCAGGTATTCCAACAATATTAACGGTAACAACTACGCCGTTATTTATAAACAACTTATACTTGTCGTTTTCTTCATCCAATCGCTTTCCGTTATGGGGCCCACACAAGTCCATCATCGTCGCATTTAATATTCTCCGACAAAGGTGAGAATATTCCACAACCAAACGAATATTCTCCAATAAAAATGAATATTTTATAACCACTTGCTTATTTGAAGTATTTGCGCATTTTACCCATAACTAACCACATTAATCAAATCAACCCTTACTATTTCAAAATAATAAATAGAGGAAATTCAATTTCATTTAATAATAAGTCGGGGTCTTACAACCTCCCCTCCTTATGAAATTTCATCCTCGAAATTGACGTACGTACCTAGTGTTTCGAAAAGGTGAGGATACCTCACTTTTATTTCTGTTTCCAACTCCCAGGTCATTTCCACAATAGCATGGTTCCTCCACAAAACTTTGACTTGTGGTATGACTTTTGTGCGTAGGACATGCTCCTTCCTATCCAAGATCTTAACAGGTACCTCTTCGTACGTTAAGTCTTCAGCTATTTCGTCCGGTTCTAACTCAATAATGTGGTTCGGGTCTTTCACATATTTACGAAGCATAGATATATGAAAAACATTATGAACACGAGACATACTTGGAGGTAATGCGAGTCTATAGGCTACATTTCCTACTCGGTCAAGAATCTGAAATGGACCAATAAATCGTGGATTGAGCTTTCCTCTCTTCCCGAATCTTGTAATTCCCTTCCATGGGGCTATTAGGTTTGTAATATTCATGTGCGCAATCATATTGCATACATTAGCGGAAACGTGGAAAATCATAGTTTAAA
Organism: Panax quinquefolius; assembly: GCA_020205615.1. Lineage (NCBI taxonomy): Eukaryota > Viridiplantae > Streptophyta > Magnoliopsida > Apiales > Araliaceae > Panax > Panax quinquefolius. Next base: position 100,008,272 of record CM035163.1, on the reverse strand, counting down.
ATTATTTACAAACCATAAAACCCGGATCATCCTTTATGCATAATTATTAATTAAACGAAAGGATAAAGAATAAAATCATACCCTTGAAGATCGAGCTTCCTCAGGTACAAGTTCACCTCCAAATCCTTTCGCGTTCAACTTGAATCCACCGGGTTTGGTTCCTTCCTTTGATCAACGTTAGCCACCCATATGTTTGGCCTCTAGAGGTGATCCACCAAGGAAGAAGAAAATTCAAGAAGAAGGGTGGTTGGCTAAACCCTAGTTTTTCTATCTCTATAGAAAAGGTCTACTCTCCCAACAATTAGAATTATGTCGTATGTTAAAAAAGTCAACAACCCCCACCACCCATAATAAGACTCCTCTTATTTATAGATGTGGGCAACCCACCTTAACAATTAAGGAATTTGGTTTTAATTAATTAAATTCTTTTAATTAATTAAGCTCCCTAATCTTATTAGGGATAATTAATTAAACTCCTTTAACTAATTTTCCTTCCTAATCCAATTAGGAATAAATGAGAGTACTTATATTAAATTAATTCCTAAACTCTTTTAGAAATTAAAATAATAATAATTGTAATAATATTAATAAGACTCCTCTTATTAATTTATATTCAATATTTCTAAAATATTAAATAATAAATATTAAGCTATTTAATTTATTCTATCACCATAGATTAAATTAAATATACTTAACATATTATTACGATTATGCCATTAACTTCTTAAATAATTATTCCTCCTTTTATGGTGTGACCCTTTAGATTCTCCATATTAAACCTATTGTGAATAAATCAATTAGAATAATTCTAATCTTATTTAAATAAATAAATTAAATAATTAATTTATTTAAATAAATAATATTTATTCTACAATAGGATAAGCCTCCCTAGCGATCAACGACTTTCCGGATAATATAGATTTCAACATTAATCATTAAAGAACCTTTGAGTAAATAGTTACCGTCATAATTCAATCCTTCCACCATACAATGTCCCAATTAAATATAAGACATGGAATTCTTCACAAGTCTTATTTTATTTAATTATATGTATTTCGATCCTTAAATGCACAACTCCAAATAATGCAAATTAGAAACTCCTTTCTAATTTCATTCGCCTTAACCCAAGGACTCACTGGGTTGTCATTTATCGAATCACATAGACATTTCTCTTCTTTTATTAAAGTGGTAGATTCTTTATCGATCATACATTATCTCCATGTATAACTTATTATACCCAAGCATACCCTTTGATATACCCTAAGGGTCTTAAGGAATAAGTCAAAGTATAACTCATCATACACAAGATACTATGATGATCTCAAGTCCAATGATTACTTGTACTACTATCACTACAGAATTCCTATTGACAGCAAAATAAAACTCCATTAGGTATTCCTTAGCGAGCCAATGCTTCGAGTGAACTTATTCTCTAATAAGCACCTACATACTTGCTTTAGTGTCTCCACACAAATGATCATGAGATCAATCATCCTCATCCAATGAGCAAGTGACAACGTATGTACCAATCTATCCGGATTCACTAATCCCCAATTTAGTAATCCAATGATTGGGAACTATTTTAGTTTTAAGCTTTCAAAGAATTTAGATCTCATTAGAATGATCATCATCATTATTCTAAAAGCATTGCTTAAAACTATGGGTTTATCACATATTATAAAACAAAGATCATGTAGATAATTAAAAGCCTTTAATAAATTAATACTTTTTATTAATAAATGAATAAGATTGTTACAAAGTATATGCTTTATCATCAAACATGATTGGCTTGTGTGCATACTACTTTCAATCTCCCACTTGCACTAAAGCCAATCGTCATGGTATCTTATACTCTTCTTCTTCTAAGTGACGATTATCCTGGCCATTGGATAAGCTTTAGTTAATGGATATGTAATGTTGTTCATGAGAGTCCACTATCTCTATAGTGATTTCCCATCTTTCAATGATTCTAATAATCAAATGAAAGTGCCACAACACATGTTTAGATCCAAGATGAGACTTGGGAACTATTCCTAGTTCAGAATGAACTTTTAATCCAAACAATCAACTTGTAGCTTTCATTTATAGCTATATACTTTGTCTTTATCACTAAACCAAAGAACTCTTTCATTGTTTGAACCTTTCCAATTCAACGCACTACTCGCTTCAAGGTAACACTTTACCTTAAAGTGGATTTTCTCATCGTCTTGGTGCATTCAAAAACTTGAGTCCAGTAAAGCCCTCTAGTTTTAATTCGCACCCACCATGTATGCTCACATCCTTAGTGCCAGGTTAAGAACTTTAAGATGTTTTTTTTCACCGTCTTACGTTGATCTTCTCCGAATATGACCGATCAACATCGTCTCTCGATATTTCATTGCATACATGATTGTCACTCATGCGATCTCTCTTCTTTGGAGTCTATGGGGACTATTAAGAGAAATACACTCCATAGCTCATCGACATGAAACATCTCTTGGAGTTTGCCATGCTAAACGACTTTAGCATCAAATGAATATACGTTCCTTGGGTTAAGTCGAGCATCCTTTTAAATCTATCTATATAGATTTATATCCCCAATTAAGATACTCTTCCCAAATCATTCATGGAGGAATGTTTAGACAACTTTATCTTTACTGATTGTAGCATTGGTATGTCATTCCTTTCCGTAGTATATCAACATATAATATTAGGAATGTCACGGCGCTCCCACTGACCCTTTTATACACACTAGAACTCTTACCTCATCGAATGTAACTCTGGATCATCATCTTCTATGATGTGTACCTCATCATCATCATCCATGATGAATCCATACCTCCTAGGTATATTCGGTACTATTCCAGATTTACGATTCGGTTGTGGTACAATAGGTCTATCTATAGGTTCCTCTTATTTGACTTATAGTGTTTTGTGGTTCTTGAACTCTTCAAGATCTATTATCCTCCCACTAGCCCCTTCAATGATAAACACCTTTATCTTAGAAGGCAGCGTGTTTCGCAATAAACACCTTTTGCTATGTAGGATTATAGAACATATGCCCTAAACTTACTTTAGGATGTACCACAAATTGTACTTGTCAAATCTTGTCCCAAGCTTATCCTTTGAAACCGCTTTCACATAAGTTGACAAACCCTTTATCTTAACATACTTAAGATTAGGAATCCTCCCTCGGCCCATAACTTTTATGGAGTCTTGGGGCCGGATTTTTGAGGTTACCTTTTTCGTAGATATGTCGACCATTTCTAGAACATGACCCTGAGGGATACTTTGGAATATCGGTAAAATCATTATGGACCGCACTATGTCCAACAAGGTATGATTTTTCCTTTCGGATACATCAATCAATTATTGCGTGTCGATGTGTCCATTATGAGAAAACCATTTGAGATGATCCGAAACTTATTGCACAAGTATTTATTCCTTGATCTAATCAAAGAATCTTAATACATTGCCAATTTGTTTCACTTCAATTCTTTGAACCTTTCAAATAATTCACACTTGTATTTCAACAAATACATACATTCAACTCTTTGAATGATCATCTCATTTTCTTATACTAATTTGTTCAATATGCAAAATTATTTTCTTGTAAGTCAAGTATACAAAATTTATTAAGTGATATTCCATTTATATAAAACATTATTATTATAAATAGAACAACAATTGTTCTTAATTATAATACCAAAATTTCATTGTCCAACAATAAAATGGAAATAATATTTTTAACAAGAACCTGAATACAATAACAACTTATCGACTTAATAGATTTTCTCGTAGGCTTTGCTAAACTATAAGTTTCTATGGCTAATCGCACAACCTTTGCTTCATTTTCCACACATAGGATTACTTATATTTGTTTAGCTTTCTACTGTTGGTCCCTTCATAAATCTATATTTATGATAACCAAAGTCAGTATCCAATACCCAAGTAGATCCTCGACTTAAAGAAAAATTATTTTAAATCATGAACAAAAATCGTATTATGGCAAACTTCACTAAGCTTCTTTGGTTAGCCTCTGCAAGATGCTTCTCGCAGCTTTCTTTCGATGTCCGGCTTATTGCAAGAGAAGCAAACCCTTTGCTATCCGTATCGCTTTTGTTCTTATTATCCTTTGTTTATGCCTTTCTATATACCTTCTTTGAATCGTTCTTCTTTTCAGAAGATCCTTTGGCCCCTACCAATAAGACATGGTCTTTCTTGGTTGGAAAGTGACTCTCAACATTTTTCAACATGTTAAGCAAATCAGCGAGGCTGATATCTAGCTTGTTCATATGAAAAATTCACAACAATTGTGAAAGGAGTCTAGGAGTGAGTGCAAGATCAAATCTTGGCTCAACTCTCCATCCATGACAAAACCAGTTGTCCTAATTGATCAATCAAATTGATTATGTTAAGAACCTTTTTGTCTGTACTATAGTGCCATTGCCCATTCTAGATCGGAAGAGCTCCTTAGATATCTGATATCTATCAGTCCTACTTTCCTCACCATCAACTACTTGATGTGCAGGAATATAGTAGGAGCATCCATAGTTTCATCTTGTGGCTCAAGCTCGTTACTTTCGTGGATGCGAGCATGATGCATCGAGCCAATCAGGCATCATCTTGCCACTTTCTAAAAGTAGCAATCTCTTCCTCGGAGGCATTGTGCGCAACCATTGCGAGGGATAGGCGATTAAGGACATAAGATAGCTTTTCACTATGAGAACTATTCTCAAATTCTTTAACCAATCCGCTTAATTTGGCCCGGTTAATTTAGCATCTAATATGCTTCGCAGTGATAGTAATTTTAGACATTGTAAAATTCTGTAAATGAATTTGTAATTAACAACATTTTAACATACATTCTATTATTAATTACCAAAATAAATTAGGTCTTGTTTTAAATTGGTATCTCCCACTATTTTCTTCAAACTATATTACCTCACTTATATAGTTCGGCAAAATCTAATTAAAGATTTGCTAGTGAGAATAAGGATCCCATTTCAAATGTATATAGCCTTGTGGTGACACAACAAACTATATATAAATAAATAGGTAGACAACTTTTGTCAATTACATCAACTATGCAACTCCTTGTATTTTGCCTCTCGATTATTTTGATCAGTGGTGGTGGCATCCGAATCAAAATTATCCAAGTTAAGTCCGACTCTAGCACTCCATATATTCAAAAAAGAAAAATATCATCCTTGTGGTGACACAACAAAACAATATTGTTCAATTTTCTTTATAAGCATCAAATGTGATAAATTAACATCTTAAATACTTAATACTTGCCTTGTGGTGACTCAACAAACTCATATTAAATATTTAATACTCTATTAATTTTATCATGCTAGAAGGCTTACGCTCGATATTCCAAATATCTTTGAACGCTTTAGGACTTAATATAAAAGTTGAGGGGTTTGTTATTAATTTGTCTCATCTTGTTTAGCATAGTGCATATATATATATAAAATACGCCATATATTAATGAACATGCGAAGCATGTTTGCATAATATATAATATATATAGTATAAGCATGCACATATAGAATACTATATTATACCCTTTGATTGATTATGGACTTTTATTCTAGTTTGGTTCACTAGAGCCACCAAGTGAACCAAAAGGTCAAACCTCTAGGGTGCAAGAAATAATATTTAAATATAACTATTACATTTAAACCCTGCTCCATTACAAACTGGTCTTCAAGCGCCTCGCGCTTCCTTGATCTCCAATTTTTCAAAATTAATTCTAAATATTCCTATTACAAAACTATTTTAAAATAAATAGAAACCTTGATCAGCAGTCAAGGGGAAGTACATAGGAGGGGAATAGAATTTACATTTAGAAAAATTAGAGAAGACGAGGTACGCAGACCCCATTTAATAAAACCCATACATTCATGCATCCAACTAAAATAAAATCCAATCATATTGGTCAATAGTCCATAATCAATCCCATTTATTATCATACACATCACCATATGCATCAATAAATAACATTCATCTCATGAATAATAAACATTTAATATATATATTGATATCATTTAATGGGCAAATTTAGTTAGTATAAAATCTAATTTTGAATCAAAATAAACTCCTTTATTTTAATCCAAATTTAAATCAAAATAAAACTATTTTATTTTAATTTATCCTATTTTGAATAAAATAAACTATTTTATTTTAATCAAAATCTTTAATCAAAATAAACTCTTTTATTTTAATTAATTATGGAATCCAATTCCATGTAAAAAAATCTTTAATTAAAATAAACTCTTTTATTTTAATTATTTATGGAATCCAATTCCATGTAAAAAAAAATCTTTTATTAAAGGAAACACGGATATTCTTTCCTATTCACAAATAAACTCCTTTATTTTGAATAATATGAAATCTTATTTCATATTTAAATAAACTCCTTTATTTAAGGAAATATAGATTTTCTTTCCTATTCACAAATAAACTCTTTTATTTTGAATAATATGAAATCTATTTCATATCTAAATAAACTCCTTTATTTAAGGAAACATGGATTCTCTTTCCTATTCACAAATAAACTCCTTTATTTTGAATAATATGAAATCTTATTTCATATCTAAATAAACTTTTTATTTAAAGAAAAAATAGAATCCAATTTCAACTCTAATTAGTTATTATGGAATCCAATTCCAACTCTAATTAGTTAGCATGAAATTTAATTTTAAAATTAAAATAAATATTTTATTTTAATATTAAAATAAACCTTTTATTTTAAGATTAAAATAAACCTTTTATTTTAATTATAAAATTATTTAAAATTAAAATAAAACTTTATATTTTAATATTAAAATAAACCTTTTATTTTAAAATTAAAAAAAACTTTTATTTTAATTATATAATAATTAAGAATATATATATAATATTACGGTAATAATATATATATATAACCGTGCGTTCCTTTTAATCAAAAAAAAAAATAAACCGTGCACTTTAGATTTCATAACATCCCTGCAATGTTGCTGACTTCGGTTTTCATGTTTTCATTTTTTTTTTTTTTTTTTTTTTATGTTCCACATGACCTGCTTTACATTGAAAAAAAAAACTTTCGGCAATATAAAAAAAAAATAAAATCTGGTTGCTTGAAATCCGTGCAACCTCCCTTTTATCCGTGCAACCTCCTTTTTTTTTTGAAAAACATGTTGCACATTATTTGTTCGGTAAAAAAAAAAAACTTTTTTTTTTTTAATTAATTAGCATGACCTTATACAATTAAATTATGCCCAACTAAATTGTTCTAAACACATATCAATTTACACATCAAATTAAAATAATTAATAATTCGCATAAAGGTTTGGCTCTAATGCCACTATTAGGTTTGTAATATTCATGTGCGCAATCATATTGCATACATTAGCGGAAACGTGGAAAATCATAGTTTAAAATTATTTACAAACCATAAAATCCGGATCATCCTTTATGCATAATTATTAATTAAACGAAAGGATAAAGAATAAAATCATACCCTTGAAGATCGAGCTTCCTCAGGTACAAGTTCACCTCCAAATCCTTTCGCGTTCAACTTGAATCCACCGGGTTTGGTTCCTTCCTTTGATCAACGTTAGCCACCCATATGTTTGGCCTCTAGAGGTGATCCACCAAGGAAGAAGAAAATTCAAGAAGAAGGGTGGTTGGCTAAACCCTAGTTTTTCTATCTCTATAGAAAAGGTGTACTCTCCCAACAATTAGAATTATATCAGATGTTAAAAAGTCAACAACCCCCACCACCCATAATAAGACTCCTCTTATTTATAGATGTGGGCAACCCACCTTAACAATTAAGGAATTTGGTTTTAATTAATTAAATTCTTTTAATTAATTAAGCTCCCTAATTTTATTAGGGATAATTAATTAAACTCCTTTAACTAATTTTCCTTCCTAATCCAATTAGGAATAAATGAGAGTACTTATATTAAATTAATTCCTAAACTCTTTTAGAAATTAAAATAATAATAATTGTAATAATATTAATAAGACTCCTCTTATTAATTTATATTCAATATTTCTAAAATATTAAATAATAAATATTAAGCTATTTAATTTATTCTATCACCATAGATTAAATTAAATATACTTAACATATTATTACGATTATGCCATTAACTTCTTAAATAATTATTCTTCCTTTTATGGTGTGACCCTTTAGGTTCTCCATATTAAACCCATTGTGAATAAATCAATTAGAACAATTCTAATCTTATTTAAATAAATAAATTAAATTTAATTAATTTATTTAAATAAATAATATTATTCAACAATAGGGATAAGCCTCCTAGCGATCAATGACTTTCCGTATAATATAGATTTCAACATTAATCATTAAAGAACCTTTGAGTAAATAGTTACCGACAATTCAATCCTTCCACCATACAATGTCCCAATTAAATATAAGACATGGAATTATCACAAGTCTTATTTTATTTAATTATATGTATTTCGACCCTTAAATGCACAACTCCAAATAATGCAAATTAGAAACTCCTTTCTAATTTCATTACGCCTTAACCAAGGACTCTTCGGGTTGTCATTTATCGAATCACATAGGACATTTCTCTTCTTTTATTAGAAGTGGTAGATTCTTTATTGATCATACATTATCTCCATGTACAACTTATTATACCCAAGCATACCTTTGATATACCCTAAGGGTCTTAAGGAATAAGTCAAAGTATAACTCATCATACACAAGATACTATGATGATCTCAAGTCCAAGGATTACTTGTCTTACTATCACTACAGAATTCCTATTGACAGCAAATAAAACTCCATTAGGTATTCCTTAGCGAGCCACGCTCAAAGAACTTATTCTCTAATAAGCACCTACATACTTGCTTTAGTGTCTCCACACAAATGATCATGAGATCAATAATCCTCATCCAATGAGCAAGCAACGTATGTACCAATCTATCCGGATTCACTAATCCCCAATTTAGTAATCCAATGATTGGGAACTATTTTAGTTTTAAGCTTTCAAAGAATTTAGATCTCATTAGAATGATCATCATCATTATTCTAAAAGCATTGCTTAAAACTATGAGTTTATCACATATTATAAAATAGCATCATGTAGATAATTAAAAGCCTTTAATAAATTAATACTTTTTATTAATAAATGAATAAGATTGTTACAAAGTATATGCTTTATCATCAAACATGATTGGCTTGTGTGCATACTACTTTCAGGGGCAACACGCAACAATACATGATCCCCAATACTAAATTCCACGTCCTTTCGATGAAGATCCGCATAACTCTTTTGTCGATCCATCTTGGTTTGTTATATCGTTATCGAATCATTTGGATCTTTTCTGTAGTAATACGTACTAACTCTGGTCCCAACAATGTTGCTTCACCCACCTCATCCCAACATACTAGAGAGCGACACTTTCGTTATAATGCTTCAAATGGAGCCACAACTATACTTTCCTGATAACTGTTGTTGTAGAAGAATTCCACCAATGGTAAATACTTATCCCAACTCCCTTTGAAGTTTAGGACACAGAGTCTTAATAGATCTTCAAGAGTTTGAATAGTCCTCTCTGATTGTCCGTCCGTTTGAGGATGGTATGCCGAACTGAATTGTAAATCCGTGCCCATAGCTTTTTGCAAGCTAACCCAAAATCGTGAAGTGAATCTTGCGTCACGATCCAAAACGATGGATACTGGCATGCCATGCAATCTCACAATCTCATTCACGTACATACAAGCAAGACGTTCAAGGGAACAAGTCTCCCGTATCGGCAAGAAATGAGCAGACTTAGTTAATCTATCAACAATAACCCAAATCACATCTATGCCTTGAGAAACCATGTGAAGACCCATAACGAAATCCATGGTAATGTGTTCCCACTTCCATTTTGGAATCTCAAGTGGTTGCAATGGAACCTTAGGCACTTGATGCTCCGCCTTTACACGTTGAAAAGTTAAACACCTCGAGATAAACATTGCAATCTCCCTCTTCATATTGTTCCACCAAAATGTATGTCAAAGATCATGATACATTTTGGTACTTCTAAGATGGATTGTAAATGGTGTATTGTGTGCCTCCATCATGATCTTATATTTCAAATCAGAGTCATTAGGAACACAAAGTCTGGAGTGGACTCGAAGTATTCCTTCTTCATCGATTCTTACTTCTGGAATAACACCTTCTTGTACTTTCTTTTTCATACGCATCAGCTCCGGGTCGGTGGCTTGAGAAACTTTAACTTTTTCGATTAAAGTCGGTTCTATGCGTATACTTGACATCATCGCATGGTTCCCAGGAGTCTTGAATTCTATCTTCATCTTTTGTAAATCACACAAAATGGGCCTTTGTGTTGAGAACATCACACTTGTTCCTGCATATGATCTTCTACTTAATGCGTCAGCTACCACGTTCGCTTTTCTGGGATGGTATTGAATGGTATGGTCATAGTCTTTCAACAACTCGAGCCAATGTCGTTGTCGCATATTGAGTTCCTTTTGGGTGAAGAAATATTTGAGGCTTTTATGGTCTGAATATATCTCCACTTTCTCCCCATATAGATAGTGCCTCTAGATCTTTAGCGCAAAAACGACTGCTGCCAACTCTAGATCATGAGTAGAATAATTCCTCTCATATTCTTTAAGTTGTCGCGAGGCATAGATTATGAATTTCCCATGTTACATGAGAACACATCCTAACCCTTTGCCCGAAGCATCATTGTAGATAACAAATCCATCCAAACCAGACGGTATTGTCAGAACAGGTGCCGAAATAAGTCTCCTCTTAAGCTCTTGAAAACTCTTCTCGCATTCCTCGCTCCATACGAATTTTGTATCTTTTCGAGTCAGCTGAGTTAACAGAGTAGCGATTCGAGAAAATCCTTCCATGAATCTCCGATAATAACTAGCTAAGCCCAAAAGCTACGTACTTCGGTCACCGTCTTCGGTTGCTCCCAACTTTTTATTGCTTCAATCTTCGCTGGGTCAACAGATACTCCATGTTTTGACACCACATGCCCAAGGAATGCTACTTCCTCAAGCCAGAACTCGCATTTCTTCAACTTGGCATATAACTTGTTTTCACGAAGCCTTTGGAGTACTAGCTTCAAATGGTGCTCATGATCTTCACGGCTTTTGGAATATATGAGGATGTCATCAATAATGACAACAACGAACTGAACCAAATATTCCTTGAATACTCGGTTCATCATATCCATGAAAGCCATAGGAGCATTAATCAATCCAAAAGATTTGACTAAGAATTCTTAATGCCCGTACCGAGTTCTAAAGGCAGTCTTTGGAATATCCTCATTTCTAATCTTCAGCTGATGATATCCAGAACGAAGATCGATCTTTGAGAAGAATTGTGCTCCTTGCAACTGGTCAAACAGGTCATCAATGCGAGGTAGCGGGTACCTATTCTTGATGGTGACATGGTTCAATTCCCGATAGTCAATATAAAGTCGCATACTCCCGTCTTTCTTCTTTACAAATAAAATAGGAGCACCCTAAGGAGATGTACTAGGACGAATGAAACCGATGTCCAACAACTCCAGTAGTTGGACCTTTAACTCCTCAAGTTCAATAGGAGCCATTCGATATGGGGTTTTAGAAATGGGCTTTGTACGGTGTTCAAGGTCAATAAAGAATTCAACTTCACGTTACGGGGTAAACCGGGAAGTTCTTCAGGAAATACGTCAGGAAATTTATTAACAACATGAATATTATTCAAATCTGACGTGTCTTTATTCAAATCCATAACATGGGCTAAGAAAGCTTGACATCCGTTTTTCAATAAACGAATAGCTTTATGACTTGATATGACAGTGATTGATTTTAGTGGTTTAGTTACTTGAATTAATAACAGGGTTGGTTAGGAATATGAAAACTAACAACCTTACGAAAACAATCAATTTTGGCATGATGAGTAGTTAACCAATCAATCCCTAAAATCACATCAAAAGCAAGTATCTTTAAAGAGATAAGGTCAACAGGTAAGGTGATGGTGCCAATTTGGATCAAACAAGATTTATAAATAGTAGATGTAATAAAAGTGTCTCCTAACAGAGTCTCCACAAATAAGTCAAAGTCTAATTTCTCCGGAGTTAAGTTTAAACGTTGAGCACAATCAGGAGAGATAAATGAATGGGTAGCACAGGTATCTAGTAAGGTATAAACTTCGCAAGAATTTATGACTAGCTTACTCGTGATCACCTCGTTTGGGTTCCTCGCATTTTGACTAGTCACGACAAACGCTCTTCCAATAAATGTTGACTTTGACTTTTCTAGGACAGCCTTTTGAGTCACCATCCCCCCTGGACTTGGTTTCGCTACTGTACAATCTTGAGCGATATGTCATTCTTTTCTACAATTATAGCATACCTTGAACTCTTGTGGACAGTTTGGGCTAATATATCCCTCTTTTCTGCATTTATAGCATACGACCGGTGGTCGTTCTCCTCCCTTAACCCAGTTATTCTTTGGTCTTGGCGTCTTCACATGGTCATTGTTGAATCTCCTCTTTTAAAATCTCCTCCCGACTCACTTCTTCTATTCTCATGGCCACGATTACCACCAGTGAGTGGTTACCACTTTTGTCTCAGATTTTCTTTCCCACGTTATCGTTTCTCCAGATAATTCTTTGTCATCACACCGGTATGACCACGTTGTGGTCCCTCGGTTGAACGTACTCGTTATCTCGCTCTAATAATTGAGCCTGCATGATAACATCTAAATATAGAGAAAATTTATGAGAAATGAGATACTGACGTATGTCGGGTTTCAAACCTCTCAGAAACATCCGCGTCATACGTTCCTCATTCTCCACCAAATGAGTTGCAAACCTGGATAACTTCGCGAACTTCGCCTCGTACTGGGACACCGTCATGTTGTTCTGCTCCAGTTTAATAAACTCTACCTCCTTCATATGACGAATACTTTCAAGAAAGTACGTGTCATTGAACAGTTTCTGAAATGTTTCCCAAGACATACTGAGTGCGGATGGATGGGTACACTTCACATATTCCCACTAGTAATCTGCCTCATTATGGAACATAAAAGTAGCAAATGGAACCTTCTGTTCCTCTGTGCATCCCAAGACATCGAATATTTTGGTAATTTGCTTAACCCACGTCTCCGCCTTAATCGGATCCGGCTTTTCCCAGAATTCTGGTGGTCCCAACTCTTTGAACTCGCTTGCCATGACAAACCGCATTCGCTATCATTTCCACCTGTATTTTGTACACGAGTCTCCCTCGTCTGATTTTGCATGAACTACAAAAAGCTTCTAAACATCTCGTCGTTCATCGCTTTCTTTCGCTGGTGTTGTTTCACGGAGGAACATTGTTTCGCTGTTGACGCTTCTCCTCATTGGTGAGTAAAGGTGTGTCCACAGTCTCATTTACTCCACTGTTAACATTCTCAGTTGCCATTCTCAAATACTGCCATAAAACAAGGGTTAATTAAAGAAATTAACATATCACATAATATCCCTATATTCTTACTAACCAACAAATAAGCTTAGGTAGGACACACTAGCAAAGAATTTACTCGTCTCTCCCCTCATATTCCCCGATCTCCGCCAGAGACCATATTCCTAAGCTCTGATACCAACTGTGACGCCCCCAAAATAGGTATACAACACCCATTTTGAGTCGCCAAATACATGGTACAGAAACAACTACAACTTTATTAATACAATTGTCGTACAAAATACGACAACATAAACTGTGAGTTTAAATACAAATATTGTCATCTAGGCAATATTCACAACAAAATAAGTCCTCATTACAATTATTGATACACTATTTTACAAAATAGTGAGGACTTCAAAAACAACTTCCTAGGACCTTCATTCCATACCCCGACTAGTACTCGCTACATTCTCGCCTCTTGAGAAGAAAAATAGAATAAAAAGGAAAAGGGTGAGCTCAACTAGCCCAGTAAAGAATATTATGACTAAGATAATATAGAACAAATTATCGTTAGTCCTCAACAGGGAAAAAATCTGATAGAATATAATAGACAACCAGTTTCAGATCAATATTCGCAGCGGAAATAATAATTCATAGATGAGTTACGTAGAGAATGAAATCTACTATAATCTATGAATTTAAAAGTCCATCATCAATATTTTATCCCTGTAACATCAATCAATATTTATCTTGAATCAAATATTCATCTTTGCACTACAGGCCAACGATATTCGTCAGTTGGTCATGTTCATCTCAACACCTGTTATCTTTGCACTACGGGACAAAGATATTCATCAGAAAATCATTAATCTTTGCACTACAGGCCAAAGATATTCAGTAATATCATCATTTCGGACTGAGGATGATGAAAAATATTTTAAAGAAACGAATCCAAAGAAAACAAAAGAATAAATTTTAAGGATTCGTACTTCAAGCAATCCAAGTTCAAAAATACTTCATAAATAATCATAGTGGAGTAAAATTCAAGAATGAAGACCAAAACGTGGATACAATCAAAGCTCGTATCCATAATAGATATTTTGGACAAAAAACAAAAATTTAATTTTTTTTGTTAATAGTGCCGTATTCGTGAATAGTACCGTATACGTGAATAGTGCCGTATACGTGAATAGTAACCCTGACACTAAAAGACAAGAATTTCACAAGAAAAATATTAACAATATTTCGGCATAATGATATTGAAAGAAATAATATCATTTAAAAAACTAATAATATCCCTTACCTCAAAAAGACAGTACTTCTGACTGGAATACTGGATATAGTGCTGAAGGAAACCTGCACCGTATAGCAACAATCAAAGTATCAAAATACTCACAAGGATACGCTCGATAATATAGAGAGAGAAAACTTTAGTTTTTGGTGTGATTTTCAATTCTAACCTAAACACCCTATTTATAGAAAAATTCTTAGAACACCAAAGCAGAAAATTTAATAAAATAATAATATATTTTTTTCTTAACTTCCTATGCACACTTATTTTGTCCAAATATCAGCCACACCTCACCAACAACCACCAAAAACGTTTTTCTCATTAAACTCATGTAAAACTCCAAAAAAAGCAATTATTCCGGAACTTCAATAATTCATAATAAATAGCATTTTTATCAGAAAAATTCGAATCTTATGTCCATTCCATAGGAAATTTAATTCTATACAACTTTGTAAGTTTAAGTTTCCAAATTCCAAACAGAAATTGACCGAAATCCACATATGGACTATTTTATAGGCTATAATCAAATTTCAGTCAAGAAATGGGGTCCACAAACATGTTTAACATGTTTTAAACATTTTTTTTGTAACAAAATACTCTTCCTCATTTATTCATATATCACACATTCATTGTAAAATATTACCATTATTATATTATTATAATATAATAATATATTTAAATGAATTATTTTATCAGAAAAGATAAAATATCAATTTTCAACAATTGTCACATTAAAATTTTTCTCCATCTATATCCACATAAAATGAATATTTTCCTTATCATATAAATCAATAATTAATTATTCACAAATAATATTACCGAATCACAATATCGATAACTGTGGTAGTTCTAGAAAGAGAGGGCTTTCCAATAAGGATTTCTCCTTATTGGCGCGCAATTAGGTGACCAAACCTTTCCTTAGACAAAACTTTCTAGACATTGCCAATAATGTTATCTAATAATATTATTCAAATAATATAAATTATTAATCTGATAATGGAAAATACTATGTAGTGACAATTATTGAAACAATAATAATATAAAATATCAATGAAGCAATTATTGAATCAATAAAAAAAATATTGAATAGTAATTACTGTAACAATTATTGAGTAGTGCATTCTTACGTAAGAATCAATAATTGGTGCAATACCGAGCATACCTCTTGTGTTTTAACCATCGGTATTCCAACAAAGATAATCTGTAATAACTACTGCCAAGTTATTTATAAACAACTTATACTTGTCGTTTTTTTCATCCAATCGCTTTCCGTTATGGGGACCACACAAGGCTGTTGCCGTTGTATGAATATTCCCCGACAGTAAGAATTTTCTACGACCAAACAAATATTCTCCGATAAAAGTGAATATTTTATAACCACTTGCTTATTTGAAATATTTGCGCATTTTACCCATAACTAACCACATTAATCAAATCAACCCTTACTATTTCAAAATAATAAATAGAGGAAATTCAATTTCATTTAATAATAAGTTGGGGTCTTACACTGTGCATCGACTACACAGATCTGAACAAGGCTTGCCCGAAGGATTTCTACCCTCTACCAAATATAGACCAACTGATTGACGCCACCTCAGGTTAAGATATGTTTAGTTTCATGGATGCATTCTCGGGATATCACCAAATCTCGATGAGTAGGGAAGACATCCCGAAGACCAGCTTCATCACTCACCGGGCCATATATGTTTATCAAAAGATGACCTTCGGACTGCTGAATGTCGGGGCAACATATCAGCGCATAATGAATTTCGTTTTCTCCTAGCAATTAGGAAGGAACATGGAGGTGTATGTGGACGATATGATTGTAAAAAGCATGTCAGTCCGGGATCACCTGGAGGACCTGGAAAGCTGCTTCAAAACAGTGAGAAGACACAAGTTAAGATTGAACCCGACTAAGTGCATCTTCGGATTAGGGTCAGGGAAGTTTTTGGGTAACTTGGTCAGTAAGAGGGGCATCGAGGCAAACCCAGAAAAGATCTTGGCAATCTTAGACATGAGGTGTGAGACCCCAAATTTTATGAGTAAAGATTTAAATTTCTTGAAATATTTTTTTAATATTATGGTGTGGATTTGATATAATGTTATAGTTGTGGGTAATATTTATAAATTTTGCAATGTATGCAAGTTGTTATATAATATTCGATTGGTCGGAGAATATTCGTTTTAACAGGGAATATTCGTACGATGGCACAATCATTGGTGGACCCCACAACGGAAGTATTGTTGTAGTTAGAAAATGACGTAATTATCTTTTTATAAAAATAACTACGAAAGTGTTACTGTTAAAAAAGCTGAAACTACTCGATAGTAAAAGTATAGTAATACGCATGTGGTTGCATAGTAGCACACCTGTATTGATTATTAATGCTTACGTAAGAAGTCACTCGCTTATACTCAATTATTACTACGATGAATTGCTACATCATATCTCTCATATTATTGATTCAATTATTGTCACAAGATCATCCATATAATATGTTATATTATTAACTCAATAATTGAGACGACAAAGTTATTTATATTATTATTTGCAATATTGACAATGTCTAAAAGTTCTGTCAAGGAGAGATTTGGTCTCCTAATTGCGCGCCAATAAAAAGAAATCTTTATCGGAAAGCCCCCTCTTTCCTGAGAATGACCTGGTTGTTAAATATTGTGAGTTATAATATTAATGATGAATACGTTCGTGTTGATTAAAGATGAAATTGATAGTTCCATTGTGTTGGAATTATTAGTGTTAATGGAAATCGACATTTATTTCGATAATAATTGATATATGGAGGTTATATTGACCAATCGGGTAATTAACTGGATAAATGAGCAATTGATTGCTATTGATTCACATGATTATAACTATTTGTTCATATGTGTGTACTATTGATTCACATTCTTGTACTATTAGGGGAGTTGGTGCAAGATTGATAATACTTGTATGACTAAGTTAAAAATAGAGGTATAGATGGAGGTACTATACTGTAATTCGTATTTTCACATGATTATAACTATTGATTCACATGATTGAACTATTGATTCACATTATTTACTATTAGGGGAGGTGGTGCAAGTTTGAAAATACTTGCAGGACTAAATTAAAAATGAAAGAAAAGTTAGAGGTATTGTACTGTAATATTTCGAGCCCCAAAACGTGCAATTATTGAAACTATATTTTACTATAAATAGAAGCTCATTCTTCCTTCATTTCTCACCAATTCACTAAAGCTATAGAGCAATTATTATAGAGAGAAATTATAGAGAGAAAGAAGAAGAGAAGTCTGCTACCTCACTATTCCAGTATCCAGTCTTCTTTTGAGGTAAGGGGTATTATTCTTTCGTATTCATGAAGAGAGCTATTTTCTTTCAATACTCATAAGGGTTGTTATTCCATTATTTACTATTATATTGCAATAACCTGTCTATGCGAAGTACCGCATACATGGTAAAATTTTTCTGTTATTCCATTCTTTATTATTCTGTTGGAATAACATGTCTGTGAGGTCTATCACATGCTTGGTAAATTCTGTTGTTATTCCATTCTTTATTATTCTGTTGGAATAACCTGAATACGCGGACTACCGTATATATGGTGAAATTCTTCTGTTATTCCATTCTTTATTATTATGTTGGAATAACTTGCATACATCTGAGTACCACATACATGGTGAAATTCTTCTATTATTCCATTCTTTATTATTCTCGCTTTTAATATCCTATCTCATGCATTTACGCATGACTTTGGTTTCATTCTTTATTATTACATTGGAATATCACGTCGCGTATGCGTTACGCATGACTGGATTCCATTATTTATTATTCGCGCTGAAATATCCCATCCGTGCGCTTACGCACGACCGGTTCCATTATTTATTATTCTCGCTTGGAATAACTTTTATGCAATGCGATCTATCGCATGCACAGTGAATTCTTCATTATTTCATTCCTTATTGTTCTGTTAGAATAACCTGTCTATGTGGATTACCTCATGCATGGTGAATGATCCTTCATATTCATTCCTTATTAAATTGTGGAAATTATCTGTCTACGTGGATGACCACATGGCGGGTGAAAATTCATTTGCAGTTTTGTAATTTTTCTGACACTCAAAAATTCTGGAAAAATTTGAAATGATGTTTTGTTGAGTTTTCTAGATTGTGTCCAAAAATGGCGATTTTTGGATGTATAGATTAGGTGTTATGAATTTTATGGGAAAAAACTATTTTAAAAGTAAACCCTTATAACTCCTTCTGGTTAACTCCAAAATTAGTAAAATTTTTATTGGGAGTACATATATATAACAGAAGTATACTCTGTAAATTTCGGAATTTTTGGACAAAAGTACAGTTTATGATAAATGTTTAAACATTCGACAGTGTTGGCCATATGAAAAATAGTAAATGAATTTTAAAAATTCCGAGAAAAATATATGTTCAATATGGGACTATATTCTGCTAAATCCCAAAAAAGAAATATTTTTGGGACTGATTTGGTATTTTTCACAAAAATGAACTAGTTATGAGTAAATGAATTAAATACGTTATGTGAAGTAACAAAATTTGAAAATAGGATTTTATGGCTTGGAAATCCTATATAAGGTATATGCAGATTTTTGATGAGGGATTTGATCATTGGTGATGAAATCTTAGGAGTATGGCATTTTTGAATGATTAAATGTATTATTTGGTAAAGTGTAAACAATTAAAATAAATTGTTTATAAGTTTAGGAAATGATTAATATATTGTTATAATCTTAATATTATTAGATTATGAGTTTATTAAGTGATTGATAATATTTGGATAAATTTAAAGTCTTTAATATTTATCCTTGGTTTCGTTTGATTAATGCTTATATCATTGTCATCATCCTCATGTTTATATTGTGATGAAAGTCATCTTTGGCTTACGTGCATAGATGGACTTGGTATGATTATGACCAGGGATTTTCGGTATAATCATGACCGTAAGGTGACAAATGAATGTGGTGAAAGTCCTCATTGGCATGTAGTTCATTGATGGACAGTTGTGGTATGATTATGACCAGAGATTATTCGATATAATTATGACCATTGATGATTACATGAATATCATTGGCCGTGATGCAAGGATGATTCGATTTTATTTATTAAGCTGAGTCTCAGCGATAAAAATTGATGAAAACATTTTAAATCATAGAAGATGGTAGATATCATGCTCTACTTGACTCTTCTAATGGATTGTTTATTCTGCTGCAGTTAAACTTGTTGTCTATTGTATTTTATCAGTTTAACAATGTTGAAGACTAATGATAATTTATTCTGCATTATCTTAGTCATAATATTTCTTACTGGGTTAGTTGAGCTCACCCTTTCTTTCACTATTCTCTTCAGGAAATGAGAATATAGCTGGGAAGAGTCGGGGAATGGAGTGATGGTCCAGATGATAGCATTAGTAGTCCTCACTATTCTATTAAATAGTGTGATAATAAATGTAATGAGGACTCTATTGAGTGTGGATATTGTCTAGATGACAATATTTTTATTAAAACTCTCAGCTATGTTTTTTCGTATTTTACACGACTGTTGTATAATTAAGTTGTATTTGAATTTATGTACCATGTATCTGGAGACTCAAGATGGGTGATGTATACCTGTTTTAGGGGCGTCACATGAGGTCTCCGAAGACTTACAAGGATGTGCAACGACTGATGAGGCGGATAGCTGCTCTTCGGAGATTCGTGTCGAGGTTAGCCGAAAGATGCCTGCCCTTCTTCGATACACTCAAGGGGCCAAAAAATGAGAAAAGTTTTCAATGGACATCGAAATGTGAAGATGCGTTCTAAGGGATCAAAAAATACTTGTCCTCGGCACCATTACTGATGAAGCCGATCCCCTCGGAAGTCTTATACCTATACCTGGCTGCAAGTTCGTTGGCAGTGGGGGCAGCACTGGTACGAGACAAGGGGGGAAAGCAGTTTCCGTTTATTACGTCAGTCACGTTCTTCGGGATGAGGAGACAAGGTAATCGAACCTGGAAAAGTTTGCCTACGCCTTAATCATTTCTAGTAGGAAGCTTAGACACTATTTCCAAGGTTGGCTAATAGTGGTGTACACGGATCAGCCGTTAAAGAAGATTTTGCAGAAACCAGAAGTCTCGGGTCGTTTGGCTGTATGGGCGATGTAATTAACTCAGTTCGCTCTGGAATACCACCCCTAAACAGCGATCAAGGGACATGCATTGGCCGACTTCATAGTAGAATGTTCGTTCACAGAACCAGATGTTGGGTCGGTTACTGATACACAACAGGGACAAACTTCGTGGACTTTGTATGCAGATGGGTCATCGACTTCGGACATCAGTGGATCAGGGGTCATTCTGACAATCCCCGAAGGGTTCAAAGTCCAACAGGAGATTCAGTTTCAGTTCAAGGTTACAAACAATGAGGCAGAATATAAAGCCATTCTGGCCGGACTACGGTTGACGCAAAGCTTAGAAGTGTAGAAGTTGGTCATCTATAGTGATTCGCAGCTGGTGGTTAAGTAGTTATCGGGGGAGTATGAAGCTCGAGGAGTGAGAATGTCAAGATATCTGGCCGAAGTAAAAGACAAGCTCACGTATTTCAGCTCACATAGTTGTCAGGGATTTGATCGGTCGGATATCACTTGTGACGCCCCCAAAATAGGTATACAACACTCATTCTAAGTCGCCAAATACATGGTACAGAAACAACTACAACTTTATTAATATAATTGTCGTGCAAATTACGACAACACATTAACTGCGAGTTTAAATACAAATATTGTCATCTAGACAATATTCACACCCAAATAAGTCCTCATTATAATTATTGATACACTATTTTACAAAATAGTGAAGACTTCAAAAACAACTTCCTAGGACCTTCATTCCATACCCCGACTAGTACTCGCTACATTCTCGCCTCTTGAGAAGAAAAATGGAACAAAAAGAAAAAGGGTGAGCTCAACTAGCCCAGTAAAGAATATTACGACTAAGAAAATATAGAATAAATTATCGTTAGTCCTCAACAGGGAAAAAATCTGATAGAATATAATAGACAACCAGTTTCAGATCAATATTTACAGCGAAAATAATAATTCATAGATGACTTACGTAGAGAATGAAATCTACTATAATCTATGAATTTAAAAGTCCATCATCAATATTTTATCCCTGTAACATCAACCAATATTCATCTTGAATCAAATATTCTTCTTTGCACTACAGGCCAAAGATATTTATCAGTTGGTCATGTTCATCTCAACACCTGTTCATCTTTGCACTACGGGCCAAAGACATTCATCAGAAAATCATTAATCTTTGCACTACATGCCAAAGATATTCAGTAATATCATCATTTAGGACTGAGGATGATGAAAAATATTTTTAAAGAAATGAATCCAGTGAAACAAAAGAATAAATTTTAAGGATTCGTACTTCAAGCAATCCAAGTTCAAAAATACTTCATAAATAATCATAGTGGAGTAAAATTCAAGAATGAAGACCAAAACATGGATACAATCAAAGCTCGTATCCATAATAGATATTTTGGACAAAAAAAAAAATTTAATTTTTTTTGTGAATAGTGTCGTATTCGTGAATAGTACCGTATACGTGAATAGTGCCGTATACATGAATAGTAACCCCGACACTAAAAGACAATAATTTCACAAGAAAAATATTACCAATATTCCGACATAATGATATTAAAAGAAATAATATCATTTTTTTAAAAAAAATAATATCCCTTACCTTGAAAAGACAGTACTTCTGATTGGAATACTAGATATAGTGCTGAAGGGAACTTGCACCGTATAACAACAATCAAAGTATCAAAATACTTACAAGAATACGCTCGATAATATAGAGAGAGAAAACTTTAGTTTCTGGTGTGATTTTCAATTCTAACCTAAGCAACCTATTTATAGGAAAATGTTTAGAACACCAAAGCAGAAAATTTAATAAAATAATAATATATTTTTTTCTTAACTTCCTACGCACACTTATTTTGTCCAAGTATCAGCAAAACCTCACCAACAACCACCAAAAACGTTTTTCTCATTAAACTCATGTAAAACTCCAAAAAAAAATCAATTATTCTGGAACTTCAATAATTCATAATAAATAGCCCTTTTATCAGAAAAATTCAAATCTTATTTCCATTCCATAGAAAATTCAATTCTCTACAACTTTGTTAGGTTTAAGTTTTTCCAAATTCCAAGCAGAAATTGACCAAAATCCACATACGAACGATTTTACAGGCTATAATCAAATTTCAGTCAAGAAATGGGGTCCACAAACATGTTTAACATGTTTTAAACATTTTTTTGTAACAAAATACTCTTCCTCCTCATTTATTCATATATCACACATTCATTGTAAAATATCACCATTATTATATTATTATAATATAATAATATATTTAAATGAATTATTTTATTAAAAAAGATAAAATATCAATTTTCAACAATTGTCACATTAAAATTTTTCTCCATCTATATCCACATAAAATGAATATTTTCCTTATCATATAAATCAATAATTAATTATTCACAAATAATATTACGTAATCACAATCACGACAACCGTGTCGCTCCCGATGAAAGAGGGGCTTTCAATAAGGATTTCTCCTTATTGGCGCAAGAATTAGGTGATCAAACCTCTCCTTGATGTAACTTTCTAGACATTGACAATAATGTTATCCAATAATATTATTCAAATAATATAAATTATTGATCTGATAATGGAAAATACTGTGTAGTGACAATTATTGAAACAATAATAGTATAAAATATCAACGAAGCAATTATTGAATCAATAAAATAAAATATTGAACAGTAATTACTGTAACAATTATTGAGTAATGCCTTTTTACGTAAGAATCAATAATTGGTGCAATACCGCGTGCTACTGTATTTTAACCACCGGGTATATCAACAATATTAACGGTAACAACTACGCTGTTATTTATAAACAACGTATACTTGTCGTTTTTTTCATCCAATCGCTTTCCGTTATGGGGCCCACATTAAGGTGCGCGTCGTCCGCATTTAATATTCCCCACAATGAAGAATATTCCACGACCAAACAAATCTTCTTCGATAAAAATGAATATTTTATAATCACTTGCTTATTTGAAATATTTTCGCATTTTTTCCATAACTAACCACATTAATCAAATCAACCCTTACTATTTCAAAATAATAAATAGAGAAAATTCAATTTCATTTAATAATAAGTTGGAGTCTTACAATGTGACGAATGAATTGTTTGAATTGTGATTCTGAGGACAGAATCCTTGTAAGGAGGGAATGATGTAACATTCTAGAATTTTTAATTGTTATATTAAAAATTTATTTAATTATTTAAGTATTTAATGGATGTGTTATTGTTGAATAAATAATTGTTCAAATTTGATTCAATTTGGTTAACTATTTGTTAAATAAATAATTAATGAAATTAATTATTTTATGCTAATTTAATTTAATTATTTAGTTAGAGAGTTTTGATTAATTGAATTGTTATTCTTTTTATTTGAATTTGTACTTAAAAGGATGTGTTAGTTGATTAAATAAAGTTATAATTATATAGAAAATTATAATTTTGTGGTATTGATTTATGTGATGAAGTAATTTAATAAATTATTATTAGAAATAATTTAATTAATTAAAAGTGTGACAAATAACCTTTTATAAAAGAGTTATTAAAATAACTTAAAGGAGTTTTAATTTAGTTTTGCCAAACAAGGCCTAATGCCTATTAAGTCTTTAATCTAATTGTGTTTTACCAAACAAGGCATAAGGATTAATTGATTATATTTTTTAGTGGTTAGCCAAACAAGCCTTATGGCTTTTGGTTTTCAAAATAAAAATAACTGATGTCAGTTAAGTTAGTATTATATTATATAATTAATATATATTATATCTTATATGCGTTATATTCTAAGACGTAAGAATAGAAGAGAGAGGTAAGAGAGAAGAAAAGAAAAACTCAGAGGAGGAAGAAGAAGAAGAGAAGAAGAAAAGTGAGAGAATCCTAGAGAATTGGGAGTGAAGAGGAGAAAAGCTTGCCAATCAAAGAGATAGTATCATCATCTTCTTCAAGGTATCATCCTATTTTTTTTAGTTTTAAAAGTTTAGTTTTTCTCTTCCCTAATTCTCTGTAGAATCCTTGTGTAAGGATAAATTATTGTTGTTATGTGGCTTAATATGATATACTAATGATGTTAAAACTATTTTCATAAGTTATAGTCAATGAATTGATGATATATATGTAATTTGTAAAGAAAAATATTTTTACAGAGAGTTTTTGTGAATATATATTGTTCGGTTTAAGGTGGAAATTAGGGTTAATTAGTTGTTTAGTTGATAAATTGATTATTGAATGTGGTAGAGTATGTATAAACATTGATAAAGTTCTTTGAATTAACTATTTTGGTTGGAAAACAAAATCACAGTGTTTATTTTCATCAAAAACATCAAAAAGTGAGTTTTTAGCAAAAATAGTAAAATTGGATGTGTTAAATTTGTTGCTTATATTGTTGTATGGGTAGAAACATGTTAGGAGTTCCTGAATTATGTTTACATGAAGTCTTTGTATGAATTACATGCTAATTAGGCTGTTAGAAAGAAACTTTTAGTCCAAAATTGGCTTTTGTTCATATTGTTGCCAAGTCGTCAATCGAAGATCAAGTTTTTTAGTAGCCGCTTATGACTTGAAGTATTAATTTTAGCATATTACAATACTCGGTAGTATTATTATTGTCGCCAAGTCATTATCATCACATGTGTATTACACACCTGATATAAAGATAAACTTGTCATACACAAAGTCATGAAAGTTAAAGCGAATGGTCTGACATGTACTTTTTGTATTCGAAATTTGAAGGAATTGTTGTGATAATAGTAGGACTGTAAAATGTTGATTTTAATGTTTCTATACTTAGAATAAACATGTTATTAACAATTAAATTGTTTTTTAACTTGATTATGTGATTAAAAATCCAATTTTTAAATGATGAACGTACTTAGTTATGTTTGTAAAGTGGTAATGGCTAACTATGTCATGATGACATATGTTTATAGGATATTGTGATTTGAATTGTTTGGTTTAGTCTACGAGCAAGGCAAGTTTTCTAATCTATTATCTTATTGAATCAACTATTGTTTCCAATATAATAATGCAAGGTTTCTAAACTTTGATTTTGATATCGAATAAGTTATTCTTGTATTTAACTTGTTGTTTAGCATGCCCAAATATATTTATCGTTCATGTTGCCATGCATGCTTAGTATTTAATTCTAAATAACCTTGGCTTAATATTGTTCAAGCAAGGTGTGTTATAGTTATTCAAGTTGTATGCTATTAGATTATTCCTAAAGCATGACTTTAATTTACCATGTTGATTCAATTACGATTATTCTATAGTATGATGTTATTGGTTTCATTCAACTAATCCTTAGTTGATGTTCATGGAATTCCAAATTACCCTGAAATGTATCCAAACCAAACTCACTTTGGTGCGGACTTGTACTCTAAATACTGAGATGAACAACCCTATTATTAGGGGTAACTTACGCTTAGCGTTGAAATGTTTGTGCACAATACATTATACGAAGGGCTGATCCCCCTAAGTACGAGGAGTCCCTATAGTCTTATGACTGTTAAAGTTTAAGTTGAAACATTACTTATAACTTTGGACAGAGTTCGTGATCTTAGGACCCTCAGTTATATACTTCAGAACGTTGACAAATCATATTGTTTAATTCTATTGAGCTTCTTATTTGACATTTGTTGTAAAAGTTTTTCATTCATTATTGTTTCAAGTGAGCTTTGTTTGCTCACTCTTGCTTATATAACCATTACAGTTAAGGATGAGAAGGTTGATGTACCTAGCATCAGTAAGGGAAAAGGAAAGATGAACAAGTATTGAAGACTTGTAATTTGATGATATTTTATTTATCAGTTTTTAATGGAATGGTTGTAATAACGATTATTTATTTTCCGCATTTGAATGATTGTGTTTAAAGGTTAGATAACCTGGGAGATTTTGTTATGTAACCCTTTAATGGGGAAGGTTTTATTTATCCAGTTTTATTGTGATTGGGTAGTTAGATATGAATGTTTGATTAAGTGAACACCAAATCCTGTGGAAATGAAGTACTTGGGTTTAGGGGTGTCACAAGTTGGTATCAAAGCCTTAGGTTATGAACCTTAGGTGGGGAAAAGCCTTAGGAAGTAACCTTCGAAAAGATAGTGATGATAAAATCTTATTAAGTTTTAAGAAAGAAGTAATAAAATACTTATGTGCTTATGTGTTTACAACTTATGTGCTCGTGAGTGTCGAGTAGTAATGATTAGTAATTAAAACTTAAACTTTGGTTGACAGGATGGTTAATATAGGAGGATCCAGTCATGCTAGGGAGGAGGAGCCTCGAGATATTCAGGTAGTTTGGGAACAATTACTTCCACGGGAAAATGATTTACTTGCTTGGTCACGATGAGTTGAAGCAGAGAGAGTACCTGATGAGGATGATGAGATAGAGATAGACGAGGAGGATTCCGTGGAGCTGCCATAGATGGATGAAGAGGACGAGGAGGAAAGGATTCCACTTAACTCGATAGCTGGCCGTATATACGATGAGGTGCATGACCACAACGTGGAACTTCAAGATACTGTCGAGGAATTGCAATAGATAGTAACTGAACAACAGACCTCAATGGAACAGAAGGATGACGAGATCCAGGATCGAGATGAACGACTAAACAATGTTGAAGAAAAGTTGGTTCACACTGAAGAAGAGAACAACAAAATGAGAGCAGAGATTACAGAGTTGAAGATCAAGTTGAGAGAAGAATCTGCAAAAAGGGCAAGAGCCGAAGACGCGTACAGTGAAGCTTATCAACAAGCTGGAACAGTGGAGAGGGACGCACAAGCAAAGAGAAGGAAGATGGAAGAGATGGATAACGTGTTCAACATCGCGATTAATCGAGCTCAAGATCGGGTCATGGGTTACCCAATTCAGTTTGAGATGCTTCCATTGTACATACTAGATCGTCGAACCATGTTCTGAATTATAGAAGAAGAGTGTCGTAAGGCTTTGCAGTATCTTAATAGGACATCGTAGGAAGTGTACTTAATTTATGATTTATGTTATGATATGCATTATGTAAATACTAAGTGTTATGCAACTTATGGGATATGATGATGATGTCCTGAAACTTTAGTAGTTCAGGAAAATAATGTAAATAGCAGTGATGCTATGGATATGATGTTTTCAAAGAATTAAGAATGAATAAAAGTTATTATCTTCTTTTATCCAAAGTGTTATGTGTTATGTGGTGATTACTTTTATGGGGAAAAGTTAAGTAGAAATTACTTAAATAAGTCGAGTAATAATTTAATGGGTGTATTTTTAACAGAAAATGCCTCCAAGACGTCAACCACCCCGTCAGAGAACCGCTGAAGGAACCAACAACGATAATGCTGAAGCTAACCCCGCTCAAAGCCATGGTGACGATATTCGACAGTGTGTAATCAGAGAATCAACCGCATAACCAACCACAAAATCAAGCTACAACGTTTAAGGACTTCAAAGCGGTTGGACCACCAGAATTCCGTGGGTCCATGAACTTGATTGAGGCACAGACCTGGGTCATGGAGATAGAGAAAGTGTTCGATGTTGCAGGAGTAGGGGAAGATCAGAAAACTGCTTTTGCAACATTCATGTTGAAAGCAGAGGCTAGTTATTGGTGGCAGGCCAATAAAACTCGAGGAGGACCAGGGGTTATGGCTTGGGATAGGTTCAAGGAGATGTTCTTCGAGACATATTTTCCAGAGAGTTCGAAAAGCCAGTTAGAGGTACAGTTTTTAGAACTGAAGCAGGGAACGATGACGGTGTCAGAGTATGCCGCGAAATTCAACGAGTTGGCAAGGTTTGCGCCATACCAAGTCAGCACAAATGAACGCAAGGCGAAGTGGTTTGAATAGGGACTGAAGCCCTGGATTTTTAGTAGGGTTTCCTTATTCCAGTTGAAGACATTTGTAGCCGTGATGGAAAAGGCAATTCTCGCTGAAGGTGGAGGCGAGGCTGTAACTAAGTTCAATCAGGAACAGAAAAAGAAGAAGAATGAAGTGGAGATTAAGAATGGAGGAGGTGGTAGTGGAAATGGTAACAATAATCTGAAAAGAAAGTGGAATGGAAATATGGGTGCCGGGAATCAGCAGGGTAACCAGCAGAATAAGAAGTTTGAAGCATGTGCTACATGCGGGAAGTATCACAAGGGTGTATGCTTATTGGGGAAACGTGTATGCTTTAACTGTGGCCAGGAGGGTCACATTGCCCCAAACTGCAATCAACCCAAGAAGAATGTTTGTTACACTTGCGGGTCCAATGATCACTTTACTCGTGAGTGCCCTAAGAAGAAAGCTGGAGAAACAACGGGAAGCAAGGGAGGAAGCAGTGGAGGTACTTGGGCCATTATCGAACCAACGACATCAACCAAACCCACAGCCAGAACCTTCAACATGACTGTTCAAGTGAAAGTAATATGCACACAAGCCAATCATGTTTGATGATAAAGCATATACTTTGTAACAATCTTATTCATTTATTAATAAAAAGTATTAATTTATTAAAGGCTTTTAATTATCTACATGATGCTGTTTTATAATATGTGATAAACCCATAGTTTTAAGCAATGCTTTTAGAATAATGATGATGATCATTCTAATGAGATCTATATTCTTAGAAAGCTTAAAACTAAAATAGTTCCCAATCATTGGATTACTAAATTGGGGATTAGTGAATCCGGATAGATTGGTACATACGTTGCTTGCTCATTGGATAAGGATGATTGATCTCATGATCATTTGTGTGGAGACACTAAAGCAAGTATGTAGGTGCTTATTAGAGAATAAGTTCACTGAACATGGCTCGCTAAGGAATACCTAATGGAGTTTTACTTGCATGTCAATAGGAATTCCTATAGTGATAGTAGTACAAGTGATCCTTGGACTTGAGATCATCATAGTATCTTGTGTATGATGAGTTATACTTTGACTTATTCCTTAAGACCCTTAGGGTATATCAAAGGGTATGCTTGGGTATAATAAGTTGTACATGGAGATAATGTATGATCAATAAAGAATCTACCACTTCTATTAAAAGAAGAGAAATGTCCTATGTGATTCGATAAATGACAACCCAGTAGTCCTTGGCCAAGGCAGAATGAAATTAGAAAGGAGTTTCTAATTTGCATTATTTGGTGTTGTGCATTTAAGGATCAAAATACATATAATTAAATAAAATAAGACTTGACAATAATTCCATGTCTTATATTTAATTGGGACATTGTATGGTGGAAGGATTGAATTGTACGGTAACTATTTACTCAAAGGTTCTTTTATGATTAATGTTGAAATCTATATTATCTGGGAAAGTCGCTGATTCTTGGGAGGCTTATCCCTATTGTAGAATAAATATTATTTATTTAAATAAATTAATTGTTTAATTTATTTATTTAAATAAGATTAGAATTGTTCTAATTGATTTATTCACAATCGGTTTAATATGGAGAACCTAAAGGGTCACACCATAAAAGGAAGAATAATTATTTAAGAAGTTAATGGCATAATCGTAATAATATATGTTATGTATATTTAATTTAATCTATGGTGATAGAATAAATTAAATAGCTCAATATTTATTATTTAATATTTTAGAAATATTAAATATAAATTAATAAGAGGAGTCTTATTAATATTATTACAATTATTATTATTATTTTAATTTCTAAAAGAGTTTAGGAATTAATTTAATATAAGTACTCTCATTTATTCCTAATTGGATTAGGAAGAAAAATTAGTTAAAGGAGTTTAATTAATTATCCCTAATAAGATTAGGGAGCTTAATTAATTAAAAGAATTTAATTAATTAAATAAAACCCAATTCCTTAATTGTTAAGGTGGGTTGCCCACATCTATAAATAAGAGGAGTCTTATTATGGGTGATGGGGTTGTTGACTTTTACAACATATGAGATAATTCCAATTTGTTGGAGAGTACGTCCTTTTTTCTATGGAGATAAAAAACTAGGGTTTGAGCCAATACCCATTCTTCTTGAAAATTCTTTTTCCTAGGTGGATCACCTCTAGAGGCCAAACACTTGGGTGGCTAACGTTGATCAAAGGAAGGAACCAAACCCGGTGGATTCAAGTTGAACGCGAAAGGATTTGGAGGTGAACTTGTACCTGAGGAAGCTCGATCTTCAAGGGTATGGTTTTATTCTTTATCTTTTCGTTTAATTAATAATTGTGCATAAAGGGTGATCCGGGTATATGGTTTGTAAAAAATTTTAAAATCTGATTTTTACACGTTTCCGCACTTTTTATGCAATTTGATTGCGTTCTTGAATATTACAAACGTAACAGTGGCATTAGAGCCAAACCTTTATGCGAATTATTAATTGTTCAGATTTGATATGTATATTGATATGTGTTTAGAACAATTTAATTGGGCATAATTTTATTGTATAAAATTAAAAAAAAAAAATCGCGAATACGTGATTTTGCTTTTCCTATATTCCGCTGCGCCACTTTAATACAACTTGCAGGATTAAAGATTCTAAAAGGTGCTCACTTAGCCTTTTTATTTTTGAAAGGGCATTCACGTGAATCTGAAGTTTTTTTTTTTTGATTCAGGAAGCATACAAAGTTTTGAAACAAAAACAATTCACGAAAATAAAAAAAAAAAAATATCCTGCAGCACGGAAATCAAGGGGCACCATGTTATAGTTATATATATATTTGACATATATATATACTATTATTACATATATATATATAGTAGTTATATATATATTATTCTTAATAATTTTAGAATTAAAATAAAGTTTATTTTAATTTTAAAATAAAAAGTTCATTTTAATCTTAAAATAAAAAGTTTATTTAATTTTAAAATTAAATTTCATGCTAACTAATTAGAGTTGGAATTGGATTTCAAGATAACTAATTAGAGTTGAAATTAGATTCTATTTTTCCTTAAATAAAGGAGTTTAGTTTGATATAAAATTAGATTTCATATTATTAAAAAATAAAAAGGTTTATTTGTGAATAGGAAAAAGAATCAGTCTTTCCTTAAATAAAGGAGTTTATTTAGATATGAAATAAGATTTCATATTATTCAAAATAAAGGAGTTTATTTGTGAATAGAAAGATAATCCGTGTTTCCTTTAATATTTTTTTTTATTACATGGAATTGGATTCCATAATTAATTAAAATAAAGGAGTTTATTTTTTGATTAAAATAAAATAGTTTATTTTATTCAAAATTGGATAAATTAAAATAAAATAGTTTTATTTTGATTTAAATTTGATTAAAATTTAGGAGTTTATTTTAATTCAAAATTAGATTTTATACTAACTAAATTTGCCCATTAAATGATATCAATATATATATTGAATGTTTATTATTCATAAGATGAATGTTATTTATCACGTGCATATGGTGATGTGTATGATAATAAATGGGATTGATTATGGACTATTGACCAATATGATTGGATTTTATTTTAGTTGGATGCATGAATGTATGAGTTTTATTAAATGGGGTCTGCGTACCTTGTCTTCTCTAATTTTTCTTAATATAAATTCTATCTCCCTCCTATGTACTTCCCATTGACTGCTGATCAATGTTTCTATTTATTTTAAATAGATTTGTAATAGGAATAGTTAGAATTAATTTTGAAGAATTGGAGATCAAGGAGCAAGGAGCAAGGAGCGCTTGAAGACCCGTTTGTAATGGAACCCGGGTTTAAATGTAATAGTTATATTTAAATATTAATTCTTGCACCCCTAGGTTTGTCCTTTTGGTTCACTTGGTGGCTCTAGTGAACCAAACTAGAATAAAAGTCCATAATCAATCCGAGTAGAATATAGTATTCTATATGTGCATGCTTATACTATATATATTATATATTATGCAAACATGCTTCGTGATGTTCATTAATATAACGCGTATTTTATATATATATATATGTGCAAATGCCATTAAACAAGATGAGACAAATTAATAACAAACCCTCAAATTTTTATATTAAGTCCTAAGCGTTCAAAGATATTTGGAATATCGAACGTCAGCTTTCTAGCATGATAAAATTAATAGAGTATTAAATATTTAATATGAGTTTGTTGTGTCACCACAAGGCAAGTATTAAGTATTTAAGATGTTAATTTATCACATTTGATGCTTATAAAGAAAATTGAACAATATTGTTTTGTTGTGTCACCACAAGGATGATATTTTTCTTTTTGAATATATGGAGTGCTAGGTCGGACTTAACTTGGATAATTTTGATTCTGATGTGCCACCACTGATCAAAATAATCTAAGAGGCAAAAGAAAAGGAGTTGCATAGTTGATGTAATTGACAAAAGTTGTCTACCTATTTATTTATATATAGTTTGTTATGTCACCACAAGGCTATATACATTTGAAATGGGATCCTTATTCTCACTAGCAAATCTTTAATTAGATTTTGCCAACTATATAAGTGAGGGTAATATAGTTTGAAGAAAATAGTGGGAGATACCAATTTAAAACAAGACCTAAATTATTTTGGTAATTAATAAAAGAATGTATGTTAAAATGTTGTTAATTACAAATTCATTTACGAAATTTTACAATGTCTAAAATTACTATCATCTGCGAAGCATATTAGATGCTAAATTAACCGTAATCTAATTAAACGGATTGGTTAAGGAATTTGAGAATAGTTCTCATATCGAAAAAGCTATCTTATGTCCTTAATACGCCTATCCTCGCAATGGTTGCGAATAATGCCTCTCGAGGAAGAGATTGATACTTTTAGAAAGTGGCAAGATGTTGCACAGTTGGCTCAATGCATCATGCTCGCATCCATGAAAGTAACGAGCTTCGCCACAAGATGAAACTATGGATGTTCCTACTATATTCCCCGCACATCAAGTAGTTGATGGTGAGGAAAGTAGGACCTGATAGATATCGACATATCTAAGGAGCTCTTCCCATCTAGAATGGCCAATGACACTATAAGATGCATAAAAGTTCTTAACATAATCAATTTGATTGATCAATTAGGACAACTGGTTTTGTCATGGATGGAGAGTTGAGCCAAGATTTGATCTTGCACTCACTCCCAGACTCCTTTTACAATTGTTGTGAATTTTTCATATGAAGAAGCTAGATATCAGCCTCGTTGATTTGCTTAACATATTGAAAAATGTTGAGAGTCACTTTCCAACCAATAAAGATCAAGTCTTACTGGTAGGGGCCAAAGGATCTTCTGAAAAGAAGAACGATTCAGAGAAGGTAAATAGAAAGGCATAAACAAAGGATAATAAGAACAAAACTGATACGGATAGCAAAGGAGCTTGCTTCCACTGCAATAAGCCTGGACACTGGAAAAGAAACTGCGAGAAGCATCTTGCAGAGGCTAACCAAAGAAGCTTAGTTAAGTTTCGGTTATAAATACAAATTTGTTCATGATTTAAAATAAAATTTTCTTTAAGTCAAGGTTCTACTTGGGTATTGGATACCGACTTTGGTTATCATAAATATAGATTTATGAAGGGACCAAGCGAAGTAAAAAGCTAAATAAATATAAGTAATCCTATGTATGGAAAATGTAGCAAAGGTTGCCATATTAGCCATAGAAACTTATAGTTTAGCAATGCCTACGGCAAATCTATTAAGTCAATAAGTTGTTATTGTATTCCAGCTTCTTGTTAAAATATTATTTCCATTTTATTGTTGGACAATGAAATCTTTGGTATTATAATTAAGAACAATTGTTGTTCTATTTATAATAATAATGTTTTGTATAGAATGAATATTACTTAATAAATTTTGTATACTTGACTTACGTGAAAATAATTTTGCAAATTGAACAAATTAGTATAAGAAAAGGAGATGATCATTCAAAGAGTTGAATGTGTGTATTTGATTTGAATACAAGTGTGAATTATTTGAAAGGTTCAAAGAATTCGAAGTGAAACAAATTGGCAATGTATTAAGATTCTTTGATTAGATCAAGGAATAAATACTTGTGCAATAAGTTTCTAGATCATCTCAAATGGTTTTCTCATAATGGACACATCCTGATACGCAATAATTGATTGATGTATCTGAATGAAAAATCGTACCTTGTTGGACATGGTGTGATCCATAATGATTTTACCGACATTCCAGTATCATTCTAGGATCATGTCCTAGAAATGGCTGCATATCTACGAAAAAGGTAATCTCTAAATCCATTTCAAGACTCCATAAAAGTTATGGATGTGGAGGATTCCTAATCTTAAGTATGTTAAGATAAGGGGTTGTCCAACTTATGTGAAAAGGTTTCAAGGATAAGCTTGGGACAAGATTTGACATGTGTGATTTGTGGGACATCCTAAAGTAAGTTTAGGTATATATGTTCTATAATTCTACTTAGCAAAAGGTGTTTGTTATGAAACACGCTGCCTTCTAAGATAAAAGTGTTTATCATTAAAAGGGGCTAGTGGGAGGATAATAGATCTTGAAAAGTTCAAGAACCACAAAACACTATAAGTCAAATAAGAGGAACCTATAGATAGACCTATTGTACCACAACTGAATCATAAATTTGGAATAGTACCGAAGTTACCTAGGAGGTATGGATTCATCATAGATGATGATGATGAGGTACACATCATAGAAGATGATGATCCAGTTACATACGATGAGGTAAGTGTTGTAGACACTCAGAGAAATGGATTGAAGCAAGTTTCTCAAATATGGAACATTCGTTTTGATGGGGCAATCAAAGGAGTTTGATTTTATCAAAAAAAATAAGAATGAACCTAGTGTGTACAAAAGGGTCAGTGGGAGCATCGTGACATTCCTAGTACTATATGTTGATATACTACGGATAAGGAATGACATACCAATGCTACAATCAATAAAGATAAAGTTGTTTAAACATTCCTCCATGAATGATTTGGGAAGAGTATCTTAATTGGGGATACAAATCTATATAGATAGATTTAAAAGGATCCTCGACTTAACCCAAGGAACGTATATTCATTTGATGCTAAAGTCGTTTAGCATGGTAAACTCCATGGGATGTCTCATGTTGATGAGCCCTTGGAGTGTATCTCTCCTAATAGTCCCCACAGACTCCTGAAAAGAGAGGTCGCATGAGTGACAATCATGTATGCAATGAAATGTACGAAACCTGATGTTGATCAGTCATATTTATGGAGAAGTTCACTATGAGTCAGTGAAAAACATCTTAAAGTGCTTAACCGGCACTAAGGATGTGATCATATTCATGGTGGGTCTAAATTAAAACTAGAGGGCTTAATGCACTCAAGTTTTTCAGACAGACTAAGATGACGTAAAATCCACTTTAAGGTAAAGCGTTATCTT
The DNA here is from genome assembly GCA_020205615.1 of Panax quinquefolius. Classification (NCBI taxonomy): domain Eukaryota; kingdom Viridiplantae; phylum Streptophyta; class Magnoliopsida; order Apiales; family Araliaceae; genus Panax; species Panax quinquefolius. The sequence goes on along the minus strand of CM035163.1, from coordinate 99,972,143 downwards.
GAATAAAGGGTGCAATGAATTGAAAGGTTCCAAACAAAGAAAGAGTTCTTTGGTTTAGTGATAAAGACAAAGTATATAGCTATAAATGAAGATGCAAGTTGATTGTTTGGATTAAAAGTTCATTACAGAACTAGGAATCGTTCCTAAGTCTCATCTTAGATCTAAACATGTGTTGTGGCACTTTCATTTGATTATAGGAATCATTGAAAGATGGGAAATCACTATAGAGATGGTGGACTCTCAAGAACAACATTACATATCCATTAACTAAAGCTTATCCAACAAACAGGGATAATCGTCACTTAGAGAAGAAGAGTATAAGATACAATGGCGATTGGCTTTTAGTGCAAGTGGGAGATTGAAAGTAATATGCACACAAGCCAATCATGTTTGATGATAAAGCATATACTTTGTAACAATCTTATTCATTTATTAATAAAAAGTATTAATTTATTAAAGGCTTTTAATTATCTACATGATGTTTGTTTTTATAATATGTGATAAACCCATAGTTTTAAGCAATGCTTTTAGAATAATGATGATGATCATTCTAATGAGATCTAAATTCTTAGAAAGCTTAAAACTAAAATAGTTCCCAATCATTGGATTACTAAATTGGGGATTAGTGAATCCGGATAGATTGGTACATACGTTGCTTGCTCATTGGATGAGGATGATTGATCTCGTGATCATTTGTGTGGAGACACTAAAGCAAGTATGTAGGTGCTTATTAGAGAATAAGTTCACTGAACATGGTTCGCTAAGGAATACCTAATGGAGTTTTACTTGCCTGTCAATAGGAATTCCTGTAGGGATAGTAGTACAAGTGATCCTTGGACTTGAGATCATCATAGTATCTTGTGTATGATGAGTTATACTTTGACTTATTCCTTAAGACCCTTAGGGTATATCAAAGGGTTTGCTTGGGTATAATAAGTTGTACATGGAGATAATGTATGATCAATAAAGAATCTACCACTTATTAAAAGAAGAGAATGTCCTATGTTATTCGATAAATGACAACCCAAAGAGCCTTAGTTAAGGCGGTAATGAAATTAGAAAGGAGTTTCTAATTTGCATTATTTGGTGTTGTGCATTTAAGGATCGAAATACATATAATTAAATAAAATAAGACTTGACAAAGAATTCCATGTCTTATATTTAATTGGGACATTTGTATGGTGGAAGGATTGAATTGTACGGTAACTATTTTTACTCAAAGGTTCTTTTATGATTAATGTTGAAATCTATATTATCCGGAAAGTCGCTGATCGCTAGGGAGGCTTATCCCTATTGTAGAATAAATATTATTTATTTAAATAAATTAATTGTTTAATTTATTTATTTAAATAAGATTAGAATTGTTCTAATTGATTTATTCACAACCTGTTTAATATGGAGAACCTAAAGGGTTACACCATAAAAGGAAGAATAATTATTTAAGAAGTTAATGGCATAATCGTAATAATATAGTTATGTATATTTAATTTAATCTATGGTGATAGAATAAATTAAATAGCTTAATATTTATTATTTAATATTTTAGAAATATTAAATATAAATTAATAAGAGGAGTCTTATTAATATTATTACAATTATTATTATTATTTTAATTTCTAAAAGAGTTTAGGAATTAATTTAATATAATTACTCTCATTTATTCCTAATTGGATTAGGAAGGAAAATTAGTTAAAGGAGTTTAATTAATTATCCCTAATAAGATTAGGGAGCTTAATTAATTAAAAGAATTTAATTAATTAAATAAAACCCAATTCCTTAATTGTTAAGGTGGGTTGCCCACATCTATAAATAAGAGGAGTCTTATTATGGGTGATGGGGTTGTTGACTTTTACAACATATGAGATAATTCCAATTTGTTGGAGAGTACGTCCTTTTTTCTATAGAGATAGAAAACTAGGGTTTGAGCCAATACCCATTCTTCTTGAAAATTCTTTTTCCTAGGTGGATCACCTCTAGAGGCCAAACACTTGGGTGGCTAACGTTGATCAAAGGAAGGAACCTAACCCGGTGAATTCAAGTTGAACGCGAAAGGATTTGGAGGTGAACTTGTACCTGAGGAAGCTCGATCTTCAAGGGTATGGTTTTATTCTTTATCTTTTCGTTTAATTAATAATTGTGCATAAAGGGTGATCCGGGTATATGGTTTGTAAAAAATTTTAAAATCTGATTTTTACACGTTTCCGCACTTTTTATGCAATTTGATTGCGTTCTTGAATATTACAAACCTAACAGCAAGATGCTGTGTAATCAAAGGATGTGGTGTCAGGTATTATCCCAATCAATGATATCGATGCTTATGTATTATTTAATTCGGGTACTACTTGCTCATTTATATCTGATGAATTTGCTGTGAGATTAGGATTGCCTAGTGAAGAACTGTAGGGTGAACATTAAGGGAAATATTTTGATGGTAGATTTAATTCCGATTAGGCTTGGAGAGTTTGATGTTATTTTGGGAATGGATTGGTTATTCAATTGTGGAGCAATAATTGACTGACAAAAGAAATGTGTAAACCTTATGACTCCGTCAAAGGTAGTTTTCAATGGTAGCAAATCGCCTAGACAAATGAGATGTCTGACGATTATGCAGGCCAAGAAGTTGTTGAGTCAAGGCTGTGTGGGTTATTTAGCTTACATAGTCGATACTCAGAAAAAGGGTGCGAAACTTGAAGAAATACCAGTGGTTAGGGAATTTGTGGACGTGTTTCTAGAGGATTTGCCAGGACTTCCTCTTGACAGAGAAATTGAGTTCGTGATCAACTTAGCACCAGGAACCGCTCCGATATTGAAAGTCCCGTACAGAATGGCTCCGGTAGAGATGAAGGAACTGATGGTACAACTGCAGGAACTGTTGGACAAGAAATACATTCTGCCGAGTGTGTCATCGTGGGGAGCACCGGTGTTAATTTTAAAGAAGAAGGATGGGTCAATGCATCTTTGCATTGATTATAGGGAGTTAAACAAGGTCACTATTAAGAATAAATACCCATTGCCAAGAATAGATGATTTGTTTGACCAATTAAAGGGTGCTGGATATTTCTCAAAGATAGATTTGAGAAGTGGGTATCATCAACTGAAGGTAAGAAAGGAGGATGTACCGAAGACGGAATTCCGAACTCGGTATGGACATTACGAATTTTTGGTGATGTCTTTTGGTTTGACAAACGCCCCTGCAACGTTCATGGATTTGATGAACAAGGTGTTTAAACCATTTTTAGACAAGTTTGTGATGGTGTTTATCGATGATATTCTGGTGTATTCTAGAACTCAAGAAGAACACGTGGAACACTTACGTCTAACGCTGGAGACGCTAAGAAAGGAAAAGTTGTACGCAAAATTCTTTAAATGTGAATTCTGGTTAGAACGTGTACAATTTCTTGGGCACGTAATCGACAAGGATGGAATTTTAGTGGATCCATCAAAGGTCAAAGCTGTGATAAATTGGGAACAACCAAGAACTCCATCAGAAGTAAGAAGTTTCTTGGGATTGGCAGGGTATTACAGATGGTTTATTTAGGATTTCTCCAAGATAGCCACTCCGTTAATAAATTTGACGAGGAAATCTGTAAAATTTGTTTGGACGGAGAAGTGTGAAGGAAGTTTCCAGGAATTGAAAAAGAAGCTAAGTATGGCACCTGTGTTGTCATACAGGAAATTTTGTGGTGTACAGTGATGCTTCACACAAAGGATTAGGATGTGTCCTTATGCAGAACAGAAAAGTCATCGCGTATGCATCAAGGCAATTGAAGGACAACGAAAAAGGGTATCCGACTCATGATTTAGAGTTGGCGGCGGTTGTGTTTGCTTTAAAAATATGGAGACACTATCTCTATAGAGAGAAATGTGAGATTTACACAGACCATAAGAGTTTGAAGTACATTTTCACTCAGAAAGACCTGAACATGCGTCAAATGAGATGGATGGAATTGATAAAGGATTATAATTGTGAGATATTTTATCATCTAGGCAAAGTAAATGTGATTGAAGATGCCTTGAGTAGGAAAGGTAGGGAAAAATTGATGTTGTTAACTGATAAGGAGGAGCTTATTACAGCAATGTCAAGGTTAGAGTTGGAAATCAAATTTCCAAAAGAATCCGATGAGAAATTGTACGGATGGAAGCCGGTCCAAACTTTGGTGGACAAAGTGAAGAACGCTCAACTGCAGGATGAGGAATGCAGAAAAATAAGAGAAAGTGTGGTCGAGGGAAAGGAAGTGAAATACAAGGTTGATACTGATGGAATACTGAGATTCAAGGGACGAATCTGGGTTCCAGCAGTACTAGATATTAAAGAGGACATCTTGACAGAAGCACATAGCTCGAGATATTCGATTCATCCAGGAAGTACGAAAATGTATCAAGATTTGAGGCAACATTTTTGGTGGCCAAACATGAAAAGAGACGTTGCAGAATGCGTTGCAAAGTGCTTAACATGTCAGAGAGTCAAGGTCGAGCATCAAAGACCAAGTGGGTTACTTCAACCATTAGAAATACCAGAATGGAAATGGGAACATATCACAATGGATTTTGTGGTAGGTCTCCCACTGACTCAGAAAGGATACGATGCGATTTGGGTGATAGTGGACAGATTGACAAAATCTGCACACTTTTTGCCAATAATGGTTAGATTCAATCTTGATCAGCTAGCAAAACTATATGCTAAAGAGATCGTTGCAAGACATGGAGTTCCAGTGTCAATTGTGTCAGATAGAGATCCGAGATTCACATTAAACTTCTGGAAGAGACTACAAGAATTTATGGGAACACAGTTGCAAATGAGTACGACATATCATCCGCAATCAGATGGCCAAAGCGAACGAACGATTCAGACATTAGAAGATATGCTGAGAGCATGCGTCATGGATTTTAAAGGAAGCTGTGATGAACAATTATCGTTGGTGGAATTTGCATACAATAACAGTTACAATGCAAGTATCGACATACCGCCTTACGAAGCATTATACGGCAGAAAGTGCAGAACTCCACCATGTTGGGATGAAGTCGGTGAACGTCCAACTCGTTAGGACCGTAATCGGTACAACAAATCGCGAGGTTGTCAAACTCATCGTAACAAGATTGATAGTTGCTCAAGACAGACAAAAAAAATATCTTGATCAACACGAGATAAGATCATGCATTTGACGTAGAAAATTACGTTTTCCTAAAAGTTTCACCTTGGAAGGAAAAATTGATTTGGTAAGAAGGGGAAACTAAGCCCGAGGTTTATTGGACCCTTCAAAGTGCTGCGAAATGTTGGAGAGGTGGCTTACGAGGTAGCTCTACCTCCAGAATTGTAAAACATTCATAATGTTTTTCATGTTTCAGTGTTACGACCATATATGTCCGATTACAAGCATGTGATCGAGTATGAACCATTGCAATTTGAGAAAGACTTGTCCTATGAAGAAGTTCCTATCTAGATAGTCGACAGGAAAGAGCAAGTGCTCAGAAATAAAGTGATACCTTCTGTGAAGGTAATATGGAGGAACCACAATGTCGAAGAGGCTACATGGGAACTCGAAGCTGAAATGATGAAGAATTACCCTGAGTTATTTTTTTAATCTATGTCTTCAATTCTGGGGATAGAATCTTTGTAAGTGGGGGAGAATATGACGAATGAATTATTTGAATTGTGATTCTGAGGATAGAATCCTTGTAAGGAGGGAATGATGTAACATTCTAGAATTTTTAATTGTTATATTAAATATTTATTGAATTATTTAAGTATTTAATGGATGCGTTATTGTTGAATAAATAATTATTCAAATTTGATTCAATTTGGTTAACTATTTGTTAAATAAATAATTAAGGAAATTAATTATTTTATGCTAATTTAATTTAATTATTAAGTTAGAGAGTTTTGATTAATTAATTTAATAAATTGTTATTAGAATTAATTTAATTAATTAAAAGTTTGACAAATAACCTTTTATAAAGGAGTTATTAAAATAACTTAAGGGAGTTTTAATTCAGTTTTTCCAAACAAGGCCTAATGCTTATTAAGTCTTTAATCTAATTGTGTTTTACCAAACAAGGCATAAGGATTAATTGATTATATTTTTTAGTGGTTAGCCAAACAAGCCTTATGGCTTTTGGTTTTCAAAATAAAAATAACTGATTTCAGTTAAGTTAGAATTATATTATATAATTAATATATATTATATCTTACATGCGTTATATTCTAAGACGTAAGACTAGAAGAGAGAGATAAGAGAGAAGAAAAGAAAAACTCAGAGGAAGAAGAAGAAGAGAAGAAGAAAAGTGAGAGAATCCTAGAGAATTGGGAGTGAAGAGGAGAAAAGCTTGACAATCAAAGAGATAGTATCATCATCTTCTTCAAGGTATCATCCTATTTTTTTTTGTTTTAAAAGTTTAGTTTTTCTCTTCCCTAATTCTCTATAGAATCTTTGTGTAAAGATAAATTGTTGTTGTTATGTGGCTTAATATGATATACTAATGATGTTAAAACTATTTTCATAAGTTATAGTCAATGAATTGATGATATGTATGTAATTTGTGAAGAAAAATATTTTTATAAAGAGTTTTTGTGAATATATATTATTTGGGTGGAAATTAAGGGTTAATTAGTTGTTTAGTTGATAAATTGATTATTGAATGTGGTAGAGTATGTATAAACATTGATAAAGTGCTTTGAATTAACTATTTTGGTTGGAAAACAAAATCACAGTGTTTATTTTCATCAAAAACATCAAAAAGTGAGTTTTTAGCAAAAATAGTGAAATTGGATGTGTTAAATTTGTTGCTTATATTGTTGTATGGGTAGAAACATGTTAGGAGTTCCTGAATTATGTTTACATGAAGTCTTTGTATTAATTACATACTAATTAGGCTATTAGAAAGGAACTTTTAGGCCAAAAAATTGGCTTTTGTTCATACTACTATTGCCAAAGTCATTAGTCGAAGATCGCTAGCTTTTATGTACAATACATGACTTAAGAGATATTAATTTTATATGCATGTGGCCATAGCTCCATGCCGCAGTGATATGACTGGTAGTATTATTTTTTCACAAATACAACATTTATCACATGGCATGTAATTCACTGATAGATAAACTCGTCATTGCTACAAATCTGAAAGTTAGCGAATGGTCCGACAAAGGTACTTTTTGTACTTGAAATTTGAAGGAATTGTTATGTGATAATAGTAGGACTGTAAAATGTTGATTTTAATGTTTCTATACTTAGAATAAACATGTTATTAACAATTAAATTGTTTTGTAACTTGATTATGTGATTAAAAATCCAATTTTTAAATGATGAACGTACTTAGTTATGTTTGTAAAGTGGTAATGGCTAACTATGTCATGATGACATATGTTTATAGGATATTGTGATTCGAATTGTTCGGTTTAGTCTACGAGCAAGGCAAGTTTTCTAATCTATTATCTTATTGAATCAACTATTGTTTCCAATATAATAATGCAAGATTTCTAAACTTTGATTTTGATATTGAACAAGTTATTCTTGTATTTAACTTGTTGTTTAGCATGCCCAAATATATTTATCGTTCATATTGCCATGCATGCTTAGTATTCAATTCTAAATAACCTTGGCTTAATATTTTTCAAGCAAGGTGTGTTATAGTTATTCAAGTTGTATGCTATTAGATTATTCCTAAAGCATGACTTTAATTTACCATGTTGATTCAATTACGATTATTCTATAGTATGATGTTATTGGTTTCATTCAACTAATCCTTAGTTGATGTTCATGGAATTTCAAGTTACCCTGAAATGTATCCGAACCAAACTCACTTTGGTGCGGACTTGTACTCTAAATACTGAGATGAACAACCCTATTATTAAGGGTAACTTACGCTTAACGTTGAAATGTTTGTGCACAATACATTATACGAAGGGCTGATCCCCCTAAGTACGAGGAGTCCCTATAGTCTTATGACTGTTAAAGTTTAAGTTGAAACATTACTTATAACTATGGACATAGTTCGTGATCTTAGGACCCTCGCTTATATACTTGTAACGCCGACAAATCATATTGTTTAATTCTATTGAGCTTCTTATTTGACATTTGTTGTAAAAGTTTTTTATTCATTATTGTTTCAAGTGAGCTTTGTTTGCTCACTCTTGCTTATATAACCATTACAGTTAAGGATGAGAAGGTTGATGTACCTAGCATCAGTAAGGGAAAAGGAAAGATGAACAAGTATTGAAGACTTGTAATTTGATGATATTTTATTTATCAGTTTTTAATGGAATGGTTGTAATAACGATTATTTATTTTCCTCATTTGAATGATTGTGTTTAAAGGTTAGACAACCTGGGAGATTTTGTTATGTAACCCTTTAATGGGGAAGGTTTTATTTATTCAGTTTTATTGTGATTGGGTAGTTAGATATGAATGTTTTATTAAGTGAACACCAAATCCTGTGGAAATGAAGTACCTGGGTTTGGGGGTGTCACATACAACCTCCCCTTCTTATGAAATTTCATCCTCAAAATTAACGTACGTACCTGGTGTTTCGAAAAGGTGAGGATACCTCACTTTCATTTCCGTTTCCAACTCCCAGGTCATTTCCTCAATAGCATGGTTCTTCCATAAAACTTTGACTTGTGGTATGACCTTTGTGCATAGGACATGCTCCTTCCTATCCAAGATCTTGACAGGAACCTCTTCGTACGTTAAGTCTTCGGCTATCTCATCTAGTTCTAACTCAATAACGTGGTTCGGGTCTTTCACATATTTACGAAGCATAGATATATGAAAAACTTTATGAACACGAGACATACTTAGAGGTAACGCGAGTCTATAGGCTACATTTCCTACTCGGTCAAGAATATGAAATGGACCAATAAATCATGGATTGAGCTTTCCTCTTTTCCCGAATCTTGTAATTCCCTTCCATGGGGCAACACGCAATAATACATGATCCCTAATACTAAATTCCACATCTTTTCGATGAAGATCCACATAACTCTTTTGTCGATCCTGTGCCATTTGTATATGTTGTCGAATCATTTGGTTCTTTTCTGTAGTAATACGTACCAACTCTGGTCCTAACAATGTTGCTTCACCCACCTCATCCCAACATACTAGAGAGCGACACTTTCTTCTATATAATGCTTCAAATGGAGCCACACCTATACTTGTCTGATAACTGTTGTTGTAGGGGAATTCCACTAATGGTAAATACTTATCCCAACTCCCTTTGAAGTCTAGGACACAGAGTCTTAATAGATCTTTAAGAGTTTGAATAGTCCTCTCTGAATGTCCGTCCATTTGAGGATGGTATGCTTCAATCAATCAGTAAATCGCGCCCATAGCTTTTTGTAAGCTAACCCAAAATCGTGAAGTGAATCTTGGGTCACGATCCAAAACTATGGATACTGGCATGCCATGCAATCTCATAATCTCATTCACGTACATACGAGCAAGTCTGGAGTGGACTCAAAGTATTCCTTCTTCATCGATTCTTGCTTCTGGAATAACACCTTCTTGTACTTTCTTCTTCATACGCATCAGCTCCGGGTCGGTGGCTTGAGAAACTTTAACTTTTTCGATTAAAGTCGGATCTATGCGTATACTTGACATCATCACATGGGTCCCTGAAGTCTTGAATTCTATCTTCATCTTTTGTAAATCACACAAAATGGGCCTTTGTGTTAACAACATCGCACTTGTTTCTGCATATGATCTTCTACTTAATGCGTCAGCTACCACGTTCACTTTTTTGGGATGGTATTGAATGGTATGGTCGTAGTCTTTAAACAGCTCGAGCCAACGTCATTGTCGCATATTGAGTTCCTTTTGGGTGAAGAAATATTTGAGACTTTTATGGTCTAAATATATCTCCACTTTCTCCCCATATAGATAGTGCCTCCAGATCTTTAGCGCGAAAACGACTACTACCAACTCTAGATCATGAGTAGGATAATTCCTCTCATATTCTTTAAGGTGTCGCGAGGCATAGGCTATGACTTTCCCATGTTACATGAGAACACATCCTAACCCTTTTCCCAAGCATCATCAGAGATAACAAATCCATCCGAACCGCATTTGGTATTAGTCGAGCAGTGTCAAATAAGTCTCCTCTTAAGCTCTTGAAAACTCTTCTCGCATTCCTCGCTCCATATGAATTTTATATCTTTCTAAGTCAGCTGAGTTAACGGAGTAGCGATTCGAGAAAATCCTTCCATGAATCTCCGATAATAACCAGCTAAGCCCAGAAAGCTACGTACTTCGGTCACCGTCTTCGGTTGCTCCCAACTTTGTATTACTTCAATCTTTGCCGGGTCAATAGATACTCCATATTTTGACACCACGTGCCTAAGGAATGCTACTTCCTCAAGCCAAAACTCGCATTTCTTCAACTTGGCATATAGCTTGTTTTCACGAAGCCTTTGGACTACCAAATTCAAATGGTGCTCATGATCTTCACGACTTTTGGAATATATGAGGAGGTCATCAATAAAGACAACAACGAACTGATCCAAATATTCCTTGAATACTCGGTTCATCATATCCATGAAAGCCGCAGGAGCATTAGTCAATCCAAAATACATGACTAAGAATTCATAATGCCCGTACCGAGTTCTAAAGGCAGTCTTTGGAATATCCTCAATTCTAATCTTCAGCTGATGATATCCAGAATGAAGATCGATCTTTGAGAAGAATTGTGCTCCTTGCAACTGGTCAAAAAGGTCATCAATGCAAGGTAGCGGGTACCTATTCTTGATGGTGACATGGTTCAATTCCCGATAGTCAATACAAAGTCGCATACTCCCGTCTTTATTCTTTACAAATAAAATAGGAGCACCCAAATGAGATGTACTAGGACGAATGAAACTGATGTCCAACAACTCCTGTAGTTGGACCTTTAACTCCCGTGATCAACTCGATTGGGTTCCTCGCATTTTGACCAATCACGACAAACGCTCTTCCAGGAACCGTTGACTTTGACTTTTTTGGGACAGCCTTTTGAGTCACCATCCCCTCTGGACTTTGTTTTGCTACCGTACAATCTCGAGCGATATGTCCTTTTTTTCCACAATTATAGCATACCTTGAACTATTGTGGACAATTTGGGTAATATGTCCCTCTTTTCCGCATTTATAGCATACGACCAGTGGTCGTTCTCCTCCCTTAGAACCAATTGCTGCTGGTGCTGACGTCTTTACATGGTCATTATTGAATCTCCTCTTTTTAAAATCTCCTCCCGACTCGCTTCTTCTATTCTCATGGTCATGATTACCACCAGAGTGGTTACCGCTTTTGTCCGTATTTTTCTTTCCCCGCTGGTTATCGTTGCTCAGATGATCACATCACCGTATATGACCACGGTCGTGGTCCCTCATTGAACGTATTTCGTTATCTCGCTTTAATAATTGAGCCCTCGCTGACAACATCTGAATATAGAGAAAATTTATGAGAAATGAGATACTAATGTATGCTTGTTTCAAACCTCTCGAAACATCCGCTACATACGCTCCTCATTCTCCACCAAATGAGGTGCAAACCTAGATAACTCCTCAAACTTCACCTCGTATTGGGACACCGTCATGTTGTTCTACCGCAGTTTAATAAACTCTACCTCCTTCATAAGATGAATACTTTCAGGAAAGTACTTGTCATTGAACAGCTTTTGAAATGTTTCCCAAGACATGCTTTGAGTCTTGGTACTGGATGGAGTACGCTTCACGATTCCCACCAAGAATCGCCTCATTACTGAACATAAAAAGTAGCGAATGAAACCTTCATTCCTTCGCAGCATCCCAAGACATCGAATATCTTGGTAATGTGTCTTGACCCACGCCTCACCTTTAATCGGATCTAGCTTTCCCAGTCGTGGTCCCAACTCTTTGAACCTGCTTGTTGTGACCACCCGTGAATTGCTATCATTTCCTCCTGTATTTTGAACATGAGTCTCCCCCGTCTGATTTTGCATGAACTACAAAAAGCTTCTAAACATCCCGTCATTCATCGTCTGCTCAGTGGTGTTGTTCACAGGAGGAACATTGCCAATTGCATTACGTTCTCCTCATTGGTGAGTAAAGGTTGCTCCACGCCTCATTTACTCCAATCGTTAACATTCTCGCCCCATTCTCAAATCACGCGCCATAAAACAAGGGTTAATTAAAGAAATTAGCATATCACATAATATTCCTATATTCTGACCAACCAACAAATAAGCTTAGGTAGGACACACTAGCAACGGATTTACTCGTCTCTCCCCTCTTATTCCCCGATCTCCGCCAGAGACCATATCCCTAAGCTCTGATACCAACTGTGACGCCCCCAAAATAGGTATACAACACCCATTCTGAGTCGCCAAATATATGGTACAGAAACAACTACAACTTTATTAATATAATTGTCGTGCAAAATACGACAACACATAAACTATGAGTTTAAATACAAATATTGTCATCTAGACAATATTCACACCCAAATAAGTCCTCATTACAATTATTGATACACTATTTTACAAAATAGTGAGGACTTCAAAAATAACTTCCTAGGACCTTCATTCCATACCCCGACTAGTACTCGCTACATTCTCGCCTCTTGAGAAGAAAAATGGAACAAAAAGAAAAGGGTGAGCTCAACTAGCCCAGTAAAGAATATTATGACTAAGATAATATAGAACAAATTATCATTAGTCCTCAACAGGGAAAAAAATTTGATAGAATATAATAGACAACTAGTTTCAGATCAATATTCACAGCGGAAATAATAATTCATAGATGAGTTACGTAGAGAATGAAATCTACTATAATCTATGAATTTAAAAGTCCATCATCAATATTTTATCTCTGTAACATCAATCAATATTCATCTTGAATCAAATATTCATCTTTGCACTATAGGCCAAAGATATTCATCAGTTGGTCATGTTCATCTCAACACCTGTTCATCTTTGCACTACGGGCCAAAGATATTCATCAGAAAATCATGTATCTTTGTACTAAAGGCCAAAGATTCAGTAATATAATCATTTAGGACTGAGGATAATGAAAAATATTTTTAAAGAAACGAATCTAGTGAAACAAAAGAACAAATTTTAAGGATTCGTACTTCAAGCAATCCAAGTTCAAAAATACTTCATAAATAATCATAGTGGAGTAAAATTCAAGAATGAAGACCAAAACATGGATACAATCAAAGCTCGTATCCATAATAGATATTTTGGACAAAAAATGAATTTTTTTTTGTGAATAGTGCCGTATTCGTGAATAGTATCGTATACGTGAATAGTAACCCCTACACTAAAAAGACAAGAATTTCACAAGAAAAATATTACCAATATTTCTAAGATAATGATATTGAAAGAAATAATGTCATTTAAAAAAAATAATATCCCTTACCTCGAAAAGACAAGATTTACATTCGAATACTAGATATAGTCTTTCAAGGAACTTGCAATCAGATATAGCAACAATCAAAGTATCAAAATACTCACAAGAATACGCTCGATAATATAGAGAGAGAACTTTAGTTTCTGGTGTGATTTTCAATTCTAACCTAAACACCGTATTTATAGGAAAATGCTTAGAACACCAAAGCAGAAAATTTAATAAAATAATAATATATTTTTTCTTAACTTCCTACGCACACTTATTTTCTCCAAATATCTGTCAGGTTTGTAATATTCAAGAACGCAATCAAATTGCATAAATAAGCGGAAACGTGTAAAAATCAGAGTTTAAAATTTTATAAACCATATACCCGGATCACCCTTTATGCACAATTATTAATTAAACGAAAAAGATGAATAAGAAACATACCCTTGAAGATCCGAGCTTCCTCAGGTACAAGTTCACCTCCAATCCTTTTCGCGTTCAACTTGAATCCACCGGGTTTGGTTCCTTCCTTTGATCAACGTTAGCCACCCAAGTGTTTGGCCTCTAAAAGTGATCCACCAAGGAAGAAGAAGGATTTAAGAAGATGGGTGGTTGGCTAAACCCTAGTTTTTCTATCTCTATAAAAAAAGAGCGTACTCTCCAACTCTTGGAATTGCGTATATATTTTGATATCTGATATAAGACTCCTCTTATAAAGATATCAGGTAACCTTATTTAATAAAATAAGGTATTATTTAATTAAACTCTTTTAATTAAATGGGCTCCCTAATCTTATTAGGGATAATTAATTAAACTCCTTTAACTAATTTTTCCTCCTAATCCTATTAGGAATAAATGAGAGTACTTATATTAAATTAATTTCTAAACTCTTTTAGAAATTAAAATAATAATAATAATTGTAATAATATTAATAAGACTCCTCTTATTAATTTATATTTAATATTTCTAAAATATTAAATAATAAATATTAAGCTATTTAATTTATTCTATCACCATAGATTAAATTAAATATACATAACATATTATTACGATTATGCCATTAACTTCTTAAATAATTATTCTTCTTTTTTATGGTGTGGCCCTTTAAGTTCTCCATATTAAACCTTGTGAATAAATCAATTAGAATAATTCTAATCTTATTTAAATAAATAAATTAAACAATTAATTTAATTAAATAAATAATATTTATTCTACAATAGGGATAAGCCTCCCTAATGATCAACGACTTTCCGGATAATATAGATTTCAACATTAATCATAAAAGAACCTTTGAGTAAATAGTTACCGTACAATTCAATCCTTCCACCATACAATGTCCTAATTAAATATAAGACATGGAATTCACTCACAAGTCTTATTTTATTTAATTATATGTATTTCGATCCTTAAATGCACAACTCAAAATAATGCAAATTAGAAACTCCTTTCTAATTTCATTACGCCTGCCAAGGACTCTTTGGGTTATCATTTATCGAATCACATAGGACATTTCTCTTCTTTTAATAAGTGGTAGATTCTTTATTGATCATACATTATCTCCATGTATACAACTTATTATACCCAAGCATACCCTTTGATATACCCTAAGGGTCTTAAGGAATAAGTCAAAGTATAACTCATCATACACAAGATACTATGATGATCTCAAGTCCAAGGATCACTTGTACTACTATCACTACAGAAATTCCTATCGACGAGATAAGTAAAACTCCATTAGGTATTCCTTAGCGAGCCACGTTCGATGAACTTATTCTCTAATAAGCACCTACATACTTGCTTTAGTGTCTCCATACAAATGATCATGAGATCAATCATCCTCATCCAATGAGCAAGCAACGTATGTACCAATCTATCCTGATTCACTAATCCCCAATTTAGTAATCCAATGATTGGGAACTATTTTAGTTTTAAGCTTTCTAAGAATTTAGATCTCATTAGAATGATCATCATCATTATTCTAAAAGCATTGCTTAAAACTATGGGTTTATCACATATTATAAAAACAACAGATCATGTAGATAATTAAAAGCCTTTAATAAATTAATACTTTTTATTAATAAATGAATAAGATTGTTACAAAGTATATGCTTTATCATCAAACATGATTGGCTTGTGTGCATATTACTTTCAATCTCCCACTTGCACTAAAGCCAATCGTCATGGTATCTCATACTCTTCTTCTCTAAGTGATGATTATCCTGTCATTGGATAAGCTTTAGTTAATGGATATGTAATGTTGTTCATGAGATTCCACTATCTCTATAGTGATTTCCCATCTTTCAATGATTCTAATAATCAAATGAAAGTGCCACAACACATGTTTAGATCCAAGATGAGACTTAGGAACTATTCCTAGTTACGTAATGAACTTTTAATCCAAATAATTAACTTGCGACTTCATTTATAGCTATATACTTTGTCTTTATCACTAAACCAAAGAACTCTTTCTTTGTTTGGAACCTTTCCAATTCAACTGCACCACTATTCAAGATAACGCTTTACCTTAAAGTGGATTTTTCATCATCTTGTCTCTCGTCTCAAAAACTTGAGTCCTGTTAAGCCCTCTAGTTTTAATTTAGACCCACCATGAATATGATCATATCCTTAGTGCTTGGTTAAGCACTTTAAAGATGTTTTCACCGACTCATAGTGAACTTCTCCATAATATGACTGATCAACATCAGGTCTCGTACATTTCATTGCATACATGATTGTTACTCATGCGACCTCTCTTTTCAGGAGTCTGTGGGGACTATTAAGAGAGATACACTCCATAGCTCATCGACATGAGACATCTCTTGGAGTTTGCCATGCTAAACGACTTTAGCATCAAATGAATATACGTTCCTTGGGTTAAGTCGAGCATCCTCTTAAATCTATCTATATAGATTTATATCCCCAATTAAGATACTCTTCTAAATCATTCATGGAGGAATGTTTAGACAACTTTATCTTCTTGATTGTAGCATTGGTATGTCATTCCTTATCCGTAGTATATCAACATATAGTACTAGGAATGTCACGATGCTCCCATCGACCCTTTTGTACACACTAGGTTCATTCTTATTTTGATAAAATCAAACTCTTTTGATTGCCTCATCAAAACGAATGTTCCATATTTGAGAAACTTGCTTCAATCCATTTCTCGATGAGGTAAGTGTCTCACAACACTTACCTCATCGTATGTAATCGGATCATCATCTTCTATGATGTGTACCTCATCATCATCATCTATGATGAATCCATACCTCCCGTATCTTCTATGCTTATTCCGTTCTTTATTATTCTTGGTACAATAGAATTTCATCTACGTGTTCCTCTTATTTGACTTATAGTGTTTTGTGATTCTTGAACTCTTCAAGATCTATTATCCTCCCACTAGCCCCTTCAATGATAAACACATTTATCTTAGAAGGTAGTGTATTTCGCAACAAACACTTTTTGCTAAGTAGGATTATAGAACATATACCCTAAACTTACTTTAGGATGTCCCATAAATCTACACTTGTCAAATCTTGTCCCAAGCTTATCCTTTGAAACCTTTTCACATAAGTTGGACAACCCCTTATCTTAACATACTTAAGATTAGGAATCCTCCCTATCCATAACTTTTATGGAGTCTTGGGGCCGGATTTTGAGGTTACCCTTTTGTAGATATGCAGCCATTTCTAGGACATGACCCTAGAGGGATACTGAAATGTCGGTAAAATCATTATGGACCGCACCATGTCCAACAAGGTACGATTTTTCCATTCAAATACATCAATCAATTATTATGTGTCGAGGCGTCCATTATGAGAAAACCATTTAAGATGATCTAGAAACTTATTTCACAAGTATTTATTCCCCGATCTAATCAAAGAATCTTAATACATTGTCAATTTGTTTCACTTCAAATTCTTTGAACCTTTCAAATAATTCATATACTTGTATTTCGAAAATACACACATTCAACTCTTTGAATGATCATCTCCTTTTCTTATACTAGTTTGTTCAATATGCAAAATTATTTTCATGTAAGTCAAGTATATAAAATTTATTAAGTAATATTCCAGATTCTATACAAAACATTATTATTATAAATAGAACAACAATTGTTCTTAATTATAATACCAAAGATTTCATTGTCCAACAATAAAATGGAAATAATATTTTAACAAGAACCGGAATACAATAACAACTTATCGACTTAATAGATTTGCCCGTAGGCATTGCTAAACTATAAGTTTCTATAGCTAATGCGTGAACCTTTGCTTCATTTTCCACACACGTGATTACTTATCTTTGTTTAACTTTCTACTTCGCTTGGTCCTTCATAAATCTATATTTATGATAACCAAAGTCGGTATCCAATACCAAAGTAGAACCTTGACTTAAAAAAAAAATTATTTTAAATCATGAACAAATTTGTATTTGTAACCAAAACTTCACTAAGCTTCTTTTCGTTAGCCTCTCACAAGATGCTTCTTGCGCTTTCTTTCCGGTGTCCAAAGCTTATTGCGGTGGAAGCAAACTCCTTTGCTATCCATATCGCTTTTGTTCTTATTATTCTTTGTTTATGCCTATCTATTTACCTTCTTTGAATCGTTCTTCTTTTCAGAAGATCCTTTGGCCCCTACCAGTAAGACTTTATCTTTCTTGGTTGGAAAGTGACTCTCAACATTTTTCAATATGTTAAGCAAATCAACGAGGCTGATATCTAGCTTGTTCATATGAAAAATTCACAACAATTGTGAAAGGAGTCCGGGAGTGAGTGCAAGATCAAATCTTGTCTCAACTCTCCATCCATGACAAAACTCGTTGTCCTAATTGATCAATCAAATTAATAATGTTAAGGACTTTTATCTGTACTGTAGTGTCATCGGTCATTCTAGATCGGAAGAACTCCTTAGATATCTGATATCAATCAGTCTTACTTTCCTCACCATCAACTACTTGATGTGCAGGAATATAGTAGGAGCATCCATAGTTTCATCTTCGACCTGAAAGCTCGTTACTCATGGATGCGAGCATGATGCATTGAGCCAACTGTGCATCATCTTGCATCTTTCTAAAAGTAGTAATGTCTTCCTCAGAGGCATTGTCTGCAACCATTGCAGGGATAGGCGTATTAAGGACATAAGATAGCTTTTCAGCCATGAGAACTGTAAGACCCCGAAATTTTTTAAATAAAAAGGAATTTCCTTTATTTATTATTTTGAAATAGTAAGGGTTTATTTGATTAATGTGGATAGCTAAGGGTTAAATATGCAAATATTTCAAATTAAGCAAGTGGTTATAAAATATTCATTGTTGTTGGGAATATTCGTTTGGTCGTGGAATATTCGTATGCGATTTAGAATATTCGTGCGACGACAACCAAGCAAATGTGTGTGGGCCCCATAACTAAAGTGATTGGATGAAGAAAACGACAAATATAAGTTGTTTTTAAATAACGACGTAGTTATTACCAATTATCTTGTTGGAATACCCGTGGTTAAAACACACTAATACGCGTTGTTGAGCAAGAAGAGCACTTGTGATTGCACCAATTATTGATTCTTACGTAGAAGGCACTACTCAATAATGGTTACGATAATTACTATTCAATATTTTATTTTATTGAGTTAATAATTCTCACATTGTTTCAATAATTGTCATTACACAAAGATTTTTTCATTATCGAAGCAATAATTCATATTATCTGAATAATATTATTAGATAACATTATTGGCAATGTCTAGAAAGTTACATCTAAGGAGAGGTTTGGTCACCTAATTGCGCGCCAAGAAGAAGAAATTCTTATTGAAAGCCCCTCTTTCTGAAACCGTCTCGTTGTAATAATATTGTGATTCTGTAATATTATTTGTGAATAATTAATTATTGATTTATATGATGAGGAAAATATTGATTTTATGTGGATATAGATGGAGAAAATTTTTAAAATGACAATTGTTGAAAATTAATATTTTATCTTTTTCTCGATAAAATAATTCATTTAAATATATTATTTTAATAATATATTAACTATGATATTTTTACAACGAATGTGGGATATATGAGTATACGAGGAGGAAGAGTATTTTTGTTGCAATAAATGTTTAAAACATGTTAAACATGCTCTGTGGACCCCATTTATTGATGAAATTTGATTATAAACACAGAAAATTGCCGTTTGTGGATTTCGGTCAATTTTTGATTGGAATTTGGAAAAACTTTCTTCTGCAAAGTTGTAGAGAATTGAATTTCCTATAAAAACTCATGAGATTCGAATTTTCTGATGAAAGGGCTATTTATTATGAATTATTGAAGTTCAAGTTCAAATAATTAATTTTGAAGTTTAAAATATTTAAAATTAGAAAAACGTTTTTCTTATTTTTTCTAGAAGGTGGCATGTGTTTGATGGCTGAAATCAGATTCTAGACATGTGTAGAAAATAATATAATTATATTATTAATTTATTAAATTTTACGCTTTGGTGTTCTAAGCAATTTCTATAAATAGGGTGCTTAGGTTAGAATTGAAAATCACACCGTAAATCAAGTTTTCTCTCTATTATATCGGCGTATTCTTGTGAGTATTTTGAGTATACTTTGAGTATTGCTATACTGATTAAAAAGTCCAAGTCATAGCCTATATCCAGGTGTTTTAATTTAGAAGAATCGATCTTTCGAGGTAAGGGATGTTATTTTCTTCTCAAATGATATTATTTCTTCAATATCATTATGTTTGAAATATTGGTTGGAACTTTTATCAAATTTGGAACTTTTTCATGTCAGGTTACTATTCATGAGTTACTATTCACGAGTTACTATTCATGAGTTACTATTCACGATTCTTATTCACGTTAGTACTATTCATGAAGAAGCGTGAAGATGTTTTTGTGGAATTTCTATCTTTTGGTGTCTGGAGTTTACTATTCACGATATCGGCACTATTCACGTATCTGGCACTATTCACGTATCGGCACTATTCAATTTAAAAATAACATTTCTTCTTTTCGTCCAAAACATCTATTCGGATACTAGCTTTGATTGTATCCATGTTTTGATCATTCTTGAATTTTACACCACTATGATTATTTTGAGGGTATTTTTGGGCGTGGATAAAACCAAGTACTTAATCCTTAATCCTTAATTCTTGTCATTTTGTTTCACCGGATTCGTTTCTTTAAAAATATTTTCATCATCCTCGCCTTAAATGATGATATTATTGAATATCTTTGGCACAGTAGTGCAAAGATGAATGATTTCTGAAGAATATCTTTGGCTGAGTAGTGCAAAGATGAACAGTGTTGAGATGAACATGACCGATTGATTAATATCTTTGGCCTATAGTGCAAAGATGAACAGTGTTTAAATGAACATGACTAATCGATGAATATCTTTGGCTCAGAAGTGCAAAGATGAATGTTTGATTCGTATGTATATTGATTGATGTTACGAGGATAAAATATTGATGATGGATCGTTAAATTCATAGATTATAGTAGATTTCATTCTCTACGTAACTCTTCTATGAATTATTATTTTCGGGCCATGCGAATATTGATCCAAACTTGTTGTCTATTGTATTCTATCGATTTTTCCTGTTGAAGACTAACGATAATTTGTTGTATATTATCTTAGTCATAATATTCTTTATTGGGCTAGTTGAGCTCACCCTTTTCCTTGTTGTTCCATTTTTTCTTCTCGGAGGCGAGAATGTAGCAAAGTACTAGTCGGGGTATGGAATGAAGGTTCTAGAGAGAGTTGTTTTGTAGTCCTCACCATTTTGTAAAATAATGAATCAATAATTATGATGGAGATTTATTTGCGTGTGGATATTGTCTGAAAGACAATATTATATTTTAAACTCATAAGATATATTGTCGTATTTCACACGACATTTGTATTATTGAAGTTGTAGTTTGCTTTTTGTACCATGTATTTGGCGACTCAGAATGTGTGTTGTGTATACCTATTTTGGAGGCGTCACAAGAACTATTCTCAAATTCCTTAACCAATCCGTTTAATTCGGTCTGGTTAATTTAGCATCTAATATGATTCGCAGTGATAGTAATTTTAGACATTGAAAAATTCTGTAAATGAATTTGTAATTAACAACATTTTAACACACATTCTTTTATTAATTACCAAAATAATTTAGGTCTTGTTTTAAATTGGTATCTCCCACTATTTTCTTCAAACTATATTACCCTCACTTATATAGTTAGGCAAAATCTAATTAAAGATTTGCTAGTGAGAATAAGGATCTCATTTCAAATGTATATAGCCTTGTGGTGACATAACAAACTATATATAAATAAATAGGTAGACAACTTTTGTCAATTACATCAACTATGCAACTCCTTTTCTTTTGCCTCTTAGATTATTTTGATCAAGTGGTGGCACATCCGAATCAAAATTATCCAAGTTAAGTCCGACCTAGCACTCCATATATTCAAAAAAGAAAAATATCATCCTTGTGGTGACACAACAAAACAATATTGTTCAATTTTCTTTATAAGCATCAAATGTGATAAATTAACATCTTAAATACTTAATACTTGCCTTGTGGTGACACAACAAACTCATTAAATATTTAATACTCTATTAATTTTATCATGCTAGAAAAGCGACGTTCGATATTCCAAATATCTTTGAACGCTTAGGACTTAATATAAAAAATTGAGGGTTTTGTTATTAATTTGTCTCATCTTGTTTAGCTGCAGATGCACATATATATATATATAAAATACGGCGTCATTTTAATGAACATGCGAGCATGTGTTTATAATATATAAAATATATAGTATAACATGCACATATAGAATACAATATTCTACCCGGATTGATTATGGACTTTTATTCTAGTTTGGTTCACTAGAGCCACCAAGTGAACCAAAAGGTCAAACCCTAAGGGTGCAAGAAATAATATTTAAATATAACTATTACATTTAAACCCGGGCTCCATTACAAACGGGTCTTCAAGCGCTCCTTGCTCCTTTTCATCTCCAATTTTTTCTAAATTAATTCTAACTATTCCTATTACAAAACTATTTAAAATAAATAGAAACCTTGATCTGCGATCGAGGGAAGTACATAGGAGGAGATAGAATTTACATTCGAAAAAATTAGAGAAGACGAGTCTGCAGAATTCCCATTTAATAAAACCCATACATTCATGCATCCAACTAAAATAAAATCCAATCACATTGGTCAATAGTCCATAATCAATCCCATTTATTATCATACATATCACCATATGCATCAATACATAACATTCATCTGATGAATAATAAACATTCAATATATATATTGATATCATTTAATGGGCAAATTTAGTTAGTATAAAATCTAATTTTGAATTAAAATAAACTCCTTTATTTCAATCCAAATTTAAATCAAAATAAAACTATTTTATTTTAATTTATCCAATTTTGAATAAAATAAACTATTTTATTTTAATCAAAATCTTTAATCAAAATAAACTCCTTTATTTTAATTAATTATGGAATCCAATTCCATGTAAAAAAAAAATTATTAAAGAAAATACGGATTTTCTTTCCTATTCACAAATAAACTCCTTTATTTTGAATAACATGAAATCTTATTTCATATCTAAATAAACTCCTTTATTTAAGGAAACATGGAATCCAATTTCAACTCCAATTAGTTATCATTGAATCCAATTTCAACTCTAATTAGTTATCATGAAATTCAAAATTTAAAATTAAAATAAACTTTTTATTTTAATATTAAAATAAACTTTTATTTTAATTATAAAATAATTAAAATATATATTACATATGCATAATATATATATTACTAAGTAATATATATATTATATATATAATATATAAGTATTACATTAAAAAAAAGCGTGGTAATCGCTATGCGATACTGCAATACCTTTTTATTTATGATCACTTATATATATATATATATATATATATATATATATAAAAGTATTATATTGAATCCTGATACCTTTTTCGTGAAGAACAATATGCTTAGTATATGTCACTTTCCAGGATAACTTTTTGTTACTATATATATCATATATATATATATATTATGATTCATTCAAATCAAAGTTTCTTGCAGCTAAGATATATAACCAACATGACCCACGTGAATATATATCGCATCGGAAGTTAGGCAACATGATACAACCACGGACAGCGAAATCGGATTTCGCGATAATATTTTTTTTTTTTTTTTAAAAAATTTATACAACAAAAATATGCCCAATTAAATTGTTCTAAACACATATCAATATACATATCAAATTAAAACAATTAATAATTCGCATAAAGGTTTGGCTCTGATGCCACTGTCAGGTTTGTAATATTTAAGAACGCAATCAAATTGCATAAATAAGCGGAAACGTGTAAAAATCAGAGTTTAAAATTTTACAAACCATATACCCAGATCACCGTTTATGCACAATTATTAATTAAACGAAAAAGATGAATAAGAAACATACCCTTGAAGATCCGAAGCTTCCTCAGTACAAGTTCACCTCAAATCCTTTTCGCTTCAACTTGAATCCACCGGGTTTGGTTCCTTCCTTTGATCAACGTTAGCCACCCAAGTGTTTGGCCTCTAGAGGTGATCTACCAAGGAAGAAGAAGGATTTAAGAAGATGGGTGGTTGGCTAAACCCTAGTTTTTCTATCTCTATAGAAAAAGGGCGTACTCTCCAACTCTTGGAATTGCGTATATATTTTGATATCCGATATAAGACTCCTCTTATAAAGATATCGTAAACCTTATTTAATAAAATAAGGTATTATTTAATTAAACTTTTTTAATTAATGGGCTCCTCTAATCTTATTAGGATAATTAATTAAACTCCTTTAACTAATTTTCCTCCTAATCCTATTAGGAATAAATGAGAGTACTTATATTAAATTAATTTCTAAACACTTTTAGAAATTAAAATAATAATAATTATAATAATATTAATAAGACTCCTCTTATTAATTTATATTTAATATTTCTAAAATATTAAATAATAAATATTAAGCTATTTAATTTATTCTATCACCATAGATTTGAAAGTAGTATGCACACAAGCCAATCATGTTTGATGATAAAGCATATACTTTGTAACAATCTTATTCATTTATTAATAAAAAGTATTAATTTATTAAAGGCTTTTAATTAACTACATGATCTTTGTTTTATAATATGTGATAAACCCATAGTTTTAAGCAATGCTTTTAGAATAATGATGATGATCATTCTAATGAGATCTAAATTCTTAAAAGCTTAAAACTAAAATAGTTCCCAATCGTTGGATTACTAAATTGGGATTAGTGAATCCGGATAGATTGGTACACACGCGTTGCTTGCTTTCATTGGATGAGGATGATTGATCCCATGATCATTTGTGTGGAGACACTAAAGCAAGTATGTAGGTGCTTATTCGAGAATAAGTTCAATCGAACGCGGCTCGCTAAGGAATACCTAATGGAGTTTTACTTGCTCACAATAGAAATTCTCAGAGTGATAGTAGTACAAGTGATCCTTGGACTTGAGATCATCATAGTATCTTGTGTATGATGAGTTATACTTTGACTTATTCCTTAAGACCCTTAGGGTATATCAAAGGGTATGCTTGGGTATAATAAGTTGTACATGGAGATAATGTATGATCAATAAAGAATCTACCACTTTTATTAAAAAGAAGAGAAATGTCCTATGTGATTTGATAAATGACAACCCAAAGAGTCCTTGGCATTAAGGCGAATGAAATTAGAAAGGAGTTTCTAATTTGCATTATTTGAGTTGTGCATTTAAGAGTCGAAAATACATATAATTAAATAAAATAAGACTTATTGTAATTCCATGTCTTATATTTAATTGGGACATTGTATGGTGGAAGGATTGAATTGTTTAAGAATTATTTACTCAAAGGTTCTTTTATGATTAATGTTGAAATCTATATTATCCGGAAAGTCGTTGATCGCTAGGAGGCTTATCCCTATTGTAGAATAAATATTATTTATTTAAATAAATTAATTGTTTAATTTATTTATTTAAATAAGATTAGAATTGTTCTAATTGATTTATTCACAACCTATTTATAATAAAGAACCTAAAGGGTCACACCATAAAAGGAAGAATAATTATTTAAGAAGTTAATGGCATAATCGTAATAATATATTAAGTATATTTAATTTAATCTATGGTGATAGAATAAATTAAATAGCTTAATATTTATTATTTAATATTTTAGAAATATTAAATATAAATTAATAAGAGGAGTCTTATTAATATTATTACAATTATTATTATTTTAATTTCTAAAAGAGTTTAGGAATTAATTTAATATAAGTACTTCTCATTTATTCCTAATTGGATTAGGAAGGAAAATTAGTTAAAGGAGTTTAATTAATTATCCCTAATAAGATTAGGGAGCTTAATTAATTAAAAGAATTTAATTAATTAAATAAATTCCAATTCCTTAATTGTTAAGGTGGGTTGCCCACATCATATATAAAAGAGAGAGTCTTATTATGGGTGAGGGGTTGTTGACTTTTACAACATACGTAATTCCAAAAGTTGGAGAGTACGCCTCCTTTTTCTATACAGATAGGAAAAACTAGGGTTTGAGCCAAAACACCCATCTTCTTGAATAATCTTCTTCCTTGGTGGATCACCTCTAGAGGCCAAACACTTGGGTGGCTAACGTTGATCAAAGAAAGGAACCAAACCCGGTGGATTAAAGTTGAACGCGAAAAGGATTTGGAGGTGAACTTGTACCTGAGGAAGCTCGATCTTCAAGGGTATGATTTTATTCTTTATCTTTTCGTTTAATTAATAATTGTGCATAAAGGGTGATCCGGGTATATGGTTTATAAATTTTTTTAAACTCTGATTTTACACGTTTCCGCACTTTTTATGCAATTTGATTGCGTTCTTGAATATTACAAACCCAACAGTGGTATCAGAGCCATACCTTTATGCGAATTATTAATTGTTTGATTTAATATGTATGTTGATATGTGTTTAGAATAATTTAATTGGGCATAATTTTGTTGTATAAAAAAAAAATATTTTTACTGAAAACTGGTTTCGGAAACTGTTTTTTTTTATACCGAGTTCGTGGGTCACAGCTTGTTTTTTTTTTTCATACTGTAAAGCTCCTTATAAATTATATATGATATAAACATTAATGATTACAATAATCATTAGCTTGTAATGATTAAAGTAATTATTAGCATGTAATGATTAAAGTAATCATTAGCATATAATGATTAAAGTAATCATTAGCATGTTATATAAAAAAAAATTGCTTTATGCTCCTGACCGAATTCATTTTACCAAGTCTGCAATATCACCAGGAATTTTCGTGGCCACCAAACAAGTATATATATTAGTAATTGTTAAAGGTTGCTTTGATTTTGTTTTTTTTGAAAAGTTGGCGAAAAAGGATTCCTGGGAACATGACCAAGGTTTATATATATACTATTATTATATATATATGGACATATAATTGTTATATATATATTCGGTACTAATATATATATATTATTATATATACGGTTAATATATATATATATATATATATATATTATTCTTACTTATTTTATAATTAAAATAAAAAGTTTATTTTATCTTAAAATAAAAGGTTTATTTTAATATTAAAATATAAAGTTTATTTTAATTTTAAAATTAAATTTCATGCTAACTAATTAGAGTTGGAATTTGATTCCATGATAACTAATTGGAGTTGAAATTGTATTCCAACTTTCCTTAAATAAAGGAGTTTATTTAGATATGAAATAAGATTTCATATTATTCTAAATAAAAGAGTTTATTTATGAATAGGAAAAGAGAATCCGTATTTCCTTAAATAAATGAGTTTATTTAGATATAAAATAAGATTTTATATTATTCAAAATAAAGGAGTTTATTTGTGAATAGGAAAGAAAATCCATGTTTCCTTTAATAAATTTTTTTTTACATGGAATTGGATTCCATAATTAATTAAAATAAAAGAGTTTATTTTGATTAAAGATTTTGATTAAAATAAAATAGTTTATTTTATTCAAAATTAGATAAATTAAAATAAAATAGTTTTATTTTGATTTAAATTTGGATTAAAATAAAGGAGTTTATTTTGTTTCAAAATTAGATTTTATACTAACTAAATTTGCCCATTAAATGATATCAATATATATATATATATATATATATATATTAAATGTTTATTATTCATAAGAATGAATGTTATTTATTGATGCATATGGTGATGTGTATGATAATAAATGGGATTGATTATGGACTATCGACCAATATGATTGGATTTTATTTTAGTTGGATGCATGAATGTATGAGTTTTATTAAATGGGGTCTCACAGTACTTCGCCTTCTCTCTAATTTTTTCTTAATGTAAATTCTAACTCCTCCTATGTACTTCCCTCGATCACGATCAAGGTTTCTATTTATTTTAAATAGTTTTGTAATAGGAATAGTTAGAATTAATTTTGAAAAATTGGAGATCAAGGAGCAAGGAGCGCTTGAAGACCCGTTTGTAATGGAGCCCGGGTTTAAATATAATAGTTATATTTAAATATTATTTCTTGCACTCCTAGGGTTTGACCTTTTGGTTCACTTGGTGGCTCTAGTGAACCAAACTAGAATAAAAGTCCATAATCAATCCGGGTAGAATATAGTATTCTATATGTGCATGCTTATACTATATATATTATATATTATGCAAACATGCTTCGCATGTTCATTAATATGATGAGTATTTTATATATATATGTGCATGCGTGCTAAACAAGATGAGACATTTAATAATAAATCCCTCAATTTTTTTTTATATTAAGTCCTAAGCGTTCAAAGATATTTGGAATATCGAACGTCGCCTTCTAGCATGATAAAATTAATAGAGTATTAAATATTTAATATGAGTTTGTTGTGTCACCACAAGGCAAGTATTAAGTATTTATGATGTTAATTTATCACATTTGATGCTTATAAAGAAAATTGAACAATATTGTTTTGTTGTGTCACCACAAGGATGATATTTTTCTTTTTTGAATATATGGAGTGCTAGGTTGGACTTAACTTGGATAATTTTGATTCGGATGTGCCACCACTTGATCAAAATAATCTAAGAGGCAAAAATACAAGGAGTTGCATAGTTGATGTAATTGACAAGAGTTGTCTACCTATTTATTTATATATAGTTTGTTGTGTCACCACAAGGCTATATACATTTGAAATGGGATCCTTATTCTCACTAGCGATCTTTAATTAGATTTTGCCGAACTATATATATTGAGGGTAATATAGTTTGAAGAAAATAGTGGGAGATACCAATTTAAAACAAGACCTAATTTATTTGGTAATTAATAAAAGAATGTATGTTAAAATGTTGTTAATTACAAATTCATTTACAGAATTTTACAATGTCTAAATTACTATCACTGCGAAACATATTAGATGTTATTTAACCAAACCGTATTAAACGAATTGGTTAAGGAATTTGAGAATAGTTCTCATGGTTTGAAAAGTTATCTTATGTCCTTAATACGCCTATCCTCGCAATGGTTACTGCATAATGCCTCGAGGAAGACATTGCTACTTTTAGAAAGTGGCAAGATGATGCACATTGGCTCAATGCATCATGCTCGCATCTACGAGTAACGAGCTTCAAGCCACAAGATGAAACTATGGATGCTTCTACTATATTCCCGCACATCAAGTAGTTGATGGTGAGGAAAAGTAGGACCGATAGATATCGATATCTAAGGAGCTCTTCCGATCTAGAATGGCCAATGGCACTATAGTATGCATAAAAAGTTCTTAACATAATCAATTTGATTGATCAATTAGACAACTGGTTTTTGTCATGGATGGAGAGTTGAGCCAAGATTTGATCTTGCACTCACTCCTTTACTCCTTTCACAATTGTTGTGAATTTTTATATAAACAAGCTAGATATCGCCTTCGTTGATTTGCTTAACATGTTGAAAAATGATAAGAGTCACCTTCCAACCAAGAAAGACCATGTCTTCTTTGGTAGGGGCCAAAGGATCTTCCTCGAAAGAAGAACGATTCAAAGAAGGTATATAGAAAGGCATAAACAAAGGATAATAAGAACAAAAGCGATATGGATAGCAAAGGAGTTTGCTTCCACCGCAAATAAGCCCTGGACATCGGAAAGAAATCATGCGAGAAGTATCTTCGGCGTTGGCTAACCAAAGAAGCTTAATGAAGTTTCTTTATAAATACAATTTTGTTCAAGATTTAAAATAAATTTTTCTTTAAGTCAAGGTTCTACTTGGATATTGGATATCGACTTTGGTTATCATAAATATAGATTTATGATGGGACCAAGAAGAAGTAGAAAGTTAAACAAAGATAAATAATCTTATGTGTGGGAAATGAAGCAAAGGTTGCTACATTAGCCATAGAAACTTATAGTTTAGCAATGCCTACGGGCAAGTCTATTAAGTCAATAAGTTGTTATTGTATTCCAGCTTTCGTTGAAACATTATTTCCATTTTATTGTTGGACAATGACATCTTTTGGTATTATATTTAAGAACAATTGTTGTTCTATTTATAATAATAATGTTTTGTATAGGACTGGAATATCACTTAATGGATTTTGTATACTTGACTTACATGAAAATAATTTTACAAATTGAACAAACTAGTATAAGAAAAGGAGATGATCATTTAAAGAGTTAAATGTGTGTATTTAATGAAATAAAAGTGTGAATTATTTGAAAAGTTCAAAGAATTCATAAGTGAAACAAATTGACAAAGTATTAAGATTCTTTGATTATATCAAGGAATAAATACTTGAGCAATAAGTTTCTAGATCATCTCAAATGGTTTTCTCATAATGGACGCCTCCTGATACGTAATAATTGATTGATGTATCTGAAAGGAAAAATCGTACCTTGTTGGACATGGTACGGTCCATAATTATTTTACCGATATTCCAAAGATTCTTCAGGTCATGTCCTAGAAATGGTCAGTATATCTACTTTTAAAAGGTAACCTCAAAATCCTATTTAAAGACTCCATAAAAGTTATGGACAGGAGGATTCCTAATCTTAAGTATGTTAAGTTAAGGGTTGTCCAACTTATGTGAAAATGTTTCAAAGGATAAGCTTGGGACAAGATTTGACAAGTACAATTTGTGGGACATCCTAAAGTAAGTTTAGGGTATATGTTCTATAATCCTACTTAGCAAAAGGTGTTTGTTATAAACACGCCGCTTTCTAAGATAAAGGTGTTTATTATTGAAGGGGCTAGTGGGAGAATAATAGATCTTGAATAGTTCAAGAACCACAAAACACTATAAGTCAAATAAGAGGAACTTATAGATGACCTATTGTACCACAACCGAATCGCAAATCAGAATAATACCAAGATACCTAGGGAGGTATGGATTCATCATAGATGATGATGATGAGGTACACATCATAGAAGATGATGATCCAGCTTATATACTGATGAGGTAAGAGTTCTAGTGTGTACAAAAGGGACAAGGGGAGCGCCAAGTGACATTCCTAATATTATATGTTGATATACTACGGATAAGGAATGACATACTAATGCTACAATCAGTAATGATAAAGTTGTCTAAACATTCCTCCATGAATGGTTTGGGAAGAGTATCTTAATTGGGGATAAAATCTATATAGATAGATTCAAGAGGATGCTCGACTTAACCCAAGGAATGTATATTCATTTAATGCTAAAGTCGTTTAGCATGGCAAGCTCCAAGAGATGTTTCATGTTGATGAGCCATGGAGTGTATCTCTCTTAATAGTCCCCACAAACTATTAAAAGAAGAGAGATCGTATGAATGACAATCATGTATGCAATGAAATATACGAGACATGATGTTGATCAGTCATATTATGGAGAAGTTCACTATGAGTCAGTGAAAAACATCTTAAAGTGCTTAACCGGCACTAAGGATGTGATCATATTCATGGTTGGTCTAAATTAAAACTAGAGGGCTTAACAGACTCAAGTTTTTCGAAGATGCACCAAGATGACGTAAAATCCACTTTAAGGTAAAGTGTTATCTTGAAACAAGGTGCGTTGAATTGAAAGGTTCCAAACAAAGAAAGAGTTCTTTGGTTTAGTGATAAAGACAAAGTATATAGCTATAAATGAAGTCGCAAGTGGATTGTTTGGATTAAAAGTTCATTACGTAACTAGGAATAGTTCCTAAGTCTCATCTTGGATCTAAACATGTGTTGTGGCACTTTCATTTGATTATTAGAATCATTGAAAGATGACAAATCACTATAGAGATAGTGGACTCTCATGAACAACATTACATATCCATTAACTAAAGCTTATCCAACAAAGGGATAATCGCCACTTAGAGAAGAAGAGTATGAGATACCATGACGATTGGCTTTAGTGCAAGTGGGAGATTGAAAGTAGTATGCACACAAGCCAATCATGTTTGATGATAAAGCATATACTTTGTAACAATCTTATTCATTTATTAATAAAAAGTATTAATTTATTAAAGGCTTTTTAATTATCTACATGATGCTGTTTTATAATATGTGATAAACCCATAGTTTTAAGCAATGATTTTAGAATAATGATGATGATCATTCTAATGAGATCTAAATTCTTAGAAAGCTTAAAACTAAATTAGTTCCCAATCGTTGGATTACTAAATTGGGATTAGTGAATCCGGGATAGATTGGTACATCGTTGCTTGCTCATTGGATGAGGATGATTGATCTCATGATCATTTGTGTGGAGACACTAAAGCAAGTATGTAGGTGCTTATTGGAGAATAAGTTCATTTGAGCGTGGGCTCGCTAAGGAATACCTAATGGAGTTTTACTTGCTTCACAATAGAAATTCTGTAGTGATAGTAGTCTGAAGTGATCCTTGGACTTGAGATCATCATAGTATCTTGTGTATGATGAGTTATACTTTGACTTATTCCTTAAGACCCTTAGGGTATATCAAAGGGTATGCTTGGGTATATTAAGTTGTATACGTGGAGATAATGTATGATCAATAAAGAATCTACCACTTCTATTAAAAGAAGAGAAATGTCCTATGTGATTTGATAAATGACAACCCAAGAGTCCTTGGCCAAAGCGTAATAAAATTAGAAAGGAGTTTCTAATTTGCATTATTTGAGTTGTGCATTTAAGAGTCGAAATATATATAATTAACTAAAATAAGACTTGACAATTCCATGTCTTATATTTAATTGGGACATTGTATGGTGGAAGGATTGAATTGTCATATAACTATTTACTCAAAGGTTCTTTTATGATTAATGTTGAAATCTATATTATCCGGAAAGTCGTTGATCGCTAGGGAGGCTTATCCCTATTGTAGAATAAATATTATTTATTTAAATAAATTAATTGTTTAATTTATTTATTTAAATAAGATTAGAATTGTTCTAATTGATTTATTCACAACCTGTTTAATATGGAGAACCTAAAGGGTCACACCATAAAAGGAAGAATAATTATTTAAGAAGTTAATGGCATAATCGTAATAATATAAGTTAAGTATATTTAATTTAATCTATGGTGATAGAATAAATTAAATAGCTTAATATTTATTATTTAATATTTTAGAAATATTAAATATAAATTAATAAGAGGAGTCTTATTAATATTATTACAATTATTATTATTATTTTAATTTCTAAAAGAGTTTAGGAATTAATTTAATATAAGTACTCTCATTTATTCCTAATTGGATTAGGAAGGAAAATTAGTTAAAGGAGTTTAATTAATTATCCCTAATAAGATTAGGGAGCTTAATTAATTAAAAGAATTTAATTAATTAAATAAATCCCAATTCCTTAATTGTTAAGGTGGGTTGCCCACATCTATAAATAAGAGGAGTCTTATTATGGGTGAGGGGGTTGTTGACTTTTACAACATACGTAATTCCAAAAGTTGGAGAGTACGCCTCCTTTTTCTATACATATAGGAAAAACTAGGGTTTGAGCCAAAACACCCATCTTCTTGAATTTTCTTCTTCCTTGGTGGATCACCTCTAGAGGCCAAACACTTGGGAGGCCAAACACTTGAGAGTATGCCTCCTTAGATTAAATTAAATATACATAACATATTATTATGATTATGCCATTAACTTCTTAAATAATTATTCTTCCTTTTATGGTGTGACCCTTTAGGTTCTCCATATTAAACCTACAGAATAAATCAATTAGAACAATTCTAGTCTTATTTAAATAACTAAATTAAACAATTAATTTATTTAAATAAATAATATTTATTCTACAATAGGGATAAGCCTCCCTAGTGATCAACGACTTTCCAAATAATATAGATTTCAACATTAATCATAAAAGAACCTTTGAGTAAATAGTTACCGTACAATTCAATCCTTCCACCATACAATGTCCCAATTAAATATAAGACATGGAATTACTCACAAGTCTTATTTTATTTAATTATATGTATTTCGATCCTTAAATGCACAACTCAAATAATGCAAATTAGAAACTCCTTTCTAATTTCATTACGCCTTGGCCAAGGACTATCGGGTTATCATTTATCTAATCACATAGACATTTCTCTCTTTTTATGTAGTGGTAGATTCTTTATCGATCATACATTATCTCCATGTACAACTTATTATACCCAAGCATACCTTTTGATATACCCTAAGGGTCTTAAGGAATAAGTCAAAGTATAACTCATCATACACAAGATACTATGATGATCTCAAGTCCAAGGATCACTTGACTACTATCACTACAGAATTCCTATCGACGCATAAGTAAAACTCCATTAGGTATTCCTTAGCGAGCCAATGCTCAAAGAACTTATTCTCTAATAAGCACCTACATACTTGCTTTAGTGTTCCATACAATGATCACGAGATCAATCATCCTCATCCAACGAAAGCAAACAACGATGTATACCAATCTATCCTGATTCACTAATCCCCAATTTAGTAATCCAACGATTGGGAACTATTTTAGTTTTAAGCTTTCTAAGAATTTAGATCTCATTAGAATGATCATCATCATTATTCTAAAAGCATTGCTTAAAACTATGAGTTTATCACATATTATAAAACAAAGATCACGTAGATAATTAAAAGCCTTTAATAAATTAATACTTTTTATTAATAAATGAATAAGATTGTTACAAAGTATATGCTTTATCATCAAACATGATTGGCTTGTGTGCATACTACTTTCAATATCAGCCACACCTCACCAACAACCACCAAAAACGTTTTTCACATTAAACTCATTTAAAACTCCAAAAAAATCAATTATTCTAGAACTTCAATAATTCATAATAAATAGCCCTTTTATCAGAAAAATTTGAATCTTATGTCCATTCCATAGGAAATTCAATTCTCTACAACTTTGTAAGTTTAAGTTTTTCCAAATTCCAAATAGAAATTGACCGAAATCCACATACAGACGATTTTACAGGCTATAATCAAATTTCATTCAAGAAATGGGGTCCACAAACATGTTTAACATGTTTTAAACATTTTTTTGTAACAAAATACTCTTCCTCCTCATTTATTCATATATCACACATTCATTGTAAAATATCACTATTATTATATTATTATAATATAATAATATATTTAAATAAATTATTTTATCAGAAAAGATAAAATATCAATTTTCAACAATTGTCATATTAAAATTTTTCTCCATCTATATCCACATAAAATGGATATTTTCCGTATCATATAAATCAATAATTAATTATTCATAAATAATATTACGTAATCACAATCTTGACAACCAGGTAGCTCCTCAGTGAAAGAGGGGCTTTCAATAAGGATTTTTCCTTCTTGGCGCGTAATTAGGTGACCAAACCTCGCCTTAGACAGAACTTTCTAGACATTGCCAATAATGTTATCTAATAATATTATTCAAATAATATAAATTATTGATCTGAGAATGGAAAATACTGTGTAGTGACAATTATTGAAATAATATTAATATAAAATATCAACGAAGCAATTATCAATCAATAAAATAAAATATTGAATAAGAATTACTATAACAATTATCGAGTAGTGCTTTCTTACGCATTTAATCAATAATTGGTGCAATACTGTAAATCTATCGTGTTTTTAACCACCGAGTATTCCAACAAGATTAATCTGTAATAACTACTACCAAGTTATTTATAAACAACTTATACTTGTCATTTTTTCATCATCCAATCGCTTTTAGTTTATATGGGCCTCTACACAAGGTCAAGCCATTGTATTTAATATTCCCCGACAAGAAGAATATTCCATGACCAAACGAATATTCTCCGATAAAAATAAATATTTTATAACCACTTGCTTATTTAAAATATTTGCGCATTTTACCCATAACTAACCACATTAATCAAATCAACCCTTATTATTTCAAAATAATAAATAGAGGAAATTGAATTTCATTTAATAATAAGTTGGGGTCTTACAACCTCC
Organism: Panax quinquefolius; assembly: GCA_020205615.1. Classification (NCBI taxonomy): domain Eukaryota; kingdom Viridiplantae; phylum Streptophyta; class Magnoliopsida; order Apiales; family Araliaceae; genus Panax; species Panax quinquefolius. Next base: position 99,936,353 of record CM035163.1, on the reverse strand, counting down.
CCTCCTTATGAAATTTCGTCCTCAAAATTGACGTACGTACCTAGTGTTTCAAAAAGGTGAGGATACCTCACTTTCATTTCCGTTTCCAACTCCCAGGTCATTTCCTCAATAGCATGGTTCCTCCACAAAACTTTGACTTGTGGTATGACCTTTGTGCGTAGGACATGCTCCTTCCTATCCAAGATATTAACAGGTACCTCTTCGTATGTTAAGTCTTCGGCTATCTCATCCGGTTCTAACTCAATAACGTGGTTCGGGTCTTTCACATATTTACAAAGCATAGATATATGAAAAACATTATGAACACGAGACATGCTTGGAGGTAACGCGAGTCTATAGGCTACATTTCCTACTCGGTCAAGAATCTGAAATGGACCAATAAATCATGGATTGAGCTTTTCTCTCTTCCCGAATCTTGTAATTCCCTTCCACGGGGCAACATGCAACAAAACATGATCCCCAATACTAAATTTCACGTCCTTTTAATGAAGATCCGCATAGCTCTTTTGTCGATCCTGTGCTGTTTGTATATGTTGTCGAATCATTTGGATCTTTTCTGTAGTAATACGTACCAACTCTGGTCCCAACAATGTTGCTTCACCCACCTCATTCCAGCATACTGGAGAGCGACACTTTTGCCCATATAATGTTTCAAATGGAGCCACACCTATACTTGCCTGATAACTGTTGTTGTAGGAGAATTCCACCAATGGTAAATACTTATTCCAACTCCCTTTGAAGTCTAGGACATAGAGCCTTAATAGATCTTCAAGAGTTTGAATAGTCCTCTCTGATTGTCCGTCCGTTTGAGGATGGTATGCTGATAAGTTGGTTTTATACCTACTTATTCGGTATCTTTTACTTGAATTAGTTGCTTATTCTCATGTTTCTTAGTTACTTTTCATGCATTTTGTGTTCTTTTTGTAGATCTTATGCTTGGGAATGATGTGAGCGACTATTGGTATGAAAACGCAAGGAAAAGCAATCCGGATATCATTTGAGCTTTCATGTTCATGTTATGTTCTTGGCTTGGAACTTGAAATATGTTGTATAGCTTCTTCTTAGCTTTCCGGAACATCTTAAATCATTCTAATCGAAGTTCGGATGCAAGAGTTATGATCTTTGTACCAACGGACGTCGAACTTCGCTGTTTTGGTTAGCCATTTTCATAGCAGTCACTTTCAGACCAATTTCAACCTTCTTCCGTCCAGAATTTCTCAATCATCAAAGAATAAAAGTTGTAGAACTCGTCGATATCTTCGATTTGATAGGTGTCAGGCCCCATAACTCTTTTCGGATCAAAGGTTATGGCCATTTTACCAGAGGACACTGTAGCAGAAAATGGACGCCATGCGCAAGGCCAAATTTAGAGTGCATTTCCCGCAATGCCATTCTCGACCCCGGAGCCAAAAACGTGATTTTTGCTTGAACACGGCCATTTCCACTTCAGCCAATTCTGCGTGGGGTCTTATGACTTGAGTGTTGACCAAAGCTGACTTTTCATTAAACAATGCAATTAAAGCGTAATTTGGAGAGGGGTTCAATGATGGCTTATATTAGACGTATTTTCATTATGTAAGACATATTCTACCCTTTGGGGATTAATCTAGATTACATACGCTCTTTTCTTCTCTTTCTTTTTAGATTAGATTAGAACCCTAGATTAGATTAGAGTTGAAGATTGAAGCAATTGGAGAGCATAGGAAATTCAGAATTGGAGCAAGAGAGATCAGATTTGCATTCCTAATTCCCTAACTTCTCTTTACTTCTATCTTTATTTCTCAATGTGTAATCCATTGTGGATAATTGATTTTGATTCTTTGATGAGCTAAAATTTATTTTGGGATTGCAATGGATTCTATTGCTTAGTTTAATCTGATATACTTCATTGTTAACCTTATTGATTGTTATGGGATTGTCTTTTAAGATTCATGCTTATTTTCTTAGTTGATTGGCCATCAATTACTGTGATAACCCATATGAACTTGAAAGACGAAGTATGGGTTTAGATTTGATCTTGATAGCGTTTTATTATATGTGCTACATTGTGATGGGATGTATGATTTGAGCTTATGATAGACATATACCGAAGCACCACTCGTAGTCGATTGAGAACTTGGGCTTAAACCCTAATTATTTGTAAATCACATAGACATATAGTGGTTTAGGTTTTGGGTGTTCATGTGTATTCTTTCAACTGGGGATTATATTTGATATGGGTATGGTACATTGAGATATGACTGTACTTTACTTTCGTGTTCTCGACTAGCAATCCAGTGCAAGTAAATTGGCTTAATAGGGAGTGAGTTGATTTAAATTATTCAATAGATGAAATTTTAATCTCAGGTCTTCATTATCTAATCTCACTCTAGGAATAGTTAGGTTCATTTAATTTCATAGTTTCAATATAAAATATAATATCATTCGTTTAAATAAGACTGAAATGGTTATGGGTTAATGCTTGGTAAACTTTATTAGTTAATTCTTCTTGGGAACGATACTTTACTTACTCTTTATTACTTGTTGACCGTGTATACTTGCACACATATATTGATCGGTAAAATGACCAACATATGCCGAACTGAATTATAAATTCGTGCCCATAGCTTTTTGCAAGCTAACCCAAAATCGTGAAGTAAATGTTGGGTCATGATCCGAAACTATGGATACTGGCATGCTATGCAATCTCATAATCTCATTCACGTACATACGAGCAAGACGTTCAAGGGAATAAGTCTCCCGTATCGGCAAGAAATGAGCAGACTTAGTTAATCTATCCATAATTACCCAAATCGCATCTATGCCTTGAGAAACTGTGGGAAGACCCGTACCGAAATCCATGATAATGTGTTCCCTCTTCGTGGGGTCTAAATTCAAAGGTTTTCTAAAAGAGTTGGGAATTCAGCATCGAAAGACCTCGGTCGCCCATCCCCAATTGAATGGTCAAGTAGAAGTGACTAACCGAACCCTGCTCAACGGAATTAAAAGGCGTCTAAACGAACTAAAGGGTCGGTGGCTAGAAGAATTACTCAGTGTTTTGTGGGCGTATCGGACTACTCTGAGAACAACAACTGGGGACTCTCCGTTCCGATTGGCATACGAGACCGATGCACTCATACTAGTTAAAATCGGGTCCCCTACTCTTCGGGTTAGTCAGTACAAAGAGTTATACAATGATTAGGGACTGCGATTAAATCTGGATCTGTTGGAAGAAGTTCGGGATTCAGCTCTGATAAGGTTAGCCATCTACCAGCAGAGAACAGCCCGACACTATAATCAGAAGGTGAAGCAGAGGAGGTTTGAAGTTGGGGATCTGGTCCTTCGGGAATTGGAGGCATCAACCCCCGTAACACCTAAGCAGTCGATGCCTAATCGAGGGGCCCTATGAAGTAGTAGAAGTGCCGAAGCCAGGTACATACCGGCTTCGAGCAATGGATGGTTCGGAGATAAAGAATACATGGTATACTGGAAGACTTAGAAAGTATTACCAGTAAAAGTTATGTCATTCTTTTCTTTATTCATGTAACCATTTTAGTTTTAAATGAAATAAATGAGATTTTTCTTTGAAAATGTTTACTTCATTTATATTCATAAGATTTTGAAAATTCGATCAGAAAAACTTTGGGATTAAACCAATCAGAAAGTCTGGAAGGACATAACTGATCAGTAAAATTTTAAAGTATAACTGATCAGGATAGTAGTAGATCGAATCAGATAAGCTTCGGGCACAAACCAGTCAGAAATTTGGAGATGAAAAAATTGATTGGTAAAAGTCACAAGTACAACTGATACTGATAACTACTAACAAAATATTATACTTCATTCATACTTTCAAATTTTTTGCAAAACCCGATCGTATAAGATTCGGGCGAAGTACAAATAAAAAAGAAAAAAATGAAAAGTACAAAAAATTTAGAAGTCTTAACATAAGCTATTCCGAAGGAGGCTCATCCCCAGTATCGGATTCCTTGTCTGAAGAGTCAAAAACGGAAGCATCGAGCCCGGCAGCAGTCAATTTTTCCCGAGCCTTTTCCCAATAAGTCTCATAACCTTCAGCGAACTGGGCCATGATCTTCTCGGTCAAGGCATGAGACTCGTCATATTCCTCGATGGTGCGCTGCTTGACCCCGACACATTCATCCTTCAAAGCGTTGTTCTCCCGGATCAAATCCATCATTTTATCGTGAACTCCATTGAACTTCTCCTCAAGTTGATGAAGCGCCTGCAACCGTTCATTGCTCTCTTTGGACAAATGGTCTCTCTCATCCAGAAGCTTCTTGGCATAACCTTCGAGGCCAACGAACTCCTGCTGAAGCAGCGAGTATTGTTCCTTGAACTCGTCGGCCTGACGTCCAGCCCTAGTCGCCTCATTCCGGGTCTCGGCATGGAGATCCCTTTCCTTCTTTGAGTCCGCCTTCAGACCTCGAACCTCAGCCTCGACAAGTTGCACGTCCGACCTCAGCTGAACTTCCTTTTTAGTGGTTCGGGCGAGAGGAGGGATGACTCGAGTAAGAATGGCGTTGGCTTACAACAAACACATGCATCAGCTATGACAATCAAAGTGTAAGTTTGCAAGACTAAGATAAACAACCTCAGAATTACCTGACACTGAGCCCGGACGTAAGCCATCAGATACTTCTCGGAAGAGAATCCCTTGAACTGTTCGTCATCGCCCGAAAGCTTGAAATGATCGAACAGGTTGAACGAAAATATTTTCGAAGGACTCTTCAGCCAGCAGGAAGTCGGTGACCCGTGAGATGAACTCGGCTTGGATGAAGGGGTGGAGGTGACAAGGGGATCGACCTCGATGACTGGCTATTCGGGATCTTCAGTCAGTCGAGGTTTCTTGGATCGAGGTTCGAGAGCAACCTCATCGGTCTCCTCTGAGTCCTCGATCATCGCAACCTGCGCAGGAGGTGCAGGAAGTGGTTTCGGCACAGCCGAAGAAGTGGCCTTGGAGGGGACTTTTGGGAGAGGCTTGGAGGGCTTCTTGGTCTTTTTTAACAACTCCATCTTCTCGGCTCGGCTCATCATCAGGGCATTCTTGGTATACAGTTCGGTGGGGACAGCTGAAGGAGGTGGACTCGATGTAGAGCCGGTGGAAAGTTCACCAATCGGCATGGTCTCTTCTTCACCCGCATCATTAAAGATGGGGAGGCGGATTGGTCCGGCGGTGTTCGGAAACAGTATCATGGAGGCATCAGCCCTCTCGGGTTTGAAAATTATCACTGCACAAAAGAAAACGAGTTAAGAAAATGAATGAAGTCAAAGGTATTAGGTAGAGCTTCGAGATGGGATACTTACACCCGTGTCGGTACAACCAGACCTCTTTGGTCAGAACCCCCAGACTCCACTCGGTCTTGCTCCACTTCTTATTAAATGCTTTGAAGGCGTCGGCCCAATCCTTAGGAAACTTGGACACCTTGGCGATAGGATCATCTGGATGTGCCTAGCTAGGCAAGAGTTGGAGATCAGTCCCTTTCATGAAGATCCACTGGTTGTGACACCCTTTGTTGCTCGAAGGGGTCTTGATATAGATGGAACGGGTGGGTCATTTTTTTAATTGCCGAAGGCCAGGCTCTTTCGACCCGCCAACGGTGAATAAGGCGAAGAAGAAATCGAGGCCAGGAGTGATCCCCATCTCCTGGCACAAGGCTATGAAGGATACCAAGTGGATGTATGAGTTCGGCACGAGCTGTGCGAACCCGACCCCCACGAAGCATAGGAAAGAAGAGATGAATTCATGCAGAGGGAACCGAACCCCATACTTCAGAACATATAGGGGAACGACCACCCATTCGCCCTCGGGTCTCTAGAACATTTTTTCTCTGGAGTTGGGTACCCGAAGCTTGTACTCTTTGGGGATATTGAATAGGGTTCGGATATCGGAGATTTGGGATCGGGATACGGTCGATGTGGTATTGATATGGGAAAACTCCGTTTCAGAGTTGTAGGCGTTTTGAATCTTGGCTTCAACACTGATTGGAGTGGGAAGGACAGAGGAGGTAGTGGTATCGGTAGGAGCCACCGACAGATCGACCGAAATTAGATCGTCGGTGGTGACAGAAGGTGGAATTTTCTCGGTGCTGGGAAGAGTGTTGGAATCTACCATTGGAAATGAAGGAATGGAAATGTGAAACTTCAAACGCGAAAACGATCAAGAGAGGAGTTGAAAGTTTGAAAATGAAGATCAAAAACACGCAGGATAGCTGAAATCAGTGAAGTTTGGGAAGAGATATGCTCGCCAGAAATCGCCTTCGCCGAAAAAATTTGGATAGAAATTTTGAATCGAAGAACTCTGGGAAAAGTGACAGTGATTGACGGAAGGGGGTTTTATAGGCGGAGATACACGAAACCCAAGGGCGGCTATTAAATGCATAGAGTGGGCCCAGGTTTGGAAAGGCGTGCAACGTTTTGAGAAACGAGGAAAAACTGCTCAGGTTCCCCAGGCAACTCATCAATAACTGTCGTGACTCTTCGAATCCATGACCTCTCAAGTCTCTAATTATAAATAAATTATAACAAGAGACTGGGGGGCATTGTTCGGGAGCGTGTTATCGACCTTCATGTGGGCCGAAGGCCTGATGCTAGGAGGGGTTTATGAGCCATTGGGCCGAAGCCCATGAAGAAGATGAAGATGTTCGGGTTCGGCATCCGAGTTCTTTGGGCCGGAGCCTTATCCTAGTATGATGTTCGGGGTCGGGCCCTCGAGTCCTTTGGGCCGAGGCTCAGACCTGATGGTGAGTTCGGTTGGGTTGGGCCTGTGTAGTGGGCTATCCTGCGTGCAGAGTCTGGAGTCCTAACCTTATTTGGACAAGGTAACTCCAAAGGTAGTGTTTGGATTGGATTCCACTTGTACCTTTTAAGGAGATTGTGTTGGACCCGAATTATGGTAATTACCATAATTAGGAGTCCTAATCCGACTCGGAGAAGGATTCTAAGGTGATGAGGTACTATAAATACAAGGCCAATGTTACAATTAATAGGTAATACCTACTTTTGAGCACTAAACACTTAGCCTCCATTGTTAAATCTTGTGAACGACCTGTACTTATTCTCACACCGGAGCTATCCCCCGGCGGCACAAGCCGTCAAGCTTCGTGTGTGATCTGTTATTGTGCAGGTTCTAGCGTATGAATTCTGTGATTGGACGTGCCGTTGAAACTTGGCGTTAACAATATTATATATTCAAAACCTTATATTGTGGTTCATGTGATTAATTAGCTTGAAAGAATGAATTCCAACAACAACAAAAAAAAAATAGAAGAAGACAAATTTAATAATCTTGATAGGATAGAACTATGGTGAACTTATGGTCACTATAGTAGGATCCAAAAAAAATTATTTTATTTCTTTAGCTTTTTATTTTTAATTAGTTTACAGAAAAAATTGTTATAACTTTTTTTTGCCTCACTTTGATTATTAAATAAAAATAAAAAAAAAACAAAGGAGAAAAGAAAATACATAAAAAAAAGGAAGGAAAAGAAAAATAAATAACCCCCAAAAATTCTAGGGTGGAGGGTCATATGACCCCCTAGACTTCTCGATTCCGCCATTGCATTCCGGCCACTACTTTGTCATTGAGAGAAAGACTCCTAAAAAATGGCGTAAAAAAGCGAATGAATTTTTTCAGATTCGGTTAGCATGAAGTTTTTTTTTTGATAAGTTGGTCAATTGGCCAATAGAATACTGATACACATACAACCTCGCCTGCGTGTCAATATTCTATTGATCAATTAACCAACTTACCCCAAAATAAACTTCATACTAATCACTTCCATTTTTTTCTTTTAGAAATTCCTCGTTGTGACTGATCATTCTGATAGTGATTGCTTTAATGTTTTCCTGCGAAATCCATTTTCAGTACATTGAAAGATATGTACACCCAACTTGGTATCCCTACCCTACCAAATAAGTACTAAATATGTACAATACTTTACTACTTTGTGGTAATAAACTCAACCAAATAAGTTGAGCTAAACACTTCAAATAAACGAACCCGGTTATTATAAAATTAACTTCATAATAAGTTGGTCAATTGATCAATATAATATTGACATATAAAAAAAAAGATTACCTCCCCACATGCATATCGACACTCTATTAATCAATTGACTAAAATTAACTTCAACTCCCTAAATAAACTAATCCAATCATGTGGATAGTAATGTTCATCACAATTTTCCTGATGGGTTTTACTGTGAACAAAATTTTGCAGGGGAAAAGCTAATAGAGTAGAGTGCATTTTACCACATTCCTATTTTACCACATTCCTAATTTTTTAATATTGTAAAATTGTTGATGCATATTAGTTTATATATATATATATATATATATATATATTTATTTTTATATTTCTTTTGTATTCATACAGAATTGTTAAGTAAAGATTTAAAGTTACTTCGTATGCTTGTGTGACTTGGGATACCGTGGTCTTCGCAACAATATAATTGTGATTAATATGGGCAGTTATGTCATTTACTCAATTTCTTTAATAGCATTATTGTTATTTCATCATTTTATTAATTAAAATACTTTATTTTGGATAACTTTCACAACTAATTGGTTGTGACAATTACTGTCACAGTTGTTTTATTTTATTGAGCAAACACTGACCGTTCATAAAATATTTTATATTTAAAAGTTTAAATCTTTTCAGTACTATTAATAACACGTAACACTTTTTTCTAAATTTCAGATTGTTCGTTTATTCTAGAATAAAAACATAACTAGTATATATATATATATACAGTCCGGATCAAATGCATATCTCTTATTTTACTTACCCGTGCTCACCCCCCTTTAGTGAGCCGGATTCGACGATTGACAGTTGATCATACAACCGTCGTCTATACTTTTTTAGCGACGCTTATATGTTGTCCGTCGCTAAAAATATAAACAACAGTTGATGGCCAAAGCAAACCGTCGCTAAAAGGGGTAAGACGGATGAGAAGATATAAGTGATCTCTGTTTGATCATTCTTCTCTATCTCTCTCTATATATATATATAAAGTTTTCATGAGAATTATCCGCAAGTTTGATGATTATGTATCACATTTTTTCCCTTTTTACCAACAATTTTAGATAAATTATTATTTTAATTTTTAAATATTAATTTTTTATATTTTTATTTACTCTTATAAATTATATATTTTATCTCATATAATTTATATAAGCAATCCACACCTATATATATATATATATATATATATATATATATATATATATATATATAAAATGAGACAGAGTGGGGAGAAGAAAAGAAAAAAAAGGTGTTAGTTGTTATAAAATTATTACATATATATTTATGGATGTCTAGATTTATATTTAATTGTAATGATCTTTGGTATTATGGAATTTTCATGTTCATAAAGTTTTAAAACTTATGACTTTTGAGTTTTGTAACTTTCAAGTCCATATATCTATAAATAAAAACATTGTAAAAGAGAATGTGATATACAAAATATAATGAGAATGCTCTCTTTCTTCTAATCATCTTTATTCTTAATTTTAGTAATCTCTTTGTTCTTAATTTTAGTAATCTTTTATAACACGTTATCATCACGAAGCTCTACCCAATTTTAAAAAAAGAGTTCTCTTAACCCACTGTAAGTATTGTTTCATTACAATTAAATTTGATCATATATATGTAGTATTGTTTATATATGTACAAGATGGATGAAACATGATCAAGATGAGAAACGGAGTAGTATATACATATGTACAAGATGGATGAAACATGATCAAGATGGGAAACGGAGTAGTATATAAATCTTCTTTTGAAATATTAAAATGTATGTTTTTCTGTGATATGGCATGGTAGTATATTTGATATATTTCTAATGATATTTTGATATATTTCTTTTTGGCATGGTAGCATATTTGATATATTTCTAATGATCTTTTTGATATATTTTTGTATGAAGTTGCAATGATAAATATGCTTAGTAGTGTTGGTTTGTTATTTAGTTTTAGTGGACAAATTTAGTTTCATGTTTTACTTAAATTATTTCATTACAATTAAATCTGAACATATATAATTATTTAATTTGATGGGGAATATGTTTAGTTATTTAATATTCAAATCTTAAAAATTTGAATTTGTTGCTCTTGATTTATATCGAGCAAAAATTATTTGACATGTACTCTTAATGATGAGATTCATCTAAAGGCAAAGAACATTGGAGATACAATTATAGTTGGCAATCATGCATCCCTGCAAGATCATGCAAAATTAATGATTTTTATTCGCTATCATCTCCATGAAAAATTAAAATATGAGTACATTACAATAAAAGAATCACTTGTCTTATGAAATGATTTGAAAGGAAAGACATGTTAGAGAAAATATTTATTATATTTCATGCCTCGAATATGCTCTTGCAATAGCAATATTGAGAGCAGAAGTTCACAAAATATTCCCTGAAGCGATAAATGAAATTATGTTCCCAGAAGTGATATTATGTTTTCTAGTGGTTGTACAAAATAATGAGTTAATTTCCCATCTTCTTCCAAACATAAATCAGTATCATTATATATACTAAAATGAGAATAGTTGAAACAAATATAACAACATACATGTGACTCAAATCCCTCAAAATTTCTAAAATCTTCTTCCAAACCTTATATAGCTAAATATAACAACATACACATTCTTATTAAATAAATAATGATAATTACATTATTCTTTACATCTTGTACAAGAGACTTCTATCCGCCACCAAGGATACATAATCATTCATTAAACTATTCTATAGTTTAATTCTATCATTCTATATTACAAGTCTTCGCTTGATCTTCACGCTCATTCATATAATGAATGGTACTTCTCCTGGATACCGATCAGCTTGATCTTTATGGGATCCTAAAGTTCTTTCTAACATCGTTTGCTGAATATATTTTTATTTTAAGCAAGTGTGAGCATTCAATTGTTCAGCAAGTCATAACAGTTGAACAAACAACTTCAAGAATTTAAACATTCTTTTAAGACTTCAATAACCGAACAAAGGTTATGAAGTAGCTTGAATAATAGGAATAATCTCGATTCCTATAATTTTAAAATATTAATCATATTCACTTTGAAATACTTTTATTCATTACTTTCTTTCATACACATTCTATCTGGCTAGAATCAATATCACAGACTTAACAATAACGGTTTATATATAAACAGAACATTCTCATATTGATCAGTTCAATCACAGAACATTTCATATCATAGAAGCACTGAAGTATTCACATTGTGGCACAAGGCATCATACATTCTAACACCTTGTACAAATATCACACATTTGCACATAGACAGAACTTCTCAAGTTCAACATCTGAGAAGTTTTTAGAAACCAATATTCATTTAAAATATGAATGAAGTTAGGAAACTTGCCTTACGCACAGCTACAGCTTATAGTTTACGCTGAACTGCTCATTCCAATTCCTATTTAGCACATAAGGAAATAACACATACACCAATTAGTCATATACTTGACTTATGCATTGGTTTACTTAACTTCACTTCTTAGGGTTCGCGTTCTTATAAACTAAGTTTACGCGACTAACTTCCTTTATTACCGGTTTACAGCTTCATGACATATGGAGATGTTTTACTTAATACATTCATCATCTTTGATGATTTACATTCTTATCTTCTTCTTATAACTTTCCTAGGACTCAGCACACATCGTGTCTCTGCTAGTAGTCCATATGGTACTCTGAGTGGTTTCCCACAAACAACAAACAAACAAGTTCCCGTCTCATCTACACTGCCCATAATAGTGAGTTAGATCGGTCGCCAGTTTTGTATATACCTTCACTCTCTGAAGGAATTGTTTAGCCCAACTCCCATATGTCAACCATCAAAGGTTACAATGGTAATACAACAAAAATTCATCTTAACTTATTCGAACTATTAAACTATAATGTTCGTTAAGTCAATTTCTTATTCCTTATGGCTTTTTGACAAATAAATGTCATACCTCAGGATTTATTTATCATCGTCTAAGTCATATAGTCTTTTGTATACTCAGTACGATCATTCCATATTCATTCTACGTATTTATAGTGTTAACCATTTTATGTTACCGTATTCTTATCTTACAATGTCTGGTTCATTCGACTCGGAACGTCATCCAAGTTATAAACATTAACTCGGCTTGTTTTACGTTATACGTACTTGTCTTTAATTCAGTTTTTTCACCATTCACAGGTTTATTCATTGATCTTCATTATCCTATGGTCAAACCATACACGGAGTGTAGGTTTTACCCGTTTAATATTCGCGTACACTCAACCTTCACCTCGGTTAAAGTGTTTAACGCTTACATTTCATTTTAACATTCTCATCCAACTCCCATTCGGCTTTCATTAATCATATTACCGTTCACTACAGCTTTCTTGATAATTCATATCTTACTTACTACTTTCGTCAACGTCTAAGTTATACAACCAATGTACACTTAGAACGTTCGCTCGATGTGAATACGATTCACGAGGATCGTTTACGTATTCAACGTTTACGTTGATCATTCTTTAATCTCTCATTCAACCTTTACCCAAGGTTTTAGTTTTTTTCATTCATTACTATCATCTGAATCCCATGATCAATATTCTTTCTTAATGTTAAAGCCATATGGTTCGTTGTATGCTAAGACCGATCGTTCATCGCAACAACGTTGCGTTCACAGCGTCTAAACGCTTTACATTCATCTCTCATTACCATGACATAACATCGAAATGTTATTCATTACCCTCATCAATCAACGTCTAAGGAATCACCATCATAACAATCCCTCACGTTCGTTTATCGCGACTACGGTCCCCGAATATTGGTTCCGTAACCCGCGTCTACATTCTTTGTCTTTTAATCTCGTTTAATCTTTTCGTTCAACCTTTATCAAAGGTTTAATACACTTGATTAAGTGTTACATTAGTTGAACTACATGTTCATATTTTTTTCTTGCACATCCCCCAGTAATTGAGCAATAAAAATCTCATTTCTGGGCATTACCCTACATTGGCGCTGCGGTGCCGTGTCCCTTCATTTACCTCATGCTTGCAGCAGCACTGCCTCTCGCATGTCAAATCAAGCTGAATTTGGGCGCCATGCGGCTCACTCCTTTCACAAATTCTCACGCCGCGACACCAGTTAGCAATAGTGATGGCTCGACGCGCAACATGCTGTGGCCCCCCTAAAGCCCCTCACGACTTCATGCTACTGCTTTAAACATGAAACCTAGAAAAACTTTCTAAGTCTTTTACAAGCTTGAGACGCTGACTTTGAAATCTCATAACTTATTCGTTATGACTCAGAACGAGATAGTTCCAAAGCTATTTTCTTCCTTATCTTATGTACTTCGATTACCCTCGGACAAAACTTTGTTACGAATCCATTAACGTGCCATTTCGATTGGCTTAATCTTTTCTTCTTCGTTCGTTTTATGTTTTTAACGTTCTTCGTTCGTTCGTCTAAGTAATTCGGTCATCCGAACTCGGAACTTCGTTTCGTTCTTGAGTCCACGACTCACGTTTTCTACGTTCTCTTACATTCTTATGAAACCCTACACGTGCAGGTTCATTTACTAACTTTTTAATTCTCGTTCTTCTTTTACAAAATTTTTGCTATAACTTCGTTGTAGCTCAATTTTAATCCATTTTTCATGAACATTTCTAAAGTTCCTAACCAAGAAATAAGTAACTAACTTATACACGATGGTTTTAAACTTGTCCATCAACAACAATTATCCTACGATGGTTTTAAATTTGTCCAACAAACAACGTTCTTTGTTCTTTCTTTGTTTCTTCGTTCTTCGTTCGTTCTTCATTTTTAATCGATATTTTGATTACGATTTTACTTTTTCTTGGAATTTGATGTTATAGAACATCATTCCTTACTTATTTGACCTACTCATTCATAAGATTCATTCGGATCGCTCAAAATCCTTACGAATCTTACACTTCCTTAAGAAATTTATAAACTAAATTTCTAATTTCTTATTTCTTCATTTTCTTACGATTTCAACCATATGAAATCATTTCTAACATCTTTTACTTCCTATTCTCATTAAGCTATGTTTTTAACATATAAAGCTTAAAGAAAATTTATAGAAGACTAGGTTTCGGATTACCTTTCTTCTTTAATCTCATTCCGTCGGACAAAGCGTGCACTTGGGCAAGCTTTTCCTCTTCCTTTTCCTCTCTTCCCCCTTCCAAACTCTCTCTCTCTCTCTCTCTCAAAGGGTTGGTTGAATTTTCAAACCAAACAAATGAGCTTAAGGCTTATTTATATAGAAAACCAAGGCTAAGGGCATTTTAGTCATTTTGCCTCAACCTCCTTACTATTCACACCTCCTCAATAGACCTCCTTACTATTCTCAAGCTTTCTTTTGGGAAGCTTCCTTACTTTCATGCTTTCGTCTTCTTCGTCCGATTTGTTTTTCAAAAAAAAGCGATTCTCGGAATCCAAATATTTTTGGATATTTCATCTTTCCTTTATCGATTAAATATTACGTATTCTTCGGATTTCCAAAAAACTAAAAAGCACTTTTTGGTGTCAAGCGTTTTCCTTCACGTTTTCCCCTAACGTAGTTAAACGAGTGAAAAGTACAAAATAGTACTTTTCGTCGTTTTTATTTTATCCGATTTCTGCACGTTTTTCGAGAAAAACTTTTATCGGCTTACTTAACTTTTCACGATATATTATCGTCAAATCTTTCGATGGAATGTCATTTTTACATACCAAACTCTCAGAATGGCTTAAGTTATTCAAACCCTAACCCTTAGGGTTTCGTCAGGTGAATAGTGCATATTTCGTCTTTTTCGTCGAAAATATTTTGTTCCAGGAAAAATTTTATTTTCGCCATGAAAATTGTTACTCGTTCAGTCTAGCTCGTAGCCAGAATCCTCCCGATTAAAAATTGTCCTAGATTCTAGAACGATTAGTAAACACATAACATAGAATAGTATTAATAAAAATTCATTTTATTAATAACTAATTCTTTAACTCTTAAATTATGGACAATCCAATTTTTCGGGTTGTCACATTCTTCCTCCCTTATAAAATTTCCATCCTCGGAATTTCTTAAAACCACACCTATACCCGGGTCATCACATTCACCCCTTCTTCACATAATTTCGTCCTCGAAATTTTATCTTACTCATCTTGTCAACTTCTCTTCAAAGAAGTTCTTATCTTTCATACATTCCCTACCCTTCATAACTTATGAAGAATCATGAAGTGAAAGGAATAAATAGGAATATAAAGATTCCTTTAAAACATTTCATACTTTTGCTAAGGGTCAAATCGACCATGAACTCTTACTAGGTTTAAAAGTATTTCACCGTAAACCATTCTTACACGGTAAGTTTACAATCATAAAAAGGTAAACTACCTCTTCCATACGTAGGTGATCAACCTATCGTATCACCCCATTTCAGGGTATGTTCACCTCAGACTTAATCATTATATTCCACACCAAAGTAATTTGGTTCGGCATAGCTCTTCAAAGAAAGCTCGATTTTCTTTTAATCATGACATACCATTTGTCTTAGCCAAATCAAGTAGCTTAGACCATACCAATAAATTGGACATCAACTTGAAACATTCATCTAGTCAACTCACTTGACATCGACTACTTCTTTAAATTCTTTTACAATACATCAAAATGTTTTATGATGTTATGATACCGTACTTTTCACAGTACGTTAAGAACTTCGTCAGTTTATGACTTCGTCATTATACATCATACCATAGCGGGTTATTGATCCTAAGATCACTTCCAACGCTAGGTTCAGTTGCATTAATAACTCCATCCTTTTACTATCTTTGCATCAAATGCACTGATGATATAAAATTTATTTTGATATTTCAAATCAATTTCTGTCTAGCTGAATCAACTAGCATGTACATATCAAGAATAGTTCTTTTAAAATCCATTGGTTCCAAAAATTAAACCAATTCTTTCATTTTTAAAACGCGCACACATAAGCACGATTTTAATAAACTTCGAAATCTAGCATAGCTAGATGACTTAGAATATCCTATTCTCCATCTTCCTTCATTGTCTTACTTGCGACAATATTTAATCTTCTCTAGCACCTTCAATGCTAAGTCTACTGAAAATAACTCATTTTCAGTCTACACATTCCTATACCTTAGTACAGTCCATCAACTTACCACACATTATGAGTTCAGGAACTTTCCACAATAATATGAGTTTAAGAACTATCCCAGACAGACCATAAGCGTCCATTCGCTGAGGAGTTCAAAAACATACCATATAATTATGAGTCACGAACTTACCATAAGTATGAGTTTCAAGAACTCGCACCTACCTTATCGTTCTCTACCTATCAAGTATATACATGAGAAAAGATTCACCTTCTCGTCATATACATCTTGATAGTGCGACCAATTTCAATGATTATCACTGTAATAAACTGAGTAGTTGTTACACCAAGCACAAACCTCTGCCCATACAAAGGTTCATACAACTCAGCTATCACATGAGTCCTCAATTGAAATCTTACAACTTCTAACTTTCTCTTTACTTAATACGAATTTTCTTTAATTCGTATGGTATCCTTTACAACTCAATTCGAGTTCTTCTTCCCGTACTAATTTGTAGTACCATTCATTCATAGCATTAGCTATAAATCATTCATTGTTTAACAACTCATCTATTACTACGATTTACTCTTACCACGTGGTGATCTTCTTATCCTTCTCTCTACGATTATAGTCTTAGGTACTCATACCTAAGATTTATAACCTATCAGCTTTGATACCAACCTGTAACGCCCCGAAATCCGGTCTATTTTCACATCCGGATTTCGTACGTCACGATCCCATCTTCTTCCAAACATACATCATTATATAGCTAAATATAACAACATACATCCTCAAATCCCAGGTTCTAAAACCTTAAAACCTCTTTCATTACAAATAATGATAATTACATTATTCTTTACATCTTGTACAAGTGACTTTTATCCGCCACCAAGGATACATAATCATTCATTAAACTATTCTATAGTTTAATTCTATCATTCTATATTACAAGTCTTCGCTTGATCTTCACGCTCATTCATATAATGAATGGTACTTCTTTGATACCGATCAACTTGATCTTTACGGGATCCTTAAGTTCTTCTAACATCGTTCATTTGAAAATGTTTTTTATTTTAAGCAAGTGTGAGCATTCAATTTCTCGACAAGTCATAACAAATGAACAAACAACTTCAAGAATTTAAACATTCTTTTAAGACTTCAATAACCAACAAAGGTTATATAGCGACTTGAATAATAGGAATAATCTCGATTCCTATCATTTTAAAACATTAATCACATTCACTTTGAAATACTTTTATTCTCTACTTTCTTTCATACACATTATATGTCCTGCTAGAATCAATAGCACGACTTAACAATAATGGTTCTCATGATAAATGAACATTCTCTTATTGAAGAGTTAAATCACATAACAGTTCATATCATAGAAACACCAAGTAGTCACATTGTGGCACAAGGCCTCATACATTCTAACACCTTGTACAAATATCACACATTTGCACATAGACAGAACTTCTCAAGTTCAACATCCGAGAAGTTTTAAAACTAACATTCATTTAAAATATGAATGAAGTTAGAAACTTGCCTTACACACAACTACTTCAACTTATAGTTTACGTTGAATCGCTCATTCCAATTCCTATGTAGCACATAAGGAAATAACACATACACCAATTAGTATATACTTGACTTTACGCATTGGTTTACTTAACTTCACTTCTTAGGGTTCACGTTCTTATAAACTAAGTTTACGCGACCAACTTCCTTTTACTACTAAGTTTACGGCTTCATGACATACGGAGATGTCTTACTTAATACATTCATCATCTTTGATGATTTACATTCTTATCTTCTTCTTATAACTTTCCTAGGACTCGGCACACATCGTGTCTCTGCTAGTAGTCCATATGGTACTCTGAGTGGTTTCCCATAAACAACCAACATACAAGTTTCCGTCTCATTTACACTGCCCATAACAGTGAGTTAGATCGGTCTCCAGTTTTGTATATACCTTTGCTCTCTGAAGGAATTATTTAGCCCAGCTCCCATATGTCAACCATCAAAGCTTACAATTGTAGTACAACATAAATTCATCTTAACTTATTCAAACTATTAAACTATAATGTTCGTTAAGTCAATTTCTTATTCCTTATGGCTTTCTAACAAATAAATTTCATACCTCAGGATTTATTCATCATCGCCTAAGTCATATAGTCTTTTGTATACTCGAATGATCATTCCATATTCATTCTATTCATTTATAGCGTTAACCATTTTATGATACCTTATTCTTATCTTACAACGTCCGGTTCATTCGACTTAACGTCATCCAAGTTATAAACATTAACTCGAAACTTCTTTTTACGTTATACGTGCATTTGTCTTTAATTCAAATTTCTTCACCATTCACGAGTTTTAATCATTGATCTTCATTACCCTACGGTCCAAACCATACACGGAGTGTAGGTTTTACCCGCTTAATATTCACATACACTTAACCTTTATGTCGGTTAAAGTGTTCAACGCTTACATTTCATTCTAACATTCTCATCCGACTCACATTCGACTTTCATTAATCTTATTACCGCTCACTACTATGGCTTTCTTGATAATTCATATCTTACTTACTACTTTCGTCAACGTCTAAGTTATACAACCAATGTACACTTAGAACATTCGCTCGATGTGAATACGATTCATGAGTAGGATCGTTTACGTATTCAACATTTACGTTGATCATTCTTTAATCTCTCATTCAACCTTTACCCAAGGTTTTAAGTTCTTTCATTAATTACTATCATCTGAATCCCATGATCAATATTCTTTCTTAATGTCAAAGCCATACGGTTCGTTGTATGCTAAGACCGATCGTTCATCGCAACAACATTGCGTTCACAGCATCTAAATGCTTTACATTCATCTCTCATTACCATGACATAACATCGAAATGTTATTCATTACCCTCGTCAATCAACGTCTAAGGAATCACCATCATAGCAATCCCTCACGTTCGTTTATCGCGACTACGGTCCCCGAATATTGGTTCCGTAACCCGCGTCTACATTCTTTGTCTTTTAATCTCGTTTAATCTTTTCGTTCAACCTTTATCAAAGGTTTAATACACTTGATTAAGTGTTACATTAATTGAACTACATGTTCATATTTTTTTCTTGCACATCCCCCAGTAATTGAGCAGAAAAATCTCATTTCGGGCATTACCTACACATTGGCCACTGCTACTGTGTCTCTTCGTTTACCTTTTATTTACATACGCCACTCTGCAGCGATGTCAAATCGCCAAAGGTCAAGCGCAGTGCTGCCACTCCTTCACAAATTCTCATCACATGCCCACTTAGCAATAGCGATGGCGGGCTCTCGTGGCTGGCCATCGCCTGGCTCAAGGCACTGACATCATGGCTACAAACATGAAACCTAGAAAAATTTTCTAAGTCTTTTACAAGCTTTAGACGCTGACTTTGAAATCTCATAACTTATTCGTTATGACTCAGAATGAGATAGTTCCAAAGCCATTTTCTTCTTTACCTTACGTACTTCGATTACCCTCAGAAAGAAAATTGTCCTGAATCAGTTAACGTGCCTTTCGATTGGCTTAATCTTCGCTCTTCGTTCGTTTTACATTTTTAACATTCTTCGTTTGTTCGTCCGTAATTCGATCATCCAAACTCGGAACTCGTTCGTTCTTGAGTCCACGACTCACGTTTTCTATGTTCTCTTACATTTTTATGAAACCCTACACGTGCAGGTTCATTTACAAATTTTCTAATTCTCGTTCTTCTTTTATGAAATTTTCGCCATAACTTCGTTATAGCTCAATTTTAATTCTTTCTTCATGAACGTTTCTAACGTTTCTAACCAAGCAATAAGCAACTAACTTATACACGATGGTTTTAAACTTGTCCATCAATAACAATTATCCTATGATGGTTTTAAATTTGTCCATCAATAATGTTCTTCGCGTTCTTCGCGTGTTCTTCATTTTGAATCAATATTTTGGATTACGATCTTTCTTTTTCTTGGAATTTGATGTTATAGAACATCATTCCTCACTTATTTGACCTACTCATTCATAAGATTCATTCGAATCGCTCAAAATCCTTACGAATTTTACACTTCCTTAAAAAATTTATAAACTAAGTTTTTATTTTCTTATTTCTTCATTTTCTTACGATTTCAACCATATGAAATCATTTCTAACATTTTTTACTTCCTATTCTTGTTAAGCTATATTTTTAACATATAAAGCTTAAAGAAAATTTATAGAAGACTAGGTTTCGGATTACCTTTCTTCTTTAATCTCATTCCATCGGACAAAGCGTGCACTCGGGCAAGCTGTTCCGCTCTTCCCCCATCCGAACTCTCTCTCTCTCTCTCTCAAAGTGTTGGTTGAATTTTTAAACCAAACAACTGAGCTTAAGGCTTGTTTATATAGAAAACCAAGGCTAAGGGCATTTTAGTCATTTTGCTTCAACCTCCTTACTATTCACACCTCTTCAATAGACCTCCTTACTATTCATTTAAAGCTTAAACTTGAAGCTTTGTGCTTCCGCTTTCTTGAATTAATTGTCCATCGACAATTGAAAAATCTGCGATTCTCTCGGAATCCAAATATTTTTTGATATTTCGTCTTTCCTTTACCGATTAAATATTACTTATTCTTTGGATTTCAGAAAAACTGAAAAACACTTTTTGGTGTCAAGCGTTTTCCTTCACGTTTTCCCCTAACGTAGTTAAACGAATGAAAAGTACAAAACAGTACTTTTTGTCATTTTTATTTTATCCGATTTCTGCACGTTTTTTGAGAAAAACTTTATCGGCTTACTTAACTTTTCACGATATATTATCGTCAAATCTTGTTACAGAATGTGATTTTGACATACCGAACTCTCAGAACGGCTTAAGTTATTCAAACCCTAACCCTTAGGGTTTCGTCGGGTGAATAGTGCCTATTTCGTCTTTTTCCTCGGAAATATTATGTTCCCGGAAAAAATTTATTTTTGTCATGAAAATTCTTACTCGTTCAGTCTAGCTCGTAGTCAGAATCCTCCCGATTAATAATCATCCTAGGTTCTAGAATGATTAGTAAACACATAACACATAATAATATTAATAAAAATTCATTTTATTAATAACTAATTCTTTAACTCTTAAATTCTGGACAATCCGATTTTTAGGGTTGTCACATTCTTCATCCCTTATAAAAATTCCGTCCTCGGAATTTCTTAAAACCACACCCATACCTGGGTCATCACATTCACCCTTTCTTCACAGAATGTCGTCCTCGAAATTTTATCTTACTCATCTTCTCAACTTCTCTTCAAAGAAGTTCTTATCTTGCATACATTCCCTACCCTTCATAACTTATGAAGAATCATGAAGTGAAAGGAATAAATAGGAATATAAAGATTCCTTTAAAACATTTCATACTTTTGTTAAGGGGTCAAATTAACCATGAACTCTTACTAGGTTTAACAGTATTTCACCGTAAACCTTTCTTACACGGTAAGTTTACAATCACAAAGAAGGTAAACTACCTCTTCCATACGTAAGTGATCAACTTATCGTATCACCCCATTTGAGGGTATGTTCACCTCAGACTTAATCATTAGATTCCACACCAAAGTAATTTGGTTCGGCATAGCTCTTCAAAGAAAGCTCGATTTTCTTTTAATCATGACATACCATTTGTCTTAGCCAAATCAAGTAGCTTAGACCATACCAATAAATTGGACATCAACTTGAAACATTCATTTAGTCAACTCACTTGACATCGACTACTTCTTTAAATTCTTTTACAATACATCAAAATGTTTTATGATGTTATGATACCGTACTTTTCACAGTACGTTAAGAACTTCGTCAGTTTATGACTTCGTCATTATACATCATACCATAGTGGGTTGTTGATCCTAAGATCATTTCCAACACTAGGTTCAGTCGCATTAATAACTCCATCCTTTTACCATCTTTGCATCAAATGCACTGATGATATAAAATTCATTTTGATATTTCAAATCAATTTCTGTCTAGCCAAATCAACTAGCATGGACATATCAAGAATAGTTCTTTTAAAATCCATTGGTTCCAAAAATTGAACCAATTCATTCATTTTTAAAATGCGCACACATAAGCACAATTTCAATAAACTTCAAAATCTAGCATAGCTAGATGACTTGGAATATCCTATTCTCCATCTTCCTTCGTTGTCTTACTTGCGACAATACTTAATCTTCTCTAGCACCTTCAATGCTAAGTCTATTAAAAATAACTCATTTTCAGTCTACACATTCCTATACCTTAGTACAGTCCATCAACTTTCCACACATTATGAGTTTAGGAACTTTCCACAATAATATGAGTTTAAGACCTATCACAGACAGACCATAAGCGTCTATTCGCTGAGGAGTTCAAAAACATACCATATAATTATGAGTCACAAACTTACCATAAGTATGAATTTCAAGAACTCGCACCTACCTTATCGTTCTCTACCTATCAAGTATATACATGAGAAAAGATTCACCTTCTCGTCATATACATCTTGATAGCGCGACCAATTCCAATGATTATCACTGTAATAAACTGAGCAGTTGTTGTACCATTCTAGAATTTTAATTGTTATATTAAATATTTATTGAATTATTTAAATATTTAATGGATGTGTTTATTGTTGAATAAATAATTGTTCAAATTTGAATTGATGTGGTTAATTATTTGTCAAATAAATAATTAAGGAAAATTAATTATTTTGCTAATTTAATTTAATTATTAAGTTAGAGAATTGTGATTAATTGAATTACTATTTTTTTTGGAATTTGTAATTAAAAATGATGTGTTAGTTGATTAAATAAAGTTATAATTGTGTAGAAAATTATAATTTTGTGATATTGATTTATGTGTTAAAGTGATTTAATAAATTATTTTTAGAATTAATTTAATCAAGTTAATGTGTGACAAATAACCTTGTTATAAGGGAGTTACTAAAATAAATTAAGGGAGTTTAATTTAGTTTTGCCAAACAAGGCTTATTGCTTGTGTCTTTATTCTAATTGTGTTTTTCCAAACAAGGCCTAAAGATTAATGGGTTATTTTGTTAGTGGTTAACCAAACAAGCCTTCTGGCTTTTTATTTTAAAATTCACATAACTGATATCAGTTATGTGGCTTTATATGTCATAATAGTGATGTTAAAACTATTTTCATGGGTTATAATCAAAGAATTGTTGTTATTTATATGTTTGTGAAGAAAATGTTTTTATAGAGAGTTTTTATGAAAATTTATTGTTTAGCTTAAAGTAGAAATTGAGGGTGAATTAGTGGTTTAGTTGATAAATTGATCATTTAATTTGTTAGAGTATGTATAATCATTGATAAAGACACTTTGAATTAGTGGTTTTGGTTGAGAAACAAAAGTTACAGTGTTGATTTTCATTGAAATATCAAAAAAGTGAGTTTTAGCCAAAAATAGAGAATTTAGGTGTGTTAATTTTGTTGTTTATGTGGTTGTATGGGTATAATCATATTTAGAGTTTGTGAAACATGTTTACATGAAGTTGTTGTATGATTTACATGATATTTGGTCTGTTAGAAACCAGCTTGTAGGGCAAAATTGGCTTTTTCTGTGCTGTTGCCGAGGCTATTTGCCGAGGTCTGCAATTCGGCGTCGCGACGTGGACTTGTAGTACCTTTGTGGTGCCGCAGTCACTTATGCTCATGCCATGTATGACCTTGACCTTGATTTTTTACCATAATACCATGCCCACGCAAGAAGACGCGACCCAAAATGTAAACTGGTAGCCATGCATGATGAGTTAAAGTAATGGTCCGACAAAGTGTTGATTTTGTACTTGAAATTTTAAGAAAAGTTATGTGATGATAGTAGGACTGCTAAATGTTGATTTTAGTATTTCTATACTATGAATAAGTATGTTATTAACAATTAACTTGTGTTATAACTTCGATTATGTGATTAAAATCCAATTTTAAATGATGAACGTTTTAGTTATGTTTGTAAGATGGTAATGACTAATTATGTCATTATGACATATGTTTATAGGATATTGTGATTCGTATTGATTTGGTTTAGCCTACGAGCAAGGCAAGTTTTCTAACTCTACTTTTGTAATTGGAATCAATTATTGTTCCTAATATAGTAATGCAAGTTCTTTAACTCTACTTTTAGAATTGTGAAATCGCTTAAATTTTCTTTGAGCAAGTTTTTCTAATCCTTTATCTTGTTGAACTAATTATGGTTTTCAATTCGATTATGATATAATGATGTAAGTTATTCTTGAGCAAGTTATTCTTGAGCAAGTTATTCTTGTATTTAACTTGTTGTTTAGAATGCAAACTTATATATTCTAATGTTTAACATTTTTATCGATCAAATTGTTATGCATGATTAGTATTCAATTCTAATTAACCTTGGCTTAGTTTTGTTCAAGCAAGGTGTTATAGTTATTCAAATTGTATGCTCTTAGATTATTCATAAAGCATGACTTTAGTTTACTATGATTGATTCAATCACGATTATTCTATAGTGAAATGTTCTTGGTTTCATTCAACTAATCCTTAGTTGATGTTCGTTGAATTCCAAATTAGCCTGAAAGCTTATCCAAACCAAACTTCCTTTGGTGCGGAATTGTACTCTAAATACTGAGATGAACTACCCTAAAGTTATGATTAGGGGTTAACTTACGCGTAGCGTTAAATGTTTGTGCACAATACATGGTACGAAGAAATTGATCCCCTAAGTGCGAGGAGTCCTTATAGTCTTATATTTGTTAAAGTTGGAGTTGAAAGATTGCTCAGAATCGTGGACATAGTTCATTGTCTTATGACCCTCGCTTATATTTATTCCACATTTTGGATTTTAGTTTCGATTATAGATGATACAAGATTATTCATTGTTGATGAGCCTATTATTGGCGCTTATTATTACTATACTCTGTTGATTTCATATTGTATCCAAAGTGAGCAATTGTTTTGCTCACTCTTGCATATTTTAAAACTCATTGCGACTAAAGAAGAGAAGGTAGATGAACCTTCGTCTAGCAAAGAAAAGGGAAAAATGTGCAAGTGATGAAGACTTGTAATTTTACTTTGATTGACATGTTAGATTATTATTATGATGATCTTAGACTTTGTTTTAATGAAGTTTATTTAATTTCCGAATTTGAATGATTGTAATTAAAGGTTAGATAACTTTGGGAGATTTATTATGTAACCCTTTAATGGGAAAGGTTTTATTTATCCGCTTTTATTGTGATTGGGTAGTTAGATATGAATGTTTGATTAAGTGAACACCGGATCCTCGGGAATGAAGTACCGGATTTGG
Organism: Panax quinquefolius; assembly: GCA_020205615.1. Taxonomy (NCBI): domain Eukaryota; kingdom Viridiplantae; phylum Streptophyta; class Magnoliopsida; order Apiales; family Araliaceae; genus Panax; species Panax quinquefolius. The sequence goes on along the minus strand of CM035163.1, from coordinate 99,910,936 downwards.
TGGTGTCACGAGTTAGTATCAAAGCTTTAGGTTATGAACCTTAGGTGGGGAAAAAGCCTTAGGAAGTAACCTTGAAAGATAATAATGATAAACTCTTATCGAGTTTTAAGGAAGAAGTAATAAAACACTTATGTATTTATGTGTTTACAAACTAATGTGCTCGTGAGAGTCGAAAGCGAAGAATGATTAGTAACTAAAACTTAAAAATCTTGGTGTCGGGATGACTAATGCTCTGAGAATCCAACCAAAGTTAGGGAGGAAGGACCTCAGATGCCTAGAGAGGAGGAATCTCGTGATATTCAAGTGGTTTGGGAACAACTGCTTCCACGAGAGTCTGCTCCATTACTCGCAGTGGTCGAGGAGGATGATGATGATGATGATGATGTAGAAACAGATGAGGAAGATCACGTGGAACTGTCGCAGAAGGATGAAGAGGACGAGGAGGAAAGGATTCCACTTAACTCGATAGCTGGCCGTATATACGATGAGGTGCATGACCGCAACGTGGAACTTCAAGATACTATTGAGGAATTACAAGAGATAGTAGCTGAACAACAGACTTCGTTGGCACAAAAGGACGATGAGATTCAGGATCAAGAAGAATGACTGAACATTGTTGAATAAAAGCTGGTTCACACTGAAGAAGAGAACGATCAAATGAGAGCAGAGGTTGCAGAGTTGAAGAGCAAGTTGAGAGAGGAATCTACAAAAAGGGCAAGAGCCGAAGACACGTATCGTGAAGCTTACCAACAAGCCGAAATAGCAGAGGGAGACGCACAAGCAAAGAGAAGGAAGATGGAAGAAATGGATAACGTGTTCAACACCGCGATCAATCGAGCTCAAGACCGGGTCATGGGTTATCCAATTCAGTTCAAGACGCTACCCTCGTTCATACTGGACCGTAAAACCATGTTCTGAGTGATGGAAGAAGAGCGTCATAAGGCTTTACAATATCTTAATAGGACATCGTAAGGGAGTGTGTCTGCTGGGGAAACGAGTATGCTTCAATTGTGGCCAGGAGGGTCACATCGCCCCAAATTGCACTCAAGCTAAGAAGAATGTGTGCTTCACATGCGGATCTAAGGATCACTTTGCTCGTGAATGCCCTAAGAAGATATCTGGTGAGACAAATGGGAGCAAGGGAAATGCTAGTGGAGGTGCGTTGGCTATTGCGGGACTAACAACAATAAATAAGCCCACAAACGGAACCTTGAATACGATGCGCAAGATTTCAGGCAATCAAAGGATGTGGTGTCAGGTATTATTCCGATCAATGATATTGATGCTTATGTATTATTTGATTCGGGTGCTACTTGCTCATTTATATCTGATGAATTTACTATGAGATTAGGATTACCTAGTGAAGAATTGAATTTCCCTTTAAACATAGAAATTTCGAATAAAGAAGTAGTTCCTGTTAGGTTCGTATATAAGAACTGTAGGGTGTACATTAAGGGAAATATTTTGATGGTAGATTTGATTCTGATCAGGCTAGGAGAGTTTGACGTTATTTTGGGAATGGATTGGTTGTTCAATTATGGAGCGATAATTGACTACCAAAAGAAATGTGTAAACCTTATGACTTCGTCAAAGGTAGTATTCAATGGTAGCAAATCGCCTAGACAAATGAGATGTCTGACGATTATGCAGGCCAAAAAGTTGTTGAGTCAGGACTGTGTGGGTTATTTAGCTTACATAGTCGAGACTCAGAAGAAGGGTGCGAAACTGGAAGAAATACCAGTGGTTAGGGAATTTGTGGATGTGTTTCCATAGGATTTGCCAGGACTTCCGCCTGACAGAGAAATCAAGTTCGTGATCGACTTAGGACCAGGAACCGCTCCGATATCGAAAGTCCCGTACAGAATGGCTCCGGTGGAGATGAAAGAACTGATGGTACAACTACAGGAGCTGTTGGACAAGAAATACATTCAAATTTAGTGTGTCACCGTGGGAGAACACCATGTTATTCGTAAAGAAGAAGGATGGGTCAATGCGTCTTTACATTGATTATAGTGAGTTAAACAAAGTTACTATTAAGAACAAGTATCCATTGCCGAGAATAGATGACTTGTTTGATCAATTGAAGGGTGCTAGATATTTCTCGAAAATAGATTTGAGAAGTGGGTACCATCAATCAAGGTAAGAAAGGAGGATGTACCAAGATGGCATTCTCAACTTTCAGTATGGACATTACTAATTTTTGGTGATGTCTTTTGGTTTGACAAACGCCCTGCAGCTGCTTCATGGATTTGATGAACAGGTGTTTAAACCATTTTTGGACAAGTTTGTGGTGGTGTTTATTGACGATATTCTGGTGTACTCTAAAACTCAAGAGGAACATGTGGAACATTTACGTCTAACGCTGGAGACGCTAAGAAAAGAAAAGTAGTATGCGAAATTCTCTAAATGTGAATTTTGGCTGGAACGTGTACAATTTTTTGGGCACGTAATTGACAAGGATGGAATTTCAGTGGATCCATCAAAGGTTGAAGCTATGATAAATTGGGAACAACCGAGAACTCCATCAAAAGTGAGAAGTTTCATGGGATTAGCAGGGTATTACAGACAGTTTATGCAGGATTTCTCCAAGATTGCCACTCTGTTAACAAATTTAACGAGGAAATCTGTAAAATTTGTTTGGACGGAGAAGTGTGAAGAAAGTTTCTAGGAATTGAAAAAGAATCTAAGTATGGCACCTATGTTGTCGTTACCAGATAATACAGGAAATTTTGTGGTGTATAGTGATTCTTCACACAAGGGATTAGGGTGTGTCCTTATGCAAAACGGTAAAGTCATCGCGTATGCATCAAGACAATTGAAAGACTATGAAAAAGGGTATCCGACCCATGATTTAGAGTTGGCGGTGGTTGTGTTTGCTCTGAAGATATGGAGACACTATCTCTACGGAGAGAAATTTGAGATCTACACAGACCAAAGTCTGAAGTATATTTTCACACAGAAGGACCTGAACATGCGTCAAAGAAGATGGATGGAACTAATAAAAGATTATGATTGTGAGATCTTTTATCATCCAGGCAAAGCAAACGTGGTTGCAGATGCCTTGAGCTGGAAAGGCAGGGAAAAGTTGATGTTGTTAACTGATAAGGAAGAGCTTATTACACCAATGTCAAGGTTAGAGTTGGAAATCAAATTTCCAAGAGAATCCAATGAAAGATGTTACCAGATGGAAGGCAGTCAAACTTTGGTGGACAAAGTGAAGAACGCTCAACTGCAGGATGAGGAATGCAGAAAAATCAGAGAAAGTGTGGTTGAGGGAAAAGAGGTGAAATACAAGATTAATACCGATGGAATGATGAGATTTGAAGGACGAATATGGGTTCCAGCAGTATCAGAGATTAAAGAAGAAATCTTAACTGAAGCTCATAACTTGAGATATTCAATTCATCCAAGAAGTACGAAGATGTATCAAGATTTGCTGCGACATTTTTGGTGGCCAAATATGAAAAGAGACGTTGCAGAGTGCGTTTCAAAGTGCTTGACATGTCAAAGAGTCAAGGTCGAGCACCAAAGATCAAGCGGGTTACTTCAATCGTTGGAGATACCGGAATAGAAATTGGAACATATCACAAAGGATTTTGTGGTAGGTCTTCCAACAACTCAGAACGGATACGATGCGATATGGGTGATAGTGGACAGATTGACAAAATCTGCACACTTTTTGCCAATAAAGATTAGATTTAATCTTGATCAGCTGGCAAAACTATATGTTAAAGAGATCGTTGCAAGACATGGAGTTCCAGTGTCAATTGTGTCAGATAGAGATCCGAGGTTCACATCAAACTTCTAGAAGAGACTACAAGAATGTATGGGAACCTAATTGCGAATGAGTACTACATATCATCCGCAAACAGATGGCCAAAGCGAACGAACGATTCAGACATTGGAAGATATATTTAGAGCATGCCTCATGGATTTCAAAGGAAGCTGGGATGAACAATTACCGTTGGTGGAATTTGCTTATAATAACAGTTACCATGCTAGCATCGGCATGACGCCTTATGAAGCATTATATAGCAGAAAGTACAGAACTCCACTGTGCTAGGATGAAGTCGGTGAACGTCAACTGTTAGGACCAGAACTGGTACAAAAAACTGCTGAGGTTGTCCAACTCATCAGAATAAGATTGATAGCTGCTCAAGACAGACAAAAGAAATATGCTGATCAACACAGACAAGATCGTGAATTTGAAGTAGGAAATTTCGTATTCCTAAAGGTTTCTCCTTGGAAGGGAAAAATTCGATTTGGTAAGAAGGGGAAACTAAGTCCGAGATTTATTGGACCCTTTGAAGTGCTACAAAAGGTTGGAGAGGTGGCTTACGAGGTAGCTCTACCTCAGGAATTGCAAAACATTCATAATGTTTTTCATGTGTCGGTGTTACGACCATATAAACCTGATTACAAGCACGTGATTGAGTACGAACAATTACAATTTGAGAAAGACTTGTCCTATGAAGAGGTTCCTATCCAGATAGTCGACAGGAAAGAACAAGTGCTCAGGAATAAGGTGATACCTTTTGTGAAGGTAATTTGGAGGAACCACAATGTTGAAGAGGCTACGTGGGAACTCGAAGCTGAAATGATGAAGAATTACCCTGAGTTATTTGTTTAATCTGTGTCTTCAATTCTGGGGTTAGAATCTTTGTAAGTAGGGGAGAATGTGACGAATGAATTATTTGAATTGTGATTCTGGGGACAGAATACTTGTAAGGAGGGAATGATGTAACATTCTAGAATTTTAATTGTTATATTAAATATTTATTGAATTATTTAAATATTTAATGGATGTGTTTATTGTTGAATAAATAATTGTTCAAATTTGAATTGATATGGTTAATTATTTGTTAAATAAATAATTAAGGAAAATTAATTATTTTGCTAATTTAATTTAATTATTAAGTTAGAGAATTGTGATTAATTGAATTACTATTTTTTTTTGGAATTTGTAATTAAAAATGATGTGTTAGTTGATTAAATAAAGTTATAATTGTGTAGAAAATTATAATTTTGTGATATTGATTTATGTGTTAAAGTAATTTAATAAATTGTTTTTAGAATTAATTTAATCAAGTTAATGTGTGACAAATAACCTTGTTATAAGGGAGTTACTAAAATAAATTAAGGGAGTTTAATTTAGTTTTGCCAAACAAGGCTTATTGCTTGAGTCTTTATTCTAATTGTGTTTTTCCAAACAAGGCCTAAAGATTAATGGGTTATTTTGTTAGTGGTTAACCAAACAAGCCTTATGGCTTTTGATTTTAAAATTCACATAACTGATATCAGTTATGTTTATAATTATATTATATAATTAATATATAATATCTATATACGTTATTTGATTAAGACGTATGTTAGAGGAGAGAGGTTAGAGAGAAGAAAGAAAACTCAAAGAAGAAGAAGGAAAGAAGAAAGAAGAGAGAAAAGAAGGCTAGAGATTGGAGAAGGAGGCTCGAGAGTAGAAAAGATTAGCCATATCACCATCTTCTTCAAGGTATTCTCCTATTCCTTTTAGTTCTTAAAAGTTTAGTTTTATCTTCCCAAATTCTCTGTAGAATCTTTGTGTAAGCATGAATTTTTGTTGTTATGTGGCTTTATATGTCATAATAGTGATGTTAAAACTATTTTCATGGGTTATAATCAAAGAATTGTTGTTATTTATATGTTTGTGAAGAAAATGTTTTTACAGAGAGTTTTTATGAAAATTTATTGTTTAGCTTAAAGTAGAAATTGAGAGTGAATTAGTGGTTTAGTTGATAAATTGATCGTTTAATTTGTTAGAGTATGTATAATCATTGATAAAGACACTTTGAATTAGTGGTTTTGGTTGAGAAACAAAAGTTACAGTGTTGATTTTCATTGAAATATCAAAAAAGTGAGTTTTAGCCAAAAATAGAGAATTTAGGTGTGTTAATTTTGTTGTTTATGTGGTTGTATGGGTAGAATCATGTTTTGAGTTTGTGAAATATGTTTACATGAAGTTTTTGTATGATTTACATGATACTTGGTCTGTTAGAAACGAGCTTGTAGGCCAAAATTGGCTTTTTCATGTTATTGTTGAAATTTAGGTCGTCTGCGAGGTTCGCAATTCAAGCGTCATGACGCGACTTGTAGTACCTTTGTGGCGCCATATTACATACATCACCTTGTGTACGACCCACAATGTAAATCGTGGGCGCCATGCAATGCGAGTTAGCGTAATGGTCCGATGATGTTGATTTTGTACTTGAAATTTTAAGAAAAGTTATGTGATGATAGTAGGACTGCTAAATGTTGATTTTAGTATTTCTATACTATGAATAAGTATGTTATTAACAATTAACTTGTGTTATAACTCGATTATGTGATTAAAAATCCAATTTTAAATGATGAACGTACTTAGTTATGTTTGTAAGATGGTAATGACTAATTATGTCATTATGACATATGTTTATAGGATATTGTGATTCGTATTGATTTGGTTTAGCCTACGAGCAAGGCAAGTTTTCTAACTCTACTTTTGTAATTGGAATCAATTATTGTTCCTAATATAGTAATGCAAGTTCTTTAACTCTACTTTTAGAATTGTGAAATCGCTTAAATTTTCTTTGAGCAAGTTTTTCTAATCCTTTATCTTGTTGAACTAATTATGGTTTTCAATTAGATTATGATATAATGATGTAAGTTATTCTTGAGCAAGTTATTCTTGAGCAAGTTATTCTTGTATTTAACTTGTTGTTTATCATGCAAACTTATATATTTTAATGTTTAACATTTTTATCGATCAAATTGTTATGCATGCTTAGTATTCAATTCTAATTAACCTTGGCTTAGTTTTGTTCAAGCAAGGTGTTATAGTTATTCAAATTGTATGCTCTTAGATTATTCCTAAAGCATGACTTTAGTTTACTATGATTGATTCAATCACGATTATTCTATAGTGAAATGTTCTTGGTTTCATTCAACTAATCCTTAGTTTATGTTCATTGAATTCCAAATTAGCCTGAAAGCTTATCCAAACCAAACTTCCTTTGGTGCGAACTTGTACTCTAAATACTGAGATGAACAACCCTAATGTTATGAGTAGGGGTTAACTTATGCGTAACGTTAAATGTTTGTGCACAATACATGGTCCGAAGGGCTGATCACCCTAAGTACGAGGAGTCCTTATAGTCTTATGACTGTTAAAGTTGGAGTTGAAAGATTGCTCGCAACTATGGACATAGTTCATGGTCTTATGACCCTTAGTTATATTTATTCCACATTTTGGATTTCAGTATCTGATTATAGATGATAGAGTACTATTCATTGTTGATGAGCCTATTATTGGCAGTTATTATTACTATACTCCTGTTGATTTCATATTGTATCCAGTGAGCAATTGTTTTGCTCACTCTTGCATATTTTAAAACTCATTGCAGCTAAAGAAGAGAAGGTAGATGAACCTTCGTCTAGCAAAGGAAACGGAAAAATGTGCAAGTGATGAAGACTTGTAATTTTACTTTGATTGAGATGTTAGATTTTTATTATGATGATCTTAGACTTGGTTTTAATGAAGTTTATTTAATTTCCGCATTTGAATGATTGTAATTAAAGGTTAGATAACCTGGGAGATTGCGAATAAGGAAGTAGTTCCTGTTTGGTCCGTATACAAGAACTGTAGGGTGAACATTAAGGGAAATATTTTGATTGTAGATTTGATTCTAATCAGGCTAGGAGAGTTTGACGTTATTTTGGGAATGGACTGGTTGTTCAATTATGGAGCGATAATTGACTGCCAAAAGAAATGTGTAAACCTTATGACTCCGTCAAAGGTAGTATTCAATGGTAGCAAATCGCCTAGACAAATGAGATATCTGACGATTATGCAGGCCAAAAAGTTGTTGAGTCAGGACTGTGTGGGTTATTTAGCTTACATAGTCGATACTCAGAAGAAGGGTGCAAAACTTGAAGAAATACCAGTGGTTAGGGAATTTGTGGACGTGTTTCCAGAGGATTTTCCAGGACTTCCGCCTGACAGAGAAATCGAGTTCGTGATCGACTTAGCACCAGGAACCGCTCCGATATCGAAAAGCCCGCGTCTGTAATGGCTCCGGTGGAGATGAAAAGAACCCGATGGTACAACTACGGAAGTCATTGGACAAGAAATACATTCAAATAGTGTGTCATCGCGTGGGGAGCACCGTGTTATTCGTAAAGAAGAAGGATGGGTCAATCGTCTTTGCATTGATTATAGAGAGTTAAACAAAGTCATTATTAAGAACAAGTATCCATTCACCGAGAATAGATGACTTGTTTGATCAATTAAAGGGTGCTAGATATTTCTCAAAATTGATTTGAGAAGTGGGTACCATCAACCAAGGTAAGAAAGGAGGATGTACCAAAGACGGCATTCAACTCGGTATGGACATTACTGAATTTTGGTGATGTCTTTTGGTTTGACAAACGCCCTACAAAGATTCATGGATTTGATGAACAGGGGTGTTTAAACCATTTTGGACAAGTTTGTGGTGGTGTTTATCGACGATATTCTGGTGTACTCTAAAACTTAAGAGGAACATGTGGAACATTTACGTCTAACGCTGGAGACGCTAAGAAAAGAAAAGTAGTATCTGAAATTCTCTAAATTTGAATTTCAATTTGAACGCGTACAATTTCTTGGGCACGTAATTGACAAGGATGGAATTTCAGTGGATCCATCAAAGGTTGAAGCTGTGATAAATTGGGAACAACTGAGAACTCCATCAGAAGTGAGAAGTTTCTTGGGATTAGCAGGGTATTACAGACGGTTTATCCAGGATTTCTCCAAGATCGCAACTCCGTTAACAAATTTAACGAGGAAATCTGTAAAATTTGTTTGGACGGAGAAGGGTGAAGAAATTTTCCAGGAATTGAAAAAGAATCTAAGTATGGCACCTGTGTTGTCGTTACCAGATAATACAGGAAATTTTGTGGTGTATAGTGATGCTTCACACAAGGGATTAGGGTGTGTCCTTATGCAAAACGGTAAAGTCATCGCGTATGCATCAAGACAATTGAAAGACTATGAAAAAGGGTATCTGACCCATGATTTAGAGTTGGCGGCGGTTGTGTTTGCTCTGAAGATATGGAGACACTATCTCTATGGAGAGAAATGTGAGATCTACACAGACCATAAAAGTCTGAAGTATATTTTCACACAGAAGGACCTGAACATGCGTCAAAGAAGATGGATGGAACTGATAAAAGATTATGATTGTGAGATCTTTTATCATCCAGGCAAAGCAAACGTGGTTGCAGATGCCTTGAGTAGGAAAGGCAGGGAAAAGTTGATGTGGTTAACTAATAAGGAAGAGCTTTTTACAGCAATGTCAAGGTTAGAGTTGGAAATCAAATTTCCAAGAGAATCCAATGAAAGATGTTACTAGATGGAAGCCAGTCAAACTTTGGTGGAGGTGCGTTGGCTATTGCGGGACCAACAACAACAAATAAGCCCACAGCCAGAACCTTCAACATGACTGTGCAAGATGCTGTGTAATCAAAGGATGTGGTGTCAAGTATTATTCCGATTAATGATATTGATGCTTATGTATTATTTGATTCGGGTGCTACTTGCTCATTTATATCTGATGAATTTGCTATGAGATTAGGATTGCTTAGTGAAGAATTGAATTTCCCTTTAAACATAGAAATTGCGAATAAGGAAGTAGTTCCTGTTAGGTCCGTATACAAGAACTGTAGGGTGAACATTAAGGGAAATATTTTGATGGTAGATTTGATTCCGATCAGGCTAGGAGAGTTTGATGTTATTTTGGGAATGGATTGGTTGTTCAATTATGGAGCGACAATTGACTGCCAAAAGAAATGTGTAAACCGTATGACTCCGTCAAAGGTAGTATTCAATGGTAGCAAATCGCCTAGACAAATGAGATATCTTACGATTATGCAGGCCAAAAAGTTGTTGAGTCAGGACTGTCTGGGTTATTTAGCTTACATAGTTGATTCTCAGAAGAAGGGTGCGAAACTGGAAGAAATACCAGTGGTTAGGGAATTTGTGGACGTGTTTATAGAGGATTTGCCAGGATATGAGTCCTCAATTAAAATCTTAAAACTTCTAACTTTCTCTTTACTTAATACGAATTTTCTTTAATTCGTATAGTATCCTTTACAACTCAATTCGAGTTCTTCTTCCCGTACTAATTCGTAGTACCATTCATTCATAGCATTAGCTAAAAATCATTCATCGTTTAAAAACTCATCTGTTACTACGATTTACTATGATCACGTGGTGATCTTCTTATCCTTCTCTCTACGATTATAGTCTTAGGTACTCATACCTAAGATTTATAACCTATCAGCTTTGATACCAACCTGTAACGCCCCAAAATTCGGTCTATTTTCTCATCCAGATTCCGTACGTCACGATCCCATCTTCTTCCAAACATACATCATTATATAGCTAAATATAAGAACATACATTCTCAAATCCCAGATTCTAAAACCTTAAAACCTCTTTAATTAAAAATAATGATAATTACATTATTCTTTACATCTTGTACACGTGACTTCTATCCGCCACCAAAGATACATAAACATTCATTAAACTATTCTATAGTTTAATTCTATCATTCTATATTACAAGTCTTCGCTTGATCTTCACGCTCATTCATATAATGAATGGTACTTCTTTTGGATACCGATCAACTTGATCTTTACGGGATCCTTAAGTTCTTTCTAACATCGTTTGTTGAAAATATTTTTATTTTAAGCAAGTGTGAGCATTCAATTTCTCAGCAAGTCATAACAGTCGAACAAACAACTTTAAGAATTTAAACATTCTTTTAAGACTTCAATAACCGAACAAATGTTATGAAGCAGCTTAAATAATAAGAATAATCTCGATTCCTATCATTTTAAAACATTAATGATATTCACTTTGAAAGACTTTTATTCTCTACTTTCTTTCATACACATTCTGTCTTGCTAGAATCAATAACACGGACTTAACAATAATGGTTCATGTATAAACAGAACATTCTCATATTGATCAGTTCAATCACAGAACAGTTCATATCATAGAAGCACTGAAGTATTCACATTGTGGCACAAGACCTCATACATTCTAACACCTTGTACAAATATCACACATTTGCAAATAGACAGAACTTCTCAAGTTCAACATCTGATAAGTTTTTAAAAACCAACATTCATTTAAAATATGAATAAAGTTAGGAAACTTGCCTTACGCACAGCTACAGCTTATAGTTAACGCTGAACTGCTCATTCCAATTCCTATTTAGCACATAAGGAAATAACACATACACCAATTAGTCATATACTTGACTTACGCATTGGTTTACTTAACTTCACTTCTTAGGGTTTGCATTCTTATAAACTAAGTTTACACGACTAACTTCCTTTACTACCGGTTTACAGCTTCATGGCATACGGAGATGTCTTACTTAATACATTCATCATCTTTGATGATATACATTCTTATCTTCTTCTTATAACTTTCCTAGGACTCAACACACATCGTGTCTTTGCTAGTAGTCCATATGGTACTCTGCGTGGTTTCCCAGAAACAACCAACAAACAAGTTCCCGTCTCATCTACACTGCCCATAACAGTGAGTTAGATCGGTCGCCAGTTTTGTATATACCTTCGCTCTTTGAAGCAATTGTTTAGCCCAACTCCAATATGTCAAGCATCAAAGGTTACAATGGTACTACAACATAAATTCATCTTAACTTATTTGAACTATTAAACTGTAATGTTCGTTAAGTCAATTTCTTATTCCTTATGGCTTTCTGACAAATAAATGTCATACCTCAGGATTTATTCATCATCGTCTAAGTCATACAGTCTTTTGTATACTCAGTACGATAATTCCATATTCATTCTACGCATTTATAGTGTTAACCATTTTACGTTATCGTATTCTTATCTTACAACGTCCGGTTCATTCGACTCAGAACGTCATCCAAGTTATAAACATTAACTCGGCTTGTTTTACGTTATACATACTTGTCTTTAATTTAGCTTCTTCACCATTCACAGGTTTAATCATTGATCTTCATTACCCTACGGTCAAACCATACACGGAGTGTAGGTTTTACCGGTTTAATATGCACGTACACTCAACCTTCACGTCGGTTAAAGTGTTTAATGCTTACATTTCATTTTAACATTCTCATCTGACTCCCATTCGGCTTTCATTAATCTTATTACCGTTTAATACAGCTTTCTTGATAATTCATATCTTACTTACTACTTTCGTCAAATTCTATGTTATACAACCAATGTACACTTAGAACGTTCGCTCGATGTGAATACGATTCACTAGGATCGTTTACGTATTCAACGTTTATGTTGATCATTCTTTAATCTCTCATTCAACCTTTACACAAGGTTTTAGTTTCTTTCATTCATTACTATCATCTGAATCCCATGATCAATATTCTTTCTTAATGTCAAAGCCATACGGTTCGTTGTATGCTAAGACTGATCGTTCATCGCAACAACGTTGCGTTCACAGCGTCTAAATGCTTTACATTCATCTATCATTACCATGACATAACATTGAAATATTATTCATTACCCTCATCAATCAACGTCTAAGGAATCACCATCATAGAAATCCTTCACGTTCGTTTATCGCGACTACGGTCCCCGGATATTGGTTCCGTAACCCGCATCTACATTCTTTGTCTTTTAATCTCGTTTAATCTTTTCATTCAACCTTTATCTAATGTTTAATACACTTGATTAAGTGTTACATTAGTTGAACTACATGTTCATATTTTTTTCTTGCACATCCCCCAGTAATTGAGAGCAATAAAAATCTCATTTCTGGGCATTACCATACATTGGTGCTGCGGCGTCGTGTCCCTTCCTTTACCTCGCGCTGCAATGCCACTCTACAGTGTTAAACTGCCAAGGCTGGCATTGCGGCGCTGCTCCTTTCATAAATTCTCACGTCGTGGCGCCACTTAGCAGTAGCTGATGGACCGGGCTCGCGCTGCGGCGCCAATCGTGAAACCTAGAAATTTTTTTTAAGTCTTTTACAAGCTTGAGACGCTGACTTTTAAATCTCATAACTTATTCGTTATGACCCAGAATGAGATAGTTCCAAAGCCATTTTCTTCTTTATCTTACGTACTTCGATTACCCTCAAAAAGAAAATTGTCCTGAATCAGTTAACGTGCCTCTCGATTGGCTTAATCTTCGCTCTTCGTTCGTTTTACATTTTTAACGTTCTTCGTTTGTTCATCCGTAATTCGATCATCCGAACTTGGAACTCGTTCATTCTTGAGTCCACGACTCACGCTTTCTACGTTCTCTTACATTTTTATGAAACCCTACACGTGCGGGTTCATTTACAAACTTTCTAATTCTCGTTCTTCTTTTATGAAATTTTTGCCATAACTTCGTTATAGCTCAATTTTAATCCGTTCTTCATGAACGTTTCTAATGTTTCTAACCAAGCAATAAGCAACTAACTTATACACGATGGTTTTAAACTTGTCCATCAACAACAATTATCCTACGATGGTTTTAAATTTGTCCATCAACAACGTTCTTCGCGTGTTCTTCATTTTTAATCGATATTTTGGATTACGATCTTACTTTTTCTTGGAATTTGATCTTATAGAACATCATTCCTCACTTATTTGACCTACTCATTCATAAGATTCATTCGAATCGCTCAAAATCCTTACGAATCTTACACTTCCTTAAGAAATTTATAAACTAAGTTTCTAATTTCTTATTTCTTCATTTTCTTACGATTTCAACCATATGAAATCATTTCTAACATTTTTTACTTCATATTCTGATTAAGCTATATTTTTAATATATAAAGCTTAAAGAAAATTTATAGAAGACTAGGTTTTTGATTACCTTTCTTCTTTAATCTCATTCCATCGGACAAAGCGTGCACTCGGGCAAGCTTTTCCTCTCTTCCCTCATCCGAAATCTCTCTCTCTCTCTCTCTCTCTCAAAGTGTTGGTTGAATTTTCAAACCAAACAAATGAGCTTAAGGCTTGTTTATATAGAAAACCAAGGCTAAGGGCATTTTAGTCATTTCGCTTCAACCTCCTTACTATTCACGAAGCTTCCGTTGGAAGCTTTGTGCTTCCGTCTTGCGGAATTCGTCCGACTGTAAGAAAACTGCGATTCTCGGAATCCAAAGATTTTTGGATATTTCGTCTTTCCTTTACCGATTAAATATTACTTATTCTTCGGATTTTTGAAAAACTGAAAAACACTTTTTGGTGTCAAGCGTTTTCCTTCACATTTTCCCCTAACGTAGTTAAACGAGTGAAAAGTACAAAACAGTACTTTTCGTCATTTTTATTTTATCCGATTTCTGCACATTTTTGAGAAAAACTTTATCGGCTTACTTAACTTTTCACGATATATTATCGTCAAATCTTTTGACGGAATGTGATTTCGACATACCGAACTCTCAAAACGACTTAAGTTATTCAAACCCTAACCCTTAGGGTTTCGTCGGGTGAATAGTGCCTATTTCGTCTTTTTCCCAGAAATATTTTGTTCCCGGAAAATTTTTATTTTTGTCATGAAAATTCTTACTCATTCAGTCTAGCTCGTAGTCAGAATCCTCCCGATTAATAATCATCCTAGGTTCTAGAACGATTAGTAAACACATAGCACATAATAATATTAATAAAATTTCATTTTATTAATAATTAATTCTTTAACTCTTAAATTCTGGACAATCCGATTTTTAGGGTTGTCACATTCTTCCTCCCTTATAAAAATTCTGTCCTCAGAATTTCTTAAAACCACACCCATACCCGGGTCATCACATTCACCCTTTCTTCACAGAATTTCATCCTCAAAATTTTATCTTACTCATCTTCTCAACTTCTCTTCAAAGAAGTTATTATCTTGCATACATTCCCTATCCTTCATAACTTTTGAAGAATCATGAAGTGAAAGGAATAAATAGGAATATAAAGATTCCTTTAAAACATTTCATACTTTTGTTAAGGGGTCAAATCAACCATGAACTCTTACTAGGTTTAACAGTATTTCACCGTAAACCTTTCTTACACGGTAAGTTTATAATCACAAAGAAGGTAAACTACTTCTTCCATATGTAGGTGATCAACCTATCGTATCACCCCATTTCAGGGTATGTTCACCTCAGACTTAATCATTAGATTCCGCACCAAAGCAATTTGGTTCGGCATAGCTCTTCAAAGAAAGCTCGATTTTCTTTTAATCATGACATACAATTTGTCTTAGCCAAATCAAGTAGCTTAGACCATACCAATAAATTGGACATCAACTTGAAACATTCATCTAGTCAACTCACTTGACATCGACCAATTCTTTAAATTCTTTTGCAATACATCAAAACGTTTCATGAAGTCATGATACCGTACTCTTCACAGTACGTTGAGGACTTCGTCAGTTTATGACTTCGTCATTATACATCATACTATAGCGGGTTGTTGATGACTTCCAACACTAGGTTCAATTGCATTAATTACTCCATCCTTTTACCATCATTGCATCAAATGCACTGATGATATAAAATTCATTTTGATATTTCAAATCAATTTCTGTCTAACCAAATCAACTAGCATGGACATATCAAGAATAGTTCTTTTAAAATCCACTGGTTCCAAAAATTAAACCAATTCTTTCATTTTTAAAACGCGCACACATAAGCACGATTTCAATAAACTTCAAAATCTAGCATAGCTAGATGACTTGGAATATCCTATTCTCCATCTTCCTTCGTTGTCTTACTTGAGAAAATACTTAATCTTCTCTAGCACCTTCAATGCTAAGTCTATTAAAAATAACTCATTTTCAATCTACACATTCCTATACCTTAGTACATGTACCCATCAACTTACCACACATTATGAGTTCGTGAACTTTCCACAATAATATGATTTTAAGAACTATCCTGCATGCACTATAAGCGTCCCATTCACGAGGAGTTCAAAACACACCATATAATTATGAGTTACAAACTTACCATAAGTATGAGTTTCAAGAACTCGCACCTACCTTATCGTTTCTCTACCTATCAAGTATATACATGAGAAAAGATTCACCTTCTCGCTATATACATCTTGATAATATACGACCAATTCCAATGATTATCACCGTAATAAATCGAATAAATTGTTACACCAAGCACAAACCTCTGCCCATACAAAGGTTCATACAACTCAGCTATCACATGAGTCCTTAATTGAAATCTTACAACTTCTAACTTTCTCTTTACTTAATACTGAATTTTCTTTAATTCAGATACTATCCTTTACAACTCAATACGAGTTCATCTTCCCCATACTTTACTTCAGTAGTACCATTCATTCATAGCATTAGCTATAAATCATTCATCGTTTAACAACTCATCTGTTACTACGATTTATTATGATCACGTGGTGATCTTCTTATCCTTCTCTCTACAGTTATAGTCTTAGGTACTCATACCTAAGATTTATAACCTATCAGCTTTGATACCAACCTGTAATGCCCCGAAATCCGGTCGATTTTCACATCCGGATTCCATACATCACGATCCCATCTTCTTCCAAACATACATCATTATATAGCTAAATATAATAACATACATTCTCAAATCCCAGATTCTAAAACCTTAAAACCTCTTTCATTACAAATAATGATAATTACATTATTCTTTACATCTTGTATAAGTGACTTCTATCCGTCACCAAGGATACATAATCATTCATTAAACTATTCTATAGTTTAATTCTATCATTCTATATTACAAGTCTTCGCTTGATCTTCACGCTCATTTATATAATGAATGGTACTTCTTCTGGATACCGATCAGCTTGATCTTTACGGGATCCTTAAGTTCTTTCTAACATCATTTGCTGAAAATGTTTTTATTTTAAGCATGTGTGAGCATTCAATTGCTCAGCAAGTCATAACAGTTGAACAAACAACTTCAAGAATTTAAACATTCTTTTAAGACTTCAATAACCGAACAAAGGTTATGAAGCAACTTGAATAATTGGAATAATCTCAATTCCTATCATTTCAAAACATTAATCATATTCACTTTGAAATACTTTTATTCTCTACTTTCTTTCATACACATTCTGTTTGGCTAGAATCAATAGCACAGACTTAACAATAATGGTTCATGTATAAATAGAACATTCTCATATTGATTAGTTCAATCACAGAACAGTTCATATCATGGAAGCACCAAAGTATTCACATTGTGGCACAAGGCCTCATACATTCTAACAATATCACACATTTGCACATAGACAGAACTTCTCAAGATTAACATCTGAGAAGTTTTTAGAAACCAACATTCATTTAAAATATGAATGAAGTTAGGAAACTTGCCTTACACACAGCTACAGCTTATAGTTTACGCTGAACTGCTCATTCCAATTCCTATTTAGCACATAAGGAAATAACACATACACCAATTAGTCATATACTTGACTTACGCATTGGTTTACTTAACTTCACTTCTTAGGGTTCGCGTTCTTATAAACTAAGTTTACGCGACTAACTTCCTTTACTTCCGGTTTACGGCTTCATGACATACGGAGATGTTTTACTTAATATAGTCATCATCTTTGATGATTTATGTTCTTATCTTCTTCTTATAACTTTCCTAGGACTCAGCACACATCGTGTCTCTGCTAGTAGTCCATATGGTACTTTGAGTGGTTTCCCACAAACAACCAACAAACAAGTTTCCGTCTCATCTACACTGCCTATAACAGTGAGTTAGATTAGTTGCTAGTTTTGTATATACCTTCGCTCTCTGGAGGAATTGTTTAGCCCAGCTCCCATATGTCAACAGTCAAAGGTTATAATGGTACTACATCCAAAATTCATCTTAGCTTATTCGAAATATTAAACTATAATGTTCGTTAAGTTAATTTCTTATTCCTTATGGCTTTTTGACAAATAAATGTCATACCTCAGGATTTATTCATCATCGGTTAAGTCATACAGTCTTTTGTATACTCAGGACGATCATTCCATATTCATTCTACGCATTTATAGCGTTAACCATTTTACGTTACCTTATTCTTATCTTACAACGTCTGGTTCATTCGACTTGGAACGTCTTCCAAGTTATAAACATTAACTCGGCTTGTTTTACATTAGACGTACTTGTCTTTAATTCAGCTTCTTCACCATTCACAGGTTTAATCATTGATCTTCATTATCCTACGGTCAAACCATACACGGAGTGTAGGTTTTACCCGTTTAATATTCGTGTACACTCAACCTTCATGCCGGTTAAAGTGTTTAATGCTTACATTTCATTTTAACATTCTCATCCGACTCCCATTCGGCTTTCATTAATCTTATTACCGTTCAATACAGCTTTCTTGGTAATTCATATCGTACTTACTACTTTCGTCAACGTCTATGTTATACAACTAATGTACACTTACAACATTCGCTCGATGTGAATACGATTCATTAGGATCATTTACGTATTCAACATTTATGTTGATCATTCTTTAATCTCTTATTCAACCTTTACCCAAGGTTTTAGTTTCTTTCATTCATTACTATCATCTGAATCCCATGATCAATATTCTTTCTTAATGTCAAAGCCATACGGTTCGTTGTATGCTAAGACCGATCATTCATCGCAACAACGTTGCGTTCACAGCGTCTAAACGCTTTACATTCATCTATCATTACCATGACATAACATTGAAATGTTATTCATTACCCTCGTCAATCAACGTCTAAGGAATCACCATCATAGCAATCCCTCACGTTCGTTTATCGCGACTACGGTCCCCAGATATTGGTTTCGTAACCCGTGTCTACATTCTTTGTCTTTTAATCTCATTTAATCTTTTCGTTCAACCTTTATCAAAGGTTTAATACACTTGATTAAGTGTTACATTAGTTGAATTACATGTTCATATTTTTTTCTTGCACATCCCCCAGTAATTAAGCAATAAAAATCTCATTTCTGGGCATTGCCCTACACTGGCGCTTCATGTCAGCAAGTGTCCCTTTGTTTACCTCGTAGCAAATACCACTCTGCAG
Organism: Panax quinquefolius; assembly: GCA_020205615.1. Classification (NCBI taxonomy): domain Eukaryota; kingdom Viridiplantae; phylum Streptophyta; class Magnoliopsida; order Apiales; family Araliaceae; genus Panax; species Panax quinquefolius. Next base: position 99,891,898 of record CM035163.1, on the reverse strand, counting down.
TTGTTAAATTGTTTAGGTTTGGCCATGGCGCCCACTCCTTTCATAAATTCTCATGCCTTGTCATCACTTAGTAGTAGTCGATGGTTCGGGCTCATATTTGTTACCACCCTCAAGGCACAACTTCATGTAAATACCAAGCATGAAACCTAGTAAAATTTTCTAAGTCTTTTACAAGCTTGAGATGCTGACTCTGAAATCTCATAACTTATTCGTTATGACTCAGAACGAGATAGTTCCAAAGCCATTTTCTTCCTTATCTTATGTACTTCAATTACCCTCGGACAGAACTTTATTCTGAATTCGTTAATATGCCTTTCGATTGGCTTAATCTTCGCTCTTCATTCATTTTATGTTTTTAACGTTCTTCATTCGTTCGTCCGTAATTCGGTCATTCGAACTCGGAACTCGTTCTTTTTTGAGTCCATGACTCACGTTTTCTACGTTCTCTTACATTCTTATGAAACCCTACATGTACGGGTTCATTTACTAACTTTCTAATTCTCGTTCTTCTTTTACGAATTTTTTGCCATAACTTCGTTATAGCTCAATTTAATCCGTTCTTCATGAACGTTTCAAACGTTCCTAACCATGCAATCAGCAACTAACTTATACACGATGGTTTTAAACTTGTCTATTAACAACAATTATCCTACGATGGTTTTAAATTTGTCCATCAACAACGTTCTTCGCGTTCTTCACGTGTTCTTCATTTTTAATCGATATTTTGGATTACGATCTTACTTTTTCTTGGAATTTGATGTTATAGAACATCATTCCTCACTTATTTGACCTACTCATTCATAAGATTCATTCGGATCGCTCAAAATCCTTACGAATCTTACACTTCCTTAAGAAATTTATACACTAAGTTTCTAATTTCTTATTTCTTCATTTTCTTACGATTTCAACCATATGAAATCATTTCTAACTTCTTTTACTTCCTATTCTCATTAAGCTATATTTTTAACATATAAAGCTTAAAGAAAATTTATAGAAGACTAGGTTTCGGATTACCTTTCTTCTTTAATCTCATTCTGTCGGACAAAGCGTGCACTCGGGCAAGCCTTCAACAATATAACAACTGATAGAATACAACATACAATAAGTTTTAGATCAACAACTGCAGTGGAATAAGCAATCCATTAGAAGAGTCAAGTAGAGCATGATATTTACTATCTTCTATGATTTAAAAGTTTATCATCAATTTTATCCATGTAATACTCATCAACAGTTATTTATTATACCCAAGAAAAATAGAACTTTCATCACATGTCTTCACCTGAACAACCAAAGATGTTAGTTAAATTCATAATTCATGTTTATAATAATGTGAATCAACAATTTCTCCTTGCCACAAAGGCTTAATAGAACATTTACTCAATATCCTTACCCCAAAGGATAAAGATATTCAAATGTAATAACAATGATCATACCAATCAATTGTCTATCTTTGCACTACTGGCCAAAGATACTCAACTATAAAACTAATGGTAATGATCATACCAATCAATTGCCTGACAGTGCACTACGGCCAAAGACATTCAACTGTTAACTAATGGTCATGATCCTGCTAATCACATTATCGAATTATCCCTACACTACGACTAAGGATATTCATTAGTATCACAAGTGGTCATGATCATGTCATACACCTGTCCATGTTTGCACTACGGGCCAAAGCTATCAATTAACAGTTCATCTTTGCACTACGACCAAAGATATCAATCAACAGTTCATCTTAGCAAGTAAGCCAAAGATATACTATCAGTAAAACCAATAATCAATGATCCATCTTTGCACGTAAGCCAAAGATATACAAATCAGAAACCAATAATCAACAATCGAGTCTTTGCACGTAAGCCAAAGATATACAACTATAAAACCAATAATCAACAATTCGTCTTTGCACGTAAGCCAAAGATATACAAATGTAAAACCAATAATCAACAGTCCATCTATGCACGTAAGCCAAAGACGACTTTCATCATAATATAAGCATGAGGATGATGACAATGATATAAGCATTAATCAAACGAAATCAAGGATAAATATTAAAGACTTTAAAATTATCCAGAGTTTAAAAATATCCAAATTGTCAACATGATACTGCTTTGTGGAGTAAAATTCAAGAATAATATCCATGTACCAAAAATAATTTGGACAGAAAAGAAATATATTTTTTGGGTAAATAGTACCCCGTGAATAGTAACTCATGAGTAGTAACTCGTGAATAGTAACTCATGAATAGTAACTCGTAAATAATACTTTGTATTCGTACATAGTACCGTATACATAATTAATGTCATATACACAAATAGATATACATGAATAGTGTCGTATACGTGAATAATGTCGATATCGTGAATAAGAATAACAAAGACAAAAAAGATAAAGTTTCACAATAAAATCCATATCAATATTTATAACACCTTAATCCAAATGTTATACATCACTTAATAATCTCATAATCTAATATTATTAATATTACCATAATATTTTAATCATTTCTTAAACTTATAAATAATTTATTTTAATTGTTTACACTTTACTAATTAATGCATTTAATCATCCTAAAATGTCAAACTCATAAGATTTCATTACCAATAACCAAAACTCTCATCAAAAATCTGTATATACCTTATATAGGATTCTCAAGCCATAAAATCCTATTTTCCAATTTTTTTACTTCACATAACATATTTAATTCATTTACTCATAACTAGTCTATTTTCATGAAAAATACCAAATCAGTACAAACAAATTTTCTTTTCTAGGATTTAACAGAATATAGTCTCATATTGAACATATATTTTTCTCAGAATTTTTAAAATTCATTTACTATTTTTCATATGACTAAAACTGCTGAATATTTAGACATTTATCAAAAATTGTACTTTTGTCCAAAAATTCTAAAATTTACAGGGTATACTGCTGTTATATAGATGTAATCCCGATAAAAATTTCACCAATTTTGGAGTTAACCACAAGGAGTTAAAAGGGTTTACTTTTAAAATAGTCTTTTCCCATAAAATTCATAACTCCTAATCTATACATCCAAAAATCGCCATTTTTGGACACAATCTAGAAAACTCATCAAACTATCATTTAATTTTTTTTTTGAATTTTTGAGGGTGAAAAAAATTACGAAACTGCCCCTGGCAGAAACCCCTTACTTACAACGGTTGGACGAAAATAATATTCCTTACGAATAGTGAACGAAAATAATATTTCTTACGAATATTAATCGAATATAATGAATATTGAACGATAATAATATTCATACGAATACGAAAAATAATATCTCTTCAGAATATAAAAATAATAACCCTTACCTCAGAAGAAGACTGGATACTGGAGTAGTGAAGTAGCAGACTACTCTTCTTCTTTCTCTCTATAGCTTCTATCTCTATAATTGCTCTTGTGAGACTTAGTGAATTGGTGAGAAATGAAGAAAGAATGAGCTTCTATTTATAGGAAAATATAGTTTCAATAATTGCACATTTTGGGGCTCGAAATATTACAGTATAATTCCTTTCTTTTTCTTCATTTTTAATTTAGTCCCGCAAGTATTATCAAACTTGCACCACCTCCCCTAATAGTAAATCATGTGAATCAATAGTAAATCATGTGACTCAATAGTTCTAAACATGTGAAAAAATTAATTACAGTATAGTACCTTCAACTATACCTCTATTTTTAATTTAGTCATGCAAGTATTATCAATCTTGCACCAACTCCCCTAATACTAAATCATGTGAATCAATAGTACACACATGTGAACACATAGTTATAAGCATGTGAATTAATAGAAATTAATTGCTCATTTATCCAATTAATTACCCGATTGGTCAATATAACTTCCAGACATTAATTATCATCGAAATAAATGTCAATTTTTCACTAACACCAATAATCCCAACACAATGGAACTATCAATTTCATATTTAATCAACACGAACTTATTTATCATTAATATTATAACTCACAATATTTAACAACCAGGTCGTTTGTAACGCCCCAAAATTCAGTCTATTTTCACATCCGGATTTCGTACGTCACGATCCCATCTTCTTCCAAACATACATCATTATATAGCTAAATATAACAACATACATCCTCAAATCCCAGGTTCTAAAACCTTAAAACCTCTTTCATTCCAAATACTGATAATTACATTATTCTTTACATCTTGTACAAGTGACTTTTATCCACTACCAAGGATACATAATCGTTCATTAAACTATTCTATAGTTTAATTCTATCATTCTATATTACAAGTCTTTGCTTGATCTTCACGCACATTCATATAATGAATGACACTTCTTCTGGATACCGATCAACTTGATCTTTACGGGATCCTTAAGTTTTTTCTAACATCGTTCGCTGAAATCATTTTTATTTAAAGCAAGTGTGAGCATTCAATTGCTCAACAAGTCAAAGTAGTTGAACAAACAACTTCAAGAATTTAAACATTCTTTTAAGACTTCAATAACCGAACAAAGGTTATGAAGCAGCTTGAATAATAGGAATAATCTCGATTCCTATCATTTTAAAACCTTAGTTACATTCCCTTTGAAATACTTTCATTCTCTACTCTCTTTCATACACATTCTATTTGGCTAGAATCAATAGCACAGACTTAACAATAACGGTTCATGTATAAACAGAACATGCTCATATTGAACAATTCAATCACAGAACAGTTCATATCATAGAAACACCGAAGTGTTCACATTGTGGCACAAGGCCTCATATATTCTAACACCTTGTACAAATATCACACATTTGCACGTAGACAGAACTTCTCAAGTTCAACATCTGAGAAGTTTAGAAACTAACATTCATTTAAAATATGAATGAAGTTAGGAAACTTGCCTTACGCACAAGTACATCTTATAGTTTACGCTGAACTGCTCATTCCAATTCCTATGTAGCACATAAAGAAATAACACATATACCAATTAGTCATATACTTGACTTACGCATTGTTTTACTTTACTTTACTTCTTAGGGTTCACGTTCTTACAAACAAAGTTTACGCGACCAACTTCCTTTATCGGTTAACGGCATCATGACATACGGAGATGTCTTACTTAATACGTTTATCATCTTTGATGATTTACATTCTTATCTTTTTCTTATAACTCTCCTAGGACTCAACACACATTGTGTCTCTGCTAGTAGTCCATATGTTACTCTGAGTGGTTTCCCACAAACAACCAACAAACAAGTTCCCGTCTCATCTACACTGTCCATGACAGTGAGTTAGATCGGTATTATTTAAAGGTATCCATCAACAACGTTGTTCGTGTTCTTCGCGTTCTTCGATTTTAATCGATATTTTGGATTACGATTTCACTTTTTCTTGGAATTTGATGTTATAGAACATCATTCATTACTTATTTAACCTACTCATTCATAAGATTCATTCGGATCGCTCAAAATCTTTACGAATCTTATACTTCCTTAAGAAATTTATAAACTAAATTCCTAATTCTTATTTCTTTGTTTTCTCATGATTTCAACTATATGAAATCATTCTTAACTTCATCTACTTCTTATCTTCATTAAGTTATGTTTTTGAACCTATTAAACCTAAAAAAAATTAAAAGAAACTAGGGTTCGGATTACCGTTCTTCTTTAATCTCCTTCCGTCGGACAAAGCGTGAATTCGAGATAGCTTTTCCTCATTCCTCTCCCTCTTCTTCTCCCATCCGATCCCTCTCTCTCTATCTCTCAAGTGTTGGTTGAAATTTCAAACCAAACAAATGAGCTTCAGGCTTGTTTATATAGAAAACCAAAGCTTAGGGCAAATTGGTCATTTCACCCCTAACCTCCTTACTATTCAAGGCTTAGCCACCAAGTTTACTTGGCCACCACCCTTACTTGGTGGCCAAGTGGCCGCCCCACATTCCCATGGGTCTCCCCAATGGGTTGCCCCATGGGTTTCACCCATCTGGTGACCCATCGGTTCGATCCGCGATTTATTTTCTTGGATCGGGCTTAATTAAATCTAACACTGGGCCTTACATTAATTCTTACTGGGCCTTCTCTGGGCTTGATTACACATTCCATTGGGCTTGATATAATCCAAGTCTAATTGGATTCTTCAAAGTCCATGAACTCAAAGTCCATTTAGACTAATCGTATTCTACGAATTTCGTTCTCGTATTCTCGTATTCTCTTCGTATATCATTCGTACAATATTCGTATTATACGTCGTACTAATCTTCGTACTATACTCGTATAATAACTAGTATTATACTCTTATTTCTCACGCATAATAACTCTAATTATTATACGAAATTATAAAATTCTCGGAACTCTCTTTTCCTAACCCTTAGGTTTTAAGTCCGCAGGCGAAAACTTTGTTTTGCCATAACTGAAATATTATTGAATATTCCATCTCATCTCAGAATTCTATCATTACGCGTTTCTCAGAAATTCAAAATAAATCTCCGAGCAGAAATGGATGAATAGTGCCTATTTTGTCTTTTTCCCCGGAAATATTTTTGATCCCAAAATTTTTTTATTTTCGTCTTAAAAATTCTTACTCGTTCAGTCTAGCTCATAGCCAGAATCCTCCCGATTAATAATCATTCTAGGTTATAGAACGATTAATAAGCACATAGCACAGAATAGTATTAATAAAAATTCATTTTATTAATAACTAATTCTTTAAACTTAAATTCTGGACAATCCGATTTTTCGGGTTGTCACATTCTTCTCCCTTAAAAAAATTCCATCCTCGGAATTTCTTAAAACCAAATCCTTACCCAGGTCCTCACATTCTCCCCTTCTTCAAAGAATTTCGTCCTCTAAATTTTAGCTAACCCTTCTCCTCAATTTCTCTTCGAAGAAGTTCTTATCTTTCATACATTCCCTGCCTCTCATAACTTTAAAAAAAATCATGAAGTGAAAGGAATAAATAGGAATATAAAGATTCCTTTAAAACATTTCATTCTTTTGCTGAGGGGTCAAATCGACCAAAAAGTCTTACTAGGTTTAACAACATTTCGCCATAAACATTTCTTACATGGTATGTTTACAATCACAAAGAAGGTAAACTACCTCTTCCATACGTAGGTGATCAACCTATCGTATGACCCCATTTCAGAGTATGTTCACCTCAGACTTAATCATTGGATTCTGCACCAAAACAATTTGGTTCGGCATAGCTCTTCAAAGAAAGCTCAATTTTCTTTTAATCATGACATACAATTTGTCTTAGCCAAATCAAGTAGCTTAGACCATACCAATAAATTGGACATCAACTTGAAACATTCGTCTAGTCAACTCACTTGACATTGACCAATTCTTTAAATTCTTTTGCAATACATCAAAATGTTTCATGAAGTCATGATACCGTACTCTTCACAGTACTTTGAGGACTTCGTCAGTTTATGACTTCGTCATTATACATCATACCATAGTGGGTTGTTGATCTTAAGATCACTTCCAACACTAGGTTAAATTATATTAATTACTCCATCCTTTTACCATCATTGCATCAAATGCACTGATGATATAAAATTCATTTTGATATTTCAAATCAATTTCTGTCTAACCAAATCAACTAGCATGGACATATCAAGAATAGTTCTTTTAAAATCCACTGGTTCCAAAAATTAAACCAATTCTTTCATTTTTAAAACGCGCACACATAAGCACGATTTCAATAAACTTCAAAATCTAGCATAGCTAGATGACTTGGAATATCCTATTCTCCATCTTCCTTCGTTGTCTTACTTGAGAAAATACTTAATCTTCTCTAGCACCTTCAATGCTAAGTCTATTAAAAATAACTCATTTTCAATCTACACATTCCTATACCTTAGTACAGTCCATCAACTTACCACACATTATGAGTTCAGGAACTTTCCACAATAATATGATTTTAAGAACTATCCCAGACAGACCATAAGCGTCCATTCGCTGAGGAGTTCAAAAACACACCATATAATTATGAGTTACAAACTTACCATAAGTATGAGTTTCAAGAACTCGCACCTACCTTATCGTTCTCTACCTATCAAGTATATACATGAGAAAAGATTCACCTTCTTGTCGTATACATCTTGATAACGCGACCAATTTCAATGATTATCACTGTAATAAACTGAGTGGCTGTTACACCAAAGCATAAACCTCTGCCCATACAAAGATTCATACAACTCAGCTATCACATGAGTCCACAATTGAAATCTTACAACTTCTAACTTTCTCTTTACTTAATACGAATTTTCTTTAATTCGTATACTATCCTTTACAACTCAATCTGAGTTTTTCTTCCCGTACTACTTCGTAGTACCATTCATTCATAACATTAGCTATAAATCATTCATCGTTTAACAACTCGCCTGTTACTACGATTTACTATGATCACGTGGTGATCTCCTTATCCTTCTTTCTACGATTATAGTCTTAGGTACTCATACCTAAGATTTATAACCTATCAGCTTTGATACCAACCTGTAACGCCCCAAAATCTGGTCTATTTTCACATCCAGATTCCGTACGTCACGATCCCATCTTCTTCCAAACATACATCATTATATAGCTAAATATAACAACATACATCCTCAAATCCCAGATTCTAAAACCTTAAAACCTCTTTCATTCCAAATAATGATAATTACATTATTCTTTACATCTTGTACAAGTGACTTTTATCCGCCACCAAGGATACATAATCGTTCGTTAAACTATTCTATAGTTTAATTCTATCATTCTATATTACAAGTCTTCGCTTGATCTTCACGCACATTCATATAATGAATGGCACTTCTTCTGGATACCGATCAATTTGATCTTTATGGGATCCTTAATTTCTTTCTAACATCGTTCGCTAAAAATGTTTTTATTTAAAGCAAGTGTGAGCATTCAATTGCTCAGCAAGTCAAAGCAGTTGAACAAATAACTTCAAGAATTTAAACATTCTTTTAAGACTTCAATAACCGAACAAAGGTTATGAAGCAGCTTGAATAATGGGAATAATCTCGATTCCTATCATTTTAAAACATTAGTTACATTTCCTTTGAAATACTTTCATTCTCTACTCTCTTTCATACACATTTTGTCTGGCTAGAATCAATAGCACAGATTTAACAATAACGGTTCATATATAAACAGAACATGCTCATATTGAACAGTTCAATCACAGAACAGTTCATATCATAAAAACACCGAAGTGTTCACATTGTGGCACAAGGCCTCATATATTCTAACACCTTGTACAAATATCACAAATTTGCACATAGACAGAACTTCTCAAGTTCAACATCTGAGAAGTTTAGAAACTAACATTCATTTAAAATATGAATGAAGTTAGGAAACTTTCCTTACGCACAGCTACGGCTTATAGTTTACAGTGAATTGCTCATTCCAATTCCTATGTAGCACATAAGGAAATAACACATATACTGTGACAACCCGAGAAATTAGAAAAATTATTAAAATCTGAAATGATTGATTTAAGTTCAAATAATAGACCTAAACAGAAAATAATTGTATGCGTTTGATATTTTGGGATGGAATTTTGAGGATTTCAAAATTCTGTGAAGGATTTAGGTGAATTATTCAGGATTAAGTGTATATGTGTTTATACTTTGTGAATATGGTATTATGTGTGCACATTATGTGGTTAAGGGTCAAGGGTTGACCAGATAAATTTTATCAGTGTCAAACTCTAATATTATTAAGAACGTCAATGTTCAGTTAGAAAACCCTAACAAATTACTTGAAACCCTAATTGCTTATTAGAAAGCCCTAATATCAAATCTGGGAACTCTAATTTCAAATTTTGGGTATTTGAAACCCTAATCTGGGAACTTAAAGGATGATTATATTGCTTAAGTATTATTAATTATAATATTAATTAGGGTAAAGCTTAATTTATTAGCAAACCCTAATTTCATATTTTTTTAACCCTAATTATTTTGTCAAGAACCCTAATGTACAATTATGGATTTAATTGCTAAATTAGCAATCTTAATTAGAAAATATTAATCCTAATTTGCGTTAGCCCTTATGTGATTTGGAAAGTATACTGTAATTAAGAAAACTCTAATTATAATTTAAAGATGTTAATTTTCATTTATGAAAACCCTAATTTAGAAATCCTAAAAGGTGAATTATGGAAAGCTTAGGTTTTAACCCTAAGGGTTTGTAATAAATGACAATTCTAGAAATAAAATGGTATGGAAAAGACTAAAATGCCCTTTTCTTAAGCTTGAGAAAAAGATTTTGCAAATCTTGTGAGTCACCACCTTAATGTTTATCCCATGTGCTCTATATCTATTTTATATTATATATGTGTATCACCTAGCAACTAGATACATTATATCATATCTATTATATAGATCAATGAGAGAGAAAAGGGTCACTTTACTCTCATTTTCTCCCAAGTTCTTCTCTCTCTTCTAGATCCGAAATATAGAGTGAGAGAGAGTGGTAAGATAAGCTAATATCAGTATTTAGCTTTCCAAGAAAAGATCATAAGGATCAGCTTCAAGATCAAGTGTTCAAAAGGTATAAAAACCCTAAACATGTAAATCTTTAGATCTGATGTTAAATGTTGTTATTTATTGGTTAAAGTTGTGTAAGAGGGTGTCATTTGATGATCTGGGTTGCCAAAACTCAGATCCATATCATTTTGATGCTCGAATTTAGAGATTTCTCAAATCTGGAAATCTTGAAATTTAAGGCCTGACAGCCTAATGTCAGGACCTCTAGATCCTTTCTTGTTAATTGTTTATGTGTTTTAAGAGTTTATACTTGTAGTATGTTGTAAAGACTTCAATCTAGAACTTGAATCAAGTCCATATCATGTGTAGATCGAAAGGTATAAGCAGTTAAAGGTCGTTGACTAGTCACGGAAATGGGTTTCTGGGCAACCCAGAAACCCAGATCTCGTCTGACAGTGATTTTCAAGTCCATTGATCTTGCTTCTGGTAATGTATTTGGTCCGGTTGTTGTTTTATGGTTGAAGTATGACATGAAGACTACATGCTTAAGCCTTTATTGCACTCAAGTCCCTAACAGAATCATTTTTAATCTTGCTCAAACTAGCTTGACCGATCTGCCTTGATGAAGATTCTGGAAAACCCAGAATCTTCAAGAACAAGTCCCTGACATGTAGTTTGACTGGATCAAATCTTCATTTCTTGTTGTTGTTATTCAGATATGATGACATGTTGTTGTACCCTGCCATGTGGTCTTCAAGATCAAACCTTTAGATTACACTGAATAAGCATCTATTCCAACTTATGAAGCTTCAAAGAAAGCAATACGGACTGTTCTTCATTTCTGGAAAACCCAGAAATGAAGAACAACTCTGGCATGATTTTGTAAGGCCTTTATCTCATAGATCTGTTGTTGTTTGGGCATGGAATTGAATCTAGATTGTAGTGTTGCATGAATACTACAATTCAAAAAAATTACAAACTCAGAAGCTTGATAACCTAGAATCTAGAGCCGATCAAACTACCCCCCTTGTGCACTGACATGTTTTCTGGGCAAGCTCAAGAACATGCTCAAGAACACCTATAGCGACGGTTCTGTCGCTATAGGGCCCTTTAGTGGCACTTAATTTCGGAAATTGAATTATTTTATTAAATAATTAGAAAAAAATGGTTTTTAATTATTAAAAATACATAATAAATTATGAAAAATTATTTTAAGGCCTGAAAAATAGTTTTTAATTATTTTGAGTATATTTAAAAAATATTTACTATTTTTGGAATATCAAAGGTATTTATTTATTTAATTATAATATTAAATAAATTATTTAAAAATAGTTTTAATTCATGAAAAATCATGAAAAATTATATTATGATATTAGAAAATATTTTAAGTTATTTTTGATGACTTTTAATATTTTGTGATGAATTTCATTAATAATTTGATATTAATGATAATTAATTTATTTAATAAATATATTAAATAAATTATGGAAAATTAGAATTTATGAAATAAAAATCATATAAAAATGATTTAAGTGTTATAAAAATATTTTTGATATTACGGCATGAAAATATTAATATTTTATTATTAATAGCAATTATTGGAGAATGAATTTAGGCGCTTAAAAATCATATAAATATGATTTTAAAGTATTAAAAATACTTTGATATATTATATGTGAGACCCCAGATTTTATCAATAAAGATTTAAATTTTGTCGAAATAATTTTTAATATTATGGTGTGAATTTGAGATAATATTATAGTTGTGGGTAGTATTTATAAATTTTGTAAAGTATGCAAGTGGTTATATTATATTCGATTGGTGGGGAATATTCGGTTTAGCGAGGAATATTAAATAAATGGCTCAATCATTGGTGGACCCCACAATGTAATTATTATCGGATTGAGAAAACGACAAAAATATTTTATTGAAATAACGGCGGAAGTTTTACCGTTGATATTTGTTGAACTACTTTCAGTAGTAAAAAAGTACGATGTACGTGTGGTTGCATAGTAGCACCTATATTGATTATCGATGCTTATGTGAGAAGTCACTCGGTTTGATTCCATTATTGTCGATTAATAATATGAATTATTATAGCGATAATGACGTTTTATTTTATTCGTATTATTAACGTAATAAAACAGAATACTTTATTAAAGTTATTCTATAAATAGAATATATTATATTTTATTATGTATAGTGTTGCATAGTGTTTTGCATAGTGTTTTGCATAGTGTTGCATAGTGTTTGCATAGTAAAATGTTTTTATATAAATAGAATATATGATATTTTATTTAAAAGATTTTGCTTTAAATATGGATGGTCAGTTAAAGTAAATCAATCTGGACCGTTCATGGATTAATTACTATGCATTCTATTTTCCTATAAATAGAAGCTCATTCCTTCATTATTTTCTTACGATTTCATTGAAACTCTAGAGAGAGAAACTATAGAGAGAAAGAAGAAAAGTATTCTGCTACTTCATTTTTCCAATATTCAGTTCTTCTAAGGTAATGGATATTATTTGTTGTACCCGTAAGGGGTGTTATTCTTTCTTATTCATGAAGAGAACTTCTGTTATTCCATTCTTTATTATTCTGTTGGAATAACTTTGTATCTGTGACATACCCTATACTTGGTGAAATCCTCTCATTATTCCATTCTTTATTATTACGATGGAATAACTTTTGATCACGCCATACATACCCTATACATAATCTGTATCGTGGTTTACCCTATACTTGGTGACATTCTTCTATTATTCATTTGGAACATCACATGCATGTGTTTTACACCCGACTGGTTCCGCTCTTTATTATTATTATGTTGGAACATCCATGCATGTGTTTTACACCGGACCGGGTTCCGCTTTTTATCATTCTGTTGGAATATCCTATCTCATGTGTTTTACACCGATCCGTTTCTATCTTTATTATTACATTTGGAACATCCTCAGTAGTGTGAATTTCACGACACGGTTCCGTTATTATTATTCTGTTGGAATAACTTTGCCTATCTGCAACCGCATGCATGGTGGTTTCATTTGTTATTCCATTCTTTATTATACCCAGTTGGTTAAAACTTTGACTTCTATACTCCATGAAATTAGTAGAATATTCTTGATATTTGCGTTTCATCCAGTATCTTTTCATGGAAATATTCTTCTGATCATTCTTGAATTTTATTTTACAAAACAGTATCATGTTGACAATTTGGACGTTAATAATTCCTGGATAAATTAATTCTTGAACTTGTTTTATTGAATTATTATGTCATTGTCATCATCCTCATGTTATATTATGTTATCTTTGGCTTACGTGCATAGATGAACTTAGTATGATTATGACCAGGGATCATTCGGTATAATCATGGCTTGATATAAATGATGTGACAAAAGTCCTCGTGAGCACATAATGCGATGATGGATAGTTTTGGTATGATTATGACCGGGGTGATTCGGTATAGTCATGACCATTTATAATTTGATGAAAATCCTTGACCGTGGTAGTGCGGGGATGATTAGATATTGTGGTTTATTCATTAAACCGAGTCTTAGTGATAAAATTTATGAAAACCTTTTTAAAACCTAAAAGATAGTAGACTTTATTTTCTACTTGACTCTTTTAATGGATTGCATATTCATTGCAGCTTAAACCGGTTTGTCTATTGTATTTTATCGGTTTAACATCTTTGAAGGAAATAATGATAATTTATTCGCATTATCTTAGTCATATATTTCTTCTTTGGGCTAGTTGAGCTCACCTTTTCTCTTCACCGTTCTCTTCAAGAAATGAGAACATATTTGGGACTAGCCTCGGGGAGCGGAGTAATGGTCCGGAGGATAGCATTAGTAGTCCTCACTATTCTCGTGAAATAGTGTGATAATAGTTGTAATGAGGACTCCTTTTGAGTTTGTATAATATCTAGTAGACAATATTTGTATTCAAACTCACGCTTTTTGTCGTATTATACCACGGCAGTTATGTTAGTAAGTTGTTTTTGAATTTATGTACCATGTAAGTGGCGACCCAAGATGGGTGACGTATACCTAATTTTGGGGGCGTCCACGGTTGGTATCGAGCTTAGGATATGATCCTCAGCTAAGATGTGAGACAAGAACTAGGAGGGGAGAGAGGGGAATTCTTTCGCTAGTATGACCTACCTAAGTTTATTTGGTATTTAATTGGTCGGGTCGAGTATAGGGATAAAATGTGATATGTTAATTAACCCTTGTTTTGTGACAGTGTTTGTATTTAGATGTTGTGAATAAGGCTCGGTTATTGGAGCGCGATAATGAGTCACCAACCAAAAGGTAACGACCAACAACACGATAATAATCATCTGGCAGAATAATTACCATCGAACAATGATGACCATCGTGGGAGAAATTATCATGCCAAGAATGGTAACCACTTCGGTGGTAATCATGGCCAAGATAATAGAAGTGGAAATTTCAAGAAGAGAAGGTCATTTAGCTCGATTTTGTCGTGCACCAAAGTCATGTCCAAATTGACGGTGGCACCAAAGGCGGATACGGACAAAACAAAGTCGGTGGTTTCATGAAGAGCGTTTTTCATGACTTCTTAAAAAGCAAGTGACTCGAACGAAGTTAGCACGGGTTAGTTAATTATAAATTCTTGCGAAGTCTATACCTTATTAGATATCGGTTCTACCCATTCTTTTATCTCACTTGCTTGCGTTCAACGTTTAAATTTGACTCCGGAGAAGTTAGACTTTGACTTGTTGGTTGAAACCTCGTTAGTAGGAGCCTTCGTTACCTCCACTATTTTTTTTAAATCTTGTTTGATTCAAATAAACACTTTCACGTTACCTGTCGATATTATCTCTTTGAAAATACTTGCCTTTGAGGTAATTTTTGAAAACGATTGATTAACTACTCATTATTCTTTTTGTAAGGTTGTTAGCTTTCATATTCCTAACCAACTCATTATACTGAATTCAAAGTAACCAAACCCTAAAGTTAATCAATTTGTTATATCAAGCCATAAGTAAAGAGCCCCGATCCTTTCGTTATTGATTTCCTTGTGTGGAATGCATCGAGGCCAGACTTTCTCTAGGCGACATCATGAAAGAAGATGGCGAGTTGATAGGCATCATTATGAGGTGCTATCTAGGTTAAAGGATATAAGTCACAGTTGGTATCAATGTGACGTATTATCCAAGTTTTGGATGAGAATCACAGTTTTGAATGATATTTCTATCATTAATAAATATCTTGACGTATTCTTGAAGACTTTCTAGCCTACCCTAGAGCGTGAAATCGAATTTTGTATTGACCCCAGTACAAAACCCATTTCTTAAACCCTCAAATATTTCTTTAACTAAAATGAACAGTTTACGTGGTTTATGATGAAAGTCATAATAAAAGCATTTGACTAATGAAAATCATGGGTATTCGTGGTATTAATAAGTGTTATGATGAGTTATGTTGGTTAGTATGTGAAAACATGAAAGTTTCTTAGAAATCACAAAGAGTTGAAAATCAGATTTTGGTGAAAAACGTAACATGAAATTCAATTGACCATATCTCCTATTATATTTTGAATTTTTGAGTGTGGTCAAGTCCTAGAGTTAGATCTATGAGTTTTGTAGCTTATCCAAGTGGAATCACTGGAAAAGGTGCTGTAGATTTTCGTGTGGACTGAATTTAGCAAAAGAGTCCAAAGCTGCAAATTACAAAAATGCTACTGCCAAGAAACTTTAAGGGGCTGTTTCGGCCACTAAATTTATGTGAAAAATTCTGACCTTTTGGGACATGAAAATATATGTTATAAAGTACCTCCTGTCCAAAAATGAGTTCATTCTGACTTAAAATGAACAATTTATGACCATTTCAATATTTAGGTTTTTTTGACGAAAAATGCTATAACTGGAGTTCTATAACTCCGATGACCATAAAATTTAAACTGGAGACTCACATTAACATGTGTAAGGTCCTGCCAAGATTTGGGAATTTTTGGAGTTAAACTTGAGGTAACTAATTTCATAAGGAATTAATTAGAAATTGATTTTTGAAAAATAGTAAATAAATTTTAAAATTTCCGAGAAAAATATATTTTCATCATGGGACTATATTATGCTAAATCCCAGAAAAGAAATATTTTTGGGACTGATTTGGTATTTTTCATGAAAATAGTTTAGTTACGAACATATGAGTTAAATATGTTATGTGAAGTAACAAAGTTGAAAATAGGATTTTATGGCTAGAGAATCCTATATAGAGTATATGCATATTTTTTTTGATGAGGGATTTGATAATTGGTGATGATATCTTATGAGTATGGCAGTTTTGAATGATTAAATGCATTATATGGTAAAGCGTAAACAATTGGGATACATTATTTATAAATTTAAGAAATATTGTTATAATATTAATGATATTAGATTATGAGATTATTAAGTGATTGATAACATGGGGATATTCTTGAATCCTGGATAAATTATATTATAAATGTTTAATATTTATCCTTTATCTCATTTGATTGATTCTTTATATCATTATCCTCATGTTTATATTATGTTGAAAGTCATCTCGTGGCACTGTGGTGCATAGATGGACTTGGTATGATTATGACCGTGGATTGTTCGGTAGAATCATAACCGTAATTGAAAACACGATTATCTTTGCACGTAGTGCATGGATAATTTGTGGTCGTGATACTAATGAATACACGATTATCTTTGGTAGTAGTGCATGGATAATTTATGGTCGTGATACTTAATGAATACACGATTATCTTTGCACGTAGTGCATGGATAATTTGTGGTCGTGATACTAATGAATACACGATTATCTTTGGTAGTAGTGCATAGATAATTTGTGGTCGTGATACTAATGAATACACGATTATCTTTGGTAGTAGTGCATGGATAATTTGTGGTCGTGATACTAATGAATAAACGATTATCTTTGGTAGTAGTGCATGGATAATTTGTGGTCGCGATATTAATGAATACACGATTATCTTTGTACGTAGTGCATGGATAATTCGTGGTCGTGATAATAAAGAATATCCTTGGCACGTAGTGCGGGGATGATTCGATGATGTGGATTAATTATTGAAATGAGTCTCAAAGAATGAAATATTAATTCATGGATGTGGTAAAAGTCATCTTTGGTAGTAGTACATTGATGGACTTGGTATGATTATGACCGAGGATTATTCGGTATAATCATGGTATCAGATTAAAAACACGAATATCCCTAGCCAAGATGGTGCATGGATAATTAAGTGGTCGTGATACTATTAAGTTGAGTCTCAAAGATTATTGGTTTTATAGCTTGTATATTCTTTGGCAGTAGTGCAAAGATGAATTGTTAATGAATATCTTTGGTAGGATTGCAAAGATGAATTTAATGTTTTCAACGATAAAGGTATTCAAGGTATCCTCACCTCTTTATCGTATTGTGTATCGCACTTCCCTAATTTCGAGAAGAAATTCCATAAGGAGGGAGATTGTGAGACCCCATTTTATCAATAAAGATTTAAATTTTGTCAAAATAATTTTTAATATTATGGTGTGAATTCAAGATAATATTATAGTTGTGGGTAGTATTTATAAATTTTGTAAAGTATGCAAGTGGTTATATTATATTCGATTGGTCCTGGGAATATTCGGTTTAGCAGGGAATATTCGTACAATGGCTCAATCATTGGTGGACCCCATTAATGTAATTATTATTCGGATTGAGAAAACGACAAAAATATTTTATTGAAATAACGACGTAAGTTTTACTGGTTGATCTTGTTGAACTACTTTCAGTAGTAAAAGTACGATGTCGTGTGGTTGCATAGTAGCACACCATTATTGATTATCGATGCTTATGTGAGAAGTCACTCGGTTTGATTCCATTATTGTTTATTAATAATATCAATTATTATAGCGATAATAACGTTTTTGTTTTATTCAGATTATTAACGTAATAAAATAGAAATATCTTTTTATATAAAATGTAATACTTTATTAAAGTTATTCTATAAATAGAATATATTATATTTTATTATGCATAGTGTTGCATTGTATTTTGCATAGTGTTTTGCATATTGTTGCATAGTGTTTGCATAGTAAAATGTTTTTATATAAATAGAATATATGATATTTTATTTAAAAGATTTTGCTTTAAATATGGACTGTCAGATTAAAGTAAATCAATCTGGACCGTTCAGGGATTAATTACTATGCATTCTATTTTCCTATAAATAGAAGCTCATTCCTTCATTATTTTCTTACGAATTTATTGAAACTCTAGAGAGAGAAACTATAGAGAGAAAGAAGAAAAGTATTCTTACTTCATTTTTCCAATATTCAGTTCTTCTAAGGTAAGGGATATTATTTGTTGTACCTTCGTAAGGGTGTTATTCTTTCTTATTCATGAAGAGAACTTCATTATTCCATTCTTTATTATTCTCATTGGAATAACTTTTAATCTGATATACATACCCTATACTTGGTGAAATCCTCTGTTATTCCATTCTTTATTATTACGATGGAATAACTTTTGTATACGTGGCATACCACCCTATACATAATCAGATATCGTGGTTTACCCTATACTTGGTGACATTCTTCTATTATTCTGTTGGAACATCTTGTTCATGTGTTTTACAGGACCTAGTTAAAATCTTTATTATTATTCTGTTGGAACATCACATGCATGTGTTTTACACCGACCGGTTCCGCTTTATTATTATTATGTTGGAACATCACATGCACATGTTTTTACACCGGACCAGTTCCGCTCTTTATCATTCTGTTGGAATATCCTATCTCATGTGTTTTTTACCGGATCTGTTCTATCTTTATTATTCTGTTGGAACATCCTGCTTGTGAATTTCACCGACACCGGTTCCGTTATTATTATTTTGTTGGAATAACTTTTATACATGCTAAGTACCGCATGCATGGTGGTTTCATTTGTTATTCCATTCTTTATTATACCCAAATTGGTTAAAACTTTGACTTCTATACTCCATGAAATTAGTAGAATATTCTTGATATTTGCGTTTCATCCAAAGATTCTTTTCATGGAAATATTCTTCGATCATTCTTGAATTTTATTCTACAAAAACAATTATCATGTTGACAATTTGGACGTTAATAATTCCTGGATAAATTAATTCTTGAACTTGTTTTATTGAATTATTATGTCATTGTCATCATCCTCATGTTATATTATGTTATCTTTGGCTTACGTGCATAGATGAACTTAGTATGATTATGACCAGGGATCATTCGGTATAATCATGGCTTGATATAAATGAAGTGACAAAAGTCTCTCAAAGTGGCACGTAATGCGTTGATGGATAGTTTTTGGTATGATTATGACCAGGGGTGATTCGATATAGTCATGACCATTGATAATTTGATGAAAATCCTTGACCGTGGTACAGGGATGATTAGATATTGTGGTTTATTCATTAAACTGAGTCTTAGTGATAAAAATTTATGAAAACCTTTTTAAAACCTAGAAGATAGTAGACTTTATTTTCTACTTGACTCTTTTAATGGATTGCATATTCCACTGCAGCTTAAACCGGTTGTCTATTGTATTTTATCGGTTTAACATTTGTTGAAGGCTAATGATAATTTATTCTCGCATTATCTTAGTCATAATATTTCTTCTTGGGCTAGTTGAGCTCACCTTTTTTCACTCACCGTTTTCTTCGTGAAATGAGAACATAGTCGGAGACGAGCCTGGGAACGGAGTAATGGTCCGAGAGGATAGCATTAGTAGTCCTCACTATTCTCGTGAAAATAGTGTGATAATAGTTGTAATGAGGACTCCTTTTGAGTTTGTATAATATCTAGTAGACAATATTTGTATTCAAACTCACGATTTATGTCGTATTGCATACCGGCGCTTATGTTAGTAAGTTGTTTTTGAATTTATGTACCATGTAAGTGGCGACCCAAGATGGGTGACGTATACCTAATTTTGGGGGCGTCACATTATAATTATATTATAATATTATGACATGATTTTCATTAATATTTAATAATAAATAAATATTAATGATTAAGGAATTATTTGGTATTTAATTCATTTAAATACAATATTAACGATTGAAAAATTATGATAAATGGTAATAATTATTTGAAAATTATTATGAGCCTATGGAAATTATTTTGACTGCTAAGAAAATTATTTATGATAATTGTTAAGTGTTTAGGCAGAGTTTAATTGAACTTTAACTCGATATTTGTCCGACTAGGCCGTCGGGATGATAGAATTGTGTCGGTTTCAAGTCAGACTGAAATAGTTTGACTTGAGGCTAAGTCTTATGTGTATTATAGACTGATAGGGTTATTTGCTATGTGTTTAGGTTATTCTATGTATATATGTATAATAGTATTATATTATGATGATATTATTCTAACTTAGAAATACATATTATTAATAATAGGTCTTCAGACAAAGCTTATTAAATTTCATAACGGTAATCAACGGTTCAGGCAAGTTTTACTTAACTCTACTAAGAGTTGTTTCATTCAGATATACTTATGGTTAATCATTGCTGATTGCCATGGATAATTGTACTCTGTACATATTCCATGTATAAGTCGAATGAAAGGCTGATCACCTTCATTACCAGTTGGTCCAGATATATTTGTTCATGTTCAATACTTGTTCAGTCAAAAGTTTGTTCGTGCTAGTTCTCAATTATATTGATGAATTATAGCTAGCATATTATTCAGACTCTTTCAATCATGATATATCCTTAAATTATATTTAAACTTGTTGGGCAACTTTTATGCTCACCCTTGCTATATCATGATAAACATTGGAGATAAGGCGAATGCGTTCAGATACAAGAAAAGGATAATTCCAAGTTCTGCTTGGAATAAAATGTGCAGCTAGATTGTAATAGTATAGGTTGATAATAATGTCATGTGTTAGATAGTTTATGATTTGTGTATAAGTTAAGGTTACTCAATTTTCGGGCAATGTGTGTAAAGTGTATTGTATAAACAATTTATGTTTATATCTTCCGCAAATAGTTATAGAATGATTGAACCGAATCCGCGGTGATTTGGGACCCGGATTTGGGGATGCTACATATACCAATTAGTCATATACTTGACTTACGCATTGGTTTACTTTACTTTACTTCTTAGGGTTCAAGTTCTTATAAACTAAGTTTACGCGACCAACTTCCTTTACTCTAAGTTAATCGGCTTCATGACATACTTGAGATGTCTTTACTTAATACGTTCATCATCTTTGATGATTTACATTCTTATCTTCTTCTTATAACTCTCCTAGGATTCAGCACACATCGTGTCTCTTCTAGTAGTCCATATGGTACTTTGAGTGGTTTCCCACAAACAACCAACAAACAAGTTCCCGTCTCATCTACACTGCCCATAACAGTGAGTTAGATCGGTTGCCAGTTTTGTATATACCTTCGTTATTTGAAGGAATTGTTTAGCCCAGCTCCCATACGTCAACTATCAAAGGTTACGATTGTACTAGAACCTAAATTCATCTTAACTTACCCGAAATATTAAACTATAATGTTGGTTAAATCAATTTCTTATTCCTTATGGCTTTCTGACAAATAAATGTCATACCTCAGGATTTATTCTTTATTGTCTAAGTCATACAATCTTTTGTATACTCAGGACGATCATTCAATATTCATTCTACGCATTTATAGCGTTAAGCATTTTATGTTACCTTATTCTTATCTTACAACGTCCGATTCATTCGACTCGGAACGTTATCCAAGTTATAAACATTAACTCGACTTCTTTTACGTTATACGTACTTGTCTTTAATTTAGCTTCTTCACCATTCACAGGTTTAATCATTGGTCTTGATTATCCTACGGTCAAACCATACACGGCGTGTAGGTTTTACCCGTTAATATTCGCGTACACTTAACCTTTAACTTGGTTCAAGTGTTCAACGCTTACATTTCATTTTAACATTCTCATCCGAATCACATTCGGCTTTCATTAATCTTATTACCGTTTGCTACGGCTTTCTTGATAATTCATATCTTACTTACTACTTCCGTCAACGTCTACGTCATACAATTAATGTATATTTAGAACGTTCGCCCAACGTGAATATAATTTACGAGGATCGTTTACGTATTCAATGTTTACGTTGTTCGCCTCTTAATTCTATTCAACCTTTATCCAAGGTTTTAATCACTTTCATTCATTACTCGTCACCTGAACCCCATATTCATTATTCTTTCCTAATGTCAAAGCCATACGGTTCGTTGTATGCTAAGACCGATCGTTCATTGCAACAACATTGCGTTCACAGCGTCTAAACGCTTTACATTCATCTCTCATGACTATGACATAACATTGAAATGTTATTCATTACCCTAGTCAATCAACGTTTAAGGAATCACAATTATAGCAATCCCTCACATTCGTTTAATTGTGACTTCGGTTCCAGGACATTGGTTCTGTAACCTGCGTCTACATTCTTTATCTTTTAATCTCGTTTAATCTTTTCATTCAACCTTCATCAAAGGTTTAATACACTTAATTAAGTGTTACATTTGTTGAATTACATGTTCATATTTCTTTCTTGTACATCCCCCAGTAATTGAGCAGTAAAAATCTCATTTCTGGGCATTGCCCTGCACCAGTGCTGCGGCGCCGTGCCCTTCCCTTTCTTTCGCGCTGCGGTGCCACTTAGCAGTAGCTAATGGCCCGAGCTTCATGACTGCTTTATCTTTACCCCCAAGACACAACTTCATGACTGGCTGCCAAGCATGAAACCTAGAAAAATTTTCTAAGTCTTTTACAAGCTTGAGATGTTAACTTCGAAATCTCATATCTTTTTCGTTATAACTTGGAACGAGGACGTTCCAAAGATATTTTCGTTCTTATCTTACGTACTTCGATTACCCTCGGACAAAACTTCATTCTGAATCCATTAACATGCTATTCAATTGGCTTAATCTTCACTCTTAGTTCGTTTTATGTTATTAACGTTCTTTGTTCTTTCGTCCGTAATTCGGTCATCCGAATTCGGAACTCATTCGGTCTTGAGTCCACGACTCATGTTTTATACGTTCTCTTACATTCTTATGAAACCCTATATGTTCGGGTTCAATTACTAATTTTCTAATTCTCGTTCTTCTTTTAAGAAATGTTTGTCATAACTTCGTTATAACTCAGTTTAATCCGTTCTTCATGAACGTTTCTACTGTTCCTAACTAAGAAATAAGCATCTAACTTATACGCGATGGTTTTAAACTTGTCCATCAACAACAATTATCCTACGATGGTTTTAAATTTGTCCATCAACAACGTTCTTCGTGTTCTTCGCGTTCTTCGTTTTTAATCGATATTTTGGATTACGATTTCACTTTTTCTTGGAATTTGATGTTATAGAACATCATTCCTTACTTATTTAACCTCCTCATTCATAAGATTCATTCGGATTGCTCAAAATCCTTACGAATCTTATACTTCCTTAAGAAATTTATAAACTAAATTCCTAATTCTTATTTCTTTGTTTTCTCATGATTTCAACTATATGAAATCATTCTTAACTTTATCTACTTCTTATCTTCATTAAGTTATATTTTTGAACATATTAAACTTAAAGAAAATTAGAAGAAACTAGGGTTCGGATTACCGTTCTTCTTTAATCTCCTTCTGTTGGACAAAACGTGCATTCAAGCTAGCTTTTCCTCATTCCTCTCCCTCTTCTTCTCCCATCCGAACTCTCTCTCTATCTCTCAAGTGTTGGTTGAAATTTCAAACCAAAAAAATGAGCTTAAGGCTTATTTATATAAAAAACCAAAGCTTAGGGCAAATTGGTCATTTCACCCCTAACCTCCTTACTATTCAAGGCTTAGCCACCAAGTTTACTTGGCCACCACCCTTACTTGGTGGCCAAGTGGCCGCCCCACATGCCCATGGGTCTCCCCCATGGGTTTCCCCATGGGGTTTACCCATCCGGTGACCCATCGGTTCGATCCGCGGTTTATTTTCTTGGATCGGGCTTAATTAAATCTAACATTGGGCCTTACATTAATTCTTACTAAGCCTTCTTTGGGCTTGATTACACATTCCATTGGGCTTGATATAATCCAAGTCCAATTGGATTCTTCAAAGCCCATGAACTCAAAGTCCATTTAGACTAATCGTATTCTACGAATTCCATTCTCGTATTCTCTTCGTATATCGTTCGTACAATATTCGTATTATACGTCGTACTAATCTTCGTACTATACTCATATAATAACTAGTATTATACTCGTATTTCTCACGCATAATAACTCTAATTATTATACAAAATCATAAAATTTTCGGAACTCTCTTTTCCTAACCCTTAGGTTTTAAGTCTGCAGGCGAAAACTTCGTTTTTGCCATAATTGAAATATTATTGAATATTCCATCTCGTCTCAGAATTCTATCATTACGCATTTCTCAGAAATTCAAAATAAATCTCCGAGCAGAAACGGATGAATAGTGCCTATTTCGTCTTTTTCCCCGGAAATATTTTTGTTCCCTGAAATATTTTATTTTTGTCTTGAAAATTCTTACTCGTTCAGTCTAGCTTGTAGCCAGAATCCTCCCGATTAATAATCATTCTAGGTTATAGAACGATTAATAAACACATAGCACAAAATAGTATTAATAAAAAATCATTTTATTAATAAATAATTCTTTAAACCTAAATTCTGGACAATCTGATTTTTCGGGTTGTCACATCGTTCCCAAGAAAGAGGGGGCTTTCCGACAAGGATTTTTCCTTATTGGCGCACAATTAGGTGACCAAACCTCTCCTTGACAGAGCTTCTAGACATTGTCAATATTGCAAATAATAATATGAATAACTTTGTCGTCTCAATTATTGATTTAATAATATAACATATTATGCAGATGATATTGAGACAACAATTGAATCAATAATATGAGAGATATGATGCAGCAATTACTGTAGCAATAATTGAGTATAACTGAGTTATTTCTCACGAAAGCATCAATAATTAATATCGTGTGCTACTATGCAACCACACATATTACTGTACTTTTACTACCGGTTATTTTATGACAACTTGCTTACTTTTAAATTTTTTTACATATCACCCTTAACTTTAAACTTTTATCAATTCAACTATTTACCAAAATAGAAAAATTGAATACTTTTATTTCATAAAATTCGGGATCTCACACTATAAGTGTTCGGATCCAAATGTTTTTATGATTTGGCATGATCATCCAGGATCAGTAATGATGCGTTAAATTATTGAACACTCCCATGAACATCCCTTAAAGAACTAGAAGATTTCTTTACCTGTTGATTATATCAAAGTAAATTAATTACCAAACTATCACATTTAATTATTTTTATTTAGTGTTCATATTTCTTGGAAAGAATTCAAGGTGATCTATTTGATCCAATACACCCACTATGTATGGTTCATTCAAGTATTTTATGGTTTTAATTAATGCATTAACTAGATGATCACATGTATGTTTACTTTTAACTAGAAATATTGTATTTCCTATGCTTCTTGCTCAAATAATTAGGTTGCGAATACAATTTCCTAATTATATAATTAGGAAAATCTATTTATATAATGCTGGTAAAATTCACATCTTAAGTTTTTGATGAATATTGTATGTTAATTGGAATTTATGTTAAATATCATGTTGCACATACTCAAAATGGTATAGTTGAATCAATTTTTAAGAGATTTTAAATTATTACTCGACCTTTGATTTTGAAATTAAAATTACCAATATATGCTTGAGTCAAGCTATTCATAACCTCAAAAAGTAATATTTTTAAGGTATATTTTGAGGATTGTTATTTTAATGAAACAGTCTTCCCATCATTAGGGGGAGAAAAATCGTTGCCTGAAGCACGACGGGAGATTAATTGGAATGTTTCAACGTTATTTAATCTTGATCCTTATACAAATCAATATGAACTAGAAGTTCAAAGGATTATTCATTTGCAATGAATTGCAAATCAATTACCAGAAGTATTCACTGATAATAAGAAAATAGTGATATCTCACATTCTAGCTGCTAATACTCTAGTAGAGATTGAAGTCCCTGTAGGACAATCAGTTAACCTAGTAGCAAATTAAATCAAATTCACACTTGAAACGTGGAAGAATGATTTGTGTTAAAGATAAAATTCCCCAGAAGAAGAAAGTACAAGAAAAATAAGTTGCAGCCTATAAAGATGCTATACCCATGAAACATGCTACAAAATTTATCGATCTATCCAAAACTTATGAACAAAAATCTCCTGTTAATAAAACTCTTAAAGAGTTATCCCCTGAAGAGGATGAGTTATCCCCTGAAGAGGATCAGGTACTTGAAAATAACGAGATCTCGATGCATTATGTATATACAGGAGACATATATATTGGATAGAAATAAAATTGTTGTCGACAACATATTTTCATATTAAATTGTTCTTGATATTACCAGATGAATGTAGAAATATTTGGCCAATGTGGAAAGAGGCGATTTTAACATAATTAAATTCACTAAATAAACGTGAAGTTTTTGGACCTGTAGTCCGAACACCTGAAGGTGTAATTCCTGTTGGATACAAATGGGTATTTGTACATAAACAAAATGAGAAAAATAAAATTATAAGGTAAAAAGCGCGACTTGTAGCACAAGGTTTCTCGTAGAGACCTGGTATTAATTAGGAAGAAATATATGCTCCTGTAATGGACACAATTACATTCAAATTTTTAATTAGCTTGGTAGCAAAAGAAAATTTGGATATGCGATTAATGTATGTTATTACAACATATCTGTATGGAACATTAGATAATTATATCTACATGAAAATCCCTGAAGGATATAAAATGCCTGAAGCATATAATTCTACTTCTCAAAGTATGTATTCTATTAAGCTATAAAGATCTTTATATGGGTTAAAGCAATCCAGATGCATATTGTGGAATAATCGCCCGAGTAGATATCTTTTGAAAGAAGGATTTGAGAATATTCCATTTTGTGCATGCATTTTTATCAAAAGATCATAATCTGGATTTACTATTATTACTGTATTTATTAATGAAAGATCTTGCTCTAGAAGAGTCGACAAAAACAACAAATTTAAGATGAAAGATATTGGCAAGACAAATTTTTGTCTTGGCCTACAAATTGAACTATGAAATTCTTGTTCATCAATACAAATACACAAAAAAGTCCTGAAGTAACTTTATATGGATAATGTTAATTCTTTGAGTACTCCAATGATAGATTGGTCACTTGATATCAAGAAAGATCCGTTTTGACCACAAGAGAATAATGAAGAAACTCTTGGTCCTGAAGTACCATAGATTGGTGCTTTGATATATATTGCAAAATTTCTTATGACCTGATATAGCATTTGCAGTTAACTTACAAGCACTATGGATCAAAACCACAATTAGTTGGATCTGCTAATGTAGAGATTATTACAATTCATGAAGTAAGTTGTGAATGTATTTGGTTGAGATCAGTAATTCAACATATTTTTGTGAATTTTGGATTATCATCAATCATAAATTGTCCAACGATATTATATGAAGATAATGTCGCTTGTATCACTCAAATTAGAGGATGTTATATCATGGGTGATAGAACCAAACATATTATACCAAAATTCTTTTATACACATGAGCTCCAGAAGAGTGGCGATATTGATGTCAAACAGATACGATCATGTGATAATTTGGTTGATATGTTCATTAAGTCATTACCAACTGAGATTTTGAAGAAGATGGTGCACAATATGGGCATACTTCGACTTAATGATTTTTTTTACCATGAACAATGGAAATTCTATATACTTATGAAGGGGAGTAAAAAAAATATGTGCTGATTGTACTCTTTTTCCTTCGCTAAGGTTTTTTGCCACTGGGTTTTTATTTGCAAGGTTTTAATGAGGCAATCCTAAGGCACTAGAAGTTATTCAAGAATATTGTACTCTTTTCCTTGGCCAATTTTTTTTCCCTCAGGGTTTTTCTTTGATAAGGTTTTTAACGAGACATATTCTTAGAAAATTGCTACAAAAGAACTCCATCCATTTTGTATGAAGATAATGCTACATGTATAGCTCAATTAAAGGGAGGGTACATCAAAGGAGATAGAAGAAAACATATCTCACCAAAATATTTTTTCACACATGACCTTGATAAGTGTGGTGACTTTGATGTTCAACAAATTTGATCAAAAAATAATCTAGCAGATTTGTTTAGCAAAGCATTACCAACTACAATGTTTGAAGGATTCAGTCGCAATATTGGAATGCGACAGCTGAAGGACTTAAGGATACATTCATGAGGGGGAGCTAATACGCGCTGCACTCTTGTTCCCTTAACTAAGGTTTTTTCCCATTGGGTTTTTTCTGGTAAGGTTTTTAATGAGGCAGTTTTCTATGTGTATGGTTATACAATAGACATTCAAGGGGGAGTGTTATAAAATTATAACGTATATATTTATGGATGTCTAGATTTATATTTAATTGTAATGATCTTTGGAATTATGGAACTCCCATGTTCATTAAGTTTTAAAACTCATGACTTTTGAGTTTTGTAACTTCCAAGTCCATATATCTATAAATAAGAGCATTGTAAAAGAGAATGTGATATACAAAATATAATGAGAATGCTTTCTTTCTTCTAATCATCTTTATTCTTAATTTTAGTAATCTCTTTTTTCTTAATTTTAGTAATCTTTTATAACATCAATCAATTTTTTGTGCTAACAAAAGGGACTATTCAATGCAATTTACATCTGGGGTTTTTTCTTTTATTAGATTGTCAATTCTGGATCTCTCGGTCTGATTTGGAATCTTTTTATTTATTTACAGAGTTGATGAATTATTACCTGTCAATTGTTGCTATCATTTTGTTTGATTAAATATAAAACTAGTATATAAGTATTAGTTTCTCCTTAAGTAATGTGTTGGGTGTGTGACCTCATTTACTTAACTTATTTTTTATTGCCGGCCTGGGCCCATTTTTGCTCCCAAATATCGAGCCTGTTTCAAGTCCGCAGGGCCAGGCCAGTTTAGGCCAGTCTAGTACGAGGCCGAATGTTTTTTTGGGTCGGGCTAGTTATATTGTTCAGGATTCAGTCCGAGTGTGCATGCCTTCAATTAGGGCTGTAAATGGTAATCGAAAAATTCGTATTCGTCTGCATATGTATTCAAAATAAAAATGGATATTATTCGTATTTGAAAAAAATTGGATATATCCGTATTCGATTTAAAGGTATTCGCAAATAAATAGATACGAATACGGATACGAATATAGGTGTATTCGTATTCATAGAATATTCGAGCGTAAATATATCTTGTAGATAGCGGATATCGGGATTCGAATCCGTATCCGAAATTCGTATCTAAATAACTTATATATATATATTTATTATATATTATTATATAATAAGCAAAAAATTTTTTTTTAAAGTGGCATTCCTTATATAATAATTAGTTTTCATTATCATACGAAAATTATTTTAAAAATATATCATTTCACTTCTAAAACGTAGGAAATAATACTTTTATTCGAATATTTAATAAACTGAAATAAATTGATTTAAGTATAGTTAATAGATTTTTACTATTATAAAGTTAAAATATCTAAAATATATCATTAACAAAAAAGTTAAATACTACAATACCAAAACTATAATTATTAGTTTGTTATAAGTTTTTTACTTTCAAAACTTAGTTGCTGTGACGCCCCCAAATTCGGGTATCTTCCTACCCGATAGATGGTGCTACACGGTACTCATAACTGTACATTCATTCTATTGAAACGTCATCAAAATGTGTGTATCAACGACATTCTTATTACATTAATAATATTACATCTCGTTCCCGGGTTCTATAACCATTACATTCTTTGTTTATCATACTATAATATATACAACTTACTAGTTTATTACAAGGTAAACTAATCGTTCCTCTTCATCTTGCCTTTATTCTTGTCAGATTCCTCGGTCCGATCAGTCTTAGCTACATTCATACGGTTCAAGCAAGAGTGAGCATAACAAGCTAAACAAGTACATCAATTTCTTTTAAACAACATGCTTGAAACATAGGAATCGTATATCTTCAATAACTGGATTATAGTTATGAAGTACTACGAATAATTCAAAATAGCATTTCTTTTCCTTCAAAATGTTTTACAATAACAATATTCAGTAAAACATCAATTTTGGCTCAAGACCATGAGCATTTCATAATTTCTTTGAAAAGGACAACCCGGCACTAAGTCCATAAGTTTGGCATATCTTACAAGCACTTATGGGTGATCAGCCCATAGTACTCTATGTTGATCAACACTACATCCTATTAAACGTATGTACGTTTAAGTTTTGGCAACCTCGCGTGCCCATCGAATAAAAGATGAAAAATACATTTGTTTATTCATGCTCAGGCTTACCTTGAATCCGTACCAAACAATTGGCATAGGATAGCGTTACCAATTCTATATTGAAAGACTTGTAAATAAATCAATCAACTCTTCAAGATTAGTCTAGCCGAGATAAAACTAGCATCGACCCTTTAGTAAAACACTTTATGCATCTCATAACATGAATCACAAAAAACTTGGCTAACACGAAGGTTAGATGTTGCGTTTTAGAAAAACTTGCCTTGATACGCTACAAAAAAATAACTTTTCCTTTCAGTCTTTACGGTCTCTACAATACATAACCACATAACATACCACATTAGGTCATGAATGAACATACATAGTTCCTAATGAATCTTACCCTTCTTCTCAATCTAATCATATATTAGATTTGTTACTATTGGTTCTAGCTTGCCATTATATTTTACATTATTCTTACCAACTTCTTTCTCTTATATGTCTTATGTGGAGTTAATCATCCTTCTTCACGGCTTACTAACATCCCTACGTTATTCAAAACTCGATCGTCATTTGTTAAGTACACTTTATTGCATTCCATTTACGTTCACGTATTACTTAACAACTTTTAGTTGTAACTCTTAATGTTATAGGCCTTATCATTATTGAATACGGTTCACATTCCTTACGCTTTACGTTCGTTGTTTAACTACTCATTAAACAACATTAAATTCCTAAAATCATCACTATAACCGTTATTTAGGAAAGGTCTTATCATGTTCATTAAGTAATTACATAACCCATACAGGTATTGCAAACCATTGGATTCATAATCAACTTGGTCAACAAATTTCTACAGCTGGCTTAGCACATTACGTTGTTCTCATTAAGTTCATCTTTAATTGATTATTAACCTTTAATCATCATACATTAAGTGTCTAACAATGCTTTAACAATGTTATATTTACACCTTAGTTCATTACTAATGAATTATCTTTCATTCTAAACTTGTAAACATTCTTGTTTGTCAAAACTCAGGGACTGGCGCCGCGGTGCCACACTTAGCTCTTTATCTCGCACCGCAACGCGAGTTAACAGTATGCCTTGACACTGTTACGACGCTGCAGTGCCACCATTTGGCCTTGGGTTGGCGCCGCAGCGCCAACTCTCTGCCTTAGAAAAATTTTGCAGATTTTAAATTTTGTGAACTTCCCGGACACATAACTTCTTCGTTATTAGTCCGAATTGGCTCGTTCAAAAGCCTACAGTTCACAAATTTTACATACTCTATGCGTTCATGTAAGAATTTTATCTATTTGAGATCTTTGACTAAAATTTCACCTATTAGTTCATTTTAACAAAAATGATAAACGTTCGTGAACGTTCAACGCTCGTTTCTTCGTTGTAAGTCGGAATCCGGTCAGTTTCGAGTCCGCAACTCTATAATGCCAAATATGACTTGTCTCCATTGAAAACCAATGTTTCCAAGCTCAATATCAAAATTCGACTTCCATTCCGAGAATTTCACGAATTCGACGATTATCGTCCAAACTCGTAAATTTC
Organism: Panax quinquefolius; assembly: GCA_020205615.1. Taxonomy (NCBI): domain Eukaryota; kingdom Viridiplantae; phylum Streptophyta; class Magnoliopsida; order Apiales; family Araliaceae; genus Panax; species Panax quinquefolius. The sequence goes on along the minus strand of CM035163.1, from coordinate 99,859,521 downwards.
GCCTTAACTTCATTTCTTATGATTTGTTCATCTTTTAAATGGATTCAATCCATCATATTAACATCTTGACATACATACTTCATTAACTTATTGACATGATAAGTTATTACTTGTTCTTCATTAGTCTATAACTTATAAAAGTATAAACTACTTATGAATTCACTTTGCATGACTTATCATAGCTTAAATCTTTTAACCATCATCCTTACTTCTTATTATCATACAAACTTATTATTTCAACATAAAACAAGTTCCTACAAGTTCTTCCTTGTTTTATAAGTTATATGATTACGAATAGCTTATTCATGACTTATACGGCTTATTAAGACTTAAGCTCTTTGATTACTCATTCCTATCATTCCTTAGCATACATGTTCTACCACTACCCATCTCCCTACCAATGGAAGAGAAAGAGATTCATGGTTTAAGTTCTTACCCTTGAATATCACTTGACTAAGCTTTAATCTCCTTCTTGCTTCTTGAAAATCTCATAATGGAAGTTTGACTTATAAGTGCTTATTCTCCCTAACCAATAAGTTGCTTAACTTGAGAGGAGTTGGGAGAAATTTTAATCAAGCCATCAAATGAATTGAGAGCTCTCTATTTATAGGAAAACCAAAGTGAGGGCATTTTAGTCCAAAGCCAATCCCACCTCCTTAATCACCTCCTTACTATTCCTAGCTTAAGTACTAAGTTAACTTGGCCACCACACTCTTTGCTTGGCCATCACAACATTTATCCAATACTTGGGCATCATATATACTTAACCATTAAGTATACTTGTTAATCACATAACTTAGCTTTTAAGTTTACTTGATAATCACCTAGCTTATCCTTTGCTTGTTGATCACAATTTTTACTTGTTCACCAAACATAAGCACTTTACTTGCTTATCACATTAATTACTTGCTCATTTCTTTGGATCAACCATGGGTTTAAACCATCCAATAACCCATAAGTTCATACTTTGGGCTTTTAGCTTAACTTAGACTTGGGCTTGCATTAACAATTCTTTGGGCTTTACCATTAGCTTGCATTGGGCTTACACATTAATTCCTATTGGACTTACCCATTTCTACACTTGGGCCTTATCAATTCTCATTAGACTTTACAATGTTCTACACAATCCTATAAATTAAATTCATTTAACTTAAAGCCTTATAACGTATAATTTGCGTATTTATCTCGTATTCCCACTCATATACTTATTCATATACAACATACTATGCTTCATTCATACTCGTATAATACCTTGTATCATACTCGTATTCATTACTTCATACAATACCTACATATTATACAATCATTACTTTAATTCATTACACGCATTAAAATTCCTTCTCGGAATTCACTTTCCTTAATCGTTAGGTTTTATGTCCGCAGGTGAAAAACTGTGTTTGCCATAACTGAAGTATTATTGGATATTCTATCTCACCTCGATATTCTATCATTACGTATTTCTCGAAAATTCAAAAATAATTCCCGAGCAGAAATGCGTGAATAGTTTTTTTCGGAAAATTTCTCAGAAAGTTTTTATTTTCATCGTGAAAATTCAAACACTTTAATTCTATCACATAGCCAAAATACTATGACATTCCAATATGTCTAGGTCATAGAACGACCATCAAATAGCTTACTCCCATAATTAATTAATTAAATTCATGTAATCCACATAATAAAAATAAAAATTTAATTCTCAAAAATCCAAATTTTCTAGGGCGTTACACTCTTCCCCCCTTATAAGGATTCTGTACCCAGAATCTTGCTAACACTACATACACCATTGAGGAAACATTTTCCTTTATTTTAAGCTCAAGTTCCCACAATGCTTCTTCGACATTGTGGTTCTTTCATTTCACCTTCAACGAAGGTATTATCTTATTTTTCATGACTTGTCACTTCCTATCAATACTCTGAGTTGGAAGTTTAAATACTTATTAACATATTATGCTATCTTCCTCTAATTAATTCTTCTTTTAACTTTAACATTATTTGAAACTCAAATTCCTCCTTCAAAACAAGATTATACTTGATCTTCTCTTCATCATGCATCCTCTTCTTCATTCGCGTACATTCCTCATTACCTAGTTGTAGTTACTTAACTCGTTCAAGTATCGTGGATTGAGTCTAGGCTGTGAATAACATTTCTACAACTTCATTCCATAATTTAACCTCTTACTCCGTTTTTGCCATTTTCGTTATTAACTCATTCTAAGTTGTTAACATCGATAGCTTTTCCCTACCCTTCCTACTTAACGCGTCGGCTTCTACGTTAACTTTCCCGGATTGATATAACATATCAACGTCAAAATCTCTTATCCATTCTAATTACCTTCTCTACCTCATATTCAACTCCTTCTGTGTGGAGATATATTTCAGACTCTTAGAGTCCATGTATATCTCACACTTCTCACCGTATAAATACTATCTTCAAATTTTTAATTGAAAAACTACAGCTGCCAATTATAGATCATAAGCCTCCTTATAATCCATTAACTGGCGTGAAGCATACCTAATGACTTTGCCATGCTACATAAGCACGCAATCTCGTCATCTATGCGAGACATCGAGATACACTACAAAATTCCTTATATCATCTGATAGAGACAATACAGGTAACTCACTTAACTTTCCTTTTTAGTTCCTAAAAACTATGTTTTTTCTCACTTCCCATTTCGACAATACCAACTTGTGTTGCTAATGGTACTTTTAATCATATCACCTCATAAGGGTACCTATCAATTTACCCCAGACTTGCTCAACGCCTCTTACAAAAAATCTAACATCCATACATTAGTCCAACCAATTGACATAACCAGAAACTTGTCATAACTATAACGAGTTCTGAATGTCATCTTAGGTTCCTCCTCCTTCTTCTTTACTTTCAACAGACTATACCCCGTACGCAAATCTATCTTAGAAGAATTCTTTGCCCTCTTTAACTGATCAAATAGATCATTGATCCTGGGCCATGGGTTTTCATTCATAACCGCTAACTTACTCCTATTACGATAGTCGATACGCAACTGTAACGACTCATCCTCTTCCTTAACATCCACTTAACTTGCTTCATCGTTAGACAACAAGAGCGTCACGATATTTTATTACCATAAAATACTACCTTGGGTTACTTAGAAAACCGAAGATTAAACTTTTATTCTAATAATTTATTAAAGTTCTATGGTTAATCAACCCATTCATACCGAGAATTACTTCAAATTCTCTCAACTTTATCGGTACTTATCTACCGATACTTGCTTACATTCCTTATTTATAAAACCATTTCCATGAATATAATTAACGAAAGTTATTTCCCCATTCTCTACCGTAGTGTTTAAAGATACTTATAATCCCTTTTAGACAGACTCCTAGATGAGTCTTTCCACATGTCTTACACACTTTGATCTTACGCTTAGGATCCCCTTGTCCCACTCTAGTATTCCCGGAATTAAAATTCTTTATTATTGGCATAATGCCACTACCACTAGCATTCTCTGCCTTAGTTCCTCCGTCTTTCTTGCTCTTATCTTTCCTCTCTTTGTGATATTGAGTCAACGCCTCACTACCACCCTCGGCTATAATCACCTTTTATAAAATGGTCCCACAGGAAACACTCTAGAACACAGAAAACCTACTATAGAACCAGGGTTTTAGGCCCTGCTCAAACCTACGAGCCTTCCTCTCCTCAGTGTCCACTTGGTGTGGAGAAAACCTTGCCAATTCATTGAATATGGCCGCGTATTGGGGAACCATCATATCCCCTAGTTTAAGTTCTAAGAACGTAATCTCCATCCTCCCTTACATGCTCGTTGGGAAATAATTCTCGAAGAAAACCTTCTTGAACTGCTCCCATGTTACCGTATCTGTTCTAGCCCCACCCTGGTGAGCCTCCTACCAAAAGTTGGCTTCCCCTTCCATCATGTAAGTCGCAAAAGTAGTCTTTTGCGCCTCACCTACGTTTGTAATAACAAACGCCTTCTCTATTTCTATTACCCATGTCTGGCTTCTAATGGGTTTGTCATTCCTTTGAACTCCAGCGGACTTATGCTTTTAAATTCTTTAAAGGTAGTCGTTCTGGCTAACCTAGGTTCCGTAGGTACTCTACCCCTGGTTTAGTTAAATGCATCCGTTAAGAAATTAACGAACTCTTGCATAGGGTTAATTTAACCCCCCCATTGATTATCATTACTTGATTCCGCTTCCAGATTACGTTTGTAAAATCCCAAATTTTACGAATAAAGATTTAATTTTCTCGAAATATTTTTTTTAATATTATGGTGTGAATTTGAGATAATGTTATAGTTGTGGGTAGTATTTATAAATTTTGTAAAGTATGCAAGTTGTTATATAATATTCGATTGGTCGGGGAATATTCGTTTTAACAAGGAATATTCGTACGATGAAGAAGGAATACTTTGAGTCAATTCCAGACTTTGTGTTCCTAACGACCCTGATTTAAAGTATAAAATCATGATGGAGGCACACAACACACCGTTTACAATCCATCCTGGGAGTACCAAAATGTATCACGATCTTTGACATACATTTTGGTGGGGCAATATGACTAGGGAGATAACGCTATTTATCTCAAGGTGTTTAACTTGTAAACGAGTCAAGGCGGAGCATCAAGTACCAAAAGGTTCATTGCAACCACTTGAAATTCCAGAATGGAAGTGAGAGTACATTACCATGCATTTCGTTACTGGTCTTCCCAAGGTTTCTCAAGGCATAGATGCAATTTGGGTCATTGTTGATAGATTGACCAAGTCTGCTCATTTCTTACCTATACAAGAAACTTATACAAGAAACTAAATCGTAAATCCGTGCCCATAGATTGACCAAGTCTTGCTCGTATGTACATAAGCGAGGTTGTAAGATTGCATGGTATGCCAGTATCCATAGTTTCTGATTGAGACCCAAGATTCAGTTCACGATTTTGGGTTAGTTTGCAAAAAGCTATGGGCACGGATTTACGATTTAGTTTGGCATATCAGCCTTAGATGGACGGACAATCAGAGAGGATTATTCAAACTCTTTAAGATTTATTAAGACTCTGTGTCCTTGAGTTCAAGGGAAGTTGGGACAAGTTCTTACCATTGGTGGAGTTTTCCTACAATAACAGTTATCAAACAAGTATTGGTATGGCTACATTCGAAGTGTTGTATGGAAGAAAGTGTCGTTCTCCCAAGATCTTTGGGATGAGGTGGGTGAAGCAACGTTGTTGGGACCAGAGTTGGTACGTATGACTTCTGAAAAGATTCAAACGATCCGTTAACGTATAAAAACCTCACAAGATCGACAAAAGAGTTATGCTGATCTTCATCGAAAGGACGTGGAATTCGATATTGGAGATCATGTGTTGTTACGTGTTGCTCCATAAAAAGGAGTTACGAGATTTAGAAAGAGAGGAAAGCTCAATCCTTAATTCATTGGCCCATTTTTAATCCTCGATCGAGTAGGGACTGTAGCCTATAAACTCGCTTTACCGCTAAGTATGTCTCGTGTTCATAACGTTCTTCATATATCCATGTTACGTTAATATGTGAATGACCCTAACCACATTATTTTTTTAGAACCGGATGAGATAGCAGAAGATTTAACGTATGAGGAGATACGTGTTAAAATCTTGGATAAGAAGGATTATTTTCGACACTTAAAGGTTATACCTCAAGGGTAAGAATCTGACGAAGTGTCCTCATCTATTCGGCATACAAGGTACGTACGTAAATTTCGAGGGCAAAATTTCATAAGGAGAGGAGATTGTAAAATCCCAAATTTTACGAATAAAGATTTAATTTTCTCGAATTTTTTTTTTAATATTATGGTGTGAATTTGAGATATTGTTATAGTTGTGGGTAGTATTTATAAATTTTGTAAAGTATGCAAGTTGTTATATAATATTCGATTGGTCGAGGAATATTCGTTTTAACAAGGAATATTCGTACGACGACACAATCATTGGTGGACCCCACAACGGAATTATTGTCGGATTGAGAAAACGACAAAATATATTTATGAAAATAACGGCGGAAGTTTTACCGTTAAAACTATTGAACTACCCGGTAGTAAAAGTACAATAATACGCGTGGTTGCATAGTAGTACACAGTATTAATTATTGATGCTTACGTGAGAAGTCACTTAGTTTTATTCAATTATTGCTACAGTAGTTGCTGCATAGTATCTCACGTTATTGGATTCAATTATTGTCAATTGTTATATATATATATATATATATATATATATATATATATATGAGTTTTGTTTTATTAGTATTATTAATGTAATAAAACAGAAAAGCTTTTTATATAAAACATGATACTTTTATAAAGTTATTCGTTTTATTAGGCTAATAGTAAAATATTTTTATATAAAATAGAATACTTTTATAAAGTTATTTATTTTATTAGACAATAATTAGAATATATTATATTTTATTATGCATAGTATTTGCATAGTGCCTGTATAGTGTTTGCATAGTAAAATCTTTTTATATAAAATAGAATACTTTTATAAAGTTATTCATTTTATTGGATTATAAATAGAATATATTATATTTTATTATAATCCAATCTGGACCGTCTGTTTAAAAGTAAATCAATCTGGACTGTTCATGGATTGGTTACTATTCAGTCCATTCTTCTATAAATAGAAGCTAATTCTTTCATTATTTCTTACGAATTCACTGATATTCTAGAGAGAGAAACTATAGAGAGAATTCTTCTTCTATAATCTTGAGCGTATTTCTTTAGCGTTTAAGAAAGCTTTAAGCGTAGTGCAAGTTTCTTCAAGTATATCCCCGCCTACCGCTTCTTTAGCACTCTTCTTTTTAAAGGTAAGGGATATTTTTTTCATATTCATGAAGAGAACTTACATTATTCCATTCTTTATTATTCTGTTAGAATATCCTCATCTGCATGCGTTTTACTGGGACCAGTTCCATTATTTATTATTCTATTGGAATAACTCATCTATGCTGAGTACCGCATGCATGGTGATTTCGTTGTTATTCCATTCTTTATTAGTCATTTGGAATATCTTCTTGTACATGCGTTTCACCGGACCTGGTTCCATTATTAATTATTCTGTTGGAATAACCTGTCTATGTGAAGTACCACATGCATGGTGATTTTTATTGTTATTCCATTCTTTATTATTCTCTTGGAACATCCTCGCTTGGCATTTATTTCACTGACACCTTTTATTATTTATTATTCATTGGAATAACTCGCTCATCTGGTACCGCATGCATGGTGATTTCATTGTTATTCCATTCTTTATTATTCTATTGGAATATCCCATCCGCTGTCGTATTACGCTTTGACACAGTTCCGTTATTTATTATTCTCATTAGAATAACTTTTCATGCTGAAGTACCGCATGCATGGTGATTTCTTTTGTTATTCCATTCTTTATTATACTCAGTTGGTTAAAGTTTTGACTTCTATACTCCATGAAATTGGTTGAATATCCTTGATATTTGCGCTTCATCCAGTATCTTTTCGTGAAAATATTCTTCTGAGCATTATTAAATTTTATTCTACAAAGAAGTATCATGTTAACAATTTGGACGTTATTAGTTCCTAAATAAATTAATTCTTGAACTTTTTTTTATTGTATTCTTATATCATTGTCATCATCCACATATTTATATTTTGTTGAAAGTCATCTGTGGCCTGTATTGCATAGATGGACTTGGTATGATTATGACCAGGGATTATTCGGTGTAATTATGATCGTAATGTTACAAATGATGTGGTAAAAGTCCTCATTGGCCCGTAGTGCATTGATGGACAGTTGTTGGCATGATCATAACCATTGATGAATACACGAATATCCTTGGCCCGTAGTGCATGGATAATTTGTGGTCGTGACCCTAATGAATATCCTTGGTAGTGAGTGCGGAATGATGTGGATTATTTATTAAGTTTGAGTCTCAAATATAAAAGTGATGAAAACCTTTTAAATCATAAAAGATAGTAGATTTTATTCTCTACTTGACTCTTTTAATGGATTGCTTGTTCATTGCAGATTAAACTTGATGTCTATTGTATTTTATCGGTTTATCATTGTTGAAGGCTAATGATAATTTATTACTGCGCATTATCTTAGTCATAATATTTCTTCTTTGGGCTAGTTGAGCTCACCCTTACTTTCACTGTTCTCTTCAGGAAATGAGAATGTAGCCGGGACTAGTCGGGGAACGGAGTGACGGTCCGAGATGGTGTCTTAGTAGTCCTCACTATTCTATAAAATAGTGTGATAATAAATGTAATGAGGACTTATTTTGAGAGTGGATATTGTCTAGAAGGCAATATTTGTATTAAAACTCACAGCTCTTGTTATATATTTAAGATTGTATTTGTATTTTGTACCATGTTTTTGGCGACTCAAAATAGGTGATGTATACCTATTTTGGGGGCGTCACAGTTGGTATCAAAGCTTAGGGATATGATCCCTGGCTAAGATGTGAGACAAGAACTAGGAGGGGAGAGACGGGAAATTCCTTCGCTAGTATGACCTACCTATGTTTATTTGGTATTTAATTGGTCGGTCAGAGTATATGGATAATATGTGATATGTTAATTAACCCTTGTTTTGTGATAGTATTTGAAAATGGCATCCAAGAATGTTGAGAACATCAATGGAGCACAGGAGACCGTTGAGTTTTCACAGATCAATAACGACAATGTGCATCAGGAAGGCGACAATCCTCATGCAAACAACTACACTGACCAAATGATGAATGATGGAATGTTCCGAGGCTTCATGCAATTCATGCAACATCGGGGAGAGGCGGCTCTGTCCAAAATGCGGAGTGGAACACCAGCAACTCTCGAATGATCACCGCCAAATGTTTCAAGGAGCTGGGACCACCGGAGTTTTTGGAGAGCCAAAGCCACTTAAGGCGGAGACATGGATAAAGCAGATCAATAAGATATTTGATGTCTGGGGATGCTCCAAGGAGAAAAAGGTTCCTTTTGCCACCTTCATGTTGCGAGCAAAGGCAGATTACTGGTGGGAATCTGTAAAGCGTACTCAACCTGCCGCACTGAAGATGTCTTGGGAGAAGTTTCAAGAACTGTTCAACTACAAGTACTTTCCTGAAAGTATTCATCACATGAAAGAGGTAGAGTTCATTAAACTGGAACAAAACAACATGACCGTGTCGCAGTACGAAGCCAAGTTTGCCGAGTTATCCCGGTTTGCGTCCCATTTGGTTGATAATGAGGAGAGAATGACACGAATGTTTCTAAGATGTTTGAAACCCGAGATACATCAATATCTTATCTCTCATAAACTGTGTTTGTATTCATATGTTGTTAATAGGGCTCAGTTATTGGAGTGCGATAATGAGTCAACCCAACCGAAAGAGAGCAGCCGACAAAATGATAATACCAGTGAAAACAGTCATCGAAGCGGTGACAATAAGCGTGGAGGGAATCAACATGCCAGAAATGGTAACCACTTCGTTGGTAATCATGGCCAAAATAATAAGAATGGACATTTCAAGAAGAGGAGATTCAACAATGATGGAAAGACGTCAGCATCAGCACCTGTCGTTAAGGAAGGAGAATGACCACCTATCATATGCTTCAAATGTGGAGGGGAGGGACACATCAGTCCAAATTGCACGATGCCATCCAAAGCATGTTACAACTGTGGAAGAGAAGGTCACCTGGCCCGATTTTGTCGTGCACTGAAGACAAGTCCAGCTGGGATGAAGGCATCAAAGGTCATCCCAGACAAGACAAAACCGGTAGTTCAAGGGAGAGCGTTTATCATGACCTCCCAGAAAGCAAGGAACCCGAATGAGGTCATCACGGGTAAGCTTATAATAAACTCTAGCGAAGTATATACCTTATTTGATACCGGTTCTACCCATTCTTTTATTTCTCATACTTGCGCTCAACGTTCAAATTTGACTCCGGAGAAATTGGACTTTGACTTATCTGTTGAAACTCCATTGGGAGAAACCTTCATTACATCCACTGTTTATAAGTCTTGTTTAGTTCAAATCGGTACCCTCACATTACCTGCCGATCTTATTTCACTGAAAATACTTGCATTTGACGTAATTCTAGGGATTGATTGGTTAACTACTCATCATGCAAAAAGTGAGTGTTTTCATAAGGTTGTTAGCTTTCATATTCCTAACCAACCTATTATGCCAATTCAAGCAACCAAACTATTAAAATCAATCACTATCATCTCAAGCCATAAAGCTATTCGTTTATTGAAAAACGGATGTCAAGCTTTCTTAGCTCATGTCACGAATCTAAATAAAAATACGTCAGTTTTAAATGATATTTCTATTATTAATGAATTTCCTGACGTATTCCCTGAAGAACATCCTGGCCTACCCCAGAGCGTGAAATTGAATTTTGTATCGACCTTGAACTCGGTACAAAACCTATTTCTAAAGCCCCATATTGAATGGTTCCTATTGAACTTCAGGAGTTAAAGACCCAATTGCAGGAATTGTTAAACATTGGTTTCATTCGTCCTAGTACTTCTCCTTGGGGTGCTCCTGTTCTATTCGTGAACAAGAAAGACGGGAGTATGCGACTTTGTATTGATTATCGGGAGTTGAACCATGTCACCATCAAAAATAGGTACCCATTTCCACGTATTGACAACCTGTTTGACCAGTTGCAAGGCGCCAAATTCTTTTCAAAGATTGATCTTCATTCCGGATATCACCAATTGAAGATTAGAACCAATGATATTCCAAAGACGACTTTCAGAACTCGGTACGGGCATTATGAATTCCTAGTCATGTCTTTTGGATTGACTAATGCTCCTGCTGCCTTCATGGATATGATGAACCGAGTATTCAAGGAATATTTGGATCACTTTGTGGTTGTCTTTATTGATGACATCCTTATTTATTTTAAAGTCGTGAAGATCATGAGCAACACTTGAGGCTGATACTCCAAAAGCTTCATGAATATAAGCTTTATGCCAAGTTAAAGAAATGCGAGTTCTGGCTTGAGGAAGTAGCATTCCTTGGGCACGTAGTATCAAGTCATGGAATATCTGTTGACCTAGCAAAGATTGAAGCTATTCAAAGCTGGGAGCAACCCAAATTAGTGACTGAAGTACGTAGCTTTCTCAGCTTAGCTGGTTATTATCGGAGATCCGTGGAAGGATTTTCTCGAATCGCTACTCCATTAACTCAGCTGACTCGAAAAGATACAAAATTCGGTTGGAGCAAAGAATGTGAGAAGAGTTTTCAAGAACTCAAGAGGAGACTTATTTCAGCACCTGTTTTGATAATACCATCTGGATCGGAGGGATTTGTCATCTACAGTGATGTTTCGGGCAAAGGATTAGGTTTTGTTCTCATGCAACATGGGAAAGTCATAGCCTATGCCTCACAACAACTCAAAGAATATTAGAGCAATAATCCTACTCATGATCTAGAGTTGGCAGTAGTCGTTTTTGCACTAAAGATTTGGAGGCATTACTTGTATGGGGAGAAAGTGGAGATATTTACGGATCATAAAAGCCTCAAATATTTTTTCACTCAAAAGGAACTCAACATGCGACAGTGATGTTGGCTTGAACAGTTGAAAGATTATGATCATACCATCCAATACCATCCTGGAAAAGCGAACGTGGTAGCTGACGCATTGAGTAGAAGATCATATGCGGGTACCAGTGCGATATTGTCAATGCAAAGGCCCATTTTGTATGACTTGCAAATGATGGAGATAGAGATAAGGACTCTAAGGACCCACGTGATGATGACGAATATACGAGTAGAACCGACTTTAATCGATAAAGTTAAAGCTGCTCAAATTACAGACCTGGAGCTAATGCGTATGAGGAAGAAAGTGCAAGAAGGTGCTATGCTGGAAGCAAGAATCGATGAAGAAGGAATACTTTGAGTCAATTCCAGACTTTGTGTTCCTAATGACCCTGATTTAAAGTATAAAATCATGATGGAGGCGCACAACACACCGCTTGCAATCCATCCTGGGAGTACCAAAATGTATCATGATCTTCGACATACATTTTGGTGGGGCAATATGAAGAGGGAGATAGCGCAATTTATCTCAAGGTGTTTAACTTGTCAAAGAGTTAAGGCGGAGCATCAAGTACCAAAAGGTCCATTACAACCACTTGAAATTCCAGAATGGAAGTGGGAGCACATTACCATGGATTTCGTTACTGGTCTTCCCAAGGTTTCTCAAGGCATAGATGCAATTTGGGTCATTGTTGATAGATTGACCAAGTATGCTCATTTCTTACCTATACGAGAAACTTATACACTTGAACGTCTTGCTTGTATGTACATAAGCGAGGTTGTAAGATTGCATGGTATGCCAGTATCCATAGTTTCTGATTGAGACCCAAGATTCAGTTCACGATTTTGGGTTAGTTTGCAAAAAGCTATGGGCACGGATTTATGATTTAGTTCGGCATATCATCCTCAGACGGACGGACAATCGAGAGGGACTATTCAAACTCTTGAAGATTTATTAAGACTCTATGTCCTTGACTTCAAGGAAGTTGGGACAAGTTCTTACCATTGGTGGAGTTTTCCTACAACAACAGCTTTATCAAACAAGTATTGGTATGGCTCCATTCAAGCGTTGTATGGAAGAAAGTGTCGTTCTCCAAAGATATCTTTGGGATGAGGTGGGTGAAGCAACGTTGTTCGGACCAGAGTTGGTACGTATGACTACGGACAAGATTCAAACGATTCAGCAATGTATAAAAACCTCACAAGATCGACAAAAGAGTTATGCTGATCTTCATCGAAAGGACGTGGAATTCGATATTGGAGATCATGTGTTGTTACGTGTTGCTCCATGGAAAGGAGTTATGAGATTTGGAAAGAGATGAAAGCTCAATCCTTGATTCATTGGCCCATTTTTAATCCTCGATCGAGTAGGGACTGTAGCCTATAAACTCGCTTTACCGCCAAGTATGTCTCGTGTTCATAACGTTTTTCATATATCCATGTTACGTAAATATGTGGATGACCCGAACCACATTATTGATTTAGAACCGGACGAGATAACAGAAGATTTAACGTATAAGGAGATACGTGTTAAAATCTTGGATAAGAAGGATTATATTCGACACTTAAAAGTTATTCCTCAAGAGTAAGAATCTGACAAAGTGTCCTCATCTATTCGGCGTACAAGGTATGTAAGTAAATTTCGAGGGCAAAATTTCATAAGGAGAGGAGATTGTAAAATCCCAAATTTTACGAATAAAGATTTAATTTTCTCGAATTTTTTTTTAATATTATGGTGTGAATTTGAGATAATGTTATAGTTGTGGGTAGTATTTATAAATTTTGTAAAGTATGCAAGTTGTTATATAATATTCGATTGGTCGAGGAATATTCGTTTTAACAAGGAATATTCGTACGATGACACAATCATTGGTGGACCCCACAACGGAATTATTGTCAGATTGAGAAAACGACAAAATATATTTATGAAAATAACGGCGGAAGTTTTACCGTTAAAACTGTTGAACTACCCGGTAGTAAAAGTATAGTAATACACGTGGTTGCATAGTAGTACACGGTATTGATTATTGATGCTTACGTGAGAAGTCACTCAGTTTTGTTCAATTATTGCTACAGTAGTTGCTGCATAGTATCTCACGTTATTGGATTCAATTATTGTCGATTGTTATATATATATATATATATATGAGTTTTGTTTTATTAGTATTATTAATGTAATAAAACTGAAAAGCTTTTTATATAAAACATGATACTTTTATAAAGTTATTCATTTTATTAGGCTAATAGTAAAATATTTTTATATAAAATAGAATACTTTTATAAAGTTATTAGTTTTATTAGACAATAATTAGAATATATTATATTTTATTATGCATAGTATTTGCATAGTGCATGTATAGTGTTTGCATAGTAAAATCTTTTTATATAAAACATAATACTTTTATAAAGTTATTCGTTTTATTAGATTATAAATAGAATATATTATATTTTATTATAAACCAATCTGGTCCATCCGTTTAAAAGTAAATCAATCTGGACTGTTCATGGATTGGTTACTATTCAGTCCATTCTTTTATAAATAGAAGCTCATTCCTTCATTATTTCTTCCGAATTCACTGAAATTCTAGAGAGAGAAACTTTAGAGAGAATTCTTCTTCTATAATCTTGAGCGTATTTCTTTAGCGTTTAAGAAAGCTTTAAGCGTAGTGCAAGTTTCTTCAAGTATATCCCCGCCCTACCGTCGGAGCACTCTTCTTTATAAGGTAAGGGATATTTTTTTCATATTCATGAAGAGAACTTCTGTTATTCCATTCTTTATTATTCTGTTGGAATATCCCGTTCAAGGCGTTTTGTGGGACTTGGTTCCATTATTTATTATTCTATTGAATAACTTTTGTCTGTGCAATCCGCATGCATGGTGATTTCATTGTTATTCCATTCTTTATTATTCATTTGGAATATCACATACTACGTGCATTTCTGTGGGACTGGTTCCATTATTTATTATCCCGTTGGAATAACTCGCCTGTCATCTGTACCACATGCATGGTGATTTTGTTGTTATTCCATTCTTTATTATTACATTTGGAACATCACATTGGTGCGAATTTCACGGACTGGTTTAGTTAGTTATTATTACGCTTGGAATAACCTATCTATCTGAGTACCATATGTATGGTGATTTACATTATTATTCCATTCTTTATTATTTTATTGAATATCCCGCATGGTTAAATTATTACGCTTGAGCACAGTTTTGTTATTTATTATTCTGTTAGAATAACCTATCTATGCGAAGTACCGCATGCATGGTGATTTCTTTTGTTATTCCATTCTTTATTATACTCAGTTGGTTAAAGTTTTGACTTCTATACTCCATGAAATTGGTTGAATATCCTTGATATTTGCGTTTCATCCAGTATCTTTTCGTGGAAATATTCTTCTGAGCATTCTTAAATTTTATTCTACAAAGAAGTATCATTTGACAATTTGGACGTTATTAGTTCCTGAATAAATTAATTCTTGAACTTGTTTTATTGAATTCTTATATCAGTGTCATCATCCTCATATTTATATTTTGTTGAAAGTTATCGTGTGGGTTTGTAGTGCATAGATGGACTTGGTATGATTATGACCGAGGATTATTCGGTGTAATCATGGCCGTAATGTTACAAATGATGTGGTAAAAGTCCTCATTGGCCTGTAGTGGATTGATGGACAGTTGTTGGCATGATCATGACCATTGATGAATACACGAATATCATTGGCCCGTAGTGCATGGATAATTTATGGTCGTGACCCTAATGAATATCCTTGGTCATAGTGCAGGAATGATGTGGATTATTTATTAAGCTGAGTCTCAGCGATAAAAAGTGATGAAAAACCTTTTTAAATCATAAAAGATAGTAGATTTTATTCTCTACTTGACTCTTTTAATGGATTGCTTGTTCCGCTACAGTTAAATTTGATGTCTATTGTATTTTATCAGTTTAACATTGTTGAAGGCTAATGATAATTTATTCTGCATTATCTTAGTTATAATATTTCTTACCGGGCTAGTTGAGCTCACCCTTTCTTTCATTGTTCTCTTCAGGAAATGAGAACGTAGCCGGGACTAGTCGAGGAACGGAGTGACGATCCGAGATGGTGTCTTAGTAGTCCTCACTATTCTATAAAATAATGTGATAATAAATGTATTGAGGACTTATTTTGAGAGTGGATATTGTCTAGGAGACAATATTTGTATTAAAACTCACAGCTCTTGTTGTATATTTAAGATTGTATTTGTATTCTGTACCATATTTTTGGCGACTCAGAATAGGTGATGTATACCTATTTTGGGGGCGTAACAACGTTGTCTTCTCGTTGACGGCATTTTCTGATTAAATAGAATTTCATTATTATCTATTTACTTATTTCATTATTATTCGTAATATAACAACTTATACCATAACAAAGCTTATTAAATGAAAACTTTATTATATTCATATGCTTCTTCATAGTTTGAAACTATTTACACTCTGCTCCCCTAGCCAGAAGCTATTACATTTCTATCCCGTAATTGAACTTCTCAAAAGTTGGGATTTACAAAAAGACTACCCTTTTATACAAAAGAGGGTTTTACGTCACTACACACATATTTATAACGCTAGATTTCTAATAATGCATAACAGCGTCCTCGTGTTTCTCATTCGCAATCTTCGCTACAGTATCCTGACTAATAGTATCTTAAGTTTGCCCTGACTCCATGGGATGACAAGCAACTTTCAGCTTAAAATCCATATGAGCTCTATTATGGATGAAAGACATATGTGCTATCTTTCGGTCTCTCTTAATTAGCTTCTTACGAAGCTTATCAGCCTCTTCCTTATAGTCTCTAGCCTGCTCTGTCATAAGCACCTTTCTATCGTGCTCTGGCTCAAAATCTGCTTCTGCAGACACCTTAGCTTCATGGAGATAATTAATCTCTTTACTCTGATTCTGCACAACTGTACCCAATTGCACATTCCTGTCAAGCACTGCCAGATACAATGCTCTCATTGCATCTGGAGGTATTGACTCTAGTGTAGGTACCACTGTATTAACCGATGTTACCTCCATTTCCTCCTCCTCATAGACCATCATATTAAGATATGACGCTATATCCATATCTCCCTCGGAGTAGTCCTCCTTAGAAAAGTACTCTACTGTCTCCGACTCCTCTATAATCACTAATGGTACCTCCGCCACTGCGTGTATATCTCTATACATCAAGCTATCGATCGACATCTTACAATAACACATAACATGTTGATTAGTACATAACACACCATAGTATAAGTACAAATCACATTTAATTTATTTAGGGTTACTTTCCATCTTTTAAATCTTTCGGTACTGAGTTTCCTCAATACCTTATTAACTCATTTGACTAAAGTAAAGCTTGAGTTTACTTCCTTCGGACTTTTCTTCCTTAACGAGGTTATTAGCCTAAGGTTCTAGTGAAACGACATTAAAATGTGTGTATCAACGACATTCTTATTACATTAATAATATTACATCCCGTTCTGAGGTTCTATAACCATTACATTCTTTGTTTATCATACTATAATATATACAACTTACTAGTTTATTACAAGGTAAACTAATCATTCCTCTTCGTCTTGCCTTTATTCTTGTCAGATTCCTCGGTCCGGTCAGTCTTAGCTGCATTCATATGGTTCAAGCAAGAGTGAGCATAACAAGCTTAGCAAGTACAACAATTTCTTTTAAACAACATGCTTGAAACATAGGAATCGTATATCTTCAATAACTAGATAATAGTTATGAAGTACTACCAATAATTCAAAATAGCATTTCTTTTCCTTCAAAACGTTCTACAATAACAATATTCAGTAAAACATCAATTCTGGCTCAAGACCATGAGTATTTCATAATTTCTTTAAAAAGGACAACCCAGCACTAAGTCCGTAAGTCTGGCATATTTTACGAGCACTTATGGGTGATCAGCCCATAGTACTCTATGTTGATCAACACTACATCCTGTTAAACGTATGTACGTTTAAGTTTTGGCAACCTCGCGTGCCCATCGAATAATCGATGAAAAATACATTTGTTTATTAATACTCAGGCTTACCTTGAATCCGTACCAAACAATTTGCATAGGATAGCGTTACCAATTCTATATTGAAAGACTTGTAAATAAATCAATCAACTCTTCAAGATTAGTCTAGCCGAGATAAAACTGGCATCGACCCTTTAGTAAAACACTTTATGCATCTCATAACATGAATCACAAAAAACTTGGCTAACACGAAGGTTAGACAAGCGTTTTAAGAAAAACTTGCCTTTAGCGTATGCTACAGTAAAAATAACTTTTCTTTTCAATCTTTACGGTCTCTACAATACATAACCACATAACATACCACATTAGGTTATGAATGAACATACATAGTTCCTAATGAATCTTACCCTTCTTCTCAATCTAATCATATATTAGATTTGTTACTATTGGTTCCGGCTTGCCAATATATTTTACATTATTCTTACCAACTTCTTTCTCTTCTATGTCTTACGTGGATTTACTTGATTAATAGAACTCGTTTTTGAGTTAATCATCCTTTTTCACGGCTTACTAACATTCCTACGTTATTCGAAACTCGATCGTCATTTGTTAAGTACACTTTATTGTATTCCGTTTACGTTCACGTATTACTTA
The DNA here is from genome assembly GCA_020205615.1 of Panax quinquefolius. Lineage (NCBI taxonomy): Eukaryota > Viridiplantae > Streptophyta > Magnoliopsida > Apiales > Araliaceae > Panax > Panax quinquefolius. The sequence goes on along the minus strand of CM035163.1, from coordinate 99,841,332 downwards.
ACAACTTTTAGTTGTAACTCTTAGTGTTATAGGCCTTATCATTATTGAATACGGTTCACGTTCCTTATACTTTACATTCGTCGTTTAACTACTCATTAAACAACATTAAATTCCCAAAGTCATCACTATAACAGTGATTTAGGAAAGGTCTTATCATGTTCATTAAGTAATTACATAACCCATACTGGTATTGCAAACCATTGGATTCATAATCAACTTAGTCAACAAATTTCTACAGCCGGCTTAGCACATTATGTTTTCCTCATTATGTTCATCTTCAATTGATTATTAACCTTTAATCATCATACATTAAATGTCTAACAATGCTTTAACAATGTTATATTTACACCTTAGTTCATTACTAATGAATTATCTTTCATTCTATACTTGTAAACATTCTTGTCTGTCAAAACTCTGGGACTGGCGCCGCGGTGCCACACTTAGCTCTTTATCTCGCGTCGCAACGCGAGTAAGCAGTATGCCTTGACACTGTTACGGCGCTGTGGCGCCACCATTTGGCCTTGGGTTGGCGCCTCGGCGCCAACTCTGTGCCTTAGAAAAATTTGGCAGATTTTAAATTTTGTGAACTTCCCGGACGCATAACTTCTTCGTTATAAGTCCGAATTGGCTCGTTCAAAACCCTACGGTACACAAATTACATACTCATTGCGTTCATGCAAGAATTTTATCTATTTAACTTATTTTGCTAAAATTTCACCTATTAGTTCATTTTAACGAAAATGATAAACGTTCATCAACGTTTAACGCTCGTTTCTAAGTCAGAATCCGGTAAGTTTCAAATCCGCAACTCTATAATGCCAAATAGGACTTGTCTCCATTGAAAACCAATGTTTCCAAGCTCAATATCAAAATTCGACTTCCATTCCGAGAATTTCACGAATTCGACGATTATCGTCCAAACTCGTAAATTTCGCCTTAACTTCATTTCTTATGATTTGTTCATCGTTTTAAATGGATTCAATCCATCATATTAACATCTTGACATACATACTTCATTAACTTATTAACATGATAAGTTATTACTTGTTCTTCATTAGTCTATAACTTGTAAACGTATGAACTACTTATGAATTCACTTTGCATGACTTATCATAGCTTAAATCTTTTAACCATCATCCTTACTTCTTATTATCATACAAACTTATTATTTCAACATAAAATAAGTTCCTACAAGTTCTTCCTTGTTTCATAACTTATATGATTACAAATAGCTTATTCATGACTTATACGGCTTATTAAGACTTAAGCTCTTTGATTACTCATTCCTATCATTCCTTAGCATACATGTTCAACCACTACCCATCTCCCTACCAATGGAAGAGAAAGAGATTCAGGGTTTAAGTTCTTACCCTTGAATATCACTTGACTAAGCTTTAATCTCCTTCTTGCTTCATGAAAATCTCATAATGGAAGTTTGACTTATAAGTGCTTATTCTCTCTAACCAATAAGTTGCTTAACTTGAGAGGAGTTGGGAGAAATTTTAACCAAGCCATCAAATGAATTGAGAGCTCTCTATTTATAGGAATACCAAAATGAGGACATTTTAGTCTAAAGCCAATCCCACCTCCTTAATCACCTCCTTACTATTCCTAGCTTAAGTACTAAGTTAACTTGGCCACCACACTCTTTGCTTGGCCATCACAATATCTATCCAATACTTGGGCATCACATATACTTAACCATTAAGTATACTTGCTAATCACATAACTTAGCCTTTAAGTTTACTTAATAATCACCTAGCTTATCCTTTGCTTGTTGATCACAATTTTTACTTGTTCACCACACATAAGCACTTTACTTGCTTATCACATTAATTACTTGCTCATTTCTTTGGATCAACCATGGGTTTAAACCATCCAATAACCCATAAGTTCATACTTTGGGCTTTTAGCTTAACTTATTCTTGGGCTTGTATTAACAATTCTTTGGGCTTTACCATTAGCTTGCATTAGGCTTACACATTAATTCCTATTGGACTTACCCATTTCTACACTTAGGCCTTATCAATTCTCATTAGACTTTACAATGTTCTACACAATCCTATAAATTAAATTCATTTAACTTAAAGCCTTATAACGTATAATTTGCGTATTCATCTCGTATTCCCACTTGTATACTTATTCATATACAACATACTATGCTTCATTCATACTCGTATAACACCTTGTATCATACTTGTATTCATTACTTCGTACAATACCTACGTATTATACAATCATTACTTTAATTCATTACACGCATTAAAATTCCTTCTCGGAATTCACTTTCCTTAATCGTTAGGTTTTAAGTCCGCAGGCGAAAAACTGTGTTTGCCATAACTGAAATATTATTGGATATTCTATCTCACCTCGATATTCTATCATTACGTATTTCTCAAAAATTCAAAAATAATTCCCAAGCAGAAATGCGTGAATAGTGTTTTTCGAAAAATTTCTCGAAAAGTTTTTATTTTCGTCTTGGAAATTCAAACACTTTAATTCTATCACATAGCCAAAATACTAATAATAATAATAATAATAATATAAATACCAAACTTAATTTACATATATCAGAGTCTAATCCCAAGTACGCAACCTTTACTACATTTATTACAATACATGATAATAATAAATATCATTGTCTTAATAAAGTCATAGTATTACATAGAATACCATAACACTTATTCTGTTTGCTTTCTTTTTCCCTTATTCTTGTCCGAACCTTCTAGTTGTTCACACTTAGCTGAAAACATTTAAATTAAGCAAGGATGGGCATTTGAGTGCCCAACAAGTAATAGCAATAAATAATAGTTAGTTGAAAGGATTAAATATTTTCTTTGAACGACACTTCTACAACGAATCAATAGTTTTGAAGTAAGCTGAATCAATAATAAACAACATATCAATTCTATATCAAAATTTTGAAACTACGTACTGACTATAAATGAGGATCAGTCGACAGACTATGAACATTGTTTTATATTTTCGAAAAGGTTGAACAGAGCTTCATCTATAAACCGTCATAACTTACAGGCACGGGGGTGATCAACCCGTTATGCCCTGTATTGATCAATACTACATGCAAGAACGATATTATCGTTCATCTTATCCGCCTTTGGCGCATAAAATTTTCCCATGTATGGGATGTTCATACTTAGTCGGGAATCTGAATTAAAATAATCCAGCTGAGTAACAATAATGTTCTATCCTGGTCAACGATATTTTTTAAATCTGTGTCTAGCTGAGTTAAATAGCTTAGACGGTTTTTAAATAACATATACATACCTAAAAACTAATAGATATGCATCACCATTTGATTAATACAATCATTATCCAAGTGAGGGCACTTGTATAATCTAACTTAACTATCTATAAACATGGTATATATTGATCATACACTACTATTGTACTAGTAAACGAATAGAGTTAGACAACTGGCATGAATACTAATGTTGAAGTACATGATCAATAACAGAAGAGTTTAAAAACTTATATAACAGGAGTATAATTCGATAACTGACATACACAGGATTATTGCATAAGTAGATACAAGATTAAGGATACTTGCTTGATCTGCTGCTTACAAAACTTAGTTTTATCTTTTATATCAAGCCCTATCATTAATAAGATCATTTATTCAATTAGAATAACATATCATATCACATTGTCCTGCTATTTGTATTCAGCACATAACCTAATCACATTGTCACATATGTTTAACAGTTATTGGATCACAAACAAACACATATACAGTCAGATTATCTAAGTTCAAATCAATTTCTAAAACATTTCGGTGTACCGATGGCTTTATCGGGTAATTATTGAGTCTAAAACTTTATCCTGAAGTTCAATATCCATTAAGAATATTTAAATAACAGTCATATTATTTTTAAATGACTTATAATAATTTTTAATAATTATTATAATTTATCATAATTTTGCTAACACCAGAATCATTATTAAATGATTTTAAATATTAAATAATTCTATTTTCATTGATATTTAATTAATATTAAACTATTAATGAAACCATTGCTAAAATATTAAAGTTATTTATATTAACTTAGAATATTTTTAAAGTATTAATATTACCCTTAAATGATTTTTAAAACATTAAAATCATTTTTAAATAATTATTATTAATATTTAAATATTAATGTACTATTCATCAAAATATTAAAAGTCATTAATTAGAACTTAATTTTTTTAATTCATTTATATCCTTTATAAATGATTTTAAATTAATAAATCCATTTTAAAATTATTTATTTAATATAATTATTACATAAATTAAATATCATTTAATATTAAATTATTAATGAAATTTACCTTTAAATATTAAAAGTTATATTTTATAACTTAAATATTTTTAAACTCTTTATTTTCATTTAAAATGATTTTTCTAATATTAAAACCATTTTTAAACTAATTTATTTATTATAATTATTAAATAAATTTAATATCGTTAATATTGATTTATTAACGAGAATTCTCCAAAAATATTAAAATTAGTATTTAATAATTCAAAATATTTTTAAACACTTTATTCTTTTTAAAATAATTTTTAGAATATTAAAATCATTTTTCTCTAATTTATTTAATACACTAATTAAATAAATTAAATATCATTAATATTCAAATATTTATAAATATTAATGAAAAATATCCCAAATAGTCAAAAGTTAATTTTCATAATCTAAAATAATTTTTAAAACAATTTTTGTAATTTTTAGAATTTATTTTCTATTTTTAATCATTTTCCAGAAATTAGGAAAATAAAATAATAAAAACCTTTTGTTATAAGCTATAGCGACACTTTACTCATCATTGTTGGTGTTCTTGAGCCTCAAGAACACGACAATCGATGTTCAAGCGCCTCTATTCGACCAAATTTTAATTCTCAGTCCAAAATGTTTTTGGTCAAACTTGAACCTTGATCTTGTAGTGTTTATGTAACACTACAAGAATCAATATCAATCTAGGTTATATCACACAACACCATCAAGATTCAAGCCCTCAAAGTCACTGTCAGAACGTTTCTAGGTTTTCTGGGTAACCCAGAAACCCAGGCAGTTCGAGTGCCTACTTTCTAGCTCGATTTAATCTATGATCTGTTCATTATCTGGTCGATCTCATGATTCTAACATATAGTACACATGTAAAAGAACACATTGTCGACGTCGAGATTTTTAGTTGTCCCTTTTCGTTACTTGTTATTTGGTGTTCTCATTGTTAGGTGAGATTTGTTTGAAAAAATAAGTGAAAAAGGTCCGACATGTATAATGTCGACGATGGACTGTTAAGAGTCGCCAGTTGGTGTTTTTAACTGGTTGCACCAACGCAACCGAAAAGGCTTGCACATTGACCCAGTGTTTTGACACTGCTAAACGGGTTTGTGAAACCGAGATTCATTACGGGTCCGGGGGCTTGATTATGCGGAGGGAAGGTGTTAGGCACCCCCCGACATCTGTGTTACCACGATGACCACCACCTTCCAAAGAAACTGTTATATGAATGTGTGTGTGTGTGTGTGTATTAATGTGAAATTATTTGAAAGTAGTGTGAGGCGTCGTTCGCACCTATATACGCAGGGTTTGAATTTATAGAAAAATTCAGTTTTAGCAAGATATAGCAATGAAGTTTTATAAAAAGAGGTTTTTCAAACCATGTGCTCAAAAGGAATTGAGACCTTTTCATACTTCTATTTTATTGTTAAATGTTTGGCTTGTTTGCTTTTATTTTCGAGATGCGAGGCATCTTGGAGAAAATAATATACAGCAGTGCCGAACTCCTCATGGGCATGATAGCCATCTAAGGAAATTCGTACATTGTAAATAATGTACAGGCTGCTTACAGCTGAAAAAAGGTCCATCACGGGAACCGAATCTAGATTCAGTAGACTGAATCTGTGATCACAAGATTCCTAGGCTCACATTATACTGCAGTTTGTATGAAAATCAGTAAGCAGTTATATATATATATAAAAGTGGTAAATATATATATATATATATATATATATGTGTGTGTGTGTGCATGATCAACCACCACGAAGCAACTCTATGGGGGATCGTAAATGTAAATAAAGCAATAAATACGATCAACCGCCACGAAGTAAACTCCAGGCGGGACTAAATGTAAATAAAGTAGTAAAAGGCCTCGAAGTAAACTCCAGGCCTGGCAGAAATGTAAATATATATATATAAGCAGTAAACGCACCGGATGTAAAATCCAGGCTCACTAGATATGTCCGACAACAATTATATATTTGAGTATATATATATATATATATATATATATATATATATATATATAAGTAGTAAACGCCCTCAGGATGTAAAATCCAGTGCTCATCGAGATATATTCTAACAATGTTATATATATATATATATATATATATATATATATATATATATAAATATAAAAGCGTGTAAACGCTCCGCATATAAGTCTAGGCTCAATCCAGGCATAACTCGATAATGTTAGTCCATATATAAAATATATACATATATAAGTATATATATACAGACAGAAATGAAAACCACGGACCGAAGTCTGGGCAAACGCACGTAACACGACTCTCAATGTGTAGAATAATGTGTGCAAAAATGAAGAGAAAGGCTTTATAGAGTGTTAGAAGGCTTACAGTGGGCTGCCAATGTAGGCTTCTATGACTCTAAATGGATAAACACTCAGCTCCCGCTGGTAAATGTATAGCTATATGTGAGCTAACAGGTGTTTAAAAAGAGCAAGTACTCAATATATGGTGCGTATAAAGTAAATTGGACAGGGCTTCCTCGCTTTTTTTATTTTTTAAATGGCTACCCCAAGCCCTCTATTTATATAGGGGGGAGCCGCAGGTGTACCTGCGGCTACCCGGGGTGCCCCAGGCTCTGCGGGTCCCGTTGTCTCGAAGTATGTGCACTCGTGCATTGTGATGTCCGATCGAACTTGCAGAACTTCAATCCGAGCATCCGAATGAGGTATATAAGACCTTCTTCGGACCCCTTGTGTTGAGAGTTACGCAATGACATGGGATTAGAGGTTGTAAGAAGCCAGGAAGAGGGGACCATGCCCAAGATCTTCAAGCTTCAAATTCTATCCAGTGTGTTGCCACACGCAATAATCACTCGGGATTGGAAGTCCCTGGTTCTTGAAGGACATTATTTTATGTATGTATGTATGAAATATTGAGACAACGCGCATATGTTGTGGTAGCAAGATGACGTTTGACTCCTCATCGGGGTTATCACCGATTTGAGTTGAAAGCAGACGTTGCTCAAGGTTATATCTGAGATTGGACTGCTGCAAGTGTTTGAATACAGCAATGTCAGCTGCGAGGGTGCCTGTCTGCCCGGTGTTAGTTCTGGGTCTGCGGTATGAGTGCCTCAGCAGGAGGTCTGAAATTTAAGTTGATTGCATTTGAAACAAGCATTTCTGGGTTATCGCCGGAACTGCAACAACATTCCTTGGGTTTATCTCCAAGGATGAAACTCGGGGTTATCTCTGAGGTTGGAAATGATGTCCCCGGTAGTATCCGGAATGGATTAAACTTTCAATAGTATCCGGAATGGATGTGAACTATCTTCCAAGGTTATCTCTGAAAGACGATTCTGCCCTCTTGCAATGTTAGTAACAGGTGTGCAGAAAATTTCGAGTGTCTACAGATGCCCCTCTTTATCATATTCATGCAATGCAAGGCATGGATCAGATAAATAATCCTAGACACTTGAAATGCAATAGATAAACATGATGCTATGTGCAGCAACATGATGCAAATGTATGATTGAGATAATGGAATGATTGTCGGATCCCTGTTAATCATGTTGGGATGATAATTAATGATGTCTTGGACATGCGATCCAAGTCTTCAGGGATGTTGATGTTAGGGCTATCACAGACTTCTACTCCATAGAGGTACTTCTTATGTATAAGAGAACTGTGGGGAAAAAGCTTTGTCTGTTTGAGGATGTGTATAACATATCCCACCATCCTGTCGGAGTTACTGCCAACAGTATGTACTTGTTAGGGTTGCCTGACCTTCGCTGATGTATACATCACCGGATGAACCCCTGCTGGGTGCATTGTCAAGGCTGCTTTACCTTCACTAATGTGTGTATCAATGGTTGCATCGCATTGTGACCCTTGTTGGGGAGTGTGTCAAGGTTGCTTGACCTTCGTTGACGCATATACCAACGGTTGCATCGCATTGTGAGCCCTGCCGGAGAGTGTGTTGATGAGTTTCTTCGATGGGTTTACTTGCCACCGGTTGAAATAATGTCAAGGTTGCTTGACCTTTATTGATTTGTGTATCAATGGTTGAATTGCGTTGTAACCCCAGCCAGGGATACGTCTTTAATTAATAACTTCGGCGTTGTAACCCCCGCCGGGGAGACGTCAAGGCTGCTTGACCCTGTACTGACGGCATCAGACCTTGTGAGGTATTGCCAAGCATGATTTGTGAAAGTTGAGGCCACTTGTATAGTATACCTTGTATGCAGGCGAATACCAATGTGTGGCATGTGGAGCCAGATTTTGACCCATGAACACCAGGATTTCAGGCTACTCCGCTCAATCGCGTAGTGTTTTTACTCCTGATTTGGCCTTTTCAGCTTGCGAGACCTCCTTTGCAACTCTAACTGGAGTGAGCTGGAGGTGTGGGACCCATATAGGGGTGCCGTAGGTACATCTGCGATGGCCATTTGTGGCGCCCCAAAATAGGTATACACCACACCCATTCTCGAGTCGCCAAATACACTACAACTTCAACTAATAATACAATTGTCGTGCAAAATACGACAACACATACTGTGAGTTTAAATACAAATATTGTCTTCTAGACAATATCAACACTCAAATAAGTCCTCTTTACAATTATTCATACACTATTTTACAGAAATAGTGAGGACTGTTAAAACATCTTTCTAGAACCATCACTCCATACCCCGACTCGATCCTGCTATGTTCTCACCTCCTGAGAAGAAAAATGGAACAGAAAGGAAAAGGGTGAGCTAAACTAGCCTAGTAAAGAATATTATGACTAAGATAATATACAACAAATTATCCTTAGTCTTCAACAGGGAAAAATCAGATAGAATACAATAGGCAACAAGTTTTAGATCAACAACTGCAGCGGAAACAACAATTTATTAGAAGAGTTAAGTAGAGAATGAAATCTACTATCATCTATGAATTTAAAAGTCCATCATCAATATTTTATCCTCAGTAACATCAATAAATATACATCTTGAATCAAATATTCATCTTTGCACTACTGGCCAAAAGATATTCATTTAGATCACCAATTGGTCATGTTCATCTCAACACCTTCATCTTTGCACACTACGGGGCCAAAGATATTCATCAGGTAATCATACATCTTTGAACTACAGGCCAAAGATATTCATCACGTATCATCATTAAGGACTGAGGATGATGAAAAACATTTTAGAGAACGAATCCAGTGAGACAGAAGGACAAATATTAGGGATTCGTATTTTGGTTTATCTAAATTCAATAATACTCCATAATAACCAAGTATGAAGTAGAATTTAAAAATAAAGATCAAAACATGGATACAATCAAAGATAGTAACCATAACAGACATCTGGGACGAAAAAGAGAAAATTTCATTTTCAGTGAATAGTGCCTTATTTGTGAATAGTGTCGTATACGTGAATAGTATCGTATACGTGAATAGTAACCCCGACAAAAAAAGGTAAAAATTCCACAATAAAATTCATAACAATATCTCTGCATAATGATATTGAAGAAAATAATATCATTTAAGAAGAAAATAACATCCCTTACCTCAAAGAAATGAAGATTTTGAATGAAAGGTCGGAAGTGATCTTTGAATGAAACTTATCTTTGAATAAAGAACTCTCAAAGTATCTAAATACTCACAAAATACGCTCGATAATATAGAGAGAAAAGAGAAAAGCTTATGTTTCGGTGTGATTTTCAATTCTAACTTAGCCCTCTATTTATAGGAAAATATTAGCACAAAGCGGACTTGACTTTCTTTACTGTTGATGGTTTTACTCTTCGCTACTATTTCCACCCACCACATTTGAAATAAAATTCAGCACATTTCTTCACCAACCAAAAGTGGGGCTCACTAAATTCTAGAATTTTCCACCAAAATCATTTATAAACCTAATTTCTGAATCAATCACCTCTTAAAATTCATAACAAATCATACGTTAATTTTTAACGGTTCAAAATTTGTGGACATATACTCAACTTATATATGTATAACATATCCAAAAATCACAATGATCCAACGATCGGATTAAAAATTATAACTCACGCAATATATCGTAAAAATACTTATTTGATTTTTAATACCTCCATTCCGACAAAAATACTGATAAAACACCTCAACATTAATTCCTTCAATTATAACCACATAAAATAAATAAATCCATCATTTATATCCGCATCAAATAAATATTTCCTTATCAATAATTAATTATTCACAAATAATATTACAGAATCACAATAATGACAACCAGCAGCCTCCAGGGTAGAGGGGGGCTTTCCAATAAGGATTTCTCCTTACTGGCGCGCAATTAGGTGACCAAACCTCTCCTTAGATAGAACTTTCTAGACATTGCCAATAATGCTATCTAATAATATTATTCAAATAATATGAATTATTGATATGATAATGAGAAATACTGTGCAGTGACAATTATTGAAACAACAATAATATAAAATATCAACGCAACAATTATTGAATCAATAAAATAAAATATTGAACAGTAATTATTGTAACAATTATTGAGTAGTGCCTTCTTACGTACGAATCAATAATGCAATAATACTGTGCAATAATCTGTAATGTCTTCTTGCAACTGAACCACGCGTATTCTTTGTATTTTAACCACCGGGTATTCCAACAAGATTAATTTGGTAACAACTACGCCATTATTTATAAAAACTCAAACTTGTCATTTTCTTCATTCGACGCTTATTATTAAGCATGGGGCCCATAAATGAATGATGGCAACCGTCAGTAAAGAATATTCCCAACAAAAAAGAATATTCCACGACCAAAACGAATATTCCCCTACAGAAATAAATATTTTACAACCACTTGCTTATTTTGTAAAATTTGCACATTTCACCCATAACCAAAATATTATATCAAATTAACTCCTTATTATTTCAAGATAATGAATAGAGAAAATTTTAATTTTATTTATAAAAAGCTGGGATCTTACAACCTCCCCTCCTTATGAAATTTCGCCCTCGAAATTGACGTACGTACCTGGTGTTTCGAAAAGGTGAGGATACCTCGTTTTCATTTCCGATTCCAACTCCCAGGTCATTTTTTCAATAGCATGGTTCCTCCACAAAACCTTAACTTGTGGTATAACCTTTGTGCGTAGGGCATGCTCTTTCCTATCCAAGATCTTGACAGGTACCTCCTCGTACGATAAATCTTTGGCTATGTCGTCTGGTTCTAACGCAATAATGTGGTTTGGGTTATCCACATATTTACGTAACATCGATACGTGAAAAACATTATGAACACGCGACATACTTATCGTTAAGGCGAGTCTATAGGCCACAGTTCCTACTTGATCGAGGATTTCAAATAAATCGAAGGTTTGAGCTTTCTTCTCTTCATCGACTCTTACTTCTAGAATAGTGCCTTCTCGCACCTTCTTCTTTATATTCATCGACTCGATTAATATAGCTTGAGCGGTTTTAACTTTATCAATTAAAGTCGATTCTACTCGTATGTCATCACGTGGGTCCCTAGAGTCTTTAACTCTATCTCTATCATTTGTAAGTTATACAAGATAGGTCTTTGTGTTAACAACGTCACACTCATAGCCGCATACGATCTTCTACTCAATGCGTCAAATACCACGTTCGCTTTTCCATGATGGTATGGTCAGCACATGTGCCGAAATGAGTTGCCTCTTGAGCACTAGGAAAATCTTCTCGCATTCCTCGCTCCATACGAATTTTGTATCTTTCCGATTCAGCTAAGTTAATGAAGTAGCGATTTGAGAAAATCCTTCCACGAATCTCTGATAGTAACCAGCTAAGCCTAGAAAGCTACGTATTTTGATTACTGACTTAAGTTGCTCTCACTGTGACTCATATCCCAATCTTGGATTGCTCGTCACAATAGCACCTATCGTTTTACCACCAAACAAATATAGTGTCCCCTATGGAGAGTCTGGCTTTGGTGCATTCTATAAAGGAAGTCACCAGATAGAGGCTCGGGTACCAACTTTTGTACTTGGGTTTTTAACTCCTGAAGTTCAATAGGAGCCATTTGATAAAAGAATTTAGAAATGGGTTTTGTACCGGGTTCAAAGTCGATACAAAATTCAATATCACACTCTGGGGGTAGGCCAGGAAATTCTTCAGGAAATACGTCAGGAAATTCACTAACAACAGAAATTTTATTCAAATCTGACGTGTCTTTATTCAAATCCATAACATGGGCTAAGAAAGCTTGACATCCGTTTTTCAATAAACGAATGGCTTTATGGCTTGATATGAAAGTGTTTGACTTCAATGGTTTGGTTGCTTGAATTCGAATAACAGGTTGCTTAGGAATATGAAAACTAACAACCTTACAAAAGCAATCAATTTTGGCATGATGAGTAGTTAACCAATCAATCCCTAAAATCACATCAAAAGTAAGTATCTTTAAAGAGATAAGATCAATAGGTAATGTGATGATGCCAACATGGATCAAACAATATTTATAAACAGTGGATGTAACGAAAGTTTCTCCTAACGGAGTCTCCACAGATAAGTCAAAGTCTAATTTCTCTAGAGTCAAGTTTAAACGTTGAGCACAAGCAGGAGAGATAAAAGAATGGGTAGAACCGGTATCTAATAAGGTATAGATTTTACAAGAATTAATAATTAACTAACCCGTGATACCTTCGTTCAGGTTCCTCTTATTTTGGCCAGTCACGGAAAACGCTCTTCTAGGAACCGTTGACTTTGACTTGTCCGTATTCACCTCTGGTGCCACCGTCCTAGCTGGACTTGATTTTGCTACAGGACAAAATCGAGCTATGTGACCGTCTTTTCCACAACTAAAACATACCTTGGAATGCTGTGAACAGTTTGGACTTATATGTTCCTCTTCTCCGCATCTGTAACATCTAACTGGCGGTCGTTCTCCTCCCCTAAAATTTGTTACTGGTGCTGGTGCTGCTGCCGACGTCTTCCCGTCATCGTTAAATCTTCTCTTCTTGAAATTTCTACTCGAATTATTTCTTCTATTATCTTGGCCATGATTACCACCAAAGTGGTTACCATTTCTGGCATGATAATTTCCTCCACGATGGTTATCATCACTCCGATGACTGTTGTCATCGGTATGACCCTGGTTGTTGTCCCTCGGTTGAACATACTCACTATTTTGCTCTAATAACTGAGCCATGTTGACAACATCTGAATACAGAGAAAATTTATGAGAGATAAGGTATTGACGAGTCTTGGGTTTCAAACCTCTCAGAAACATCCTCGTCATAAGTTCCTCATTCTCTACCAAATGAGGTGCAAACCTAGATAACTCGGCGAACTTCGCCTCGTACTGGGACACCGTCATGTTGTTCTGTTCTAGTCTAATAAACTCTACCTCCTTCATATGAAGAATACTTTCAGGAAAGTACGTGTCATTGAACAGTTTCTAAAATCTTTCCCAAGACATATTGAGTGCTGTTCGCTGGGTACGCTTCACAGATTCCCACCAGTAATCTGCCTCACCACGGAACATAAATGTGGTGAATGGAACATTCTGTTCCTCCGTGCATCCCAAGACATTGAATAACTTGGTAATTTACTTGACCCATGTTTCCGCCTTAATCGAATCAGGCTTTCCCCAAAAATCTGGTGGTCCCAACTCCTTGAACTACTTGGCTATGACAGACCGCGCGTTGCTATCACTTCCACCCGGATTTTGTACACGAGTCTCCCTCGTCTGATTTTGCATGAACTGCAAAAAGTTCCTAAATATTCCATCGTTCATCGTTTGCTCGGTAGGGTTGTTTACAGGAGGAATATTGCCATCCTGTTGCACGTTCTCCTGATTGGTGACTAAAGGTGTTTCCATAGTCTCATACACTCCATTGTTAACGTTCTCAGCTGCCATTCTTAAAAACTGTCATAAAAAAAGGGTTAATTAAAAAAATTAACATATCACATAATATCCCTATATTATGACCAACCATCACTAAGCTTAGGTAGGACACACTAGCGAAGGATTTACCCGTTTCTCCCCTCCTAGTTCTAGTCTCACATCTCAGCCAGGGATCATATCCCTAATCTTTGATACCAACTGTGACACCCCCAAAATAGGTATACACCACACCCATTCTGAGTCACCAAATACATGGTACAGAAAGCAAACTACAACTTCAATAATACAATTGTCGTGCAAAATATGACAACACATACTGTGAGTTTAAATACAAATATTATCTTCTAGACAATATCAACACTCAAATAAGTCCTCATTACAATTATTCATACACTATTTTACAAAAATAGTGAGGACTATTAAAACATCTTTCTAGAACCATCACTCAATACCCCGACTCGATCCTGCTATGTTCTCACCTCCTGAGAAGAAAAATGGAATAAAAAGGAAAAGGAAGAGCTCAACTAGCCCAGTAAAGAATATTATGACTAAGATAATATACAACAAATTATCCTTAGTCTTCAATAGGGAAAAATCAGATAGAATACAGTAGACAACATGTTTTAGATCAATAACTGCAACGGAAACAATAATTTATTAGAAGAGTTAAGTAGAGAATGAAAATCTACTATCATCTATGAATTTAAAAGTCCATCATCAATATTTTATCCCTATAATATCAATAAATATACATCTTGAATCAAATATTCATCTTTGCACTACGGGCCAAAGATATTCATTTGTATCACCAGTTGGTCATGTTCATCTCAACACCTGTTCATCTTTGCACTACGGGCCAAAGATATTCATCAGATAATCATACATCTTTGCACTACAGGCCAAAGATATTCATCACGTATCATCATTAAGGACTAAGGATGATGAAAAATATTTTAGAGAACAGATCTAGTGAGACAGAAGGATAAATATTTAGGGATTCGTATTTTAATTTATCCAAATTCAATAATACTCCATAATAACCAAGTGTGAAGTAGAATTTAAAAATAAAGATCAAAACATGGATACAATCAAAGATAGTAACCATAAAAGACATCTGGGACAAAAAAGAAAAATTTCATTTTTTATGAATAATGTAATATTTAATAATCGTGATATCGTGAATAGTAACGTGAATAGTAACAAAAAAAAAGGTAGAAATCCCACAATAAAATTCTTAATAATATCTCAACATAATGATATTGAAGAAAATAATATCATTTAAGAAGAAAATAACATCCCTTACCTCAAAGAAACAGTACTTCGGAATGAAAGGTCGGAAGTGATGCTGAATGAAACTTGTACTGAACATCAACTCTCAAAGTATCTAAATACTCACAAAATACGCTTGATAATATAGAGAGAGAAAGAGAGCAAGCTTATGTTTCTGGTGTGATTTTCAATTCTAACTTAGCCCTCTATTTATAGGAAAATGTTAGCACGCCGAAGCAGACTTGACCTGCTACCTTATGGCTTTACCTGCTACTATTGCCACCCACCACATTTGGAATAAAATTCAGCACATTTCTTCACCAACCACAAGTGGAGCCCACTCAATTCTAGAATTTTCCACCAAAATCATTTATAAACCTAATTTGTAGATAACCTTGGGCAGGAGCTTGCAGCTTTACCTCCATCGTTTGAGAGGGATGCTATGTTAGATCTGATAGTCCACATACACACAGATCCGTAGATAGCTTTGTATTTTCCTGCATAGACTAGCTTAGCCATTTTGTCATGTACAACACAGATGTATATATCAAACAGTATTATATATGGCAGAGAAATATATTTTGATTTACTTCTCTTTCAGTTGTGCCTTGATACTTGCTTGATATTTACATGTTTCTCTTCAGGGCTTGTGATCTTGATGCATTCTGAACTCATCCTTGATATGTGGACATTGAACCATCACAGGATCTCTCAAAATGGATCATTGATCTATATGTATCCCTACCATCTTTGGTGTCTTGGGACTGGTTTCGGTATGGAAATATGGAGAGGAGTGTGACTTTTCCTCTCTAAGATTAATGCTTTCACCTGAGATGGTCACCGATGATTCTATTTGTGAGAAGCCTAGTTAATTCCATCTTTTATGGATTGGTATTGCTCTTTGAGGCACAACCACAACTTAGATGGTCACCGAATCTCCTATTTGTGAGGATAGGTTAGATAATTTCATCCCCTTGGTCTGAAGCCAATGAAATGTGGTGGATTGAAGGCTAATCCCAGTACCGTGTGATAAGTATTTTTGTTCTGGTAGGGGTTAGACTGAACCATAAATAGCTGCCTACGTACTCCTATTGAAGAGGAGATCAAGTCTGCGTAGTTCAAACCTGGTGTAAGAGGTGCAACGGCGAAAGTGAAAGCAGAAGGGGGGTGGAGAGTTGTTTTTATTATTTTGTTTTTGTAGAGAAAGGGCAGAAATGTTTTTGTTATTTTTTGTTTATTGCGACCGGGCCATATAGAATATGGTTGCCTATGTACTCCCGTGTATCAGGGAGATCAGGTCGACGCAGTTCGCCCCTCAAGATGAATCGTAGCCAAAGAGAAGTGTGAATCCCGTGTGCAAGCTATACTGCGGGGAGAAGAAAGTTTGATCCCATAATGGGGACAAACTGCAGGTGTGGAAAAAGTTTGATCCTATTTTCAGGACAAACTACAAGCGTAGAAAAGTTTAATCCCATATTTAGGATAAACTGCAGGCGTGAAAGGTTCAATCTCGTGTGTAAGATAATCAAAATTGTATGGAAGGTTTGAAATGAGGTGAAATCGAAATTTCTTTGGTTCCAAGTGAGGTGAAACCAGTTTCTTTGGTTTGAAGTATGGTGAAACCAGTTTCTTTGGTTTGAAGTGTATGTTTCCACGAGGCGAGAAGAGTTTGTAAAAGAGGGTTAAAATCGGAATGGTGGTGATTGGATGATCAATACCGGGATGTTTGCTGATGGTAACTTCGATATAGTATCGTTTCACGATTATGCGAGTTGATAAGCTATGGAAATTCATCGCCATCCATTTCACAGTGATGCAAAGCACCTCCTGTCAATACTTCCTTGACAACAAACGGGCCTTCCCAGTTAGGAACGAATTTTCCCTTAGATTGATCTTGGTTGTCAATGATCTTCTTCAAAACTAAGTCATGTTATTTGAACTGCCGTAGCCAAACTTTTCTGTTGTAGGATCGTGCGATCCTTTGCTGATATAATTGACCATGGAAGATTGACGCGGTTCGGCTTTCGTCTATCAAAGACAATTGGTGATACCTGTCTTGTCCCCATTGGTCTTCATCCAACTGAGCATCCATCAATACTCTGAGGGATTCCATTTCCACCTCTATGGGGAGCACTGCTTCCATCCCATAGGCTCATGAGTAGGGGGTTGCCCAGTGGAAGTACGCATAGAAGTTCTATAGGCTAATAAAGTCAGAGGCATGAGGTCAGGACATCCTTTGTGATTGGCGGACATTTTCTGCATGATCTTCTTGATATTTTTATTAGACGCTTTAACAGCACCATTCATCTTTGGATGGTAGATGACAGAGTTAAGGTGTTTGATGTGGAATTTATTACATAACTCCTCCATCATTTTGTTGTTGAGGTTCTTAGAATTATCTGACACAATGACCTCTGGTTGTCCATAACGACAGACTACATTGTTTCTGATGAAAGCAATGATGACTTCTTTGGTAACCTTGGGGAAGGAGGCTGCTTCTACCCACTTGGTGAAGTAATCGATCATGGTGAATATGAATCGATGTCCATTTCTGGCTTTGGGGTCGATGGGCCCGATCACGTCTATTCCCCACATTGAGAAGGGCCATGGCGAACTCATATTATGGAGTTCCCTTGGAGGGGCGTGAATAACATTTCCATGAATTTGGCATTGATAGCACCTCTTGACGTGATCGTCACAGTCAGCTTTGAGTGTTAGCCAATAATGCCCTGTTCCAAGGATTTTCTTGACAAGTAAGGGGCTTCTCATGTGTAGGCCACATACTCTACCATGGATTTCATCCATGAGCCTTTGAGCTTGGTCTTTGTCCAGACATCTGAGGAGACCTAATCCTACATCTCTTTTGTAGAGTGCATCTCCGTTCAGGTAGAATTTCATAGCAAGTCGATGGATCCGCCTCTTCTCAGTTAGGCTCGCCTCAATGGGTGTAGATCCATCTCGCAGATACTCCTTGATATGTTGATACTAAGGGTGGTGGACGGGAGGTAGCTCATCTGATACTTCTCCAACGTAGTTCCCATAAGCTGGGGCCTTTTACAAGGAAAATGTGATGCTTGGCATGTTTTCCTTGTCAGGTATGTGAATCAAGGAGGCCAACGTTGCTAGTACATCCGCAAAATCATTCCTATTGCAAGGAATGTGTAGAAAGGAGATTTCTTCGTACTCCAAAGCCATCTGTACAACTTGCCAATGGTAAGGCAGTGAATGTAATTCTTTAGTTTGATAGATTCTTGTGGATTGCTTGATTACCAATTTGGAATCCCCAAAGACAGTTAACCATCTGATGCCCATTGAATGGAAAAGTTTTAGCCCGGCGATCTGACCTTCATACTACTCAATTTGTGTTGTTGGTCTTGACAAGCTGCAATTGTGGCCGGTGAGATATCTGCTCCCCGTCTTCGGATATTAGAACTGCTCCAGCTCTAGAGCCTTCTGTGTTAATAGCTCCATCAAAATACATTTTCCATGTGTGGAATGCATCGTACTGATGGTATTGTTGAACTGTCATTACCCCTTCATCGGAGAAGTATGTTTCTAAGGGTTTGTAATCCCTTACGATTCATGGTGTCGATTGATCCATGAATTCCTTGACCTTTGACAGACTTTTGCGTCACATAGACGATGTCAAATTGTTGTAGGATCAACTGCCATCTGGACAGTCGACAATTTAGTATGGTCTTACTGAACACATACTTGAGAAGATCCATGCGGGATATGAGATGGGTTATGTGACCATGGAGGTAATGCTGTAACCTCATGGAAGCCCATGCCAAAGCACAACAAGTCTTCTTAATCAGAGTTTACTTGTGTTCACTGATGCTGAATCTTTTGCTGAAGTAATAGATAGCTTGTTCTTGGCCTCTATCGTCTTTATGCCCCAGCATGCAGCCCATGGTATTGTTATTAATGGACAAGTACATAAATAGGGGAACATCATCCCTGGGAGGTACCAAAATAGGAGCGTTGTAAGGAAGGCTTTCTGGCACTCATCATTCCATTTCATGAAGGAGTTCTTCCATAACATCTTGAAGATGGGCTCACAGGTTGCTGTGAGTTGAGAGATAAATCTGCTAATGAAGTTGATTCTTCCCAAAAATCCCCGTATTCCATTCTCTGTCTTAGGAACGGGCATTTCCTTGATGGCTTGGATTTTGGTGGGATCCAGCTCAATCCCTTTGTGGCTGACTAGGAAACCTAGCAACTTGCCTGATTTGACACCAAAGGCGCACTTGGCTGGATTCAACTTCAAGTTGTACTTACGCAACCTATTGAATAACTTTCTAAGATGGTCTAAGTGGTTTTCCTCCCTTCGAGATTTGATGATGATGTCATCCACATAGATCTCTATCTCTTTGTTCATTAAATCATGGAAAAGAGCCATCATAGCTTGCTGGTAGTTTGCCCCGGCATTGATGAGGCCGAATAACAACCGTCTATAGCAAAAAGTTCCCCAAGGTGTGATGAAAGTAGTTTTCTCACGTTCTTCTTCGGCAACCATAATTTGATGGTACCCCGCGAAGCAATCCGCAAAGGAGTACATACCGTACGGAGCAGTATTGTCAATGATAATGTGGATAAAAGGTACGGGAAAGCTATCTTTAAGGCAAGCTTTGTTCAGATCCTAGTAATCCACGCAAACTCGCACTTTTCCTCCTGGTTTAGGTACGGGAACAATATTGGATTTCCACTCTGGATATGTAGACACCATGTTAATGCCAGCTTGAAATCGTTTCAAAATTTCTTCTTTGACTTTTAAACTCCACTCAGGGTTCAATCGCCTGAGCTTCTACCTAACTGGCTTGAACCCTTCCTTAATGGGAAGGCGATGAAGAACAATGTCAGTGGAAAAACCCATCATGTCTTCATGAGACCATGCAAACACATCCTGGAATTGGGTTAATAGCACAACCATGTCATTCTGTTGGTTTGGGGTGAGGTCTGAACCAATCTGGATTAGCCTAGGGCTTTCTAAGGTTCCAAGATTGAAAGAAGTGGTTTGGTCAAGGTTGGGTTTAGATTTGTCTGCGACCCATTCCTTAATCTCCTGAGGTGTCTCAATGTCCTCTTGTATTCCCATAAAGTCTGAGTCCAACTTTGCATCAAAGTTATAGCCCTTTTGGAGAGAAGGCGTATCACCAGCAAGTACAGGCACATCTAAATTTAGAGTCCTGAAATCAAACGATGCTTTCACTTAATATATGAAACTGTTTAATCATACAAAAGTGTTAGCATATACTGATCAAATAACTACTAATACTGTATAGAAAAGTAAGCAATTAAAGTTATCTACAGGGCATAGAGATTTTTCTACCCATTTAACCCTGTTCGACCAATGCGTGGAGTGCTGCTCCAATTATCGAGGGCAAAGTCCTGATGGATTGCAGTGATGGAGGGGTTGTCATTGTCCTCCTTCTCCCGAATGATAACCATGACATCTGGGCAATCATCGTCTGCGTTATATCTGTTTGTATGTTCATCATGAACAATGACGCGTATACCTGACATCATCAAGGCGATGTCATGTTTACGTTTTCGCTCCCTTTCCTCCACTTCGGGATCAGGAATCAACACCTCTTTTACTTTGAATGGTACTGGCTTGGGAAACAGCAGAGCCTTAACATGGGCTGGCACCTTCACTGCTGCTTGTGTTTGTGCGGATTCCTGTGACTGGAATTAACTGAATAACCTAGTCCGACTGTCCCAGTTTGACTGGACATTTGAATAGGGTGCTTAATGTCATGTTGATCTTTACCAAGCCCTTGTCCAGGTTGATGACCCAATGACATCATTTCTTGTGTGGTCGACATAACCTCGACAGAAATCTTGGGTACGGGAAGTGGTGTTCCAATAGGTAGATATTGAGTGTTACTCACTTCTAAAGTATGAAAACTGGTCGGCTCAACTTCTGAATTGAAGCTGATAACTTGTAGACTGCCTTGCTCAGGACATTCTGGCTCAGCGTTGAAAGTGACTAGACTGTTGTTGATAATGTATTTGATTTGTTGATGTAATGTGGAGGGAACGGCTCCAGCCATGTGTATCCATGGTCTCCCCAATAGAAGGTTGTATCCTAAGTCTATCTTAAGGACATGGAAAGATACATTGAATGTATTTGGACCAATCTAAATTTGAAGCTCAATCTTTCCGACGGAATTTCGTCGGGATCCATCGAAAGCTTTGATCACCGTATGGCTACTTTGGATCCTTCTGAGATTGACATTCATCTTCACCAAGGTGGCATAAGGACAGATATTCAGAGATGAAACTCCATCTATCAACACTCCAGCTAACATATACCCGGAGGATAACACTGCGATGTGCAGTGGCTTGCAATGACCGGTCCCTTCGGGAGGTATGTCATCTTCAGTAAAGGATATCACATTGTTGTTGAAAATGTTATCAACCATATGTTGAAAGTTTTCTACATCCACTGATTTTGGTAAGTAGGCTTCTTCCAAAACCTTTAATAAGATCTTTCGGTGCTCCTCGAAAGAGAAAACCAAGTCCAGTATTGATATCTAATGTGGAGCTTCTCTTAAGCTTGAAACCACCTTGGCTTCATTATGGCCTATAGTGCGGAGGAATTTTTCTATCTTCTCCATGGGAATCTTCCCCTTTGCTCTGATGGCGGGCTTCATCACCCTCTGAGGAAGATACAATGGATTTTCCTTCGCCACTGTAGTAGTAGTATGAGACGTGGATCCTTCAACTTTTCCATAATTCAATGGAACTTTGTGTAATCTGACAACATGATATTGTGGCCTGCAATGTAAAGAAATTGGCTAGGGTGCGACCACTTTCAAAGGATTGTCAGCTCCTTTGAGTTGAATTGCTTGTATGGGAAATGCTTTGATAGTCTCAGCATCCTCGTCGGATATAACTGCTACGGATCCCTTCCATTTGGTAGGACATGTATTCCCATTCTCAAGTTGCACAGTGTCATTGTCTGCCAGCTGCGGGACACTGCTATCAATAAGATTTTGAATGAGATGGCGGAGTGCCCAGCATTCTTCTGTGTTGTGACCGCGAGAGTGTGAATGATATTGATAGACTCCATCGGAGTTGAACCGTCTTAAACGGAGATTGATTGGAGGCAGAAGGGAGGTAATTCTTCCTTCGTTGATAAGCATTTGAAATATCTCCTCTATAGATTGGCCAAGATAGGCAAATTCCCTCTGATTGGCAAAATCCCGATGGGCTTTAGCATTTGCTCTCTTTGCAACCTTATCCTCCATAGCTTCGCTTTTTGAAGGTGAGGGTGGAGCATTCATAACAAAAGGCAGGAGATAAGCATGCTCCTTCTTTGATTAATTGGCACATGACTTGATCTTTGGTTGGTCACCGTTACGATTATTCAATTTGCTTGCAAAGAGCTTTCATCTTTCATTCCATAGTAAACTGGAACTTTGAATAATCCCATCTGTCAACATCGTCTTTGATGGTCTAGGATGATTCACCGTTAAAATTGGAACTCTGTCATGTTCTCCAACTGATCATGTTGACATCTTCTTCTTTGTGTTGAGGAAGAGGGTTGTCTTGCACATGAGGTTGATCTGGTTTAGTGACCATGATCTCTCTGTTGTCTATTAAATCTTGGATCTTATGTTTCAAGGCCCAACAATCTTGAGTATCATGTCCAGGTGCTCCGGCATGATAAGCACACTTTCGAGTAGCATCAAAACCCTTCCCATTAGGGTTGGCTGGTGGAAGAAGACGTGTGATTTTCTTCTGAGTGGTCAGAAAAACAAGAATATTCTCGAGCGAGCCCCTTAAGGGTGTGAACGTTCGAGGGCGCTTTACTTCTCCACTTTTAGGCAATGGAAAGTTTAAAGACTGTGCTTGGAAGGGAATGTAGTTTCTCCTCTGTACAGGCATGCTCTGATTGCCTTTCTGACCTTGTAGCATCAAGGAAACATCCTCCTCTTTCTTTTTATGGACCCTCAAAAGTTGTTTCCATAAGATCCGGATTTGATGTGCTTTCGTGGCGCTTTAAGAGCGGCTAGGTCTTGAATCTTACCGGACTTCAATCCCATCTCAGCCATCTCTCCGTGCTTGATCATTTCAGAGAATGGTTTGCCAATACCAGCTAAAAATCTCTCATAGAGAGGAGCTTGCTGTATGTCTATGAAAGTTATGACCATTTCTGATTCCGTTATGGAAGGAATAACTTGAGCAGCCAAGCGCCTCCACCTCTGAGCATACTCTCTGAAAGACTCATTAGACTGTTTCTTGACCTTGGTAATCTGATACCGGTCAGGAGCCATCTAAGATTGAAAACTGTATTGAGTGAGGAAGGCATGAGCTAGCTCTTCCCAGCTATGGATCTTAGAGTTATCTAATCTGGTATACCATGAATGGGCTTCTCCAGTCAGACTCTTCTGGAACAACTGCATTTTGAGCTTCTCATTTTCCGCATAAGATCCAAGTTCTCCAATGAACACTTTTAAATGTGTATAAGGATCCCCTAATCCGTCGTACTTTTCAAAATCAAGAGTTTTGAATTTCTCTGGATAATGAACACCGGGAAATATGCAAATGTCAGCATATGAAACACTTTCATGTGTTACAATCCCTTTAAGAACATAGATAGTTTACTCCATTTAGAGGACCTTCTTCCTGATGTCACCGTTGTCTGGATCTCCTTTGAGATGGGTGTTTTCAGGGTCTTTGTTGGTCGTATCCAACTGAGGTTCTGGAATTGTTTTTTCCAAACCTTGAGTTCCTCCTTTTGCAGAGGATTCTGTATGTGCAGGTATCTTTGTACCCTGAGTAGACTGATGTAGTTCTCTAAGCATAACAGCTAAGTCTGTAATTTGTTTACTCAATCCGTCAAATTCTTCTCGAGAAACAGGATTAGACTGGTCAAAAGAAGAAGACATGATTGGTACGTGTGGGCTCGTGGCCTTTTAGATTTTGAAGCGAATAACAGCCCAATTGCTTCCCTACAAAATACTTATGTAGTTTAGTCTTAGGGATAAAGTAAATGTTATCATAATGTGCCCATTTTAGGAATATTGTCCTGCAAAAACGGGTGTTAATTGATAACATATTATGTATGCATAGATATTCTTCATATTTTCCATTACATATGGATGAACATGGAATAAAATTACAAGTAAATGTTTTTACAAGTAATTGAACATGGAAAGCATGAAGAGACTTTCCTCCGCGTTTGGATTATCAGAGGCTGACCTATCTTAGGGTTACTCTCGCGGCTTTTTGGCATGAAGGTCCCCAGATCATCGCAATCTACTTGACGGAAAGTTAATCTGGTCGTTCAACTAGTGCTAATCTGGGCGGTGCCTTTCATGAACCTCGTTAGAATTAGTCTTCCTACGAGTCCAGTAATCAAACACCGACAGGATAGCCTTTTGGTGGAGGAACCACACAGCATACATTCACATACAACGTGTCTCACCGTTTATGAAAATGATGACATGTGCGAAGCACTAATATCACAGATAGATATTTAGCAGTGCAGTAAGTAAGATGCATTCGTACACATTCATCATAAATGTAAATGCAACATTCACACACAAGAATATAACAATTTTTAAAATCTTGCAATAGCGGCTTAAGCCCTCTTACTGGAGTCCCCAGCAAAGTCGCCACCTGTTGTCGTCGGGATTTTTAGTTGTCCCTTTTCGTTACTTGTTCTTTGGTGTTCTCATTGTTAGGTGAGATTTGTTTGAAAAAACAAGTGAAAAAGGTCCGACATGTATAATGTCGACGATGGACTGTTAAGAGTCACTAGTTGGTATTTTTAACTGGTTGCACCAATGCAACCGAAAATGTTTGCACATTGACCTAGTGTTTTGAGACTGCTAAATGGGTCTTTGAAACCGAGATTCATTATGGGTCCGGGGGCTTGATTATGCGGAGGGAAGGTGTTAGGCACCCCCCGACATCCGTGTTACCACGGTGACCGCCGCTTTCCAAAGAAACTATTATATGAATGTGTGTGTGTGTGTGTGTGGATCAATGTGCAATTATTTGAAAGTAGTGCGAGGCCTCGTTCCCACGTATATATGCAGGGTTTGAATTTATAGAAAAATTCAGTTTTAGACATATATAGCAATGAAGTTTAATAAAAAGAGGTTTTTCAAACCCTGTGCTTAATAGGAATTGAGACCTTTTCATACTTCCATTTTATTGTTAAATGTTCGGCTTGTTTGCTTTTATTTTCGAGATGTGAGGCATCTTGAGAAAATAATATCTGACGATCTTAGAACTCCTCATCAGGAATGATAGCTATCTATGGAAATTAAATACACTATAAATAATGTACAAAGTACAACTACAATTTGAAAAAAAGGTCCATCATGGGAACCGAATCTAGATTCAGTAGACTGAATCTTTGATCATATGATTCCTAGGCTCACATGATACTACAGTTTGTATGAAAAACAGTAAGCAGTAAGCAGTTATATATATATATATAAAAGTGATATATAAATATATATATATATATATATGTGTGTGTGTGTGTGTGTGTGTGTGTGTGTCTGTGTCTGTGCATGATCAACCACCACGAAGCAACTCTATGGGGGATCGTAAATGTAAATAAAGCAGTAAATGCAATCAACCGCCACAGAGTAAACTCCAGGCGGGACTGAATGTAAATAAAACAGTAAAAGGCCTCGAAGTAAACTCCAGACCTAATAGAAATATAAATATATATATATATATATATATATATATATATATATATATATCTAAAAGCGATAAATATTGGGATATAAAATCCGGGCTCATCGAATATGTCCAAATGACAATTATATATATAAGTATATATATATATATATATATATATATATATATATATATATATAAGCGGTAAATGCTAGGATGTAAAATCCGGGCTCATCGAGATATATAAAACAGCATTATATATATATATATATATATATATATATATATATATATATATAAGTAGGTAAACGCTCGAGACATAAAGTCTAGGCTCAATCAAGGCATAACTCGATAATGTTAGTCCATATATAAAATATATACATATATAAGTATATATATATAGATGAAATGAAAACCACGGATATCAAATCAAAGGCACGCTATATTATCGACTCTCGATGTGTAGAATAGTGTGTGCAAAAATGAAGAAAAGGCTTTATAGAGTGTTAGAAGGCTTACGGTGGGCACCAAGCGAGCTTCTATGACTCTAAATGGATAAACACTCGACTCCATTTGGTAAATGTATAGCTATATGTGAGCTAACAGGTGTTTAAAAAGAGCAAGCACCCAATATATGGTGTGTATAAAGCAAATTGGACAAGGCTTCCTCGGTTTTTTTCTTTTTTAAATGGCTACCCCAAGCCCTCTATTTATAGAGGGGAGCTATGAGTGTACCATGACTACAGGGGTGCCCCGAGCTCCATGGGTCCGTCGTCTCTAAAATCGTGCACTCGTGCCTTTGTGATATCGCTTCGTGCTTGCGAGAACTTCAATTCGAGCATCCGAATGAGGTATATAAGACCTTCTTCAGACCCCTTGTGTCAAGAGTTGCGCAATGACATGAGATTAGAGGTTGTAAGAAGTCAGGAAGAGGGGACCATGCCTATGATCTTCAAGCTTCAAATTCTATCCAGGTTGTCTTTGCCACGCCGCAATAGTCACTCGAGATTGGAACTCACTTGGTTTCTTGAAGGACATTGTTGTATGTATGTATGTATGAAATGTTGAGGCGACTTGCATATTGAGGTATCAAGATGACATTTGACTCCTCATCGGGATTATCATGGATTTGAGTTGAAAGCGAGCGTTGCTTTCGAGGTTATATCTCGAGATTGGGTTTCTTTGCAGTGTTTGAATGCCGCAATATCATCTGCGAGGGTGCCTATCTTCCCGATGTTAGCTCCGGGTCTGCAGTATGAGTGCCTTAGTAGGAGGTCTGAGATTGAAGCTGATTGCATTTGAAACAAGCATTTTCGGGATTATCGCCGGAACTGCAACAACATTCCTTGGGGTTATCTCCAAGGACGAAACTCGGGGTTACCTCTGAGGTTGGAAATGATGTCCCCGGTGTGTGTTCCGAGGTTTGAAAGGAACTTCCGGTAGTATCCGGAATGGATTGAACTTCCGGTAGTATCTGGAATGGGTATGAACTATCTTCTAGGGTTATCTCCGAAAGATGATTCTGCCCTCTTGCAATGTTAGTAACAGGTGTGCAGAAAATTTCGAGTGTCTACACACATACACATCAATATATCAGTCTAAAGACATCTTATTCTCTAGATCTAGCTTGGTCAAACGCTGTCAGAAGGCGTGTTCTTCCCATTTCTGGAAATTCCAGAAACTGCACTTCGTGACCGAATGGTCTAGTTTGACCATTCACTACACTCGATCTATTGACTGTTTATGGGATCTAAAGTCATGTATCTAAAGTCCATATAACAGACTATAATCCAGATATAACAACATCATCAAACAACATAACATCTGATAGATCTTGGCTTGACAAAAGCTTGTCAGACACTGATTTTGAGTTTCTGGGTTACCTAGAGACTCTTTGGTCAAGCTCGGTCAATGGTGTTTGACCATGATTATCTGACATTCTAAGCATGATCCGGTCCTGCTACAAGTTTTAGATCACAGACCTCATAGCACACTACATGTTCAAACATTAAAAACACAAAAATCATTAACAGCCAGAAATCTACAAGACCTGACATTCGGTTGTCAAACACAAATTCCAGTTTTTTCCAGATTTTGAAAAATGACAAATCCGAGCCTATAGATGTTATGGATCCAACATCTATCAACCCAGATCATCAATATACACTACATATAACATGTTTAACACACAAAAACTAACATCTAACATAAGATCAAAAGTCAGATTTAGTTTAGGGTTTATACCTCTCTACGAACAAATTCTGATTTGTTGGCTACTGATTTGTTATGTGTGTTAGTGGGGCTTTATTTGGGGATTGAAACACCTTAGGATTTCGTGGGTTTTAGAGAGAGAAGATCTAGGTTGAGTATAAGTGTATGACTGAGCAAAAATGTGCACTTTTCTCTCTCTTAGCCTATTTCTATATCTTAGATGCATTGAATCTAAACTTGCAAGGTGTCAAAGGGGATAAGATTGGCTGAGATTTGAGCACATGGGAGATCTAGAGTTGGTGACTTGCCAAGATATGGCAAGATTTGCAAGTAACAAATCTTAGAATGTGACAAAAAGGGTAATTAGGTCATTTTCTTGCAATTTTAATGGTATTCTTTTCCATGGTACTGGAATCTAGGTTTTAATCAATAAATTTTAAACCTTAAGGTTTCCCAAATAATTTCTAAGGTTTGAAAAATTAAGTTTAAAGTTTAATAAAATTTTAACTAAAACTTACTAATTAAAATTAGGGTTTTAATAGAAAATTAGGGTTTTTAATAATACTTAGGGTTTCTTGATATTATTAGGGTTCTCCAAATTATGAATTAGGGTTTCCTAATTAACATTATAATTTACTAAAATAATAATTAGAGTTTCTAGTCAATAATTAGGGTTTACCTAATTAGCATAATATAATAATTGTCATTAATCACGTACCACAATTCTTTACCAATCGCAAACTCCGGTTTGAGTTTTAAGTTAGGGTTTAACGAATTAATATTAGGGTTTTGACATTATACACCATAATTGACCAACCATTAATAATTCGTACATTCAGTACATATTTATAGTACTAAAATAAAAATAATATTATAATATTATTCTCATTTCTTATTCTAAATCCAGGATTAGGGTTTCGATTCCATATCTGATTTATCTAGCATATATAACATTATTAATTAAGTTAAAATAATAAACTTAACTAATCTAAATAAATTCACATAATAAAATAGTTATTATAATAATACTAATAATCATTTCATATATTATTTAAATAATATATAAATTTATTTTCATGGAAAATAAGTACTAAAATCATTTATACTATAAAATTAATTACTATAAAAATATTGTTTATAATGATTAATAATTCTTTAAAAATTTATTTGTAATTATTGAAGAAATAAATAAATTTTTATTTATCACAAATATACATACACATTACACATACACATATTTCCACCTTTATAAAAATAAAAAAAAATTTATACTCAAAATTTCTTATTTATTTATATAGAATATATCGGAGTTATTACAAGGGGGTTGAATAATTAATTCAAATTTATGAATTTTCGGGTAGAGGGAGTATTTTTTACTTTCATTTGCTCAATTATTTAAACATTAGAAGCTCCAATATTTAAAGTAAGTTCAAAGTAAATTTTGAATCAAGTTTGATTAACTAGTAGTCAATAGTCACATATACATTATAACTCGCACTCTCCATAAATATAATGAAATAAAATAAACTTTTTATAACTATATAAATTGTAATCAATGTATTGAGGATATATAAATAAAAGTTCTCATAAACATATTATTAAAGTTTTAATAAAGTATTTGAGAAAAAATAATTAAATATTCATGTGTAAGACCCCAACTTTTATGAATAAAGAATAATATGAAAGTAAAGAATTTGTATGAATATGTATTATATATACATGAATGAAACTATATGTGAGAACATATATGCATGGTGATTAAAAGACTTTAACTTTCATAAGTTATGATCAATGGAGCTAAAAGTAGTTTATAACTTAATAAGTTATTAGTTCATGGATGAATAAAGTCAAAATCCAACAATGGAAATAAGTTGTTGTATTAGGTATATTGATGTGTTCATAGAATTAATTGAATGCAATGAAAGTAATGAACAAATCATAAGTAATGAAGATTTGCCGAAAATCGCATGATTGGACGATGATCGTCGAATTCGTGAAATTCCCGAATTAGAAGTCAAATTTTGAGTTTGAACTCGGAAACATTTTTTTCCAATGGAGACAAGCCATATTTGGCATTCTAGAGTTGCGGACTCGAAAATGACCGAATTTCGACTTAAAATGAAGAAACGAGCATTGAACATTCACGAACGTTTATCGTTTATGTAAAAATGAACCAATAGGTGAATTTTTAGCAAACGAAGTCAAATACATAAAATTCATGCATGAACGCGTAGATTACGTAATTTGTGAACTGTAGGCTTTTGAACGAGCAAATTCAGACTTATAACGAAGAAGTTATGCGTCCGGGAAGTTCACAAAATTTATTGTCTGTAAAAATTTTCTTGTGCACAGAGTTGGCGCCGCGGCGCCAACCCTAGACCAAATGATGGCGCCAACGCTCCATGCACAATACAAGACCCTCTCTGCAGTGGCGGCAGCTTGCCACTGAAAGTAAGGACTTCATGTGCCATGATGCAAGTCAAGGGACAATGCCATTTATTAACTTCATGTGCCGTACGAGATGTAATGATATATAAAAGCCTTGCTCAGGCCTTGACCTCGAAACAAGGATAATAATGAATGATTTTAATTACAAAGAAAAGAAAGTTAATTGATCTAAAAGTAAACAACCTAAGGGGTATAAAGTAACATTGTTTAAACTTTGTTAAACCTTAAGGATGTTGTATAAAGATTGAGATAACCTAGTCAAATATGAATGCAAGTTTAATGATAAGCCGGAATGGATAGTAAATGAATTTAATACACAATTAGATTGAGATGAAGGGTAAGATAGTCATATACATACTTGGTTATATATGACTTAATATGAGGCATTATGTGATCATGTGTTGTATAGACTTGAAAGATTAAATCATAAAGTAATTATACCGTAGCAGACGCTGAAGGCAATTATTCTAACTCCTATCTCAGTTCAACCTGAACAAGTTTTGAAGTTCATGTATTCTTACGCATGAACTAATGTATGATGAAGTTAAAGCCAATCCTTTCAGCTGGACTTTATATATTGAGTGGATTATTGATAATCTATTCGTCTGTCATCAAATGTTATTATCTTTTGTCAACTGCTTGATATGGTTCTCAAAAGAAGACTGAAATGTTAAACAAATATTTTTGTCGTTAAACGACAGGCACGCAAGGTTGCCACCAATTAAACGTACATACGTTTAATGAATATAGTGTTGATCAACATAGAGTACAATAGGCTGATCACCTATAAGGGCTCGTAAGTAATACCGGGCTTACGGACTTAGTTCTGGGTTATCCTTTTCAAAGAAGAATGAAATACTAAAGGTCTCTGACCGAAGTGAATGTTTTACTGAATATTGTTATTATTGTAAAACATTTTGAAAGAAAGATGAAGTGCTATTTTGAATCATCAGTAGTACTTCATAACTATTGTTCAGTTATTGAAGATATACGATTCGTATGTGTCAAGCATGTTGTTTGTTGAAATTGTCATACTTGCTGAGCTAGTTATGCTCACTCTTTCTTGAACCATATGAATGCAGCTAAGATTGAACGTCCCAAAGGATCAAATAAGGATAAAGGAAAAGTTAAGGCAGATCGCTAAGCTGTCTATCTAATAGTATAGGTTAATGTTGTAATGTTATTGATATTATAACAAAGAACCTTTATAATGGGTTTAGAACTTGGGACAATGTAAATATTATTTTGATAATATAGAAGAGATATTCGTTCTTTTGAGGCTATTCAATTGAATGAATGTATGAATGTTAGTACAGTATAGCACCATCTGTCAGGTTGGAAGATACCCGGATTTGGGGGCGCTATAGGTTGGTATCAAAGCCTAGGTTATAAAACTTAAGGGGGAAATTAGAACCTTAAGTCATAACCTTAATAAAGAAGTAAAAGATGAAAGATAACCTTATAAAAATGCATTATATTATGTTATGTGTTTTTATTATTTTCCTGACGTGTACTAATCAAACTATATTGTTTTATTGTAGATGTCAGGAGAAAATGATATGTATAGAGATATACATGTAGTGAGCGAGGATTCGATTAATCTAGTAGAGATACTACCCAATCCCGTAGCAGTAGAACTAGAGGTGGTGACAATCGAGTCAGGAGACTCGGACAATTTAGACTACATGTCTATATTTGATGGCATGCTAGTGTAAGAGGTGGACGTGATGTCCTTTGATCAGGTTCCACCTACAGAAGAGTTGACTACTGAAGTCAATGAAGGCCTTTGTTCATGTCGATTATTGGATAGAAACGTCCACTATTGTCAGGAGGTCAAGGAGTTTAAAGAGGAACTCCAAGTAGTCCGGGAGGACAAATTGAGTATGGAGGGCATGTGGGAAGAGGAACACGATGATCGTGTTTTGGCCAAGGACAAGGTCCATGAGCTGAAACACGAAGTCTTTGAGCTCAAGCAGGAGCTAAAGACTATGGAACGGAAGGTAGAGAGGATGTCCTATATATATAGGAGTTCTCATGTGGATTTCAATGACAAGTAGTTGGGTGTCCAGGTGAAGAAGAAGCGGACTCGACATCTTGCTCGGTTGGGATGTCATTGTCGGTATGGCCACGAAAGACTTTGAAAATGCCATTCGGCAGATGTAATCTAGTAATAGATGGAATAGTTTAGATATGTAAATATTATGTATCTAGTAGTGACGTAAAACCCTCTTTTGTATATCAAGGGTAGTCTTTTGTAAATCCCAATTTTTGGAAAGCAATTGCGGGATGGTAATGTAATCAGCTTAGGCTGTGTAATGTAATCAATATAAGTCTTTTTATGGAACATATTGAGTAATGAGTATGAGTTATTATTTCATTACGAATAATAACCAAACAACAAGAAGAAAGTAATAATGATGTGTTGTTTTCTTAACAACAAATGCCACCAAGAAGAAGAGACAACGAAATCAAGATTCTAATGTTAATCAACCTGGGAGGAGGTCCTAAGTTAATCCAATCTGAGAGTTCGTTAATCTTTTAACGGTAGCGTTTAATAGAATCGGGGCTAATGTACCCATAAATCACAGGGTAGTACGAGCTACTACTACTTTTAAGGATTTTAAAAGTGTCGGTCACAGGAGTTCAAAGGAACTACGGACCCAATTGAAATCAAGCGTGGATGAAAAAGAAATTGAGAAAGCATTTGTTATAACAAATGTTGATGAAAGGTCGAAGGTTTCCTTTGCAACCTATATGATGAAGGGTGAGGCCAATTTACGGTGGGAGGAAATCAGTTAGGTAAGTAGGTATAGAAAATTTAACGTGGGTAAGGTTCGAGGAGAGATTTTCTTTGAACGATTTTCCCACGAGCATGCGAGGAAGAATGGAATGCGGTTTCTTGATTTGAAACAAGGGATATAGCGGTTCTCGGATCTTGCCAAGTTTAATGAATGTAGCAAGATTTGTTCCACATCAGTGGACCTTTGAAGTGAGAAAGGCTAGAAGCGATTGACGGGGCTTGAAACCACGGCTCTATAAATGCCAATTTACGTGTTCAAAGTACTTCCTTTGGAACCATATTAGAAAGAAGGCAATAATTGCTTAAGTTGGGAATGAGGGTCTCAACCAGTACCACAAGGATAAGAAAAATAAGGGGAAAGTTGATGGGGGAATCAAGACCGAAGGAGCTAGTGGTAGTGGCGACGGTCAAAAGAGGAAGGTTTTAACTCTGGAAATACCGGAGTAAAGCAAGGGGATCCTAAAAGAAGGATGGAGGCCTGTAAAACCTGAGGGAAGACTCATTTAGAAGTCTGTCTCAAAGGAAAGACAATATGTTATAACTGTGGTCAGGACAAGAATATTTCGCCTAACTGTCCCAATCTGAAGAAAAACCATGGATGTTTTGTATGTGGATCAACTGACCACATAGCAAAGAACTGTCGAAAGAAGGGGACAGATGGAAATAAGGGAAATAATAGCGGTAAGTTAGCTATTAGTGGTCCAGCTCAACCGGGTAGATCAATGGCCAGCACCTTTAATATGACGGTCCAAGATGCGGTGAAATTAGGGGATGTAGTTGCATGTATTATCCCGATCAATAATATAAATGCTTACGTGCTATTTGATTCGGGTGCTACTTGTTCATTTAGAGCATGTGATTTTGCTAGACGATTAGAATTACTTTCCGAAAAGCTGCTTATACCTTTGATTATTAAGGTAGCAAACGAAGAAATAATTCCTGTTGAAGATATTCATAGGAATTGTTGCGTAGATATACGGGGTTATAAATTATCGGTGGATTTAATCTGGAATAAAGTTGGGAGAATTTGATGTAATTCTTGGAATGGATTGGTTGATTAACCATAGAGATATTATAGATTTCCAGAAGAAATGTGTGAGCATTAGGACGTTGAAACAACCTCCTGTAGTATTTTACGGTAATAAATCGTCGGGACGTTCGTGTTGTCTTACAATGACACAAACTAGAAAACTTTTAAGGAAAGGATGTGTGGGTTACTTGTGCCATGTTGTTGACACCTAGGGAGTGGGAGCAACCATGGAACAAATACCCACAGTAAACGAATTCATGGATGTGTTTCCAAGGGAATTACCGAGGTTACCACCGGATCGTGAGATCAAATTTGTAATAGACATTGTACCAAGAGTGGCACCAGTTTCAAGGGCACGGCATCGTATGACGCCTGTGGAAATGAAGGAGCTAATGGTTCGATTCTGAGAACTATTGGATAGGAAGTACATTCAATAAGTGTTTCCCCCATTGGGGTGCACCGGTATTATTTGTCAAGAAGAAAGACGGATCGTTAAGGCTTTGTATTGACTATCGAGAGTTGAACAAGTTAACGATAAAGAATAAATATCCATTGCCCAGGATCGATGATCTTTTTGATCAGTTGAAAGGGGCAAAGTATTTTTCTAAAATAGATTTGCAGACGGGGTATCACCAATTGAAGGTTAGAAAGGAGGACATACCAAAGAAGACATCCAGGACTCGTTATGGTCATTACGAGTTTCTGGTAATGTCATTTGGGTTGACGAATGTACCAGCTGCATTTATGGACATGATGAACAGAGTGTTCAAACCATATTTGGACACGTTCATCGTAGTATTTATCGATGATATTCTAGTCTATTCTAAGATGCCAGATGATCATGCTGAACACTTAAGATTAGTGTTGGAGACACTAAGAAAGGAGAAGTTATTTGCAAAATTCACTAAGTGTGAATTTTGGCTGGAGAAGGTACAGTTTTTAGGTCATGTCATTTACCAAGAAGGGATTTCAGTGGATCCAGCAAAGGTAGAAGCAGTGATAAGCTGGGAACAACCAAAAACGCCGACTAAGGTGCAGAGTTTCCTAGGGTTAGCGGGATACTATCGGAGATTTATCCAAGATTTTTAGAAGATAGTTACCCCGTTGACTAACTTGACAAGGAAGACGGTGAAATACGTATGGACGGATAAATGTGAAGACAGTTTTCAAGAACTGAAGAAAAGATTAAGTGAAGCGCCTGTCTTGTCATTACCCGATGACACAGGAAATTTTGTAGTTTATAGCGATGCTTCGCATAGAGGACTTGGTTGCGTGCTCATGCAGCATGGCAAAGTCATTGCGTATGCATCACGGCAGTTGAAGATTTATGAGAAAGTTTATCCTACTCATGATCTGGAACTGGTCACGGTAGTATTTGCCCTAAAGATATGGAGACATTATCTTTATGGGGAGAAATGTGAGATATATACGGACCATAAGAGTCTAAAGTATATCTTCACTTAGAAGGAGCTGAATATGAGACAGAGAAGATGGCTAGAGTTGATAAAGGATTACGATTGTGAAATCCTGTATCACCTGGAAAAAGCCATGTAGTTCTTAAGCGCCTTAAGTAGGAAGGGTCGGGAAAAGTTATCTATGTTAACGACTCAAGATGAGTTAATAACAGAGATGGCTAGGATGGAAATAGAAGTAAAGATGCCAAGTGATTCGAGGTAGATACTATTTACGATGGAGATGCAATCTACCATCGTAGAGAGAGTCAAGGAGGTACAACTCAAGACTGACGAGTATAACCAAATAAAGAAGCGGTTATCTGATAAAGAAGATACTAAGTATAGTCTTGGTAATGAGGGATTATTAAGATTTGAAGGAAGAATTTGGGTTCCAAATGAGACGGAAATAAAGGAGCAAGTGTTACAAGAAGCTCATAGTGCGAGGTACTCGATATATCCTGGTAGCACTAAGATGTATCAAGACCTTAGACAGAGTTTTTGGTGGCCGAACATGAAGGGAGAAATAGCTGAATACATGAATAGATGCTTAACTTGTCAAAAAGTTAAAGCTGAACATCAAAGACCAAGCGGCTTGTTACAGTCATTGGAGATTCCATAATGGAAGTGGGAGCATATCACGATGGACTTCGTGGTGGGACTTCTAACAACGACAAAAGGGTAAGATTCGATTTGGGTAATAGTAGACCGGTTGACGAAATCGGCTCACTTTTTACCAATTAGGGTCAAGTATAACTTAGACCAGTTAGCTAAAATCTATGTTAAGGAAATTATTTCTAGACATGGAGTACCAGTATCGATTGTGTCAGATCGTGATCCACAATTCACATCGAACTTTTGGAGAAGTTTGCAAGAATAGTTAGGAACACAGTTGAAGTTAAGTACAGCGTATCATCAACAAACTGATGGGCAGAGCGAGAGGATAATTCAGACGTTGGAAGATATGTTGAGGTCTTGCATCATGGATTTCAAGGGTAGTTGGGATGATCACCTACCACTTGTAGAGTTTGCGTATAACAATAGTTATCATGCAAGCATAGGCATGCCGCCTTATGAATCGTTGTACGGAAGAAGGTGCAAAACACCATTGTATTGGGATGAAGTGGGAGAACACCGGATGCTAGGACCATAATTGTTGCAGCAGACAGCGGATGAAATAAAGTTAATTCGGATGCATCTTGTGACAGCTCAAGACAGACAGAAGAAATATGTGGACTCGCATTGATTAAATCGAGAGTTTGAAGTAGACTCGTATGTATTTTTAAAGGTATCTCCCTAGAAAGGAAAGATACACTTTGGAAAGAAAGAAAAGTTAAGTCCAAGGTTTATAGGACCTTTTGAGGTATTAAAAAGGGTGGGAGAGGTAGCTTATATGATAGCATTACCTCCAGATCTAGAAAGAATACATAACGTGTTTCACGTATCTGTATTACGTCCGTATAAGCCGGATTATAAGCACGTAATCGAATATGAGTCGATTCATATCGAGAAGGACTTAACATATGAAGAATCGCCGATTCAAATCATTGATAGAAAAGAGCAAGTTCTGCGGAACAAAGTAATACCATCAGTAAAGGTATTATGGAAGAACCACGATCTTGCGAAGAAGCAACGTGGGAATTAGAAGAAAAGATGAAGAAAAATTTTCCTCATCTATTTGATTAAAGTAAAACGAGATTTTGGGGACAAAATCTTTATAAGGGGGGAAGAATGTAACGACCGAGAAATTCGGATTTTATTGTAAAATGATTTTATTAAATTAAATAATAATAAAATTATATTCTATGTGATATCAAGATGGTTGTCATTTTATAACCTAATGATGTTGGAATGTCGTAGTACTTGAGCTACGTGAAGGAATTAAAGTGTTTGAATTTCTAAGGCGAAAATAAAAGTTTTAGAGAAATTTTTGAAAACACTATTCATCGGTATTTGCTCAAGAATTATTTTTGAAATTAAAAAATACGTAATGATAGAATATCGATGTAAGACGGAATATGTAATAATAATCTAGTTATGAAAAGCGTAATATTTAAACTTGCGGATTTAATTTGAGATTATTAAGGAAAGTTAAATATTAGTAAGTTATAATTGTATGATACTTAGGTATTATACAAGATAATGAAAACAGTATAATCTGAAGTATTATACGAGTTTAATATGAAAGATGGAATATCGTATATAATGAATTTGTATACGAATTATAATACGAGAATAATACATAGACAATATGTATATGTATTAAGCAATGTTAATGGACTTGGAAGATTGGTTAACAATTGGTACAAGCCCAATTAAATTAAATGGTATGGCCCAATGCTCATTAATAAACAAGTGAGTGTTTGTTAAAGCAAGCCCAAAGGTTAAGTTAATTAAGCCAAGCTAGAATCCATGAGTTGATTGACCCATGGGGCAAACCATATTGATATGGTTAATATGTGGTAACCAAGTTAAATGAGTGGTGACCAAGTGTTAGAAGTAATGACCAAGATAATGTGATGATCAAGTTGATGTAATGACCAAGTAATGTAATGACCAAGTAAAAGAAGTAATGGCCAAACAAAGGATAGGATTTGTGCTATCCAATTAATGAATAGTAAGGAGGTGACTTAAGGAGGTGGGATTGGTTTAATGACTAAATTACCCTAACCTTGGAAATTCTATAAATAGAGAAGGCTTACAAGCCATTTGTTACTTGTTCAAACAATCCAACTCATATAAACTGCTTAATTGTTAGGGAGCTTAAGTTTCAAATAAGTCACTTTTATTTAGAAGAAGAAGAAGAAGAAGACTACTTACCAAGACTTCAAAAGTAAGACTTCTTCTCTACTTATCTTCTATCTCTATCATGATAGGTTGATAAGAAAAGTTAGATTAAGAAACATGAACGTTAAGAAGTAAGAAGAATGTGTAAGCAATGAACTTAAGCCACATAAGTTGGTAATAAGTCATTTAAACTAGCATAAGTTATGAACTTATGAAGAAGTAATATGAACTTGTTATAAGTTTATTTTAAGAAGTAATATGAAAGGAGAGAATTTGTATGAATATGTATTATATATACATGAATGAAACTATATGTGAGAACATATATGCATGGTGATTAAAAGACTTTAACTTTCATAAGTTATGATCAATGGAGCTAAAAGTAGTTTATAACTTAATAAGTTATAAGCTCATGGATGAATAAAGTCAAAATCCAACAATGGAAATAAGTTGTTGTATTAGGTATATTGATGTGTTCATAGAATGAATTGAATGCAATGAAAGTAATGAACAAATCATAAGTAATGAAGAATTTCCAAAAATCGTGAAATTCCTGGATTAGAAGTCAAATTTTGAGTTTGAACTCAGAAATGTTGTTTTCCAATGGAGACAAGTCATATTTGGCATTCTAGAGTTGCGGAATCAAAAATGACCGAATTCCGACTTAGAATGAAGAAATGAGCATTGAACGTTCACGAATTTTTATCGTTTACGTAAAAATGAACCAATAGGTAAATTTTTAGCAAACAAAGTCAAATAGATAAAATTCTTTCATGAACGCGTAGATTACATAATTTGTGAACCGTAGGCTTTTGAACGAGCCAATTCAGACTTATAACAAAGAAGTTATGCGTCCGGGAAGTTCACAAAATTTATTGTTTATAAAATTTTACGGTGCCGCCTGAGAGTTGGCAACATAACCACCCTAGACCAAATGATGGTGCTTGCAACTCCATAGCCATGCATCAAGACCTCTGCGCAGAGTGGTTTAAGTAAGCGTGGCCCATCGAGTAAGAACTTCATGTGCCTTGACTGAGTCCGGACACATGAAGCTGTTAACTTCATGCCATGACACATGATGTAAGTATAAAGCCATTTGCATCATCGCCCTCGAGAACAAGGATAGTGATGAATGCTTTTAATTACAAAGAAAAGACAGTTAATTGATTTAAAAGTAAACACAACCTAAGGGGCATAAAGTAACATTGTTTAAACTTTGTTAAAACTTAAGGATGTTGTATAAAGGTTGAGATAAACTAGTCAAATATGAATGCAAGTTTAATGATAAGTCGGAATGGATAGTAAATCAATCTAATACACAATTAGATTGAGATGAAGGGTAAGATAGTCATATACATACTTGGTTATATATGACCTAATATGAGGCATTATGTGATCATATGTTGTAAAGACTTGAAAGATTCAATCATAAAGTAATTATACCGTAGCAGACGCTGAAGGCAAGTATTCTAACTCTTGTCTCAGTTCAACCTGAATAAGTTTTAAAGTTCATGTATTCTTATGCATGCACTAATATATGATGAAGTTAAAGCCAATCCTTTCAGCTGGACTTGATATATTAAGTGGATTATTGATAATCTATTCATCTGTCATCAAATGTTATTAACTTTTATCAACTACTTAATATGGTTCTCAAAAGAAGACTGAAATGTTAAACAAATGTTTTTATCGTTAAACGACAGGCACGCAAGGTTGCCACCAATTAAACGTACAAATGTTTAATGAATGTAGTGTTGATCAACACAGAGTACAATAGGTTGATCACCTAGAATCGCTCGTAAGTAATACTGGGCTTACGGACTTAGTTCCGGGTTGTCCTTTTCAAAGAAGAATGAAATACTCAAGGTCTCTGAACAGAGTTAATGTTTTACTGAATATTGTTATTATTGTAAAACATTTTGAAAGAAAGATGAAGTGCTATTTTGAATCATCAATAGTACTTCATAACTATTGTTCAGTTATTGAAGATATACGATTCGTATGTGTCAAGCATGTTGTTTGTTGAAATTGTCATACTTGCTGAGCTAGTTATGATCACTCTTGCTTGAACCATATAAATGCAGCTAAGACTGAACATCCCGAAGGATCGAATAAGGATAAAGGAAAAGCTAAGGCAGATCGCTAAGCTGTCTATATAATAGTATAGGTTAGTGTTGTAATGTTATTGATATTATAACAAAGAACCTTTATAATGGGTTTAGAACTTGGGAAAATGTAAATATTATTTTGATAATATAGAAGAGATATTCGTTCTTTTGAGGCTGTTCAATTGAATGAATGTATGAATGTTAGTACAGTATAGCACCATCTGTCGGGCTGGAAGATACCCGGATTTGGGGGCGCTACATGTGTCACCACAAGGATAATATTTTTCTTTTTTGAATATATGGAAGTGCTAGGTTGGACTTAACTTGGATAATTTTGATTTGGATGTGCCAACACTTGATCAAAATAATCTAAGAGGCAAAACAAAAGGAGCTACATGATGATGTAATTGAAAAGAGTTGTCTACCTATTTATTTATATATAGTTTGTTGTGTCACCACAATGCTATATACATTTGAAATGAGATCCTTATTCTCATAGCAAATCTTTAATTAGATTTTGCCGAACTATATAAGTGAGGGTAATATAGTTTGAAGAAAATAGTGGGAGATACCAATTTTAAACTAGACCTAAATTATTTTGGTAATTAATAAAAGAATGTATGTTAAAATGTTGTTAATTACAAATTCATTTACAAAATTTTACAATGTCTAAATTACTATCATTGCGTAGCATATTAGATGTTAAATTAATCGGATCGAATTAAACAGGTTGTTTAAGGAATTTAAGAATAGTTCTCATGGCTAAAAAACTATCTTATGTCCTTAATATGTCTTTCCTATAATGGTTGCAGACAATGGCTCTGAGGAAGAGATTACTACTTTTAGAAAGTGGCAAGATGATGCACAGTTGGCTCAATGCATCATGCTCACATCCATGAGTAACGAGCTTCAGCTTCGGCATGAAACTATAGTTGCTCTAACTATATTCCTGCACATCAAGTAGTTGATGGTGAGGAAAGTATGACTGATAGATATCAGATATTTAAGGAGCCCTTCCGATCTAGAATAACCAATGACACTATAGTACATACACATGTCCTAAACGTGATCAATTTGATTGAATAATTAGGATAACAGGTTTTGTCATGGATGGAGAGTTGAGCTAATATTTGATCTTGTACTCACTCCCGGACTCCTTTCACAATTATTGTGAATTTTTCATATGAACAAGCTAGATATCAGCTTCGTTGATTTGCATAACATGTTGAAAAATAGCTGAGAGTTACTGTGAGACCCAGATTTTATCAATAAAGATTTAAATTTTGTTGAAATAATTTTTTAATATTATGGTGTGAATTTAAGATAATATTATAGTTGTGGGTAGTATTTATAAATTTTGCAAAGTATGCAAGTGATTATATTATATTCGATTGGTCGGGAAATATTCGGTTTAGTAGGGAATATTAAATAAATATGGCTCAATCATTGGTGGACCCCACAACGAAATTATTGTCGGATTGAGAAAATGACAAAAATATTTTATTGAAATAACGACGGAAGTTTTACTGGTTGATCTTGTTGAACTACTTTCATTAGTAAAAATACGATGTCGTGTGGTTGCATAGTAGCACACGGTATTGATTATTGATGCTTATGTGAGAAGTCACTCGGTTTGATTCCATTATTGTCGATTAATAATATGAATTATTATAATGATAATGACGTTTTGTTTTATTCAGTATTATTAATGTAATAAAATGCGAAACATCTTTTATATAAAAATGAATACTTTATTAAAGTTATTCTATAAATAGAATATATTATATTTTATTATGCATAGTGTTGCATAGTGTTTTGCATAGTGTTTTGCATAGTGTTGCATAGTGTTTGCATAGTAAAATGTTTTTATATAAATAGAATATATGATATTTTATTTAAAAGATTTTGCTTTAAATATGGACCGTCAGATTAAAGTAAATCAATCTGACCGCTCATGGATTAATTACTATGCATTCTATTTTCCTATAAATAGAAGCTCATTCCTTCATTATTTTCTTACGAATTCAATTTGAAACTACTGAGAGAAATTAT
Organism: Panax quinquefolius; assembly: GCA_020205615.1. NCBI lineage: Eukaryota > Viridiplantae > Streptophyta > Magnoliopsida > Apiales > Araliaceae > Panax > Panax quinquefolius. The sequence goes on along the minus strand of CM035163.1, from coordinate 99,798,401 downwards.
AGAGAGAAGCTATAGAGAAAAATCTATAGAGAGAAAGAAGAAGAGTATTCGGTACTTCACTACTTTGATATCCAAAGTCTTTTACTACGGTAAGGGGTATTATTTGTTGTACTGTAAGAAGTGTTATTCTTTCTTATTCATGAAGAGAACTTCATTATTCCATTCATTATTATTCTATTGAATAACTTTGTAAAAAGTGGTATACCCTATACATAACTTTTATATCGCGGCATACCCTATACTTGGTGAAATCCTTATGTTATTCCATTCTTATTTATTCTATTGGAATAACTTTTATATCACGCGAATCCCCCTATACTTGGTGATCTTCTTCATTATTCCATTCTTTATTATTACATTGGAATATCCATGCATGTGTTTTACACAGGACTGGTTCCATTGTTTATTATTCCGCATTTATTATTCGGTTGGAATATCCATGTCGTGTGTTTTACACCTTACACAGCTCCATTGTTTATTATTCAAAGATTTATTATTACATTGGATCATCACATTGATGTGAATTTCACGACTGGTTCCGTTATTATTATTACATTGGAATAACTTTTCTGCATCTGATCGCATGCATGGTGATTTCTTTTGTTATTCCATTCTTTATTATACCCAGTTGGTTAAAACTTTGACTTTTATACTCCATGAAATTAGTAGAATATCCTTGATATTTGCGTTTCATCTAGTATCTTTTTCATGGAAATATTCTTCCGATCATTCTTGAATTTTACTCTACAAAACAAAGATATCTTGTTGACAATTTGGGCGTTATTAATTCTGGATAAAATAATTCTTGAACTTGTTTTATTGAATTATTATGTCATTGTCATCATCCTCATGATATATTATGTTATCTTTTGGCTTACGTGCATAGATGAACTTAGTATGATTATGACCGAGGATCATTCGGTATAATCATGGCTTGTTATAAATGATGTGATAAAAGTCCTCGGTGGCTGTAAATGCGATGATGGATAGTTTTTGATATGATTATGACCGGGGGTGATTCGGTATAGTCATGACCATTGATAATTTGATGAAAATCCTTGGCCAGTGGTAATACGGGAATGATTAGATATTGTGGTTTATTCATTAAACCGAGTCTTAATGATAAAAATTTATGAAAACCTTTTAAAACCTAAAAGATAGTAGACTTTATTTTCTCTTGACTCTTTTAATGAATTGCATATTCATTGCGATTAAACCGGTTGTCTATTATATTTTATCGGTTTAACATCATTGTTGAAGGCTAATGATAATTTATTACGCATTATCTTAGTCATAATATTTCTTCTTTGGGCTAGTTGAGCTCACCCTTTCTTTCACTTTTTCTCTTGTGAAATGAGAACATAAATTTGGAGACGAGTCGGGGAGCGGAGTAATGGTCCGGAGGATAGCATTAGTAGTCCTCACTATTACGTGAAATAGTGTGATAATAGTTGTAATGAGGACTCCTTTTGAGTTTGTATAATATCTAGTAGAAAATATTTGTATTCAAACTCACGGTTTATGTCGTATTATACCACGCTTATATTAGTAAGTTGTATTTGAATTTATGTACCATGTAAGTGGCGACCCAAGATGGGTGGCGTATACTTAATTTTAGGGGCGTCATGGTTGGTATCGAGCTTAGGGATATGATCCTTGGCTAAGATGTGAGACAAGAACTGGGAGGGGAGAGACAGGGAATTCCTTCGCTAGTATGACCTACCTAAGTTTATGTGGTATTTATTTGGTCGGTCAGAGTATAGGGATAATATGTGATATGTTATTTAACCCATGTTTTGTGGCAGTATTTGAAAATGACATCCGAAAATATTGAGATAAGCAATGAAGCACATCGAATCAGTTGAGTCACTTCAACCAAAAGGTAATGAGCAACAACACGATAATAATCATATACTGTGGTGTGTAGCCATCGTGAACAATGATAACCATCGTGGGGAAATTATCATGCCAAGAATGGTAACCATTTCGGTGGTAATCATGGCCAAGATAATAAGAATGAACATTTCAAGAAGAGGGTTCAACAATGACGTGAAGGCGTCGGCATCGACACCGTTTCAAGGAAGAAGAACGACCACCCATGTCATATGTTTCAAATGTGGACAGGAGGGACACATCCGTCCAAACTGTACGCAGCAATCCAAAGCGTGTTTTAATTGTGGAAGAGAAGGTCACTTAGCTCAATTTTGTCGTATGGTGAAGTCAAGTCTAGTTGAGATAGTGATGCCAAAGGATGTCCCAGACAAGCCAAAGCCGGTAGTTTAAGAGAGAGAGTTTTTTTTCTCGTGACGAGGAACCTGAATAAAATTATCACGGGTAAGTTAATCATAAGCTCTTGCGAAGTCTATATCGTATTCGATACCGGTTCTACCTATTATTTTATCTCTCTTGCTTGCGTTCAACGTTTAAATTTGACTCCAGAAAAATTGGACTTTGATTTATCTGTTTAAACTTAGTTGGGAGAAACCTTCGTTACCTCCACTGTTTATAAATCTTGTTGATTCAAATTGACACTTTCACGCTACCTGTCAATCTTATCTTTTTGAAAATACTTGCCTTTGATGTGATTTTAGGAATCAAATGGTTAACTACTCATCATATTTTTCGTAAGGTTGTTAGCTTTTATATTCATAACCAACCTGTTGTGCGAATTCAAGTAACCAAACTACTAAAGTCAATTATTGCCATATCAAGCTATAAGTAAAGAGCCCCGAACCTTTCGTTGTTGACTTCCTTATGTGGAATGCAATCGCCGGACTTTACAGAGGCGACATCGTGAATAAAGATGGCAAGTTTATAGGTATCATTGTGAGGTGCTATCTAGGTTAAGGGATAGAAGTCACAGTTGGTATCAATGTGACGTACTATCCAAGTCTTGGATGAGAGTCACAGTTTTGAATGATATTTCTATTATTAATAAATTTCTTGGCGTATTCTTGAAGACTTTCTAGCCTACCCTAGGCGTGAAATCGAATTTTGTATTGACCCCAAGTACAAAACCCATTTCTTAAACCCTCAAATATTTCTTCAACTAAAATGAGCAGTTTTACGTGGTTTATGATGAAAGTCATAATAAAAGCATTGGACTAATGAAAATTATAGGTATACGTGGTATTAGTAAGTGTTATGATGAGTTATGTTGGTTAGTATGTGAAAACATGAAAGTTTCTTAAAAATCACAAGGAGTTAAAAACCGATTTTGGTGAAAAAGTAACAACATGAAATTCAATTGACCAAATCTCCTATTATATTTTGAATTTTTGAGTGTGGTCAAGTCCTAGAGTTAGATCTATGAGTTACCTAACTAATCCAAGTGGAATTACTGGAAAAGGTGTTGTAGATTTTTGTGTGGACTGATTTTAGCAAAGGAGTGCAAAGCTGCAAAAACCAAAAAAAGCTGCTGTCATGATTTAGACGGGCTGTTTCGGCCACTTAAATTATGAGAAAAATTCTGGCCTTTTGGGACATGAAGGTATATGGTATAAAGTACCTCCTGTCCAAAAATGAGCTCATTCTGACTTTAAATGAGCAAGTTATGACTACTTCAATATTTAGGTTTTTCCGACAAAAAATGCTATAACCGGAGTTCTATAACTCCGATGACCATGAAATTTAAACTGGAAGCTCACGTTAACATGTGTAAGGTCCTGCCAAGATTTGGGAATTTTTGGAGTTAAACTTGAGGTAGCTAAGTTCTTAAGGAATTAATTAGAAATTGATTTTTGAAAAATAGTAAATGAATTTTAAAAATTCCGAGAAAAATATATTTTCATTATGGGACTATATTATGCTAAATCCCAGAAAAGAAATATTTTTGGGACTGATTTGGTATTTTTCATGAAAATAGTTTAGTTACTAACATATGAGTTAAATATGTTATGTGAATTAACAAAGTTAAAAATAGGATTTTATGGCTAGAGAATCCTATATAGAGTATATGCATATTTTTTTTGATGAGGGATTTTATAATTGGTGATGATATCTTATGAGTATGGCATTTTGAATGATTAAGCGCATTATATGGTAAAGCGTAAACAATTGAAATAAATTGTTTATAAATTTTAGAAGTGATTAAAATATTGTTATAATATTAATGATATTAGATTATGAGATTATTAAGTGATTGATAACATGGGGATATTCTTGAATCTGGATAAATTATATTATTAACGTTTAATATTTATCCTTTATCTCATTTGATTGATTCTTTATATCGGTATCCTCATGTTTATATTATGTTGAAAGTCATCTACGTGGCTTTTGTAGTGCGTAGATGGACTTGGTATGATTATGACCGAGGATTGTTCGGTATAATCATAACCATAATTGAAAACACGATTATCTTTGGTAGTAGTGCATGGATAATTTGTGGTCGTGATATTAATGAATACACGATTATCTTTGGTAGTAGTCATAGATAATTTGTGGTCGTGATACTAATGAATACACGATTATCTTTGGTAGTAGTGCATGGATAATTTGTGGTCGTGATACTAATGAATACACGATTATCTTTGGTAGTAGTGCATGGATAATTTGTGGTCGTGATACTAATGAATACACGATTATCTTTGGTGCATAGTGCATGGATAATTTGTGGTCGTTGATACTAATGAATACACGATTATCTTTGGTGCGTAGTGCATGGATAATTTGTGGTCGTGATACTAATGAATACACGATTATACGTGGTGCGTAGTGCATGGATAATTCGTGGTCGTGATACTAATGAATATCCTTGGCTTTTGTAGTGCGGGGATGATTTGATGATATGGATTAATTATTTTCTTTGAGTCTCGTGAATAAAATATTAATTCATGGATGTAGTAAAAGTCATCTTTTGGTAGTAGTGCATTGATAGACTTGGTATGATTATGACCAAGGATTATTCGGTATAATCATAATCAGTAATTGAAAACACGAATATCCTTGGCGATGGTGCATGGATAATTAGGTGGTCGTGATACTATTAAGCCACGCGTCTCAAAGATTATTGGTTTTACAGGTTGTATATCTTTTTATCTTTGTAGTGCAAAGATGAATTGTTAATAAATATCTTTGGTAGGATTGTAAAGATGAATTTAATATTTTCAACGATAAAGGTATTCAAGGTATCCTCACCTCTTATCATACCAGTCGTACCCTAATTTCGAGGGCTAAATTCCATAAGGAGGGAGATTGTGAGACCCCATTTTTATCAATAAAGATTTAAATTTTGTTGAAATAATTTTTTAATATTATGGTGTGAATTTAAGATAATATTATAGTTGTGGGTAGTATTTATAAATTTTGCAAAGTATGCAAGTGATTATATTATATTCGATTGGTGGGAATATATTGGTTTAGCGGGGAATATTAAATACAATGGCTCAATCATTGGTGGACCCTACAATGTAATTATTGTCGGATTGAGAAAACGACCAAAATATTTTATTGAAATAACGGTGGAAGTTTTACCGTTGATCTTGTTGAACTACTCGGTAGTAAAAGTACGATGTCGTGTGGTTGCATGTAAGTAGCACTGGTATTGATTATTGATGCTTATGTGAGAAGTCACTCAGGTTTGATTCCATTATTGTCGATTAATAATATGAATTATTATAATGATAATGACGTTTTGTTTTATTCAGTATTATTAACGTAATAAAATGTAAACATCTTTTTATATAAAATGAGAATACTTTATTAAAGTTATTACATAAATAGAATATATTATATTTTATTATGCATAGTGTTGCATAGTGTTTTGCATAGTGTTTTGCATAGTGTTGCATAGTGTTTGCATAGTAAAATGTTTTTATATAAATAGAATATATGATATTTTATTTAAAAGATTTTGCTTTAAATATGGACCGTCAGATTAAAGTAAATCAATCTGGACCGCTCATGGATTAATTACTATGCATTCTATTTTCCTATAAATAGAAGCTCATTCCTTCATTATTTTCTTACAATTCAATTGAAACTCTGAGAGAAATTATAGAGAGAAGCTATAGAGTGAAAATCTATAGAGAGAAAGAAGAAGAGTATTACGGTACTTCACTACTTTGATATCCAAAGGTGTCTTTTACGGTAAGGGGTATTATTTGTTGTACCGTAAAAGTGTTATTCTTTCTTATTCATGAAGAGAACTTCTTTTATTCCATTCATTATTATTACATTTGGAATAACTTTTGTAAAAGTGGTATACCCTATACATAACTTTTGTATATGCGGCATACCCTATACTTGGTGAAATCCTTATGTTATTCCATTCTTATTTATTCATTGGAATAACTTTTGTATCTGAATCCCCTATACTTGGTGATCTTCTTCATTATTCCATTCTTTATTATTACATTGGAATATCACATGCGTGTGTTTTACACCGACACAGTTCCATTGTTTATTATTCCGCATTTATTATTCTGTTGGAATATCCTGTCTTTGTGTTTTACACCGGACCTAGTTCCATTGTTTATTATTCAGCATTTATTATTCTATTGGATCATCCTGTCGGTGTGAATTTCACCTGACCTGGTTCCGTTATTATTATTCTGTTGGAATAACTTTGTCATGCATCTGATATCTTAGCATGCATGGTGATTTCTTTTGTTATTCCATTCTTTATTATACCCGGTTGGTTAAAACTTTGACTTCTATACTCAATGAAATTAGTAGAATATCCTTAATATTTGCGTTTCATCCAAAGATCTTTTCATGGAAATATTCTTCGAGATCATTCTTGAATTTTACTCTACAAAAAAGATTATCTTGTTGACAATTTGGGCGTTATTAATTTTGGATAAAATAATTCTTGAACTTGTTTTATTGAATTATTATGTCATTGTCATCATCCTCATGATATATTATGTTATCTTTGGGTACGGCGTGCATAGATGAACTTAGTATGATTATGACCGAGGATCATTCGGTATAATCATGGCTTGTTATAAATGATGTGATAAAAGTCCTCGGTGGCTTTAATGCGATGATGGATAGTTTTGGTATGATTATGACCGGGGTGATTCGGTATAGTCATGACCATTGATAATTTGATGAAAATCCTTGACCGTGGGTACGGGGATGATTAGATATTGTGGTTTATTCATTAAACTGAGTCTTAATGATAAAAATTTATGAAAACCTTTTAAAACCTAAAAGATAGTAGACTTTATTTTCTACTTGACTCTTTTAATGGATTGCATATTCCGCTACAGTTAAACTGGTTGTCTATTGTATTTTATCAGTTTAACATTGTTGAAGGCTAATGATAATTTATTCTGCATTATCTTAGTCATAATATTTCTTACTGGGCTAGTTGAGCTCACCCTTTCTTTCACTGTTCTCTTCAGAAATGAGAACATAAATTTGGACGAAGTCGAGGAACGGAGTAATGGTCGGGAGGATAGCATTAATAGTCCTCACTATTACGTGAAATAGTGTGATAATAGTTGTAATGAGGACTCCTTTTGAGTTTGTATAATATCTAGTAGACAATATTTGTATTCAAACTCACGGTTTATGTCGTATTGTTACAACGACAGTTATATTAGTAAGTTATATTTGAATTTATGTACCATGTAAGTGGCGACCCAAGATGGGTGACGATACCTAATTTTGGGGCGTCATGATTTTGGTATCGAGCTTAGGATATGATCCTTGGCTAAGATGTGAGACAAGAACTAGGAGGGAGAGAGCAGGGAATTCCTTCGCTAGTATGACCTACCTAAGTTTATGTGGTATTTATTTGGTCGATTGGAGTATAGGGATAATATGTGATATGTTATTTAACCCATGTTTTGTGGCGGTGTTTGAAAATGACATCCGAAAATATTGAGATAAGCAATGAAGCACATCGGGGCCCGTTGAGTCATTTCAACCAAAAGGTAATGAGCAACAACACGATAATAATCATCTGCAGGTGGCAATTGGCCATCTAAACAATGATAATAACCATCGTGGGAAATTATCATGCCAAGAATGGTAACCATTTAAATTGGTAATCATGGCCAAGATAATAAGAATGAACATTTCAAGAAGAGAGGGTTCAACAATGGCGTGAAGGCGTCGGCATCGATGCCGTTTCAAAGGAAGAAGAACGACCACCGGTCGTATGTTTCAAATGTGGACGGGAGGGACACATCCGTCTAAAGCTGTCTGTGACAATCCAAAGCGTGTTTTAATTGCGGAAGAGAAGGTCACTTAGCTCGATTTTGTATGTCGTATGGTGAAGTCGAGTCTAGTTGAGATAGTGATGCCAAAGGATGTCCCAGAAGCAAAACAGCCGGTGGTTTAAGAGAGCGTTTTTTTCTCGTGACGAGGAACACGAATAAAATTATCACGTGTAAGTTAATCATAAGCTCTTGCGAAGTCTATATAAATATTTGATCTGGGTTTCTACCTATTATTTTATCTCTCTTGCTTGCGTTCAACATTTAAATTTGACTCTAGAGAAATTGGACTTTGATTTATCTGTTTAAACTTAGTTGGGAGAAACCTTCGTTACCTCCACAGTTTATAAATCTTGTTGATTCAAATCGACACTTTCACGCTACCTGTCAATCTTATCTTTTTGAAAATACTTGCCTTTGATGTGATTTTAGTAATCAATTGGTTAACTACTCATCATGCTTTTCGTAAGGTTGTTAGCTTTTATATTCATAACCAACCTGTTGTGCGAATTCAAGTAACCAAACTACTAAAGTCAATTATTACCATATCAAGCCATAAGTAAAGAGCCCCGAACCTTTCGTTGTTGACTTCCTTGTGTGGAATTCACCGCTTTGAATTTACAGAGGCGACATCGTGAATGAAGATGGCAAGTTTATAGGTATCATTGTGAGGTGCTATCTAGGTTAAGGGATAGAAGTCACAGTTGGTATCATCATGTGACGTCTTATCCAAGTCTTGGATGAGAGTCACAGCTTTGAATGATATTTCTATTATTAATAAATTTCTTGACGTATTCTTGAAGACTTTCTAGCCTACCCTAGAGCGTGAAATCGAATTTTGTATTGACCCAGACTGAAAAACCCATTTCTTAAACCCTCAAATATTTCTTCAACTAAAATGAATAGTTTACGTGGTTTATGATGAAAGTCATAATAAAAGCATTGGACTAATGAAAATTATAGGTATCGTGGTATTAGTAAGTGTTATGATGAGTTATGTTGGTTAGTATGTGAAAACATGAAAGTTTCTTAAAAATCACAAGGAGTTAAAAACCAGATTTTGGTGAAAAACGTAACATGAAATTCAATTGACAAAATCTCCTATTATATTTTGAATTTTTGAGTGTGGTCAAGTCCTAGAGTTAGATCTATGAGTTACCTAACTAATCCAAGTGGAATTACTGGAAAAGGTGTTGTAGATTTTTGTGTGGACTGATTTTAGCAAAGGAGTGCAAAGCTGCAAAAACCAAAAAAAGCTGCTGCCATGATTTAGACGGGCTGTTTCGGCCACTTAAATTATGAGAAAAATTCTGGCCTTTTGGGACATGAAGGTATATGGTATAAAGTACCTCCTGTCCAAAAATGAGCTCATTCTGACTTTAAATGAGCAAGTTATGACTACTTCAATATTTAGGTTTTTCCGACAAAAAACGCTATAACCGGAGTTCTATAACTCCGATAACCATGAAATTTAAACTGGAAGCTCACGTTAACATGTGTAAGGTCCTGCCAAGATTTGGGAATTTTTGGAGTTAAACTTGAGGTAGCTAAGTTCTTAAGGAATTAATTAGAAATTGATTTTTGAAAAATAGTAAATGAATTTTAAAAATTCCGAGAAAAATATATTTTCATTATGGGACTATATTATGCTAAATCCCAGAAAAGAAATATTTTTGGGACTGATTTGGTATTTTTCATGAAAATAGTTTAGTTACTAACATATGAGTTAAATATGTTATGTGAATTAACAAAGTTAAAAATAGGATTTTATGGCTAGAGAATCCTATATAGAGTATATATGCATATTTTTTTTTTGATGAGGATTTTATAATTGGTGATGATATCTTATGAGTATGGCATTTTGAATGATTAAATGCATTATATGGTAAAAGCGTAAACAATTGAAATAAATTGTTTATAAATTTTAGAAGTGATTAAAATATTGTTATAATATTAATGATATTAGATTATGAGATTATTAAGTGATTGATAACATGGGGATATTCTTGAATCTGGATAAATTATATTATTAACGTTTAATATTTATCCTTTATCTCATTTGATTGATTCTTTATATCGGTATCCTCATGTTTATATTATGTTGAAAGTCATCTACATGGCACATGGTGCGTAGATGGACTTGGTATGATTATGACCGAGTTGTTGGTATAATCATAACCATAATTGAAAACACGATTATCTTTGGTAGTAGTGCATGAATAATAATTTGTGGTCGTGATACTAATGAATACACGATTATCTTTGGTAGTAGTGCATGGATAATTTGTGGTCGTGATATTAATGAATACACGATTATCTTTGGTAGTAGTGCTACGATAATTTGTGGTCGTGATACTAATGAATACACGATTATCTTTAGTAGTAGTGCATGGATAATTTGTGGTCGTGATACTAATGAATACACGATTATCTTTGGTAGTAGTGCATGGATAATTTGTGGTCGTGATACTAATGAATACTACGATTATCTTTGGTCGTAGTGCATGGATAATTTGTGGTCGTGATACTAATGAATACACGATTATCTCGTGGTCGTAGTGCATGGATAATTAATGGTCGTGATACTTAATGAATATCCTTGGCACAAAGTGCGGGGATGATTTGATGATATGGATTAATTATTTTCTTTGAGTCTCGTGATAAAATATTAATTCATGGATGTAGTAAAAGTCATCTTTGGTAGTAGTGCATTGATAGACTTGGTATGATTATGACCAAGGATTATTCGGTATAATCATAATCAATTGAAAACACGAATATCCTTGGCCGATGAGTGCATGGATAATTAGTGGTCATGATACTATTAAGTCGCGTCTCAAAGATTATTGGTTTTACTGATTGTATATCTTTAGCCTTGTAGTGTGCAAAAGATGAATTGTTAATAAATATCTTTGGTAGGATTGTAAAGATGAATTTAATGTTTTCAACGATAAAGGTATTCAAGGTATCCTTACCTCTTACCATACAGTCGTACCCTAATTTCGAGGCAAAATTTCATAAGGAGGAGATTGTGAGACCCAGATTTTATCAATAAAGATTTAAATTTTGTCGAAATAATTTTTAATATTATGGTGTGAATTTAAGATAATATTATAGTTGTGGGTAGTATTTATAAATTTTGCAAAGTATGCAAGTGATTATATTATATTCGATTGGTCGGGGAATATTCGGTTTAGCGGGGAATATTAAATACAACTACTCAATCATTGGTGGACCCTCACAATGTAATTATTGTCGGATTGAGAAAACGACAAAAATATTTTATTGAAATAACGGTGGAAGTTTTACCGTTGATCTTTGTTGAACTACTTTCGGTAGTAAAAGTATAAAGATGTCGTGTGGTTGCATAGTAGCACACGGTATTGATTATTAATGCTTATGTGAGAAGTCACTCGGTTTGATTCCATTATTGTCGATTAATAATATGAATTATTATAGCGATAATGACGTTTTTTTTATTAAGTATTATTAACGTAATAAAATGCGAAACATCTTTTATATAAAATGCAGAATACTTTATTAAAGTTATTCTATAAATAGAATATATTATATTTTATTATGCATAGTGTTGCATAGTGTTTTTGCATAGTGTTTTTGCATAGTGTTGCATAGTGTTTGCATAGTAAAATGTTTTTATATAAATAGAATATATGATATTTTATTTAAAAGATTTTGCTTTAAATATGGACCGTCGATTAAAGTAAATCAATCTGGATAGTTCATGGATTAATTACTATGCATTCTATTTTCCTATAAATAGAAGCTCATTCCTTCATTATTTTCTTACGAATTCACTTTGAAACTCTAGATAGAGAAATTATAGAGAGAAGCTATAGAGAGAAAATCTATAGAGAGAAAGAAGAAGAGTATTACGGTACTTCACTACTTTGATATCCAAAGTCTTTTACGGTAAGGGGGTATTATTTGTTGTACGTAAGTAAAGTGTTATTCTTTTTCTTATTCATGAAGAGAACTTCTTTTATTCCATTCATTATTATTACATTGGAATAACTTTGTAAAAAAGTGCTATACCCTATACATAACTTTGTATATGCGGCATACCCTATACTTGGTGAAATCCTTATGTTATTCCATTCTTATTTATTCTGCATTGGAATAACTTTTATATCACGCTGAATCCCCTATACTTGGTGATCTTCTTACATTATTCCATTCTTTATTATTACATTTGGAATATCCATGCACGTGTTTTACACGGACACAGTTCCATTGTTTATTATTCCGCATTTATTATTACATTGGAATATCCTGTCTTTGTGTTTTACACCTTTACACAGTTCCATTGTTTATTATTCACATTTATTATTACATTTGGATCATCATGCTGATTGTGAATTTCACGACTTCGTTCCGTTATTATTATTACATTGGAATAACTTTTGTCTATCACAATATTTATGCATGGTGATTTCTTTTGTTATTCCATTCTTTATTATACCCAGTTAGTTAAAACTTTGACTTCTATACTCCATGAAATTAGTAGAATATCCTTAATATTTGCGTTTCATCCAAAGATATCTTTTCATGGAAATATTCTTCCGATCATTCTTGAATTTTACTCTACAAAACAAGATATCTTGTTGACAATTTGGGCGTTATTAATTCTGGATAAAATAATTCTTGAACTTGTTTTATTGAATTATTATGTCATTGTCATCATCCTCATGATATATTATGTTATCTTTGGCTTACGTGCATAGATGAACTTAGTATGATTATGACCGAGGATCATTCGGTATAATCATGGCTTGTTATAAATGATGTGATAAAAGTCCTCGGTGGCACATGTAATGCGGTGATGGATAGTTTTGGTATGATTATGACCGTGGGGTGATTCGGTATAGTCATGACCATTGATAATTTGATGAAAATCCTTGGCCAGTGAATACGAGGGGATGATTAGATATTGTGGTTTATTCATTAAACCGAGTCTTAATGATAAAAATTTATGAAAACCTTTTAAAACCTAAAAGATAGTAGACTTTATTTTCTACTTGACTCTTTTAATGGATTGCATATTCATTGCAGATTAAACTGGTTGTCTATTGTATTTTATCGGTTTAACACTTGTTGAAGAACTAATGATAATTTATTCTGCATTATCTTAGTCATAATATTTCTTCTTTGGCTAGTTGAGCTCACCTTTCTTTCACTTTATTCTCTTGAGAAATGAGAACATAGCCGAGACGAGTCGGGGAGCGGAGTAATGGTCCGGAGGATAGCATTAGTAGTCCTCACTATTCAGTGAAATAGTGTGATAATAGTTGTAATGAGGACTCCTTTTGAGTTTGTATAATATCTAGTAGACAATATTTGTATTCAAACTCACAGTTTATATCGTATTGTACATGACAGTTATATTAGTAAGTTGTATTTGAATTTATGTACCATGTATGTGGCGACCCAAGATGGGTGACGTATACCTAATTTTGGGGGCGTCACAGTTACTTTCCAACCAAGAAAGACCATGTCTTACTGATAGGTGCCAAAAGATCTTCTGAATAGAAGAAAGATTCTAAGAAGGTAAATAGAAAGGGAAAAATAAAGGATAATAAAACAAAGCTGATACGGATAACAAAGGAGTTTGCTTCCACTGCAATAAGCTATGACACTGGAACGGAGAATGCGAGAAGCATCTTGCAGAGGCTAACCAGAAGAAGCTTAATGAAGCTTCGGTTACAAATAAAGTTTTGTTCATAAATGAAATAATTTTTTCTTTAAGTCAAGGTTATACTTGGGTATTGGATACCGGTTTTGGTTATCATAAATATAGATTTATGAAGGGACCAAGTAGAATTAGAAAGATAAACAAAGGATAAGTAATCCTATGTCTGGTAAATGAAGCAAAGGTTGCTGTATTATCTATAGGAACTTATAGTTTAGCACTGCCGACGGGAAAATCTAATAAGTCAATAAGTTGTTATTGTATTTCAGTTCTCGTTGGAAACATTATTTACATTTTATTGTTGGACAATGAAATCTATGGTATTATATTTGAGAACAATTGTTGTTCTATTTATAATAATAATGTTTTGTATAGAACTGAAATATTACTTAATGGATTTTGTGTACTTGACTTACGTGAGAAATTATTTTGCAAATTGAACAAACTAGCATAAAAAAAGGAGATAATCATTCAAAAAGTTGAATGTATGTATTTGCTGAAATACAATTGTGAATTATTTGAAAGGTTCAAAGAATTCAGAAGTGAAACTAATTTGAAAAGTATTAAAATTCTTTGATTAGATCAAGGAATAAATACTCGTATATTAAGTTTCTAGATTATCTCAAATGGTTTTATCATAATGGACGCCTCCTGATACGCAATAATTGATTGATGTATTTGAAAGGAAAAATTGTACCTTGTTGGACATGGTACGGTCCATAATGATTTTATCGACATTCCAGTATCCTTCTAGGGTAATATCCTAGAAATGGCTGCATATATACGAAAAAGGTAACCTCACAATCCAGCCCCAAGACTCCATAAAAGTTATGGATAGGGAGGATTCGTAATGTTAAGTATGTTAAAATAAAAGGTTGTCCAACTTATGTGAAAAAGTTTCAAAGATAAGCTTGGGAGAAGATTTGACATGTATAGATTTGTGGGACATCCTAAAGTAAGTTTAGGGTATATGTTCTATAATCTTACTAAGCAAAATATGTTTGTTGCAAAACACGCTACCTTCTAAGATAAAGGTGTTTATCATTACTAGGGCTAGTGGGAGGATAATAGAATCTTGAAGAGTTCAAGAACCACAAAACACTATAAGTCAAATAAGAGGAACTTGTAGGTAGACCAATTGTACCACAACCGAATCATAAATCTGGAATAGTACCAAAGATACCTGGGAGGTATGGATTCATCATAGATAATGATGATGAGGTACGCATCATAGAAGAGGATAATCCAGTTACATACAATGAGGTAAGAGTTGTAGACACTCAGAGAAATGGAATAAAGCAAGCTTCTCAAATATGGAATATTTATTTTGATGAGACAATTAAAAGAGTTTGATTTTATCAAAAACAAGAATGAACCTAGTGTGTACAAAATGGGTCAGTGGGAGCATCGTGATATTCCTAATATTATATGTTGATATACTACAAATAAGGAATAACATACCAATGCTACAATCAGTAAAGATAAAGTTGTCCAAACATTCCTCCATGAATGATTTGAGAAGAGTATCTTAATTGGGGATACAAATCTATATAGATAGATTTAAGAGGATGCTCGACTTAACGCAAGAAACGTATATTCATTTGATGCTAAAGTCGTTTAGCATGGCAAACTCCATGGGATATCTCATGTTGATGAGCCCTGGAGTGTATCTCTCTTAATAGTCCCCATAGACTCCAAAAAGAGAGATCGCATGAGTAACTTTCATGTATACAATGAAATATACGAGACCTGATGTTGATCGGTCATATTCTGGAGAAGTTCACTGTGATTCAGTGAAAAACATCTTAAAGTACTTAACTGGAACTAAGGATGTGATTAAAATTTATGGTGGGTCTAAATTAAAACTAGAGGGCTTAACAGACTCAAGTTTTTTAGACAGACCAAGACGACATAAAAATCCACTTTAAGGTAAAGCGTTATCTTAAACGGTGGTGCAGTGAATTGGAAAGGTTCCAAATAGCAAAGAGTTGCTGGTTTAGTGGTAAAGACAAATTTTATAGATGTAAATGAAGCTGCAAGTCGATTGTTTGGATTAAAAGTTCATTATAGAACTCGAAATAGTTCCTAAGTCTTATCTTGGATCTAAACATGTGTTGTGGCATTTTCATTTGATTATAGGAATCATTGAAAGATGGGAAATCACTATAGAGATAGTGGATTCTCAAGAACAACATTACATATCCATTAACTAAAGCTTATCCAACAGCAAGATAATCGTCACTTAGAGAAGAAGGGTATGAGATACCATGACGATTGGCTTTAGTGCTAGTGGGAGATTGAAAGTAGTATGCACACAAGCTAATCATGTTTGATGATAAAGCATATACTTTGTAACAATCTTATTCATTTATTAATAAAAAGTATTAATTTATTAAAGACTTTTAATTATCTACATGATGCTGCTTTATAATATGTGATAAACTCATAGTTTTAAGCAATGTTTTTAGAATAATGATGATGATCCTTCTAAGATCTAAATTCTTAGAAAGCTTAAAACTAAAATAGTTCCCAATCGTTGGATTACTAAATTGGGGATTAGTGAATTCAGATATATTGGTACATATGTTGCTTGCTCATTGGATGAGGATGATTGATCTTATGATCATTTATGTGGAGACACTAAAGCATGTATGCAGGTGCTTATTGAAGAATAAGTACATTGAACGTGGCTCGCTAAGGAATACTTAATAGAGTTTTACGTGTCTGTCAATAGGAATTCCTGTAGTGATAGTAGTACAAGTGATCCTTGGACTTGAGATCATCATAGTATCTTGTGTATGATGAGTTATACTTTGACTTATTCTTTAAGACCCTTAGGGTATATCAGAGGGTATGCTTGGGTATAATAAGTTTTATATGGAAATAATGTATGATCAATAAAGAATCTACTACTTCTAGTAAAAGAAGTGAAATGTCTTATGTAATTCGATAAATGACAACCCAGTAGTCTTTGGCCAAGGCAGAATGAAATTAGAAAGGAGTTTTTAATTTGCATTATTTGGAGTTGTGCATTTAAGAGTCTAAATACATATAATTAAATAAAATAAGACTTGGCAGTAATTCCATGTCTTATATTTAATTGGGACATTGTATGGTGGAAAGATTGAATTGTACGATAACTATTTACTCAAATGTTCTTTTATGATTAATGTTGAAATCTATATTATCTGGAAAATCGTTAATCACTAGGGAGACTTATCCCTATTGTAGAATAAATATTATTTATTTAAATAAATTAATATTTTAATTTATTTATTTAAATAATATTAGAATTGTTCTAATTAATTTATTCACAACCTATTAATATGGAGAACCTAAATGGTCACACCATAAAAGAAAGAATAATTATTTAAGAAATTAATGACATAATCATAATAATAAGTTAAGTATATTTAATTTAATCTATGGTGATAGAATAAATTAAATAGCTTAATATTTATTATTTAATATTTTGGAAATATTAAATATAAATTACTAAGAGAGTCTTATTATTATTATTTAATTCCTAAAAGGAGTTTGGGAATTAATTAATAAAAGTACTCTCATATTCCTTATAAGATTAGGAGATAAATTAATTAAAAGAGTTTAATTAATTATTCCTAATAAGATTGGAAGCCTAATTAATTAAAGGAGTTTAATTAATAAAACCCAATTCCTTAATTTTTAAGGAGGGTTGCCCACATCTATAAATAAGAGGAGTCATATTATAGGTGGGGGTGGTTGATGTTTTCACAGAATCTGTAATTTCAATATTTGGAAGAGTACACAATTTTCTATAAGAGATAGAAAAAATAGGGTTTTACAAAATACTCATCTTCTTGAATCTTTTTTCTTCCTTGGTGGATTACCTTTAGAGGCCAAACACTTGGGTGGATAACATTGATCAAAGGAATGATCCAAACCTGGTGGATTCAAGTTGAACGTGAAAAGGATTTGGAGGTGAACTTGTACCTGAGGAAGCTCGAATCTTCAAGGGTATGATTCTTGTTCTTTATCTTTTCGTTTAATTAATAATTGGGCATAAAGGATGATCCGGGTATTTTAGTTTGTAAAATTTTAAAACTCTATTTTATCACATTTTCGCTTATTTTGTGCAATTTGATTGCGTTCATGAATAATACAAACCTAGCAGTGGTATTAGAGCCAAACTTTTATGCGAATTATTAATTATTTTAATTTTATATGTATATTGATATGTGTTTAGAACAATTTAATTTGGCATAATTTTGTTATATAAATTTTTTTTTAAAAATCGCGAATTCTTTATATGCTAAATCTTAATCACGTGGCCTAGGTTACGGATTATATATATATGTAAGGATACTTGGGTGTGATTCAAGAACCTTTAGTATGATTATATATATATATATATATATATATATATATATATATATAATTATTTTATAATTAAAATAAAATTTTTATTTTAATCTTGAAATTAAAGTTTATTTTAATATTAAAATAAAATATTTATTTTAATCTTAAAATTAGATTTCATGCTAACTAATTAGAGTTGGAATTGGATTCCATGATAACTAATTGGAGTTGAAATTGGATTCCATATTTTCTTAAAATAAAGGAGTTTATTTGTGAATAGGAAAGAGAATCCATGTTTTCTTAAATAAATGTGTTTATTTAGATACGTAATAAGATTTCATATTATTCAAAATAAAAGAGTTTATTTGTGAATAGGAAAGAAAAGCTGTGTTTCCTTAAATAAAGGAGTTTATTTAGATATGTAATAAGATTTCATATTATCCAAAATAAAGGAGTTTATTTTGACTTGGAATTAATTCCATAATTAATTAAAATAAATGAGTTTATTTTGATTAAAGATTTTAATTAAAATAAAATAGTTTATTTTATTTAAAATTGGATAAATTAAAATAAAAGATGTTTATTTTGATTTAAATTTGGATTAAAATAAAGGAGTTTATTTTGATTCAAAATTAGATTTTATGCTAACTAAATTTTCCAATTAAATGATATCAATATATATTGAATGTTTATTATTCATGAGATGAATGTTATTTTTTGATACATATGGTGATGTGTATGATAATAAATGAGATTGATGAAGGACTATTGACCAATGTGATTGAATTTTATTTTACTTGGATGCCTGAATATATGAGTTTTATTAAATGGGGTCTGCGTATCTCGTCTTCTCTAATTTTTTTCTTAATGTAAATTCTATCTTACTCTTATGTACTTCCCCTTGACTGCTGATCAATGTTTCTATTTATTTTAAAATAGTTTTGTAATAGGAATAGTTAGAATTAATTTTAAAGAATTGGAGATCAAAGAGCAAGGAGCGTTTGAAGACCCGTTTGTAATGGAGCCCGTGTTTAAATGTAATAGTTATATTTAAATTAATTCTTGCACCCCTAGGGTTTGACCTTTTTTGTTCACTTGGTAGCTCTAGTGAACCAAACTAGAATAAAGTCCATAATCAATCTGGGTAGAATATAGTATTCTATATGTGCATGCTTATACTATATATATATATATATATTATGTAAACATGCTTCACATGTTCATTAATATGACGCATATTTTATATATATATGTGCATGCGCGCTAAATAAGATGAGACAAATTAATAATATGCAAACCCCTCAAACTTTTTATATTAAGTCATAAGCGTTCAAAGATATTTGAAATATCGAATTTCACCCTTTAGCATGATAAAAATAATAGAGTGTCAATTAATTATTTTAAGTTTGTTGTGTCACCACAAGACTTATCTTAATTCTTTGAGATGTTAATTTTATCACATTTGATGCTTATAAAGAAAATTGAACAATGTTGTTTTGTTGTGTCACCACAAGGACAATGTTTTTCTTTTTTGAATATATGAAAGTGCTAGGTTGGACTTAACTTGGATAATTTTGATTCGGATGTGCCACCACTTGATCAAAATAATCTAAGAGGCAAAATAAAAGGAGTTACATGATGATGTAATTGACAAGAGTTTTCTACCTATTTATTTATATATAGTTTGTTGTGTCACCACAAGACTATTTACATTTGAAATGGGATCCTTATTCTTAGTAGCAAATCTTTAATTAGATTTTGCCGAACTATATAAGTGAGGGTAATATAGTTTGAAGAAAATAGTGGGAGATACCAATTTAGAACAAGACCTAAATTATTTTGGTAATTAATAAAATAATGTATGCTAAAATGTTGTTAATTACAAATTCATTTACTGAATTTTACAATGTCTAAATTACTATCACTGCGTAGAATATTAGATGCTAAATTAACCGGACCGAATTAAATGGATTGGTTAAGGAATTTGAGAATAGTTCTCATGGCTGAAAAGTTATCTTATGTCCTTAATATGTCTTTCCTGTAATGGTTGCAGACAATAGCTCTGAGGAAGAGATTACTACTTTTAGAAGGTGGTAAGATGATGCACAGTTGGCTCAATGTATCATGCTCGCATCCATGAGTAACGAGCTTCAGCTTCAGCATGAAACTATGGTTGCTCTTACTATATTCCTGCACATCAAGTAGTTGATGGTGAGGAAAGTATGACTGATAGATATCAAATATTTAAGGAGCCCTTCCGATCTAGAATAACCAATGACACTATAGCACATACACATATCCTAAACATGATCAATTTGATTGAACAATTAGGATAACAGGTTTTGTCATGGATGGAGAGTTGAGCTAATATATGATCTTGTACTCACTCCCGGACTCCTTTCACAATTATTGTGAATTTTTCATATGAACAAGCTAGATATCAGCTTCGCTGATTTGCTTAACATGTTGAAAAATAGCTAAGAGTTACGTTCCAACCAAGAAAGACCATGTCTTACTGATAAGGGTCAAAGGATCTTCTGAATAGAAGAACGATTCTAAGAAGGTAATAGAAAGGCAAAAATAAAGGATAATACGAACAAAGCTGATATGGATAGCAAAGGAGTTTGCTCCCACTGAAATAAGCCAGGACACTGGAAAGGAGACTGCGAGAAGCATCTTTTAGAGGCTAACCAGAAGAAGCTTAATAAAGCTTCGGTTACAAATAACGTTTTGTTCATGAATAAAATAATTTTTTTCTTTAAGTCAAGGTTCTACTTGGGTATTGGATACCGGCTTTGGTTATCATATATATAGATTTATGAAGGGACCAAGCAGAAGTAGAAAGCTAAACAAAGGATAAGTAATTCTATGTCTAGTAAATGAAGCAAAGGTTGCTGCATTAGCCATAGGAATTTATAGTTTAGCACTACCTACGGGAAAATCTATTAAGTTAATAATTTTTTATTGTATTCCAGTTCTCGTTGGAAACATTCTTTCCATTTTATTGTTAGACAATAAAATCTTTGGTATTATTTTTGAGAACAATTGTTGTTCTATTTATAATAATAATGTTTTGTATAGAACTGAAATATTACTTAATGGATTTTGTGTACTTGACTTACGTGAAAAATTATTTTCCAAATTGAACAAACTAGTATAAGAAAAGGAGATGATCATTCAAAAAGTTGAATGTGTGTATTTACTGAAATACAATTGTGAATTATTTGAAAGGTTCAAAGAATTCATAAGTGAAACTAATTTGAAAAGTATTAAAATTATTTGATTAGATCAAGGAATAATTGCTCGTATAATAAGTTTCTAGATCATCTCAAATGGTTTTCTCATAATGGATGCCTCCTGATACGCAATAATTGATTGATGTATTTGAAAGGAAAAATCGTACCTTGTTGGACATGGTACGGTCCATAATGATTTTATCGACATTCCAGTATCCTTCTAGGGTAATGTCCTAGAAATGGCTGCATATCTACGAAAAAGGTAACCTCACAATCCAACCCCAAGACTCCATAAAAGTTATGGACAGGGAGGATTCATAATCTTAAGTATGTTAAAATAAAAGGTTGTCCAACTTATGTGAAAAAGTTTCAAAGATAAGCTCGGTACAAGATTTGACATGTATAGGTTTATGGGACATCCTAAAGTAAGTTTAGGGT
Source organism: Panax quinquefolius (assembly GCA_020205615.1). NCBI lineage: Eukaryota > Viridiplantae > Streptophyta > Magnoliopsida > Apiales > Araliaceae > Panax > Panax quinquefolius. The sequence continues at coordinate 99,776,511 of CM035163.1, read as the reverse complement.
ATATGTTCTATAATCTTACTAAGCAAAATGTGTTTGTTGCGAAACACGCTACCTTCTAAGATAAAGGTTTTTATCATTAAAGGGGCAAGTGGAAGGATAATAGAATCTTGAAGAGTTCAAGAACCAGAAAACACTATAAGTCAAATAAGAGGAACTTGTAGATAGACCTATTGTACCACAACCGAATCATAAATCTGGAATAGTACCAAAGATACCAAAGAGGTATGGATTCATCATAGATAATGATGATGAGGTACGTATCATAGAAGATGATAATCCAATTACATATGATGAGGTAAGAGTTGTAGACACTCAGAGAAAGGGAATGAAGTAAGCTTCTCAAATATGGAATATTCGTTTTGATGAGACAATCAAAAGAGTTTGATTTTATCAAAAACAAGAATGAACCTAGTGTGTACAAAAAGGGTCAGTGGGAGCGCATGACATTCCTAGTATTATATGTTGATATTCTACGGATAAGGAATAACATACCAATGCTACAATCAGTAAAGATAAAGTTGTTTAAACATTCCTGCATGAATGATTTGAGAAGAGTATCTTAATTGGGGATATAAATCTATATAGATAGATTTAAGAGGATGCTCGACTTAACCCAAGAAACGTATATTCATTTCATGCTAAAGTCATTTAGCATGGCAAACTCCAAGAGATGTCTCATATTGATGAGCCACGTAGTGTATCTCTGTTAATAGTCCCCATAAACTCCTGAAAAGAGAGATCGCATGAGTGACAATCATGTATACAATTAAATATACGAGACCTGATGATGATCGATCATATTCTGGAGAATATCACTGTAAGACAGTGAAAAACATCTTAAAGTACTTAACCGACACTAAGGATGTGATTAAAATTTATGGTTGGTCTAAATTAAAACTAGAGGGCTTAATAGACTCAAGTTTTTTAGACAGACCAAGACGACATAAAAATACACTTTAAGGTAAAGAGTTATCCTGAATGGTGGTGCAGTGAATTGGAAAGGTGCAGTGAATTGGAAAGGTTCCAAATAGCAAAGAGTTGTTGGTTTAGTGATAAAGATAAATTATATAGTTGTAAATGAAGCTGCAAGTTGATTGTTTGGATGAAAAGTTTATTATAAAACTCGAAATAGTTCCTAAGTCTCATCTTGGATCTAAACATGTGTTGTGGCACATTCATTTGATTAGAGGAATCATTGAAAGATGGGAAATCACTATAGAGATAGTGGATTCTCAAGAACAACATTATGTATCCATTAACTAAAGCTTATCCAACAGCAGGATAATCGTCATTTAGAGAAAAAGGGTATGAGAAACCATGATGATTGGCTTTAGTACAAGTGGGAGATTGAAAGTAGTATGCATACAAGCCAATCATGTTTGATGATAAAGCATATACTTTGTAACAATCTTATTCATTTATTAATAAAAAGACTTAATTTATTAAAGACTTTTAATTATCTACATGATGCTGCTTTATAATATGTGATAAAACCATAGTTTTAAGCATTGTTTTTAGAATAATGATGATGATCATTCTAATGAGATCTAAATTCTTAGAAAGCTTAAAACTAAAATAGTTCCCAATCATTAGATTAATAAATTGGGGATTACTGAATCCGGATAGATTGGTACATACGTTGCTTTCTCATTGGATGAGGATGATTGATCTCATGATCATTTGTGTGGAGACAGTAAAGCATGTATGTAGGTGTTTATTGAAGAATAAGTACACTGAACGTGACTCACTAAGGAATACCTAATGGAGTTTTACGTGCCTATCAATAGGAATTCCTGTAGTGATAGTAGTACAAGTGATCCTTGGACTTGAGATCATCATAGTATCTTGTGTATGATGAGTTATACTTTGACTTATTCCTTAAAACCCTTAGGGTATATCAAAGGGTATGCTTGAGTATAATAAGTTGTACATGAAAATAATGTATGATCAATAAAGAATCTATCACTTCTAGTAAAAGAAGTGAAATGTCCTATGTGATTCGATAAATGACAACCCAGTAGTCCTTGGCCAAGACAAAATTAAATTAGAAAGGATTTTCTAATTTGAATTATTTGGAGTTGTGCATTTAAGAGTCGAAATACATATAATTAAATAAAATAAGACTTGACAGTAATTACATGTCTTATATTTAATTGGGACATTATATGGTGGAATGATTGAATTGTACGATAACTATTTACTCAAATGTTCTTTTATAATTAATGTTGATATTTATATTATCTGGAAAGTCGTTAATCGCTAGTGATGCTTATCCCTATTGTAGAATAAATATTATTTATTTAAATAAATTAATAGTTTAATTTATTTATTTAAATATTATTAGAATTGTTCTAATTGATTTATTCCCAACCTAGGTTAAATATGGAGAACCTAAAGGGTCACACCATAAAAGAAAGAATAATTATTTAAGAAGTTAATGACATAATCGTAATAATAAGTTGAGTATATTTAATTTAATCTATGGTGATAGAATAAATTAAATAGCTTAATATTTAATATTTAATATTTTGGAAATATTAAATATAAATTAATAAGAGGAGTCTTATTATTATTATTACTATTATTATTATTATTATTATTATTATTTAATTCCTAAAGGAGTTTGGGAATTAATTAATAAAATTACTCTCATATTCCTAATAAGATTAGGAGATAAATTAATTAATAGAGTTTAATTAATTATTCCTAATAAGATTGGGAGCCTAATTAATTAAAGGAGTTTAATTAATAAAACCCAATTCCTTAATTGTTAAAGAGGGTTACCCACATCTATATATAAGATGAGTCTTATTATAGGTGGGGGTGGTTGATGTTTTCACAGAATATATAATTCCAATAGTTAGGAGAGTACACCCTTTTGTATGAGAGATAAAAAAACTAGGGTTGTGCCAAATACCCATCTTCTTGAATCGTTTTTCTTCCTTGGTGGATCACCTCTAGAGGCCAAACACTTGGGTGGCTAACGTTGATCAAAGGAAGGAACCAAATCCGGTGGATTCAAGTTGAACGAGAAAAGGATTTGGAGGTGAACTTGTACCTGAGGAGGCTCGAATCTTCAAGGGTATGATTCTTATTCTTTATCTTTTTGTTTAATTAATAATTGTGCATAAAGGATGATTTGGGTATATGGTTTGTAAAAATTTAAAAATCTATTTTATCATGTTTCCGCTTATTTTATGCAATTTGATTGCATTCATGAATAATACAAATCTAACAGTTATGATATACGGAGATGTCCTAAGTCTTATCCTCATATTTTATGGTAGATTTACATTACCTTTCCTTCTTCATAGCTTAATTTATCTGAAGCATTACAACTGTAATGTTTGTTACGTCAATTATCATTCCTTATGGCTTTCTGATAAATAAATGTCATACCTCATGATTATTCTTTATCGTCTAAGTCATACAATATTTAGTATGCTAAGAGCGTGAAAGTAGTATGCACACAAGCCAATCATGTTGATGATAAAGTATATACTTTATAACAATCTTATTCGTTTATTAATAAAAGTATTCATTTCCTAAAGGTTTTAATTTATCTACATGGTGTTGTTTTTAATAATATGTGATAAACCCATAGTTTTAAATAATGCTTTTAGAATCATGATGAGATCATGCTAATGAGATCTAAACTCTTAGATAGCTTAAAAACTAAAATGCTCCCAATCGTTGGATTACTAAAAACGGATTAGTGAATCCGGATAGATTGGTACATACGTTACTTGCTCATTGGATAAGGATGATTGATCTTGTTGGGCGTAATCTAATTAAGCACGACACGCAAGTATACGTTGTCAACAAGTAATATATTGATAAGTTGAGTATCATTCCCACAGAGACATAAATTAATTTTAATCTAACAATTACCAGCTTTATATTATTTCAATTTTATTAAACTATTCGAATTAACGATTGAAAATAATGAAAAACTAATAAACAAAAATCAAATCAACTAATTACCGCAAATTTTACTCAGATAATAGAGAACTAAACCTACAACGTCACTTTATGCTTCACTCAGATTATCACACTTCTTTTCAATCCAATTAACTATTCTAGTTCATTAATCAAGAACACAAAAGTAGAATTATCCATCTCTCAATGCACTAAACCATATCAACTTAAATCCACAAATGATAGAATTAAGCCAAACACCCTAATTAACTAATTCACTATATCCCTATAAGAATTAAAATTAACGAAGGTTTAAATTCCAAGTTCTTACACGATTACATGTGATGCATAGGTATATCTCTATCCCTAACATAAATAATTAATTCCATCAAAACGCAAAAATCACAAACATATGTTATTATGACTAAGTCTAAATTCATATCTCATCTCTCGATTCCATACAAGTCCACATAGAATTGGTGATCAAGCAATTCATAAATTAATTACAAATCATAATAGATGAACTGTAAAATAGCTTTATAAGATTGAAATCAAAGCATGATAATCCTCATTACACATAAAGATCCATTGTAAGCTTAATAAGATAATTAGTTCATAACTAATGAATTAAACACCGAATAGATTAAAAAAAATATCATCCCAATTATAGAAACTGAAATTAATGAATAAGAATAGTATAGAACCACCTTTCTCCTCACTCAATTCTGTAATCTTCATGATCCTTGCTCCTTTGCTCTATTCCTCCTAGATCTTCTCAAATTAGGGTTTTAAAGTTTCAATTGATTGATTGTATCATGAATCCCAAAATTGAATAGCCTAAGTCTCTATAATAGTAGCTAATTGCGTCCTCAATCCAATCCCAGTTGAAACCAAAGTCCATCACTCCATGCCATAGCAACAGTGGAATTGCAATAAAATTCCTCTTCTGATCCACGTACCCCCGCCCCGGTGAGGTAATTTGACTTGGAAACCCCCACCCTGGCGGGGTACTAAGCTTCTGCCACTTGTCCACCCCAGCCCCGACGGGTGTTTCCTTTGTAAAATAGCCACCCGTGAAAGCTATCTTATCTGCTCTGCTATTTTTCTCGCTAATGTCAAGCACTTACTCGCCATAACGCCACCATCCTCGCCTTAGCTATCACGTACCGACCCTGCATAACAACACATATAAAATATAGGAAACAATACTAAAACAGACAAATTAGACATTGTTTAATTCCAAATAGGAACCCGATTCGTAGGTATGAAACCCACTCATCAAATTCCGTAAAACTTAAACCGTGCTAGTCCTCGAGCACAACAACATGCAATGAAATGTTACTAACTATATGCATACGAATCCAGCTAAGAGACATAACAAAGTCTATTCACATTTCCTTAGAGAAATTATAAGAGACATGATAGTACATCATACCAAGACAAATCAACAACTTCACATCAATCACCAAATCTATCCCTGCTATGACTGATATAGTGCGTGTTTGCTCAACAACCATGTTAACTGACATAAAGTTAAATAAAACACATAATATGTCTCTTTAAAGGAATTATACAGCTGAAAGTCAAGAAATCCAAAAACAATAAAGATCCGGCTAAAATCAAACAATTACCAAATTCAGAAGTCAAAATGGGATACTTTTGCTTAATTATTCATACGGGGGCTTTTTGCTCTTTTTCATGTTTTCACTTTTTATTTTACTCATGACTGTGCAATGTCTAGTCCTCTTAGGCTTTTTAGTGCTACCCATTAGCGAGTGATGAGTGAGTTTTATACTTATGAATTGGCCTCTAATTCAAGCTTAAACTGTGTTAACTCGTCATTTTTTGTGATTCGTTTTACCTGTTTAGTGTTATTTTATGTTTAGGTATGGTGGCGTAGCGTGTATGGTTTAAAAAGGTTGTTTCGTGGTTAAAGTGGTCAAGAAAATGAGATAAAGCTGGACTGCAACAGATTGACCCCCTACTGGGGTGGATATTATGAAAGAAAAGCCCATGCCGGGGCGGGGGTACTTGATCAAAAACAGTAGCACCCCCTGTCGGGGAGTGCTCTTAAAGAAGGAAAACCCCCATCGGGCCGGGGGTAGGGGAAAAGCAAAGAGTCCTATTTCAGTTGTACTATTGTAGAAGCGTGAAGGATAGTGGTTGGCATGGTGTAGAACTGTATTGGGCATCAAGTTATGGTGATAATACATGTCCTAAGCTAGATATAAACAAGAAACAAGAAGGGTGATAACAAATAACAATCAATTAGCAATTAGAAGCTCAAATTTGAGAAAAAGCATTGGAGGAAGGATTGAAGGTTTAAGTCACGATAATTACAGATTGGAGCAGAGAAGAAGGGTGGTTTTGTATTCATTCTTTTTCTTTAATTCAATTTTTGTAATTGGGACGATGATTACTTTGATGAATTTAGTTTTTAATTCAGTTGTGATGAACTAATTTACTTGTTAGGCTTATAACGGATCTTAATGGTTGAACGATGATTATGTAACTTTGAATTCCAGTTTAATAATCTATCTTTCAGTTTATCTATAGTGATTTGTGCTTTAATTTTATGAATGGCTTGATCACCAATTCTATGTGGATTTGTATGGATTCGAGAGTGGAAATATGAATCTAGACTTAGTTACTATAACATGCGCTCTTGAATTCTGTGATTGAATGGAATCTAGATGAATGTTAGAGTAGAGATATGCCTAGCATCACATTTAATCGGATAGAGAACTTGAACTTAAACCTTCTTTGATTATAATTCGCATAGAGATATAGTGAATTAGTTGATTAAGGTTTGTAGCTTAATTCTATCTAATTTATGGATTTAAGTTAATATAGTATTAGTGCATCGAGAGGTGGCTAGTTATACTTGAGTGTTCTTGATTAATAAACTGTGATAGTGAATTGAACTGGAATAAAGTGTAATAACCGGAGTGATACTTAGAGTGAGGTTGTAAGCCTAATTCTCCAATATTTGATTGAAATTACAGTTTTTAAGTTTGTTGATTGTTAGGTGGTTTTAGTATTTTTAGTTTTTAATAGTTATAATTCTTGAATTGGATAGCTTAATAAAATTTGGATTAATATAAAGCTGGTAATTGTGAGGATTAATTTCATATTTAATCTCCGTGGGAATGATACTTGACTTATCATTGTATTACTTGTAGACCACGTGCACTTGCGTGATTGTGCGTAATTAGATTTCGACTAACAAGTTTTTGGCGCCGTTGCCGGGGATTAGTAAAGATTTTAATATTTTGCAATATCAGTTTAATTAGTCTAGTTTTACTTAAATATTTTTTTTCTTTTGTTTTGTGCTTTCTTATTTCAGGTTCTTGAAGTTGGTTTATGCAAACTCGGTCTAAGAAGCCAGACTTACTTCATTTTGTGGACGATATCAAGAAACAATTTTAAAGGCTAAGTAAGTCGATTAAAGATACAAGTGAAAACTTTGAGAATTCTGAAAAAGAAGAAGAAATAATGGCTGCAGAAGACCAGAAAGCGTTGAGGGATTTTGTTACACCTAAGGTAACTGAGCTTTAATCGAGTATCACCAGGCCGGCGATAGCTGCAAATACTTTTGAGAGTAAGTGTGTGACAATTCAGATGATTCAGAACTCAATTCAGTTTGGGGGACTTGCAAACGATGATCCGAATGAATATTTGTAAGACCCCAACTTTTATGAATAAAAATGAATCTTCTATAAATATCATTTTTGAATATTATGGAATAAATTTGTTATAATATTATAGTTGTGGGTAGTATTTATAAATTCTGCAAAGTATGCAAGTTGTTATATTATATTCGATTGGTCGGGGAATATTCGTTGTAGCAGGGAATATTCGCATAAACGCTGCAATCATTGGTGGACCCCATAATAGAATTATTGTTTGGATTGAAAATGACAAAAATATTTTTATGAAAATAATGGCGGAAGTTTTACGCTTTAATATCGTGTTGAACTACTCTTTAGTAGTAAAAGTAATCTGAATAATACGGCGTGGTTGCATAAGTAGCATACTGAGATTGATTATTAATGCTTACGTGAGAAGTCACTCAGCTTTTGTTTCAAAGAATTGTTGCATAGTATCTCACGTTATTTGATTCAATTATTGTCGATATTTTATATATTATTAAATCAATAATTGAGATGACAGAGTTATTAATATTATTATTTGCAATATTAACGATGTCTAGAAGTTCTCGCCAAGGAGAGGTTTGGTAACCTAATCAAGGCTACCAATAGGAGAAATCCTTATTGCAAAGCCCCTCTTTCCGGGAACAACTCAGTCGATTAATATTGTGAATTATAATAATGATGATAAATGTTGTTAAAAATAGTGAGGAAATTTTTATGAGGTATTTGTTGTAAATTTTGATTATTATTTGGACCCCCACTTACCCATTTTTCAAAATTATCGAGAGAATTTATCTCAGTTATATATATATATATATATATATATATATATATATATATATAAATGAGAAAGTGGGGGAAATCTGGATTAACAGGATGGAGTATAATGATTAATATTACATATATATATATATATAATGTCACATGTGGGAGATTAAAGTGGAAACAAAAGTCTTGGGTGGATGTTGAATTTTGGTGTATTGAGTGGATGTTGATTTTGGAATATGTGGTGGAAAAGTGACGTGTAAGACATGTATTGAATATATATATATATATATATATATATATATATATATATATATATATTGTTTTGGTTTTGGTTTTATTTGATGAGTAGTCATCCGTGAATTGAATAGAATCAACTCGTGAATTATCAGACGATTTGTTAAGCGTCCGTGAGAAAAATCCTTACACTGTGCCTCTCCATTCTCCTATAAATAGAAGCTCATTCCTTCATTATTTCTTACGAATTCACTGAAACTCTAGAGAGAGAAACTATAGAGAGAAAGAAGAAAAGTATTCTGTTATTTCACTACTCCTATATCCAGCCTTCCTTCTTCAGATTCATGAAGAGAACTTCATTATTCAATTCTTTATTATTCGCTGGAATAACTCAGATACGCCGAGCTACCCTATACTTGGTGAAATTCTTCCATTATTCCATTCTTTATTATTCTCATTGGAATATCTTGTCTGCATGCGCTTTTACTCCTGACGTGGTTCCGCTCTTTATTATTCTCATTGGAATATCCATGTCACATGCGCTTTCTGGCGGACCGGTTCCGCTTTTTATTATTCTCATTGGAACATCCTCGCTTGCAATTAATTTACCGACACGTTCCGTTATTTATTATTCTGTTGGAATAACCTATCTATGCGAAGTACCGCATACATGGTGATTTCTTTGTTATTCCATTCTTTATTATACTCAGTTGGTTAATGTTTTGACTTATATGCTCCATGAAATTAGTGGAATATCCTTGATATTTGCGCTTCATCCAGTATCTTTTCATGAAAATATTCTTCTGAGCATTCTTGAATTTTACTCTACAAAGAAGTATCATGTTAACAATTTGGACTTAATAGTTCCTGAATAAATTAATTCTTGAACTTGTTTTATTGAATTCTTATATCATTGTCATCATCCTCATGTTTATATTTTTTTTGAAAGTCATATGTGGCCTGTAGTGCATGGATGGACTTGGTATGATTATGATCAGGGATTATTCGGTGTAATCATGACCGTAATGTTACAAATGATGTGATAAAAGTCCTCTTTGTCTCGTAGTGCATTGATGGACAGTTATTGGCATGATCATGACCATTGATGAATACACGAATATCTTTGGCCCGTAGTGCATGGATAATTTGTGGTTGTGATACTAATGAATATCCTTGGCCGTAGTGCAGGGATGATATGGATTATTTATTAAGCTGAGTCACAGCGATAAAAAGTGATGAAAAACCTTTTTAAATCATAAAAGATAGTAGATTTTATTCTCTACTTGACTTATTTAATGGATTTCTTGTTCCACTGCAGTTAAACTTGATGTCTATTGTATTTTATCAGTTTAACATTGTTGAAGGCTAATGATAATTTATTCTGCATTATCTTAGTCATAATATTTCTAACTGGGCTAATTGAGCTCACCCTTTCTTTCACTGTTCTCTTCAGGAAATGAGAACGTAGCTGGAACTAGTCGGGGAACGCAATGACGGTCCAAGATGGTGTCTTAGTAGTTCTCACTACTCTATAAAATAGTGTGATAATAAATGTAATGAGGACTTATTTTGAGAGTGGATATTGTCTAGAAGACAATATTTGTATTAAAACTCACAGCTCTTGTTGTATATTTAAGATTGTTTTTGTATTCTTTACCATATATTTGACGACTAAGAATAGGTGATGTATACCTATTTTGGGGGCGTCACAGTTGGTATCAAAGCTTAGGGATATGATCCCTGGCTAAGATGTGAGATAAGAACTAGGAGGGGAGAGACGAGGAATTCCTTTGCTAGTATGACCTACCTAAGTTTATTTGCTATTTAATTGGTCGGTCAGAGTATAGAGATAATATGTGATATGTAATTAACCCTTGTTTTGTGGTAGTATTTGAAAATGGCATCCGAGAATGTTAAGAATAGCAATTGAGCACAGGAGACCGTTGAGTCTCCACAGATCAATAATCAGGATAATGTGCATCAGGAAGGCGACAATCCTAATGCAAACAACAACACTGACCAAATAATGAACGATGGAATAGTTCGAGGCTTCATGAAATTCATGCAACATCAGGCGAGAGCGGCTCCTGTCCAAAATGCAGGTGGAAACATTGGCAACTCCCGGACGGTCACCGCCAAACAGTTCAAAGAGCTGGGACCACCGGAGTTTTTTGGAGAGCCAAAACCACTTAAGGCGGAGACGTGGATAAAATAGATCAACAAGATATTTGATGTCTTGGGTTGCTCCGAGGAACAAAAGGTTCCCTTTGCCACCTTCATGTTGCGGGCAGAGGCAAATTACTGGTGTGAATCTGTAAAGCATACTCAACCTGCCGCACTGAAGATGTCTTGGGAGAAGTTTCAAGAACTGTTCAACGACAAGTACTTTCCCGAATGTATTCGTCACATGAAAGAGGTAGAGTTGATTAAACTGGAGCAAAACAACATGACCGTATCGTAGTAAGAAGCCAAGTTTTCCGAGCTGTCCCGGTTTGCGTCCTATTTGGTTGATAATGAGGAGAGAATGATGCGAATGTTTCTAAGAGGTTTGAAACCCGAGATACGTCAATATCTTATCTCTCATAAACTGTGTTTGTATTCGATGTTGTTAATAGGGCTCGATTATTGGAGCGCGATAATGAAATCAACCCAACCAAAAGAGAGTAGCCGTGAAAAATGATAATACCAAAGTGATAACAACATCGAGCGGTGATAATAAGCGTGGAGGGAATCAACATGCCAGAAATGGTAACCACTTCAGTGGTAATCATGGCCAAAACAATAAGAATGGACATTTCAAGAAGAGGAGATTCAACATTGATGGAAAGACGTTAGCATCAGCACCTGTCGTTAAGGAAGGAGAACGACCACCTATCACATGCTTCAAATGTGGAGGGGAGGGACACATCAGTCCAAATTGCGCGATGCCCTCCAAAGCATGTTACCATTGTGGAAGAGAAGGTCATCTGGCCTGATTTTGTCGTGCACCAAAGACAAGTCCAGCTAGGATGGAGGCATCAAAGGCCATTCCAGACAAGACAAAACCGGTAGTTCAAGGGAGAGCGTTTGTCGTGACCTCCCAGAAAGCAAGGAACCCGAACGAGGTCATCACGGGTAAGCTTATCATAAACTCTAGCAAAGTTTATACATTATTTGATAACGGTTCTACCCATTCTTTTATTTCTCCTACTTGCGCTCAACGTTTAAATTTGACTCTAGAGAAATTGGACTTTGACTTATCTGTTGAAACTCTATTGGGAGAAACCTTCATTACATCCATTGTTTATAAGTCTTGTTAATTTCGAATCGGTACCCTCACATTACCTGTCGATCTTATTTCATTGAAAATACTTGCATTTGACGTAATTCTAGGGATTGATTGGTTAAGTACTCATCATGCAAAATTGATTGTTTTCGTAAGGTTGTTAGCTTTCATATTCCTAACCAATCTATTATACGAATTCAAGCAACCAAACCATTAAAATCAATCACTGTCATCTCAAGCCATAAAGCTATTCATTTATTAAAAAATGGATGTCAAGCTTTCTTAGCTCATGTCACGGATCTAAACAAAAATACGTCAGTTTTGAATGATATTTTATTGTTTATTAATTTCCGACGTATTTCAAGAACTTCCCGCCTACCCCAGAGCATAAAATTAAATTTTGTATCGACCTTGAACCCGGTACAAAACCCATTTCCAAAGCCCCATATCGAATGGATCCTATTGAACTTCAGGAGTTAAAGACCCAACTGCATGAATTGTTAGACATCGGTTTCATTCATCCTAGTACGTCTCCTTGGGGTGCTCCTATTCTATTCGTGAAGAAGAAAGATGGGAGTATGCGACTTTGTATTGATTATCGGGAGTTGAACCATGTCGCCAACAAAAATAAGTACCCAATGCCACGTATTGATGACCTGTTTGACCAGTTACAAGGAGCCAAATTCTTTTCAAAGACTGATCTTCATTCTGGATATCACCAATTGAAGATTAGAACCGATGACATTCCAAAGACGGCTTTCAGAACTCTGTACGGGCATTATGAATTCCTAGTCATGTCTTTTGGATTGACTAATGCTCTTGTTGCTTTCATGGATATGATGAACCGAGTATTCAAGGAATATTTAGATCACTTTGTGGTCGTATTTATTGATGACATCCTCATTTATTCTAAAAACCATGAAGATCATAAGCAACACTTGAGGCTGATACTCCAAAAGCTTGGTGAATATAAGCTTTATGCCAAGTCGAAGAAATGCGAGTTCTGGCTTTAGGAAGTAGCATTCCTTAGGCACGTGTTATCAAGTCATGGAATATCTGTTGACTTAGCAAAGATTGAAGCTATTCAAAGCTGGGAGCAACCTAAATCAGTGACCGAAGTACGTAGCTTTCATAGTTTAGCTGGTTATTATCGGAGGTTCGTGGAAGGATTTTCTCGAATCACTACTCCACTAACTCAGTTGACTAGGAAAGATACAAAATTTGGTTGGAACAAGGAATGTGAGAAGAGTTTTCAAGAACTCAAGAGGAAACTCATTTCAGCACCTGTTCTGACAATACCATATGGCTCGGAGGGATTTGTCATCTACAGTGATGCTTCGGGAAAAGGGTTAGGATGTGTTCTCATGCAACATGGGAAAGTCATAGCCTATGCCTCTCAGCAACTCAAAGAATATGAGAGGAGTTATCCTACTCATGATCTAGAGTTGGCAGCTGTTGTCTTCGCGCTTAAAATTTGGAGGCATTACTTGTATGGGGAGAAAGTGGCGATCTTTACGGATCATAAAAGCCTCAAATATTTCTTCACTCAAAAGGAACTCAACATGCGACAGCGACGTTGGCTTGAACTGTTGAAAGATTATGATCATACCATCCAATACCATCCTAGAAAAGCGAATGTGGTAGCTGACGCATTGAGTAGAAGGTCATATGAGGGTACTAGTGCGATATTGTCAACGTAAAAGCCCATTTTGTATGACTTGCAAAGGATGGAGATAGAGATAAAGACTCCAGGGACCCATGTGATGATGGCGAATATACGAGTAGAACCGACTTTAATCGATAAAGTGAAAGCTGCTCAAGCTACAGACCTGGAGCTGATGCGTATGAGGAAGAAAGTGCAAGAAGGTGTTATGCCCAAAGCAAGAATTGATGAAGAAGGAATACTTCGAGTCAACTCCAGACTTTGTGTTCCTAATGACCATGATTTAAAGTATAAAATCATGATGGAGGCGCACAACACACCGTTTGCAATCCATCCTGGGAGTACCAAAATGTATCATGATCTTCGACATACATTTTGGTGCAGCAATATGAAGAAGGAGATAGCGCTGTTTATCTCAAGGTGTTTAACTTGTCAACGAGTCAAGGCAAAGCATCAAGTACCAAAAGGTCCATTGCAACTACTCAAAATTCCAGAATGGAAGTGGGAGCACATTACCATGGATTTTGTTAATGGTCTTCCCAAGGTTTCTCAAGGCATAGATGCAATTTGGGTCATTGTTGATAGATTGACCAAGTCTGCTCATTTCTTAGCTATACGAGAAACTTATACACTTGAACGTCTTGCTCGTATATACATAAACAAGGTTATAAGATTTCATGGTACGCCAGTATCCATAGTTTTTGATCGAGACCCAAGATTCACTTCACGATTTTGGGTTAGTTTACAAAAAGCTATGGGCATGGATTTATGATTTAGTTCGGCATATCATCCTCAGATGGACGGACAATCAGAGAGGACTATTCAAACTCTTGAAGATTTATTAAGACACTGTGTCCTTGACTTCAAGGGGAAGTTGGGATAAGTTCTTACCATTGGTGGAGTTTTCCTACAATAACAGCTATCAAATAAGTATTGGCATGGCTCCAATCGAAGCGTTGTATGGAAGAAAGTGTCGTTCTCTAGTATGCTGGGATGAGGTGGGTGAAGCAACATTGTTGGGACCGGAATTGGTACGTATGACTACGAAAAATTTTCAAACGATCCGACAACGTATAAGAACCTCACAAGACTGACAAAAGAGTTATGCTGATCTTCATCGAAAGGACGTGGAATTCAATATTGGAGATCGTGTGTTGTTACGTGTTGCTCTATGGAAAGGAGTTACGAGAGAGAGGAAAGCTCAATCCTCGATTCATTGGCCCATTTTTAATCCTCGATCGAGTAGGGACTGTAGCCTATAGACTCGCTTTACCGCCAAGTATGTCTCGTGTTCATAACGTTTTTCATATATCCATGTTGCGTAAATATGTGAAAGACCCGAACCACATTATTGAGTTAGAACCGGACGAAATAGCGGAAGATTTAACGTATGAAGAGGTTCATGTTCAAATCTTAGATAAGAAGGAACATATTCTACGCTCCAAGGTTATACCTCAAGTCAAAGTTTTATGGAGGAACCACGATGTTGAGGAAATGATCTGGGAGTTCGAATCTGAAATGAAATCAAGGTATCCTTACCTCTTCGACATACCAAGTACGTACCCTAATTTCGAGGGCGAAATTTCATAAGAAGGGGAGATTGTAAGACCCCAACTTTTATGAATAAAAATGAATCTTCTATAAATATCATTTTTGAATATTATGGAATAAATTTGTTATAATGTTATAGTTGTGGGTAGTATTTATAAATTCAGCAAAGTATGCAAGTTGTTATATTATATTCGATTGGTCGTGGAATATTCGTACAACGGCGTAATCATTGGTGGACCCCACAACAGAATTATTGTCTGATTGAGAAAACGACAAAAATATTTTTATGAAAATAACGACAGAAGTTTTACCGTTAATACTGTTGAACTACTCGGTAGTAAAAGTACAAGAATACGCGTGGTTGCATAGTAGCACACGGTATTGATTATTAATGCTTACGTGAGAAGTCACTCAGTTTTGTTTCAGTAATTGTTGCATAGTATCTCACGTTATTTGATTCAATTATTGTCGATATTTTATATATTATTAAATCAATGGTGAGATGACAGAGTTATTAATATTATTATTTGCAATATTAACGATGTCTAGAAGTTCGCCAAGAGAGGTTTGGTCACCTAATCAATGCTACCAATAGGGAGAAATCCTTATTGGAAAGCCCCCTCTTTCCTGGGAACGACCTGGTCGATTAATATTGTGAATTATAATAATGATGATAAATGTTGTTAAAATATTTAGAGAATTTTTATGAGGTATTTGTTGTAAATTTTGATCATTATTTGAACCCCCACTTACCCATTTTTCAAAATTATAGAGAAAAGTTATCTCAGTTATATATATATATATATATGTTAGCAGGAAAGTGGGGGGGGGGGAATCTGGATTAACAGGATGGAGTATAATGATTAATATTACATATATATATATAATGTCACATGTGGGAGATTAAAGTGGAAACAAAAGTCTTGGGTGGATGTTGAATTTTGGTGTATTGAGTGGATGTTGATTTTGGAGTATGTGGCGGAAAAGTGACGTGTAAGACATGTATTAAATATATATATATATATATATATATATATTATATTTTGTTTTAGTTTTTGGTTTTATTTGATGAGTAGTCATCCGTGAATTGAATAGAATCAACCCGTGAATTATCAGACGATTTGTTAAGCGTCCGTGAGAAAAATCCTTACACAGTGCCTCTCCATTCTACTATAAATAGAAGCTCATTCCTTCATTATTTCTTACGAATTCACTGAAACTCTAGAGAGAGAAAGAAGAAAAGTATTATGTTACTTCACTACTCCTATATCCAGTTCCTTCTAATGTAAGGGGTATTATTTCTTTTGTATTCATGAAGAGAACTTCTGTTATTCAATTCTTTATTATTCCATTGGAATAACTCAGATACGCTGAGCTACCCTATACTTGGTGAAATTCTTACATTATTCCATTCTTTATTATTCATTTGGAATATCCAATTATGCGTTTCTGTAGGACCTAGTTCCGTCTTTATTATTCTGTTGGAATATCATGTCTGTGCATTTTACGCCGGACCTGGTTCCATCTTTATTATTCTGTTGGAACATCCAGTCGTTGCAAATTTCCCCTGACCTGGTTCCGTTATTTATTATTCTGTTGGAATAACCTGTCTATGCGAAGTACCACATGCATGGTGATTTCTTTGTTATTCCATTCTTTATTATACTCAGTTGGTTAAAGTTTTGACTTCTATACTCCATGAAATTAGTGGAATATCCTTGATATTTGCGCTTCATCTAGTATCTTTTTATGAAAATATTCTTCTGAGCATTCTTGAATTTTACTCTACAAAGAAGTATCATGTTGACAATTTGGACTTACTAGTTCTTGAATAAACTAATTCTTGAACTTATTTTATTGAATTCTTATATCATTGTCGTCATCCTCATGTTTATATTTTTTTGAAAGTCATCTGTGGCCTGTAATGCATGGATGGACTTGGTATGATTATGATCAGGGATTATTCGGTTTAATCATGACCGTAATATTACAAATGATGTGATAAAAGTCCTCATTGGCCCATAGTGCATTGATGGACAGTTGTTGGCATGATCATGACCATTGATGAATACACGAATATCCTTGGCCCGTAGTGCATGGATAATTTGTGGTTGTGATACTAGTGAATATCATTGGCTGTAGTGTGACGCCCCCAAAATAGGTCCATTCCATCCAACCCATTCTGAGTCGCCAAATACATGGTACAGAAATAACTACAACTTTATTATTACAAATCAGAAAGCGTGAGTTTGAATACAAATATTATCTTCTAGACAATATCTATACTCAAATAAATCCTCATCACATTTATTGATACATTATTTTACAAAAATGGTGAGGACTACTAAACAATTCTTTCTAAAACCTTCATTCCATACCCACGACTGCATTTTCGCTATATTCTCGCCTCCCGAGAAGAAAAATGGAACAAAAAGGAAAAGGGTGAGCTCAACTAGCCCAAAGAAAGAATATTATGACTAAGATAATATACAACAAATTATCGTTAGTCTTCAATAGGAAAAAACTAATAGAATACAATAGACAACAAGTTTTTAAACCAATATTCGCAAAGAAAAATAATAATTCATTAGAAGAGTTAAGTAGAAATGCAACTACTATCTTCTATGTATGAATTTAAAAGTTCGTCGCTCTATCTTTTATCCCCTCAGAACATCAATCAACATACATCCGAATCAAATATTCATCTTTGCACTACTGAGACAAAGATATTCATCGATTGATCATGTTCATCTAAACACTGCTCATCTTTACACTACGGCCAAAGATATTCTTCAGAAATCATTCATCTTTTGCACTACAGTGCCAAAGATATTCCATAATATCATCATTTAAGATCAAGATGATGAAAATATTTTTAAAGAAACGAATCCAAAGTGAAACAAAATGACAAGGATTAAGGATTAAGGATTCGTACTTTGTTTTATCCATGTCCAAAATACCTCAAAAATAATCACAGTGGTGTAAAATTCAAGAATGATCAAAACATGGATACAATCAAAGCTAGTATCCGTAATAGATATTTTGGACAAAGAGAAGAAATTTCATTTTTGGTGAATAGTGCAGATATCGTGAATAGTCAGATATCGTGAATAGTGTCGTATACGTGAATAGTAACTCCGACACCAAAAGATAGAAATTTCACAAAAAACATCTTCACGCTTCATGAATAGTACTCGTGAATAGTAACTCGTGAATAGTAACTCATGAATAGTAACTCATGAATAGTAACCCCGACATGAAAAAGTTTCAAATTTGATAAAAATTTCCAACCAATATTTCGGCATAATGATATTGAAGAAATAATATCATTTTCGAATAAAATAACATCCCTTACCTCGAAAGACAGTACTTCTAGTTGAAACACCGGATATAGGCTATGACTTGAACTTGCACCGTATAGCAATACTCAAAGTATACTCAAAATACTCACAAGAATACGCTCGATAATATAGAGAGAAAACTTCAGTTTCTGGTGTGATTTTCAATTCTAACCTAAGCACCCTATTTATAGGAAATTGCTTAAACACCAAAGTAGAAAATTTAATATAATAATAATATTATATATATATATATATTCCTACGCCAACCAAGACTCCTAAAATTAGCATGTTTACAACACATGGGGGGCCAACCAAAACAATAAAAACGTTTTTGTTGATATAAATAATTAAAACTTCCAAAAATCAATTATTTTGAGCTTCGAACTTCAATAATTCATAATAAATAGCTCTTTTATCAGAAAAAATTGAATCTAGCGAGTTTTTATAGGAAATCCAATTCTCTACAACTTTGCGTAAAGAAAGTTTTCCAAATTCCAAATGTAAATTGACCAAATCCATAAACTGACGATTTTACAAAGTGCTATAATCAAATTTCT
Organism: Panax quinquefolius; assembly: GCA_020205615.1. NCBI lineage: Eukaryota > Viridiplantae > Streptophyta > Magnoliopsida > Apiales > Araliaceae > Panax > Panax quinquefolius. Next base: position 99,757,561 of record CM035163.1, on the reverse strand, counting down.
CATTAATAATTGTGTCCACCAACACACAAAATATGTGTTAAACATTTAATGCCACAAAAATACTCTTCATCCTCATATACTCATATATCCCACATTCATTATAAAAATATCACCGTTAATATATTATTAAAATAATATATTTAAATGAATTATTTTATTAGAAAAGATAAAATATTAATTTTCAACAATTGTCACATTAAAATTTTCTCCATCTATATCCACATAAAATCAATATTTTCCTCATCATATAAATCAATAATTAATTATTCACAAATAATATTACAGAATCACAATATCGCAACCTGTGCCGTTCCTCAAGAGGGGGCTCCAATAAGAATTTCTTCTTCATCAAGCGTAATTAGGTGACCAAACCTCTCCTTAGATGTAACTTTCTAGACATTGCCAATAATGTTATCTAATAATATTATTCAAATAATATGAATTATTGCTTCGATAATGGAAAATACTTGTGTGATGACAATTTATTGAAACAACAATATTATAAAATATCAATGCAAAGAATTATTGAATCAATAAAATAAAATAATTTAATAATAAGAATTATAATAATTATTGAGTAGTGCCTTCTTATGTAAGAATCAATAATTGGTGCAATACTGCAATGCTTCTTGTTCAACAACGTATTAGTGTGTTTTAACCACCGGGTATTCCAACAAAGATAATTCGTAACAACTACAATCAAGTATTTATAAACAACTTATATTTGTCGCTTTCTTCATCTAATCGCTTTCCGTTATGGGACCCACAAAAGATCATGGCATCATTTAATATTCCCCGACATCAAGAATATTCCACGACCAAACGAATATTTCCCGACAACAATGAATATTTTATCACCACCTGCTTATTTAAAATATTTGCGTATTTTACCCATAACTATCCACATTAATCAAATCGACCCTTACTATTTCAAAATAATAAATAGAGGAAAATAAATTTCATTTATTAATAATTTGGGGTCTTACAACCTCCCCTCCTTATGAAATTTCGTCCTCGAAATTGACGTGACGATACTGGTGTTTCAAAAGATGAGAATACCTCGCTTTCATTTCCGTTTCCAACTCCCAGGTCATTTCCTCAATAGCATGGTTTCTCCACAAAACCTTAACTTGTGGTATAACCTTGGTACATAGGACATGTTCTTTCCTATCCAAGATCTTGACAGGTACCTCTTCATACGTTAAGTCTTCGGCTATCTCGTCCGGTTCTAACTCAATGACGTAGTTCGGGTCGTCCACATATTTACATAACATCGATACGTGAAAAACGTTATGAACACGCGTCATACTTGGCGATAAAACGAGTCTATAGGCCACAGTTCATATTCGATCGAGAATTTCAAATGGATTAATAAATCGAAGGTTTGAGCTTTCCTCACCTCACCGATTCTCGCTTTTGAAATAACAACTTCTTGCACCTCCTTCTTCAAATTCATCACCTCAGTGTGTAAGCTTGAATACTTTTAACTTTATCGATTAAAGTCGATTATACTCAGATATCATCACGCCGGTAACTAGAGTTTTCATTTCTATCTTTATTATTTGTAAATTATTCAAATGAGTCTTTGACAATATCGTATTTCGTATTTGTATACGATCTTCTAATCAACACGCTCGGCTACCACGTTCGCTTTTCCAGGATGGCATGGTCGTAACATGTCTTTGAAATGAGTCTCCTCTCGAGTTCTTCAAGCTCTTCCCACATTCCATGCTCCATTCAATTTTGTATCTCTACGAGTCACCGCGTTAATGGAATAGCGATTCGAGAATATCCTTCAATGAATCTCCGATAATAACCAAATTAAGCCCAAAAGCTACGTATTTCGATTACCGACTTAGGTTGTTCTCAATCGTGACTCATTTCCCAACCTTGGATAGCACGTTACAATGACACCTATCGCTTTACTATCGCATCGAATATGGGGTCCCCTACGAGAGTCCGCGGCGGTGCATTCCACAAAGGAAGTCACCAGATAAAGGCTCAGTACCAAATTCTATAGTTGAATTTTTAACTCCTCAAGTTCAATAGAGCCATTCGATATGAGATTTTAGAAATGAGTTTTGTCACCGGTTCAAATTGATACAAAATTTAATATCGCTTTGGGAGTAAGCCAAGAAATTCTTCAAGAAATACGACAGAAAAATTAATAACAACAGAAATATTATTCAAATCGACGTGTCTTTATTCAAATCCATAACACGGGCTAAGAAAACTTGACATCCGTAATAAACGAATGACTACATGGCTTTATATGAAAATGTTTGACTACAATAGTTTGATTGCTTGAATTGAATAACGAGTTGCTTAGGAATATGAAAACTAACAACCTTACGAAAGTAATCAATTTTGCATGATGAGTAATTAACCTTGAAATCACATCAAAAGCAAATATCTCTATAGAAATAAGGTTAACAGTGTAATGTGATAGTGCCAACCTAAATCAAGCAAGATTTCTAAACAACGGATGTAATGAAAGTTTCTCCTAACTGATTCTCCATAAATAGGTCAAAGTCTAATTTCTCCGTAGTCAAGTTCAAACGCTTGAGCGCAAGCAAGAGAGATAAAAGAATGGGTAGAACCGGGATCTAGTAAGGTATAAACTTCGCAAGAATTTATAATTAACTAACCCGTGCTAACTTCGTCGGGTTCCTCGCATTTTGACCCTGGCCACGACAAACGCTCTTCCAGTGAATTGTTGACTTTGACTTTTCTCGGGACATCCTTTTGAGTCACCATTCCCGCTGACTGGTTTCGATATCGTATAATCTCGAAGCGATATGTCCTTCTTTTCCACAATTATAGCATACCTTAAACCGCTTGTGGGCGGTTTGGTGATATGTCCCTCTTTCCGATTTGTAACATACTCTGACCTAGGTGGTCTTTCTCCTCCCTTGGAACTAGTTGCTACTGGCGCTGACGTCTTCAAATGGTCGTTGTTGAATCTCCTCTTTTTAAAATCTCCTCCCGACTCGCTTCTTCTATTTTCATGGCCATGATTACCACCAGAGTGGTTACCGCCTTTGTCCGTATTCTTCTTTCTCCGCTGGTTATCGTTATTCGATGATCGCTATCTTTGGTATGATCCTGGTTGTGGTCCCTCGGTTGATCAGTACTCGTTATCTCGCCTAATAATTGAGCCCGCTTATAACATCCGAATAGAGAGAAAATTTATGAGAGATGAGATACTTCGACGTATCTTGGGTTTCAAACCTCTAAGAAACATCCGCGTCATCGCCCTCATTCTCCACCAAATGAGGTGCAAACTCGATAACTCCGCGAACTTCGCCTCGTCTTTGGGACACCGTGTCATGTTATTCTCGCTCCAGTCTAATAAACTCCACTTCCTTCATACGACGAATACTTTCGTGGAAGTACTTGTCATTGAACTGCTTCAAACGCTCTCCGCACGACATCTTTGAAAGTGCAAATGGATGGGTACGCTTCACAGATTCCCACCAGTAATCTGCCTCGCCACGGAACATAAAAGTAGCGAATGGAACTTTCTGTTCCTCCGTGCATCCCAAGACATCGAATATCTTAGTAATTTGTTTGACCCACGTCTCCGCCTTAATCGGATCCGGCTTTCCCCAGAATTCTGGTGGTCCCAACTCTTTGAACTGCTTGGCTGTGACCACCCGTGAATTGCTATCATTTCCTCCTGTATTTTGAACACGAGTCTCCCGTCTCGATTTTACATGAATCGCAAAAACTTCTAAACATCCCTCGTTCATCATCCGCTTTCGCCAGGTGTTGTTCACAAGAGGTACATTGCCACCACTGTTGCACGCTCTCCTCGTTGGTAAGTACAGGCATCTCCACGGTCTCATTTACTCCACCGTTAATATTCTCAGTCGACATTCTCAAATCATCATCATAAAATAAGGGTTAATTAAGGAAATCAATATATCACATAATATCCCTATATACTAACCAACTAACAAATAAGCTTAGGTAGGACACACTAGCGAAGGATTTACTCATCTCTCCTCCTAGTTCAATTCCCCGATCTCCGCCAGAGATCATATCCCTAAGCTCGATACCAACCGTGACGCCCCAAAAAATAGGTCCATTCCATCCAACCCATTCTCGAGTCGCCAAATACATGGTACGAAAATAACTACAACTTTATTATTACAATCAGTAAATCATGTGAGTTTGAATACAAATATTATCTTCTAGACAATATCTATACTCAAATAAATCCTCATCACATTTATTGATACATTATTTTACAAAATGGTGAGGACTACTAAACAATTCTTTCTAAAACCTTCATTCCATACCCCACTAAGTACTACTTTATATTCTCGCCTCCCCGAGAAGAAAATGGAACAAAAAGGAAAAGGGTGAGCTCAACTAGCCCAAGAAGAATATTATGACTAAGATAATATACAACAAATTATCGTTAGTCTTCAACAGGAAAAAAACTAATAGAATACAATAGACAACAAGTTTTTAAACCAATATTCGCAATGGAAATAATAATTCATTAGAAGAGTTAAGTAGAGAATGCAACTACTATCTTCTATGTATGAATTTAAAAGTTCATCGCTCTATCTTTTATCCCCAGTAACATCAATCAACATACATCTAGAATCAAATATTCATCTTTGCACTACAGCCAAAGATATTCATCGATTGATCATGTTCATCTAAACACTGCTCATCTTTTTGCACTACGGCAAAGATATTCTTCAAAATCATTCATCTTTGCACCACTGAGCCAAAGATATTCCATAATATCATCATTTAAGACCAAGATGATGAAAAATATTTTTAAAGAAACGAATCCAGTGAAACAAAATGACAAGGATTAAGGATTAAGGATTCGTACTTTGTTTTATCCATGTCCAAAAATACCTCAAAAATAATCATTGACAAGCACTAGGTGTAAAGACAATCCCCTCGGGATTACTTGCTCAAGTAACAAAGGCCACAAAACTAGACAAGCACGCTACGGTGTTTATTCATATTTTTTTTTAGATAAGCTTATATACCCCATATAATCTCCCCCAAACTTAAGTTCTTGCCTAACTTTAGCCTTTACCAGCCATCCTTGTCATTTTATCATTCACTCTAGCATTATCCTTTAGAGACCATTTAGGTACCGGTTTGAACTTAACCAATTAACACAGATGTTTGTTAAACGTGCTATCCTTTTATACCAGTTTCAAACAAACTCAAGATTCGATTCATAAACGATCATTGTGTCATAGTTCTCATACTCAATAATGTATTTGCTACTTATTTGACAATCACATCATAGGCCCCCAATAACATGAAACTCAACATTGATAGACTTAAATAACACAATAATTACTAATTAACATATATTTTATATATATATAGATGTGAATAACAAAATGCATTACACTATTATCTATTATGCAAAACCTAAACTACCATGAATGCCCTAAGCTATCATGCAATACTGAAAATAAAATGCAATACAGAAATTTAAGTGACCAAAATTAAAAATGAATCCTAAAAGCTACAATGCATGCAAACATGATTTTAAATCCCCCAAACTTAAACAATACAATGTCCTCATTGGATAATTGATCAAAATAAGTACGTGAGGACTTCCCTGTCAATGCTTAAGCTTGAGGAGGTGCTTGTTGTCCTTCTTCATCAGAATCACTCGGTGGGAACCTTGGCATTGGACCGGGCTGTTGATATTGAAATTGTGCCGCCAGGTTGAAACTTTGAAGTATTGTGTTCAACGAGGCAAAAGATGTATGCATAGCGTCAAACATGTGCTCATGCCTCATTGCCAATCGGCGCATTTCTCGATGAGTTTCCTTGGTGTGTGCATTTAGTTGATTTTGGAAATCAAGGAATTGAGTTCGGGATATAGCCTCGGCGCATCTCTTTGTCTCCTTGATCGCCCATTACATCATCATCGTCCCCCAAGGCCTCTATAGCACCCACATCATCTTTCGATGATGACGAAAAAATGAACCCCACTCCACGCGGGTGTGATTCACCTCCTACCCATACAGAGTAACGCGCTATCATTTTGGAATCCAGCAGAGCGAGCGGAATTTGAGTGGGCTCGTCATCAGACCATCTAACTCCTGCTTGATGGCACAACCCACATATGAGTGATGGGTGTGTCAAGCCACCAAAAAAATTCCCACGTAGGCACCGGCGGATGGAGAAGCAAATGATAGCTCCAACATCAATTATAAAATCTTGCATGATGGCGTACAACATCAACGCCTTCTCTTTGGTGACGTCTGAGGTATGTTGGGACGGAAGTAATTTTGCGCAGAAGAAGGCATACCAGATTTTTCCATACCAGCTAAAGGTCTTGCTGGGGAACACGGTGCTGCCCTTCCGCCCTTTCAACCATGACGTTCCCAGCTTTGTCATCTCCATGATTATGGCATCCCAGTCAGGATCGGAATCACGAAGGTGCGCATACTGGCAATGACGAGGCACCCGCAGTTGGTAGTATGTGTTGATGGCATCGGCACTAAACGGAACCAACCGTCCTCGCACAAATGCTTGAAATGGTTCCTTGTCCACCGCATTTGCGTAAAACTCCTTGACAATGTTGGCAACTGCTGGTTCCGGCTCCTCGGTGAATTTTACCCATCCCTTTTGGTAAATTTGCAGCATGAGCTCCCCATCATTAGGATCCGGTGACAACCCCCGCTCCGGTGTAAGGGGTTTGGTAAGCATATAGTCATATCGGTCGGCGGCGGCAGAACTTGCAAATTTTCGACGATTGAAGGTGCGGATAGGTTGGGATGGGCGTGAACTCTCCCCCCGTTGGCGTTTAGATGATGATTGTGAAGCCATTTCTCCCTATTGCTGGTTTTGCCCTAACTCTCCCCCAAACTTTTCAATTGTATTTCTCTAGCTCACAATTATGCTCTCTTGTTGCCTTATATGAAGTGTGGTGTAGGAGTTTGGAAGAGTTGTTGTGGTATTTATAGATGGAGAGGGAAGGCTAGCATTTGTGGAGTGAGAAGGTGGGAAGGTGGAGAAGAGTAATTGAATATTGGGAATGTGGGGAAAGTGGGTGGTGGTTATGGATTAGTGGGTAAGTGTAAAAGTGGGAGGTATTGGGAAGGAGAGAAGACCAGCAAACTACCACGTCTATCAAAATTCCAGGACCCCACTACGTGGGTAAAAACTAAAAGGCCCATTTCGTGAGTTTGTCCCCCGATTTACGATTTTGAGGACCCACTTGGGGTGGGGTTATATCTTGCTTTTAGGGTCTGCCTCGACGGGCATAGTCACTGTCTGGCAGTCATGTTTTACTTTATTTTAGCATATTTTACTGTAAAATACTCACTTGATGATCCTTTTCCCAGCCTGCATGCCATAAAACATGAAAATTAGTGAGTCGTGGATGTCATGTTATGTTGTGAAGAGATTAACAAGATTTTATTTTATTCTTCTACCTAATAATGTAATAAAAACTACGATTAAGCAAATATGAATGGAAAATACAATAAAGAAATAAAAATTGGGTTTCCTCCCAATGAGCGCTTGATTTTAAGTTGTTCAGCCTGACTACTTCCTGCTTAAGTTGTATCAGCCAACGTGATAGCGATCACGCCGTCGGGTTTTCTCATCCCAAAGAATGCTTTTAGATTTGCGGTGCTGCTAACTTTGAATGTTTCGAGTGGATTACGACTATAAATTTCAACTGCCCCATGAGGGAATACTTACTTGACTGTGAATGGTCCTGACCATCTTGATTTAAGCTTTTCGGGGAACAAACGCAGCCTTGAGTTGAATAACAGTGATGATTGGCCTGGCTCGAATGTTCGATGCAAAATTTTTTAGTCGTGCCATCGTTTGACTTTTGCTTTGTATATCTTGGCATTCTCATAGGCATGAAGGCGAAACTCATCTAGTTCATTCAACTGAAGTAGTCTCTTCTCTCCTATAGCTTTTTGATCAAAATTGAGTTTTTGCACTGCCTAATATGCCTTATGATGTAGTTCCACTGGTAAATGACATGCCTTCTCGTACAATAGTTGATATGGTGACATCCAGATTGGCGTCTTGTACGCTGTCCGATAAGCCCATAAGGCATCATCCAATATATGTGACCAATCTTTTCGACTCGAATTCACCACTTTCTCCAATATGTTTTTGACTTCTCTGTTCGATACCTTAGCTTGTCCACTAGTTCGAGGTGATATGCTGTAGCTATTTTGTGGTTCACCCCATACTTGGCCAAAAGAGCAGTAAATGGTTTATTGCAAAAGTGACTACCTTCATCACTTATAATTGCTCTTGGTGTGCCAAACCTAGTGAAGATGTTCTTTTGCTGGAATTTGAGGACCACTTTGGCATCGTTTGTTGGTAGAGCTATAGCTTCAACCCACTTTGACACGTAGTCCACTGCAAGGAGAATGTACTGATTGTTCAAGGACGATGGAAATGGTCCCGTGAAATCGATACCCCATACATCAAAAATTTCCACTTCCAGAATCGTTTGTAAGGGCATCTCATTACACTTCGAAATGTTGCCCACCCTTTGACACCTATCACATTGTTTGACAAACTGGTGGGCATCTTTGAATAATGTAGGCCAATAAAAACCACATTGTAGCACCTTCGTTGCTGTTCTCTCACACCCATAATGCCCGCCATATGCCGATGAGTGACACTCATGCAGGATATTCTTCACTTCGCTGTATAGGATGCACCGTCGAATCACCTTATCGGTGCACTGCTTAAACAAATATGGATCATCCCACATATACCACTTCACGTCGTGCAGAAATTTCTTTTTCTGTTGCCTTGTGAGGTCAGGTGGTAGAATGTTGCTCACAACGAAATTTGCATAATCGGCATACCACGGAATCTCCGCTGAAATCTTAAACAATTGCTCATCCGGGAACGATTCATTGATTTCACATTTGTTGTCTTTTTCTTTACCGTGGTTTTCCAACCTCGACAAGTGGTCGGCTACTAGGTTCTCCGTCCCCTTCCTATCCTTTATTTCTAAATCGAATTCTTGCAGTAGGAGAATCCACCGGATAAGGCGTGGCTTAGCATCCTTTTTCGCTATCAAATACCGAATCACTGCATGGTCTGTATAGACTATCACCTTAGTCCCGATCAAGTAAGCACGAAATTTGTCAAATGCATATACCACGACAAGTAACTCCTTTTCTGTGGTTGTGTAGTTCAATTGAGTTTTTGTAAGTGTTTTGCTTGCGTAGTATATAGCGTGAAACACCTTGTCTCTCCGTTGACCCAACACAGCCCCAACCACGAAGTCGCTTGCATCACACATAAGCTCGAATGGCAAGCTCCAATCCGGTGCAACTATAACGGGTCAGAGTCAATTTCCTTTTAATAAATCAAATTGTCTTGCAATCTTCATCAAAGTTTGAATGTCGCATCTTTCTAAAAAAGACTGCATAGGGGTTTCAATAATTTAGAGAAATCCTTTATAAACCTCTTGTAGAACCCTATGCGTGTCCCAAGAAACTCCTATTACCCTTCACCGAGGTTGGTGGAGGCAATTTTTCAATTGTTTCGACTTTTGCTTTATCGACTTCCACCCTTGAGCCGAGACCTTATGGCCCAAAAATTATGCCCTCTTCGACCGTGAAGTGGCATTTTCCCAATTTAGAACGAGATTCATTTCCTTGCATCTTTGCAAAGACCACATGACCCAGATTCTTCAAACAATTATCATAGTTGTCCCCATAAACCTGAAAAGTCATCCATGAAAACCTCAACGCTTTTCTCTACCATATCCAAAAATTGCCATCATACACCTTTAGAAAGTTGTCGCATCATTGCATGGCGAATGACATCCTCCTCGAATGCAAATGTGTCGTGAGGGCACGTAAATGTGGTCTTTTCTTGATCCTCCTGAGCGATGACTATTTGGTTGTGGCAGAATACCCATCCAATAAACAATGTCTTCGATGTCCCGCCAATCTATCTAACATTTGGTCAATAAAGGGCAGCGGGAAATGGTCTTTTCGGGTTGCCTTGTTTAATTTTCTGTAATCCATGCAAACTCGCTAACCCGTCACTGTTCTGGTTGGGATTAAATCATTGTGGTCATTCTGCACCACCGTTATTCCTCCTTTTTTCAGTACGCACTAGACTAAACTAACCCATTTACTATCAGAAATCGGATAGATGATGCCAGCGTCTAACCATTTTAAAATTTCCTTCTTTACCACTTCCTTCATAATTAGATTGAGTCGCCGCTGTTGTTCCACCGTTGGTTTTGCCTCATCTTCCATCAGAATTTTGTGCATACAAAATGAAAGGCTGATCCCCTTTATATCCCTAATTGTCCATCCAATAGCTGATTTATGTTCCCGAAGCACCCTTAGCAACTTTTCTTCCTGCAATTCGTTAAGTGCAGCTGAAATAATAACAGGTAAAGAATTTAAATTGCCTAAATACGCATACCTGAGGTGCTTAGGAAGTGGCTTAAGTTCCAGCTTTGGTGGCTCTTCCAATGATGGTTTCAATTTTTTTGCATTTACCTCCTCCATGTACAGTGGTTCAAATGGGGTTCTAAATCTTGGTACTCGTGGCAATGAATCTAGCAATTGAAGGTAATCCACCAATTCTGGATCATCGTTCTCTTCATCTCCCAATAACGTTGTTTCTAATAGATCGTTCACCAAACTTTTGCTCATGTCATCACTAATGATTTGCTCAATTAGATCCATTTAAAAACATTCTTCCTCATCTGTAGGGAATTTCATGGCCTTAAACACACTGAATTTCACTTCTTGATCTTGGACCCTCATAGTGAGTTCTCCCTTTTGTACATCAATGAGTGTTCTCCCTGTAGCCAAAAATGCTCTCCCTAGGATAATTGGGATGTTCTTGTCCTCCTCAAAATCTAGAATAATAAAGTCCACGGGGAATATAAACTTATCCACTTTCACTAAGATGTCCTCTACTATGCCTCTCGGATATGTAACTGACCTATCCGCCAACTGTAAGGAGATGTTAGTAGGCCTTGGCTCGGTCAAACCTAATTCTAAGTACACTGACAATGGCATAAGGTTTACACTCGCCCCCAAATTACATAAACACTTGCTGAAATGCCTCTCCCCGATCGTACATTGAAAAGTAAAGCTCTCCGGGTCCTTGAGTTTTGGTGGTAATTTCTACAGTAATACCGCACTACACTCTTCTGTTAATGCCACCATCTCAAAATCTTCCCATTTCTTTTTCCTTGATAGAATCCCTTTCATAAATTTTGCGTAACTAGGCATTTGTTCTAGGGCCTCTGCAAATGGTATGTTAATTTGAAGTTTCTTGAAAACTTCCAAAAATTTTGAAAATTGTTTGTCTAACTTTTGTTTTTGAACTCTTTGCTGGAATGGTGGGGGAGGATAAACAACTGGTTCGTTGACTGGTCTATTCTTTTCCATCTGTTTTTCTTTCCCTTTGTGACACCCCCAAATCCGGTACTTCCATTTCCGCAGGATTTGGTGTTCATTGTACAAACATCATCTATCTATCTACCCATAAATAAAAGCAAACCATGCAATAGATAGAAATAAATAATAAAATCTCTCCCCTTAGGGGGTTACATCAACTACATAATAAATAAATCCCAAGTTACTCTAACCTTAAATCATCTGTGCGGAAAATATAAACAAATAAGTCTTAAGTAACATCAATTCTAATCATCATTACATAACCATAATAATAAAGCAGTCTTCATTACTTGCTAATCTTGCCCTTGCCCTTACTAGTGGAAGGTTCGCTCGCTTTCGTTTTTAACTCTGCAATGTTATTATTACGCAAGAGTGAGCACGATTGCCCACAAGTATAACAATATAACAATGAATAATAACATGCGAGAGAAATAATAACTTCTGATATAAAGCTCAACTTTTGTATCAAGAATGGATAACAAGAATTAAAAGAAATTCTGAGGGTCATAAGACCTTGAACTATGTCCTAGGTTGTCAAGTGTTTTTTTTTTACTTGAAACCTTTAATAGTCATAAGACTATGGATACTTCTTCTCGTACTTAGGGGGATCAGCCCTTAGTACCATACTGTGCACAATATCTTAACGCTAAAGCGTAAATAATCCCCTATACATAGTTGTTCATCTCAGTTTGACATTCGAGTCCGCACCAAAGGAAGTTTGGTTTTGATAATTCATCAAGGGATTCTGAAATTTAGAATGCTCATCAACTATGGACTAGTCGAATAAATAAGGGTTCGCTAGTCTAACAAGGTTTAACAAAGAAACTAATATTTAACTTGAATAACATCTCAAAAGGTATACAATAGAATAATTATCAGATAACAACATCATGCTTAAAGATTAATAAACTTTAATATACAAGACAGGCTTGATCAATAATAATGAGAACTTACTCAATATCGAAAGATGAATTAATCAACTTATATAACGATAACAAGTAGGGTTAGGAAACTTGCTCAACGAAAGTTTAGGGTAAGAAACTTGCTCAACGTAAATGTAGATTTAGAAAACTTGCTCAATGTAACAAGATAAGGTTTAGAAACTTGCCTCGTGCGTAGATTACACGTTAATAAAACTCATTCTTTGATTTAAATCCTACATATCATTCATGTTCACAACACCAATCAATTATCACGTAATAAACATCACAAGTTTGTTCTTTGTCTAACTCGAGTTCATGACTATACTTAGTCAATTACTACACTAATTGTCAAAAATTAAGACTTCACAAACAATAAGGTAACTATGCATTTGATCATTCAATTCACACGTAATTGTGTTATGGACATGTTAAGAATTTATTTTAACATCTCATTATAGGTCTAACAAGTCTTTATAATCATTAGACTAAGTTGTTATCACATTTCCATACTTGTACACTTTTAAAAACTCATTTCGACCGTTATTTCGCTAAGTGGCGCCTGCATTCGCCACTTTTATACTCTATCTTGGTCTCATGGCGGCACAGTGGTAGTCATGCACATGTATGAGTGTCTGGCGCTTCTGGCCTTGAGTCTTAGGCTCTGAGTTGGCGGCATGCAGCATTAACTCCAGATTCTCGAATTTCATTTCATGAAGAACACAGAATTCAGCGAAATAAACTCTACGTGATCATTAATTTCACCAATTTAAACATACCCACATGCTAGAATTTATACATAACCATTGCCCAACATATATAGAGTGATTTTAACCCATTAAAACACATAATCATAGAATTAGAGCATGCAAATTGTACTGTTCTTGATGTTCTTGAATAAAAACATGGATTTTAATGCTACGGATTCGTTATAAAGCCAAATCCAACCATTCAAGTTTCATTTTGTTCATTTTAACATGCATAATCATATCAATGTGTGAATTTTGCAAAATAAATTATATTTGACATATAAAAATCACGTATAAGGCCATATAGCCATATCACGTACTCTATAATCGTATACTATAAAATTTCATGAAACTGATGATATGGAATTATGCAATATATATATAAAACATGCCACTACTCGAATTATTACATTTATTCTTATAACAACTTTCCAATTTGTAGAGATTCACAGAAGACTTTAAGCCATATTCATGAAACTTAAAAGACGTAAAATAAGAATTTGGGTTGAAGAGAATTACCCAAGCGTAGATTAAATAAAATGACAATTCTCTCTACTTCAATCACAGAGTTTCTCCCAATCTCTCTCAAAATTTCTCAAACTCTCTCTTTGATTCTCTCTATTAAGCTCTCTAGACTTAGGCAAATAATGAAGAAAAAAGAAGATGTATTGTTAATAAGGAGAAGAACTGACGCGCGTTAGTGGTCAGTTACCCAGTCATGGCTAACTTCCCTCAACTCCCATTAAGACCATGTTTGGCTAGCATACTAGGTTTCAAAACCCATTATTTTAATAAAACCTTATCATATAGTTTAAAAAATGTCACTATAAAATAAATCAAATATCTAGTTTAATTTATTTAATTAAAATAAAATAATTTCTCATTAATTCACATAGTCACATGATTAAATTTTCTCATTTAATAATAATATCAATTATTAAATCTCTAATTAATAATTAAATTAATTAAAATAACAAAGGCTTATTAAATATTTCTTTTAATTCAATAAGCTCACATAAATACATACATCGAATAATAAAATTCTCCACTTCAATTTAATAAATATAACACATATAATTAAATTAATCTATCACAACTTCATCAATTAATTAATTAATCTAATAATTAATTCATCAAAAAATATTTATTTAATCCAATAAATATTTAAATTAAATTACAAAATCTCGGTTGTCACATCTTTCCCCTCTTAAATGGATTCTGTCCTCAGAATCACAACTTAATAACTCGTCCTGTTACATTCTCCCCCCCCCCCCTACAAAGATTCTGTCCCCAGAATCGCTTATAACAATCTAAGTAAACAAATGAGAAAAATTTTTCATCATATTCTCTTCGAGTTCCCACGTAGCTTCTTCAGCGTTGTGGTTCCTCCAAATTACCTTAATAGAAGGTATTACTTTATTTCTCAGAACTTGTTCTTTCATACGACAATTTGAATGGGAATTTCTTCGTAAGATAAGTCTTTGTCGAAATGTAGGGGTTCATATTCAATCACATGCTTGTAATCAGGTTTGTAGGGGCGTAGGACTGAGACATGGAAAACGTTGTGGACATTCTCTATAGATGGAGGTAAGGCTACCTCATAAGCAACTTCTCCGACCCTTCTCAAAACTTCAAAGGGTCCAATGAATCTTGGGCTCAATTTCCCTTTCTTTCCGAATCTGATCTTTCCCTTCCAAGGAGAGACCTGTAAGAACACATAACTACCTGGTTCGAACTCCACATTCTTACGGTGTGGATCGGCGTATTTCTTCTGTCTGTCTTGGGCTGCTATCAATCTCGCTCGATTCACTATGACTATCTCTGTTGTTTGTTGTACTAATTCTGGTCTTAGTAATTTTCTTTCGCCAACTTCATCCCAATATAGTGGAGTTCTGCACTTTCTACCGTATAACGCTTCATAAGGCGGCATTCCAATACTAGTGTGGTAACTATTGTTGTAACCGAACTCTACAAGCGGTAAATGGTCATCCCAATTTCCTTTAAAATCCATTATACAAGCTCTTAACATATTTTCCAATATCTGAATTGTTCTTTCACTCTGTCCATCTGTCTGAGGGTGATATGCTATGCTCATTCGCAACTGTGCACCCATGCATTCCTGTAGACATTTCTAGAAGTTTGACGTAAAACGCGGATCTCTATCAGAAATAATTGACACCGGAACTCCGTGCCTTGAAATAATCTCTTTCACATATAACCTTGTCAACCGATCTAGGTTGAATCTGATTCTGATCGGAAGGAAGTGTGCAAATTTCGTCAATCGGTCAACAATAACCCATACTGTGTCGTAGCCTTTCTGAGTCGTTGGTAGGCCAACCACGAAATCCATCGTAATATGTTCCCATTTCCATTTTGGAATCTCTAAAGGTTGTAGCAATCCACTCGGTCTCTGATGTTCTGCTTTTACTTTCTGACATGTCAGGCATTTGGCAACACATTCTGCAACCTCTCGTTTTAAATTTGGCCACCAAAAGTGTTGTCGAAGATCTTGGTACATCTTCGTGTTACCAGGGTGAATCGAATATCTTGAGTTGTGAGCCTCGCTTCAAAATTTCTTCCTTAATCTCTAAATCAAGGCGGTACCCAAATTCGCTTCTCAAATCATAGTAGTCCCTCACTATCTATTTTGAATCTAAGTTCAGTCCCTTCAGATATCTTCTTCTTCACTTTCTCACATTCTTCGTCCTGAAGTTGAGCCTCCTTAACTTTATCCAATAAAGATGTACCAGCTTGCATCTGGAACAGCTTCTCGTCAATCTCCATAGGATACTTCACTTCCAATTCTAGCTTCTCCATTGCTAAAATTAGCTCCTCCTGAGAGGTCAACATCATCAATTTCTCCCGACCTTTTCTACTTAGGGCGTCGGCCACCACATTTGCCTTACCCGGATGGTATAAAATCTCACAATCGTAGTCCTTAATTAACACCAACCACCTTCTTTGGCACATATTCAAGTCTTTCTGTGTAAAAAAATATTTCAGACTCTTGTGATCTGTATATATTTCACACTTCTCCCCATAGAGATAGTGCCTCCAAATTTTCAAAGCAAAAACCACTGTAGCTAACTCCAAGTCATGGGTCGGATACCCTTTCTCATAATCTTTCAGTTGTCGTGACGCATACGCAATGACTCTGCCGTTCTGCATAAGCATGCAGCCAAGTCCTTTATGCGACGCATCACTATATACCACAAAATTTCCTATATCATCTGGAAGAGATAACACAGGTGCTGAACTCAAATTCTTCTTTAGTTCTTGAAAACATTCCTCACACTTCTCCGTCCAAACAAATTTCACCGATTTTCTAGTCAAATTCGTCAACGGAGTTACGATCTTGGAAAAATCCTTAATGAATCTTCTGTAATAACCTGCCAATCCAAGAAAACTTCTTACTTCTGACGGCGTCTTCAGCTGATCCCAGTTAATCACAGCTTTGACTTTGGAGGGATTCACCGAAATTCCGTCCCTATCAATCATATGACCAAGAAATTGTACTCTTTCAATCCAGAATTCACATTTCAAAAACTTAGCATACAACTTCTCTCTTCTCAATGTCTCTAATGTCAACCTAAAATGCTCTTCGTGTTCTTCCTTGGTTTTTGAATATACCAAAATGTCATCTATAAATACCACTACGAATTTGTCCAAAAACAGCTTGAACACTCCATTCATTAAGCCCATAAATGCTGCAGGAGCAATCGTTAGACCAAATGACATTACCAGAAATTCGTAGTGACCATATCGTGTTCTAAACGCTGTCTTCGGTACATCCTCTGGTCTCACCTTCAGTTGATGATAACCACTTCTCAAATCTATCTTTGAAAAATATTTTGCTCCCTTTAACTGATCGAACAAGTTGTCGATTCGCGATAATGGATACCTATTCTTAATCGTGACCTTATTTAGTTCTCTATAGTCGATGAAGAGTCGCATTGTTCCATCCTTCTTCTTCACAAATAAAACCGGCGCTCCCCACGGTGATACGCTTGGTTGAATATACTTTTTGTCCAGTAATTCTTGTAGTTGGACCATCAGTTCTTTCATCTCTACCGGTGCCATTCGGTACGGTGCCTTCGATATTGGGACCGTTCCTGGAGCCAAATCGATAACGAAATCAACTGCTCTATCTGGAGGAAGTCCCAGCAAATCATCCGAAAATACGTCTACGAAATCTCTCACTACTAGAATCTCATCAAATTTCGGATTCTCTTTACGACTATCGACTATATAAGCTAGATATCCTACACAGCCTTTCCTTAACAACCTCCTAGCCTGCATCATCGTCAGACAACTCGCTTGTCTAGGTGACTTGCTACCATAAAACATAACCTTTGATGGAGTCATAAGGTTAATACACTTCTTTTGGCAGTCGATTACCGCCCCATAATTGGATAACCAGTCCATACCCAAAATAACATCAAATTCTCCAAGTCGAATAGGGATAAGATCTACGTTCATGATATTACCCTTAATATCTACTTCTGTAGCTTCTTGTGCACATACTTAATGTGGATAATTTCTCTATTCGCAATTTCTATGTTCATGGGTATTCTAACTCGCCCCTAAGCAATTCTAAGTTCTTAACAAAGTCATCGGATACAAAATGAGCAAGTAGCACCTTTAATCAAATAATACATACGCATTAACTTTATTGATCGAATGATACCTCGACACCACATCATGAGAGCATCGCACCGCATCTCAGACCGCTACGAGCGAACGCTCGGTCAGTTTGGCGATTGGTTGCGGTTGGTCCTCAAGAATGGTCGAGTGCTTCCACCAGTATTTCCTCCTGAACTCGTCCCTCCCGATCCCTTCTTAGGACAATCTCTTGCAAGATGGTCCTTTGAGCCACATGTGAAGCAGGCACCCTTCTTTGGGTTAGGACAGTTAGGTGCTATGTGGCCTTCCTGACCACAATTGTAGCACACTCGTTTTCCTTTTAAGCAAACTCCCAAATGAGTTTTTTCACAAGTTGAGCATGCTTCGATCTTCTTCTTCTGCCCTCCTTGTTGACTTCCAGCTGATGAGTTATCCGTCCACTTCCTCTTCTGATTATGGCTACCCCCAGTGCTACTCCCACCAGTCTTGTTATTACCTTCATTCCAACTCTTCTTCTTCTTCTGCTCCTGATTGTACTTAGTTACCGCATCGCTTCCACCTTCAGCGAGTATGGCCTTCTCTAACACTCTAGCAAAAGTGTTCAATTGGAACATTGACACTTTGCTATACAACCAGGGCTTCAGTCCCTTCTCAAATTGTCTCGCCTTCCTTTCATCGGTATGTACTTGGTACGTGGCGAACCTAGCCAACTCATTGAACCTTGCCGCATAATCAGCTACTGACATATTCCCATGTTTTAACTCTAGAAACTGAACCTCCATCTGATTTTGTGAACTAGCCGGGAAATACATCTCGAAAAGCATCTCTTTGAATCTCTCCCAGGATATTACACCTTCACCTCCTCTCACTTTGTTTGCCTGCCACCAATAGTCGGCTTTGACTTCAAATAAACGCTGCATCTGGCTTTTTTCGGTCTTCCTTAATTTAGCAACATCGAACACCTTCTCTATCTCCATAACCCAGGTCTGAGCCTCGATTGGGTTTATGGAACCCTTAAACTCTGGCGGTCCCACCGCCATGAAGTCCTTAAACGAGGTGTTTGGTGGAGCTTGGGGTTGATTATTAAGTGCTCCAGCTAAAAGTTTTACCAATTGCTAAACGGAGTTAGCATTGGCGTCGTTGTTATTGTTTGTTGTCCCTTCCTGGGCTTGCTGGCGATTTTATCTTCTAGGCGGCATATTTCTGTTAAGAATATATGCTTATTAGATCTTTACTCAATCTCTAAAACATCTAAGACTTAACTAAACATTTAATCATAACTTACTTAACACATTACTTTAAATAAACTTTGACATTTCATTTAATTCAAAAGTCTTTACATCATAAGATAGCATCACTACTATTTACATCAACTATCCTGAGATAAAGAATCTACAGGATTTAAAACATCACAATATTCCTTTATTTATGAACATATCAAAATTTACATCATTAACTATCAAATAGTTTTCACATATTTAAACTAATACTATCACTGTCTGTTAAGGCGCTGGATGGCCTTGCTACGTTCCTCCTCCATGATGTGGCACATCGTTCTGCGATCTAGCACTACAAGAAAAAGGTCTATCGGATCACCAAAGATTATCGAATCGCACCATCTGGTCATTGATATTAATCACAACGATCAATCATCTGCGAATCGACATCGTAAACTAGTCGCTAATGCTTTAACAGCGACCGCATGCTATCACTGATTAGTCGCTAAGTATAAATTTGCCACCAAAATTTTGGTTGGAAATGTTGACGCCAATTTTTTGTGTGACCACTTGAAATCAAATGACCGCGCATGCGATCACCGATAAGTCCATGTCATTAAAAAGTCAATGACGCATGCGCGTCGCAAAATAGCTGAATCACGATCAAACTAAATGAATTCAAGAACTTGGTTAAATTACCACGTAACACTAAGAGAAAAAAAAAAAAAGGAGGTCACCAAAATAGAGAGAAGAGGGAGAAAGGGGGAGAAGAGAAGAAGGAGAAGCGGTTTTTCGCTCATTCTTCTTCAAATTAGAGACTAATTGTAGAGGTAAGAGCTACTTTTTAAGTTCTTCTTCATTAATTTTTTTTTGTTGTTGTTTGTTATTTTTGTTCGTTTCTTCTCCAAATCAAGATGTTTGCTACTTAAATTTGTGTTTTAAGAGTTAATTTATTGCAAAGAGTTGAATGAATGAATATGGCTATCATGCTTAAATTATATTTTGGGTAATATGATTATGATTGGTTTATAAGTTTTGATTAGAGTAAAATTTATTTGGGTAATACGCAGTACTTTGGGTAATTTGATTTTGTTAATTTATGTTAGTTTGGGTAACTTGATTAGTGATAGGATGGAGTTAGTATAAAATTTATATTTTGGGTAACTTGATTTGGGTAATAGGATGAATGTATTAGATTGTAGTTAGTATAAAATTTATATTTTGGGATTCTTTTTGTGCAATAGAGGTAGTAATAGCTTTGGTTATTATAGGAAGTCATGCACATGATATGACTAAATGAATCCCATGTTTATGTTTGTAGTTTAACCAATTATATTGGTCATTGTAAAAAAATCATTTGTAGGTCGAGAACTTGACATTGACATCATAATGTGAATCAAAAGCGTGAATAATTGCTCCCACGAAAAATGATTGGGTTTCAAAGTTTACAAGTTTGATCCTCATATCTCAGTGGATACCGCAAAACTCTTTTGTAGTAAATCTCTAGATTAAAACTGTTTGCGGATAGTAATTCTTTTTATGAGCATAGGGATTCGATAAGTTCATAATTTCCATCCAATTCCTATGGTATCTCATATGGAATGTTGGTTTATGTCTTGTGTTCCTAGAAATGACCTTATATACATCTTGTAATGTCGTCAAGTGGTTAGTCCATATTACGGAGACTCGGCGAAATTTTTTATTGGTCGGGTTATTTATGAACATTTATACTATTAACGAGCCTATTGGTGATCCACTAGAGCCTATTAAGGGATGTTAGAGCGGATGATGGTTTGGGCTTGGGGCATGAGGCCACATATGAGAGTTACGCTAAGCTTAGCCAAAGCCCTCATGGGCTAAGCCAAGCTTGGTTGTTATGGAATTGATTACATTGATTGTGTTATTTGTTCCTATATATAGAAATTAGCTTATTGGTAATGTTTTGATTGATATGTATGCTAGATTGGAATAGTTTGATTTCAGGGTATTGTTCAAATAGATATTGGAAGGAAGCATTGGGAATATTTTAGCGATTAGGAATCTTAGGGTATTGTTCAATGAAACTTTTCAATTGTTATCATTTCTGATATTATCATTATGTGTTCATTGCGATTTAGTTGAGTCAACTGCATTATAACGTCAATCTAATTTATGTGATATAATTTGCGGTTATAAAGAGAAGTACGCCAAGCTTAGCCAAGTTCACAGGCCAAGCCAAGCTTGGTTGTTAGCATGCTAAGCTATGAGAGGGGTTAAAGCCAAAATAGACAAGTCTTAAGGAACCGTTAGTGCAACAGAAGAAGGTAACTAGACACACTTAGTCAATAAAGAGACCGTTTTGGCTATAATGAAAAAACAAGGGTATTTAACACTTATGTATACAAGAATAAAGCTATAAAATGTTATAAAAGCTATAAATTGCTCAATCATGTTGTGACTATCCCAAAACATAAAAGATTATAGAAAGGGACCGTGAGGGGTATAATCTTAAAACATGTTAGGCACCTTAGCACACTAGTTGATATGAATGAATCTCCAAGATACTCAAACATGTTAATCATATGCTTACAAGTATGCTCAAGTCATATGGTTACAAGTATGCTTAAGTCATATGCTTAGAAGTATGCTTAAATGTTAATCATATGCATGCTTACAAGTATGCTCAAGTCATATGGTTATAAGTATGCTCAAGTCATATGTTAACATTTATAATGTTGTCTCGTAGTATAGGTACTGGTGGAATCATGGACCTCTATTCGCAGACAGTAGTTGGATGGCACGACGAAAGTCAAGTACCCGAATAGGTGCTACTGATTGAATTTAGAGTTGGTTGCCAAGTGTTTTTGGAGTATGCGATAGTCACCCGTAATGTATGAATGGTAAAATCGCAGAATCGATGTCCATGTTTAAAGTGTAAGAATGTAAATTATATGGACAGAGACATGGTAAACTATCATTTACTTATTTACGGGTTCATGAGAAATTACGAAGAATCTTTGGTGGGCACATGGGCGAGAAGAGATGGTGGCATCACACAAGTACACAATTCGGGCAAGAGTACTCATCGATAAATGAAATGGTCCATGATATTGCAGGCCGATTTTTGATTGGGAGCAAGGCGGAGAGCAACCTATGAATTCGATGCCAAAGACTTCTTTAAGTTGTTAGACGAGGGTAGCAAGCCATTGTGGGCATGGTTGCACCAAACACACTACATTATCTCCGCAGCGGCGACATTACTTAACATCAAGGCTGATCACAACACGAGCCATGAGTGTTTGAGTCGCTCTTGAAGGCAATTAAGAGTATGTTTCTGACGGAGAAATTACCCGTAACTATTACTTTTGTAAGAAAATGGTGAAGAAGTTGGGTCTTGGATACCAAAAGATCGATGCGTGTCCCAACGATCGCATGTTGTTTTATAAGGAAAATGACAAGATGATAAGGTGCACGTTTTGCGGTCATGATCGGTTTAGGCCTAATAAAGAGGGTGTGACTACAAAAAAATCAAGTATACCGCTTTAAGATTCTAAGGTATTTTCCAATAACACATCGACTAAAAAGATTGTACATGTCTTCAAGATCACCAACATATGAGTTGGCATGCGAAATCTCCAAACTAAAGATGGAGAACTAAATCATCCATGCAGATGGGCGGGCTTGGAAAGATTTCAACTTAGCACATCCTCGAATTTGCATTGGAACCTAGAAATGTGAGGCTTGGATTGTCCACCGATGGTTTCAACTCCGTTTGGCCACTCAAATTGCTCCAGTACTCATGTTGGCTTCGTGATTGTTACTTCGCATACAACTTGCCTCCTTGGATGTGTATGAAATGACCATACTTATTTCTTTCACTGTGATTCCCGGTCCTAAGAGTCCCGGAAAGAACTTAGATGTTTACTTGAGACCTCTTATAGGCGAGTTAAAGGTATTGTGGGAGGATGGAGTACAGACTTGGGATGTTGCAACGAAAACAAATTTCAACCTTAGGCGCGGTTATGTGGACTATAAGTGACTTCCCAGCTTATGGTATGTTAGCTGGATGGAGTACACACGGGAAGTTGGCTTGTCCGTATTGTATGGAGCATACAAAGTCGTTTAATCTATCAAAAGGTCGAAAGCCTTGTTGGTTTGATCATCATCGCTTTCTTACCGGTAGATCACCCGTTTCAAGAAATAGAAACACTTCAGAAAGGGAAAGTAGATAATGATATGCCTCGCACCGCGATTGTCGGGGAGCGGAGATGCGAGATCGTGTGATGAGATTGCCGGTTATCCCATTTGGTAAGGTTGATGCGACAAACATAATCAATGGGTTTGGTGAATCTCATAACTGGGTTCAGAGAAGCATCTTTTGGGAATTGCCTTATTGGTCTACAAATTTGATTCGTCGTAATCTAGATGTGATGCATATTGAGAAGAATGTGTTTGACAATGTGTTTAACAATCGTGATGAATGTTACGGGAAGACAAAAGATAACGATAAGGCACGCGTTTGGACATGAAAGATATTTGTAAAGCGTCCCGGATTAGAACTTTATGAATCTCTTAATGGTAAGATTGTCAAACCGCATGCAAGGTACATATTGTCCAAAAAGCAAGTCAAGATGTGTGCACATGGGTTAAGTCTCTGAAACTACCGGATGGATATCGTCAAACATTGCAAGGTGTGTTACGGGTGGGAAATTGCAAGGATGAAGAGTCATGATCGTGTGTTCATGGAGAGACTCATGCCTATAAGATTTCGGGATCTCGCTTGATAAACCAATATGGGATGCTTTGACGGATCTTAGTCGCTTTCTTCAAAGACTTGTGTTCAAAATCATTGAATGAGAAGGACATGTTTGTACTTAAGAAGAACATCATAGAGATCACGTGTAAACCGGAAAAAATATTCCCACCGGTTTTTTTTGACTCCATGGAGCATTTGCAAATCCATCTTCCCTATGAAGCTCGTGTTGGGGTCCAGCTTCAATATAGATGGATGTACCCTTTTGAGAGGTGATGGGAAACCTTAAGAGGAAGGTGAAGAATAGAGCTTATGTCGAGGGGTCGATATACGAGGCATACAGCTTTTGATGAGATATCTACGTTTGTCTCGCATCTATTTTCCTGATGAAGTCTTGACAAAGGCCAATCGAGTATCGAGACATGATGATGGCGGAAATGTTGAACTAAATGGTCGGCTCTCGTATTTTTGGTTCTATCGGGCCGCGCATGGAAAAGGGAAGCGATATTCCTCTCTCGAGCAAGAATTACATGCCGCATATACTTACATTCTTCTCAATTGTGAGGAGATTGATTTAATTTGTGAGGTACACATGTAAACTTGATATTTTATCTTTTAAGTTAAAAATTTATTCTAATATGTTAATGTTTATAACATGGTATAGATTGTACGATGACGAGTTAAAAGTGAAGCGCCGACATAACGATAAAGATATTCAAATCAATCGGGATAAAAACTTTGCACTTTGGCTAAAGGACAAAGTAAGTTCAATTTTTAAGCACGTAGTGTATATATATATAATATATATACTCCATATGTTAACTATGACTTCATTTAATAAGATGGAGTTTTTGTAGGCTTTGATCGAGGGATCAACGATTCCTATTAATGTACAAGTCCTAGCTATGGGACCGAGATAAGGATCAAGTCAACGTATGATGGTTACAAAATAAATGGTTGTGAATTTCACACAAAGGCATATGGGCGCCAGAAAAGAACAACGAACTCGAGTGTGTATCCAAGGAGATTGTTACAATGAGCTTGGTCGTGCCTTTTATGGGGAGTTGGAGGAAATCGTAGAGTTGTCGTATGCAAGGGCACGACGGGGTCATATTCACTTGTTCAAGTGCCGCTGGTTTGATTCGTAAAAGGGATACGTGTTGATGCATATGGAATCGTCGATATTGACCTCCATAGGTCTCACAGTATCTCAACGAACCGCTTGTTTTACCAACTCAAACAAAGACAAGTATACTACACTCCTAATCCTGTTAGGAAAAGGGATGAATCGCCACTGATTGGCAAGTTGTAATTTATACTCCCGCCGTAGTCGTGTGTAGAATTAGTTGATGGGGAGATTTACCAAGAAGCGGATGCTTCATAGTCGACTATAATAAATGTGGAGGACGACAATGAAGTAATCCAGCTTAGATGGTGGAGATGAACCACATGAATTAGATCCCGAGTCAATACTTGTGTCAGTGACATTGATCATCGAGGAGGAAGAGTTATACGCACCAGCATAGCTCTCATGGAGCGTGACCCAAATTCATGCCGGGTACGAGACAAAAGCCTAAACGGAGAGCTTCTAGAGTTCGGGTGAAAAGATCTAAAGACCGCCACGCCACTCAACATGCCTTCGGGTATCCGCTGGCGGCTAAAAACAATGAAGGAAATATACAGGTGGGTGGTGATTACAAGGGCCAAGATATCACCGCCTCGGCACGTAGCTTACAAGTTTTATTATGTTTACAATCGCTTAATTATAGAAAATATCCCATTTTTTACTTAGTAATATTGTGCTTGTTGCATAGAGTCTCATTTCAAGGTCAATTTCCTATCCACTGGCCGATTTTGCACGCCGCCACCCAAGATGGTTTCGCCTCGAGTATATCCAAATAATCTGTGAATAAGTTTTAAATAACCCGATCTTTATTTATTAATACTTTACAAAATATTATTTTTAATCTATTTAAGTGTTAACAAGGATGATGGGATACTTATAAACGCTTTTCGATTGAATGAGCTGGTCCTGGAAGGTACCTATCATATCCACGCATCAATTTTGAGTCATGGAGAGGGCATCCGGCTAGGAAGTTAAGAACTACATTAAAGGTCAAGGACAATGACGACGTACGCATCCTTCAAATGCTCAGTAAACATCGCCCAACCTACCATCGAAATATCGAAACCATTGTTCATACTCCTACCGATCGTGTGTGAGAGCTATACAATAAGATCGTAATTTTCCAAGATACCGCACCCTTGGGGCTCTTCGATCCTCGAGAGCCACCGAAGAAAGAATAAGAAGAAAGAAGCAGGATGCAAGAATGGGGATGTAAGCGATTATAGAAAATCAATTTGTTGTGCTGTACGCTACATAATATATACCAAAGATCAACATATTTATTAGTATTTGTAACTTGTTTTATTATTTTATTAATTAAAAAGTATCATGAGGGATTTACGCTGACATAATCCTCAGATTTCAGAGTATTCATTATTCGATGTT